>CM045760.1:13417918-14617918 GCA_025200525.1 Camellia lanceoleosa
CCCTAAAAGTCTATTTATTAATGACATTTTTAAATTTTGTCGCTAAAAGCTTTGTTTTTGACTTTTCGGAATGACCTTTCAGCGACTATCCTCATGACGATAGAAATTTGTCCCTAAATATCTTTTACAACAAAATTTTCACTTTTAGAGATCAAAAAGTTTGGTTTCTACAACTCTTATATGTTGTAGTGGAGACCCTCGCCAAGGCCAATTGTAATCCGAAGGGGATTACGAATCTGGAGCTCCAAAACCAAAACAAATATGAGGCATATTCATTGTTCTTCATTCACAATTCGGAGTGGACTGTGATAGAGAAAAACAAATGGGGCCTTTATTCTTTTGAACTTGACCTTCAATCTAAAGAATGCTGCTATTAGCATTCCATAAATTATTTTGGATCCCCAATTTTTAGCTATTTATTTTAATTACAATAATAACCTAAAATAAAATTTTACAAACGACATAATTAATTTTGGGACACCCCATTTCACAATTAAATCTACACACTCACTACATCATGAATTAGGATTTATAAGAACACTCGTCTCCATCACCACCCATCCATCTTCCCTAAATCCTACCTTCAAAACCTACCAGCCCTCAAAACCTTGAAAACCTTTTGGCGGTAATATTCCAACGGTAATAGTGGCAACCATTTGATTACCCACACTTCTCTCGTAATGACAATGAGTGGAAGTTTTTTTGGCAACCACAACTCTATAAGATGAGATGAGTATAACAATAAAAGTTTAGAGGAGATTCATAACTTTGATGTTGTTTTTAACTCAGATGAGATTAGCTTTGTAAGGGTAAGTTTCTTGAAAAAAATGGCAAAAATAATAAAATCTGTTAGTCATTTTTTTCAGGATTGAACTTCTGAACATATAATCGAAATTCGGGAACACAAGCCGAATATTGTTTATTTGTTTAGAAAATGGTAACTGAATATTTATTATTTATTTGGAAATAAGTAATTGAATATTATTTATAGGTTCAGACCTGTTTTACTAAGAAAACTAAACCAATATTATCATAATTTTTTTCTGCAGGAGAAGAAATTATTATGAGAAAACTAAGAAATTATGTATATGTATATGTGTGTGTGTGTATATATATAGAGAGAGAGATAGAGAACATACCAACTGTGGCAATGGTGGATGAGATAGCAAAAACTGTAATTACATTACCTTTTATTCTTTTTCTTTTTCTTCATGGGCTTTGTTAGGGTTTTTTTGGAAGTGAGGTTTTTTGGAGGTGTGGGGGTGTACATTCAATAGGTGGAATGTTTTCACAAGAATAATTTGGATATTATTTGGGGTAGAAAAAGAAATTTTAAGGGTTTCAAAATTTATGAGTAAGAGTCCAAAGAAATGAGAGGTCCAAAATAATTCATGGGGTGCTAATAACACCATCCAATCTAAATAATGGGCCGGAGAGTGTTGTTGCGGGAGTGGCCTAATTATCTTGGGCCTGAAGTAAAATCTCAAACAACAACTTTTTGATGTTTAAATATTAATTAATATAGCTATTACTTAGGTCTCGTTTGAGGAGTAACTGTTTTAGTCGAAAAGTTAAAAAGTTTCTATAAATTATCACATCACTCTCTCTATTTTTCTGCATATCTTGTCATAAAAAGTCAAAAAGTTACTAAAATAGTCTGTTTCCAAACAAGGCCTTAATTTTCAAATAATAAATTTTTGGATAAATTACAAATACACCCTCTGAGATTTGCTTAAAATATGAATTGCCCCATGTGGTTTGAAAAACTACAAATACTTCCCTGTCAGAATTTTTTATTTAACAGAATTAATTGAAAAGGTGAAATTTCTAACTATTCACCTATACAATAATAAAATTATTTGAATTATTAATTAAAATAAAATTTTAACATGATTAAAAAATGTTAATTAACTTGATGATTTATTAATAAAATGACCTATTTATTATGAAATTAGAAACCTTAGGGGACATAATATAATTTCTAGAACCACAGGGGATAATTTGTAATTTAAATAAACCTTAGGGGGTGTGTTTTTAATTTATCCTAAATTTTTTTAAGTAAATTTAATTTTTCTTACTTTTTAAGATACAAAATTACTAATTTTACAATGAAGTTTTATTCTACTTACTAATTAAGAAAGAAAAATGTTGTTTTTATGGAAGCCGTTAGGTTTCAAGCACAAGTTGGAAAATGTTATTGATTTTGTAATTTTTCCTTAATTTTAATCAAGTTGATTTTATTAATAAAAGAGATGCATGTTACTTTTTTTTGCTTTTGTTTTTTTAATTTTGAGGATTGGATGGGTATTGCAATTGGAGATTTTTGGCATTTCCATCTATTGATAGTTTGTTTCTGTGTGGGTGATTTTCTGACCATACTGCCAACTCAGTAATTAGCTGGAGAGAACCGGAATAGATGACACTTGGCTAACCTGCAACAAAAAGAGAAAATTCCGGCGGAGGGTCGTCCACCCGGGGACTCTCCGACGGTCAAGTCATTATATCACTCAAAGATAATCAATAGTGCAAATCTCACTATTCAAAACTTAAATTGCGTACCTTAGTCCCACGGGGGTGCCTCTCTTTTATAGTTAACTCAATCCTAGTCCCGATAGAAGCATGACTTCTATAAACTCCCATTCTGCTTACTTTGGACTCCTCAGAGATAAGGATAGACTCCCTAAGAACATTATCTTTATCCATTTTGAAGTCTTTCCTCATTCTAGGACTCTTGTCCCTTATCCGCTTATCTCAGATTCCGATATCTTCAGAGATAACTTCGGCCACGCCGAGATCATCTTGGCGTTACGACCAGGACATGTGGCACTTCGACTGACACATCGGCGTCACCTTGCCACATGTTGGTACTAAAAAAAATATCCCCACAACTGCCCCCTAGGTTCTATTACCTCGGCATTCTGAGGTGATGGAACCTATATCGGTATCTCCTTCCAGTACGTCGGCT
Organism: Camellia lanceoleosa; assembly: GCA_025200525.1. Lineage (NCBI taxonomy): Eukaryota > Viridiplantae > Streptophyta > Magnoliopsida > Ericales > Theaceae > Camellia > Camellia lanceoleosa. The sequence goes on from CM045760.1 coordinate 13,420,884, forward strand.
AAAATCATTTTAGCCGAGATCATTGTTTAAGGCCGACACGTCTCCCTTAAAGAACAAGAATTCCAGTGAATTCCTTCACTCGTATGAGCTGTTATGCATCACTATTCAATCGTTTCATTTACGCGTCTTATCCTCATTGGATCGTGCCTGTGACGCGCCTGTAAGCCGCCTTTATACTGCGACGATTCGCCCTAGGCGCGATTAATCGCCTTTTTGCCGTTTCAAGTTTTAACAAAAACTTTTCCCTCTTCTTTCATTTCTTCACTTTTCATTCGATCCTCCTGCTTTTTCTCTCTCTTACTTTTTTCTCTTGAATCCGCCATTGTTCCAGACTTCAAGCTCTAAAACTGCCTTCATTCCTCTCTCTTGGTGAAGCTTTCGCCGTTCTGTTACTTCTGTAACCGTTGCCTGATTTTGGTGATCTTCATACCGGCTTCACTTTTTCGGGTAAGCCATTGTTCCTTTTGTTTTCAATTCTCTTATGCTCTTTACTACTTGTTGCCATTACTACTTTGTTTAAACATTCGATTTGTGAATCTCATATCTGAGTGTGTTTATTCCACGATTTTGCCCTTGCCCATGTCTTGAACACACGCATTGTTCACCATTTTCTTGCACTTTTGCCACTGTTCTTGACCTTTTACCCCTTGTACTCACTATGTTCTTGATAGTCCATCTTTGTTCTTGATTCTGAAACTTGTTCTTGTTTTCTGTTTTTTGTGTCTTTTCTAGATTTGTGCCTTTAATCTTCGTTTCCATAGACTTAGGTTTGGGATTTGTCTGTAGAACCCACAATTTAGGAAAAATCAAACTCAGATTTACCTAAGTGTTTGCCGAGGTCCCAATAACCCTTTCAAAACATCTTCTGAAATCCAACCCCTTCGATTAAGCCGATATCATGGGTATGTGGAAACATAGGGTAAACACCCCATCCAAACTAGAATTCTTTAGACAAGAGTTTGAAATCCCAGCCGACGTCCATCTGAGGTTAACTGGGGATGATGACTCCATCATGCCTACTGATGACTCCATGCCTTTCCCTGTGGTAGCCTTCATTGAGTGTGGACTTCGACTTCCACTCAACATCTTTTTCCGTGAAATACTTCATTATTACAAGTTGAACCCAATGCAACTTTCCGTCAATTCCTATCGAACCATCAATGGTATCATAGCCTTAGCCAAACAAGAAAATACTAAGATCACATTAGTCGACATCTAATATTGCTACACTATGTGTGGCCTCAAAAAAGACACCGACTACGTTTACTACCTCAAGCCGAGGTCCACTGAATACAAAATCGTTGCCGACCTCCCTGACTCCAACAAGGGAGCTGGGGACGATTATTTCATTACTTTGGGGAACTGGGAGTTCGCCCTAGATGAAGACCTCCATCTCTTCCCTTTTCCTCGATCAGTCTTTGTAGAGGGCAATGGTAAGAGCCCTGCATTCATACCTACTTATTTTTTTAAAGTCTTTCATACTTTATCTATTTCTTAATGTTTGCTTTTCTTGCAGCTGTTCCTAAGCCACCAAAAAACTTTCGCCAATCCTTCATTCCCAGCAAGGATTTGAAAAAACTTTTGGACTTGCCAGTCTATAAATGGAAGGCGCCTCTGCTTCTCAATTTTATTCCAACATACAAGTCAGCTCTGTCCGACGTCCAAAAAAGAAGAAGAAAAGCCTTTCTCCTCATTCTTCCATAACTCCACAAACCGCGTTCACATCTCGGACAGACCAAGGATCAACCTCTGATCCAGCTGAGCAACCGTCAACCTCGGCTCCATACTTGATTCTAATATCCCAACACCGTCGTCGACGCCGAACAGTTTCTTCTGCCGAGATGGGTCACCCAAAACCAGTTGCCAAAGATCTTCTGGCTAACATTCCAACTGATGTTGATGCCCAACCAGTTCCAACCCAGCCTCTAAAGTAAAAAAGAATAAAAAAGGTTCAGCCAAAGGCTAAAGTTACTCAGATTGAATTTGAGGATACTTTGCCGATCTCCAAGTTGGTTGAGAGTGACAAATCTCAACCCTCTGTTGGGAAGAGGCGCTCTGAGGCCCAACCATCCGAATCGCTAAAATAAAAAAAGCTGAGGTCATCTTCTGCAACAACCTCGGGGTCTCAAAAACATGCTGCCCCCTGGGCCCCAAAAATCACTCTGGAGGATAAGCCAGTCTTGGCTACCGATAGTGCCGATGACATCAACATCGGCGCACTGCTCAAGATCGCTTTACTTTTGCCCGATCTTGATCAATGCCGAAGTTGTGCGAATATGAAAATTATGCTCGATGCTCCAAATACTGCTCAAGTGAGTGTCCTTACTCGCAATTTTTTCCTTTCTGTACTTTAGAAAATTTTTGCAATAACTTTTGTCTTGTGTTTTTTCTGCCATCCAAGATGCCCATTCTTTCTTTGTTCAATCTTTTGAGAACCAGGAGAAGCTGGTTAAGAAGAAGAGGGAGATCTCCAGTCTTCAGAAAATTAATAAAAATTTGCAGTAAAAAATGAAGACCCTAGAGGATCAGGCCGAGGTCGTTATCAAAGAAAATGATGTGGCCGAAGAAAAGGTGGGTGCTGCTGAGGCGATAAACAAAGTTCTTCAAGCCCAGCTAAAAGAGACTGAGGACAAGATGGCCGAGGCCCAAAAGGAGCTTTAAGATGCCCTGGCCACCAAAGAGGCTGAAATCAAGGATGCCGACGAGAAGGCGTATGCCCAGGGCATGGCCGATGTCACGGAGGCCTACGAAAAAGAAGTGAAAGAGGCATGCAACAAGGGTTTTACCCTTGGTTGGATGTCTCTTCTAAAAAAGCTTAATGTCCCTGAGGACTCGCCTTTGAGAAACGCCGACGCCATTCCTCTTCCATTCCCTCCAACTCCAACTCCAGCTCAAGCTCAATCTGATGATGACTCCGAATCTGAGGAGGTGACCTTGGTGAGAAAGCCAAAAGATGCTAATGGGGCCAAGTCCGCTTCTCAGAATAAGCCAATCCTAGACTTAACTCAAGATAAAGAGAGTGATGAGGTTCTTAGAGATGCTGCTCCTGAGAAGACATCAGCCGACGTCCCCTTTGCCGACAAGAGCCTTGACGAAACCCTTGCCCAAATTGATGCCGAGCTCGCGGCGAAAAAGGCTGCCGAGGCGCCCTCTCAACAATCGTCTGAACTTCAAACTCAACCAACTACTACTGCTGAGGAGCCTTAATTTTATGTTTAGTTTTTTTTTCTTTCTGAAGTAATGTAAAACTCTTTACATCGTCGACGTTCTCTTAATACAACTCTTTTGCTTTTGAATGCTTGTATGTTTGCCTTGTATGCTTTCATACTTAGAATATTTTGCATATCTTTAATATACACTTCAATCCTTGTGTAACCTTCTCGGGGTGACACACCTCGGTTGTACAAATTGATGATTTATCTCGGCAAGTACCTAACTACCTTTCTCGGCGTAATCTTGGTTTCACCTTGTAAATATAAAATATCAACAAGTGTTTAACCTTAGTCCTCAATCTTGTAAATTGTCCACAAATTCCAACAAGTGTTAGACATCATCTCGGTTTAACTTCAACTTGTAAATTGCCCATAAATTTCAACAAGTGTTAAACAATGATCTCGGTTTAACTTCAATTTGTAAATTGTCCACAAATTTCAATAAGTGTTAAACAATGATTTCGGTTTAACTTCAACTTGTAAATCGTCCACAAATTTCAGCAAGTGTTAAACAATGGTTTCGGTTTAACTTCAAGTTGTAAATTGTCCACAAATTTCAACAAGTGTTAAACAATGATCTCGGTTTAACTTCAGGTTGTAAATTGTCCACAAATTTCAACAAGTGTTAAACAATGGTTTCGGTTTAACTTCAACTTGTAAATTGTCCACAAATTTCAACAAGTGTTAAACAATGATTTCGGTTTAACTTCAACTTGTAAATTGTCCACAAATTTCAACAAGTGTTAAACATATTCTTCTTCTCTCGCTTCTATTGTGAACCTAAGTTCCACTTGGGTTCTCATTATGCATGTATTCTAGAAACAATGTCAAGTATCTTGAAAAGAGAACCAGCTGAATCTTTTTTTATTTACTTCGGCAAATGGCAAAAGAACAAAGAAATTCTAATGATAGAAAAATTTCAAATTACAAGTGTTCTAAGGCCTTGACAACTCTTTGCCTTCATTATCTTCAAGCCGATATGCCCCATTGCCCAGCACCGAGATGATTCTGTAGGGTCCTTCCCAATTTGGGCCAAGCTTGCCCTCTCTGGGATCCTTCTTGTTGCCGACAACTTTTCTTAAGACGAGGTCACCAATCTAAAATTCCCTTGGGTTAACCTTCTTATTGTAAGCTCGCAAGTTGCTAGTATGTCATGGTAATTGTAGCTTTCTCCCTTCGTTCTTCTAGAAGGTCTAGATCTCGGGCTAAGAGTACATCATTAGTCCCGTTCTTTACTCCCTGGGTTCTGATCCTAGGGATGTCGACCTCCAGCGGAATGACTGCTTCTGTGCCATAAGCCATGGCAAATGGGGATTTCCCTGTTGACCTTCTTGGCGTAGTCCGATATGCCCAGAGTACATTGGGCAATTCGTCTACCCACTTTCCTTTTGCTGCCTGCAGCCTCTTCTTTATCCCATCCAGAATTACTTTGTTGGATGCTTCTGCTTGTCCATTACTTTGAGGAAAGTTTGGGGTTGAAAAGTAGTTCTTGATCTTGAACTTTGCACAGAAGTTCTTGATTAGCTTACTGTCAAATTGCGTTCCATTGTCTACAACAATTGCTCTTGGAATCCTAATGAAGTTCTTCACGTCCACATCTCGGATCCTGGCAAGAGGTTCAACTTCTATCCATTTAGTGAAGTAATCTGTTGCTACCAGCAAATACTTCCTTTGTCCAGTTGCTTGGGGCAGTTGCCCGACAAGATCCATGCCCCGTTGGGCAAATGGCCAAGGACTGGATACAGGGTTCAAGTCTGCTGCTAGCTGGCGTATCAGAGGCGCAAAGCATTGGCATTGTTCACACTTCTTTACATAGGCTTCTACATCTTTCTGCATGTAAGGCCACGAATACCCCTGGGTGATGGCCCTATGAGCGAGTGATCTGCCCCCAGCGTGGCTTTCACAAATTCCTTCATGAATTTCATAAAAAAAATCTTCGACTTGTAGAGGGTGTACGCACCTTAAAAGGGGTCCAGTGAAGGACCTTCTGTATAGATGTCCTTCTGTTGTCAAACTGAATCTTGCCGACTTCAATCTGATCTTGTGTGCCTCATGCGGTCATCTGGCAGCTTTCCTTCTTTTAGGAACGCAACAATTGCGTCCATCCAGCTTGATCCCATGTCTACGCACATTGCTTCACGCTCTATGGTTACTGGTTTAATGCTCGGGCCCGACAAGTAGTCGATCATTATTGTCCTTGCTTTTCCAAGTTGTACTGCACTAGTTAGGTTGGCCAATGCATCGGCGTGGCTGTTATCATCTCGGTTTACCTAGAGTAGTCGGCAGTTCTGGAATAAGGCCGCCAACCTGATGACCTCCTTTGCATATGCCGACATTCTTTCATCTCGGGCTGCATATTCTCCTGTTGCCTGATTGACTATCAGTTGTGAATCACAAAAAACTATTACTTCATCTGCTTGTATCGTCACGCCGCTTTTAGTCTTGCAATGAGTGCTTCGTATTCTGCTTCATTGTTTGAGGCCTTGAACCCCAAACGAATCGATTGTTCTAGTACCTACCCATCTGGGGATATCAATATTACTCCTACCCCCGCTCCTTGTCGGTTTGAACTCCCATCAACAAACAATCGAACGGAGTCGCCGATGTAAATGCTGCAGGGTCTGAGTTTGTCTTCTTTCCTTTGTTCTTTTGTCTTTGGCTGGGCTTCTCCTTGCTTGTTTAGACATCGTTTATCTTGGCTCAACGGAGCCCGATGTTTGATGGATTCTGGCGTGAACTCGACTACGAAGTCGGCCAAAACTTGGCCTTTGATTGTTGTTCTAGGCCTGTACTCCAGATCATACTGGCCTAGGGCGACTGTCCATCTGGCTATTCTTCCTGTTAAGTCTCCTTGCTGCAATAGGGACTTCAATGGATGTTCTGTCAGTACCACAATTTTATGGGCCTGGAAGTAATGGTTTAACTTCTTTGAAGCCATTACTAAAGCCAGTGTCAATTTCTCTAAGGGTAGATACCTCGTTTTTGCGTCAGCTAGGGTTTTGCTTACACAGTAAACAGCCCTTTGCTCCTCTTTTTCTTCTCGGATTAGTACTGCACTTATCGCATGTTCTGAAACTGCCAAGTACAGGAACAGCTCCTCCCCGGGTTCTGGATTGAAGAACTGAGCGTGGTCGTACTTCTCAGATCGGCTAATGCTTCTTCGCACTCCGTCCAAAGAAAGTCCGTGGCTTTCTTCACTAAGTTGAAAAAGGTTTGCATTTGTCCGAAGCCAGATATGAACTGCTCGTATGTGGCCCTTCCAGTTAGTATCTGCACTTGTTTTGCTGACGTCGGGCTCTTCAACTCTAGGATGGCCTTGATCTGATCTGGGTTGGCCTCAATGCCCCTTCTGCTCACCAGGTATCCTAAAAACTTACCAGATCTAACTCCAAATGCACACTTCGATGCATTGAGTTGGAGCCGATATGTTTTAAGGATTTCAAAGACTCCTTTTAGATCGGTGAGATGACCCTCAGGCTCCTTGGTCTTAATGACCATGTTGTCGATGTAGATTTCTACTGTTCGGCCAATCAAGTGTTTGAACATTTTGGTTACCAACCTTTGGTAAGTTGCTCCTGCGTTTTTCAACCCGAAAGGCATTACTCAGAATAAAGACAGGCCTTTTGGGGTGATGAACGTGATCTTCTTCGTCTGGGGGGTACATGGCTATCTGGTGGTACCCCCTGTAGGCATCTAGGAAGCTCATTCTTCCATGCCTCGAAGTGGCATATACTAGCTGGTCAATCTTGGGTAGAGGAAAGCTGTCTTTGGGACAGGCTTTGTTGAGGCTGGTAAAGTCAACGCAGACCCTCTATTTACTGTTCTTCTTCTTTACCACCACTGTATTGGATAGCCATGTCGGGTAGTGAACTTCTCTAATGGCCCTAGCCTCCAGAAGTTTGTCTACTTCTTCCTCTACTGCTTCGACGTGCATCAACGTCGGTCTTTTGGCTCGTTGAATTACAGGTTTGGCCGATTTGTCAACATTCAGCTTGTGGCAAGTGAGCTCGGGGTCAATGCCAGGCATTTCGTAAGGTGTCCAAGCAAACACCTCAATATTTGCTCTCAAAAAAGCTTCCAACTCTTTTTCCTCTTCTTCGGCTAAGCTTGAGCCGAGAAGAAAAAAGCGTTCTTCATCCCCGTCCTGGATGAGAATTTTCTTCAGTGCCTCTTCGTTCTTCTCGACTGGCTCATTGTCGACGCCTTCTAGGACTTTCACGCCTCATCTTCAATTTCGCCTTTTCGGCTCTCATATGTCGCAGTAGATTTCATTCTCGCCACAAAGCAATTCTTCACCGCAATGATCGCCTCTCGACTTCCTTTATCCCATGCTGCTTGGGAATCGCAATAGTTGATGCAATATTGAGGAATCGCCCCATCAGATGCAACCATGGCCTTCCCAAGATGATGTTGTAAGGGGAGGGTGTGTCGATAATGGTGAATTCTGTCTTGATCTTCTTGGTGCCAGTCTGCACCTCCAAGCTTACTGCTCCTAGTGGCCATGTCGGCGTTCCATTGAACCCAACCATTGGGCCATTAGATTGTTCCATATCATCTGGGTGAAGGCCGAGCCCCTTGTAACATCGGACGTACATGATGTCACAAGAGCTGCCTTAGGCAATCAGAATGCGTTTCACTTGGCACTCAACCCGGAGGATACTACCAAGGCATCATTATGCGGATGCTAGACCATCTCTAGGTCGGCTCCAAAGAAGGTTATCATTGGTCCCTGGCATTTTTCTGCCCGATGTCTTTTCTCCCCAACTTGGTAGATATGTTGTAGGTGTTTTACCTTCTGGGTCTCTTCTCGGATTTCGTTTTCGTTGACCTTCGAGTGGATTACGTTGACTACCCGAGGTCCTCCTGCCTGAGGTTGCTGTACTAGGAGAGGCGGAGCTATTGGCTCTTGGGGCAATCTTGCCCGTTCTTCTCTTGTCCTGGTCTCATCGACAAGGTCTCTCAGATGTCCTTGTCTCACCAGGTCTTCCAAGTGTGTTTTCAAGGCTCTACAACCCTGAGTTGTATGCCCATCTTCATTGTGGTAGGCACAATGCCTGCCAATGTTTCTTTCCATGAACTCTCCTGGAGTCCTCTCTAGCACTCTGAAATAAGGTTGATTCCGAATTTGTTCCAGGACTTTGTGAATTGGGATTCGGAACACAGTTGTCACTGCCTGTGCAGCCTTTAGTTCTGCTTCTTGCTTGTTCAATCCGTTGTTACCTTGGCCTCGCTTTGGCGAGCCGTTTCCTTTATCTTGCTTTATCTCCTTAGTCCCCGACATGTCTTCCTCGGCTCTGGCATACTTCTCGATTCTCGCCATGAGCTCTTCCATACTTTTTGGCAAATTCTTTGCCAAAGACTTCCGTAGTGGACAGTTGTCTTTTAGGCCGTTCTTGAATGACATGACCGCCACTTCTTGATTACACTCTGGTATTCGGTTGAATACCTCATAGTATCTTTTTGCATAGGCCCTAAGGCCTTCATCCTTACTGATCTTCAGAGCCATCAATGCATCCACCTTTAATGGCTGCAGCTTGTTTGTCACACCTGGCCACGAACATCTCGGCCAGGCCTTCCCAAGTTTTCACGCTTTCCTTTGGTAGTTTGTGGAACTAATCTGATGCAATCTCCCCGAAGGATGAGGGGAACACTTTGCAGAGCAACGGCTCGTTCCCACTATACAATGCCATTGAGTTCAAATATAATTCGACCTGAAAGTTGGGGTCTGACTTACCATCGTATATTTGAAACCTCGGCATACTGAATCTCTTCGGCGCCTCAAACCTGTCCAATTCCACCAAGAATGGTGTCCTCGGCTTATCTGGGGGTTACCTCGGCATCGACATTCTGTTGCTTCCTCTTAAGGTAATCTCTTAAGTCCTCTTTTGTCCTCCCAGGAGCTCGGCTATCTCCTCGCTTTTTTTTGGTGCACTACTTTCACTTTGTGGTGAGTCCTCTTGACCCTCTCCATGAGTTGTGTCAAGCATAGCGCCTCGAACATGCCGATGTCCTTTGGGGTCTGCCTCCTTTATGTGATGCGTCCTCTGTGATTCTTTTCTTCTCGACTCCTTTCGTCCGACCTCCCTAGAAGGTCGGTGAGAGTGTCTTTCACTCCCGTTGTGCTGAGGGGCTATGGGGATTGTTTTTTGCCCTCCTTTCTGGGCATTGGCCGCTGGAATTGGCGTGTTCTGCAGCGGGAACGGTGCCGGCATGACGTTATTTTGCGTCATGAAATTGACGACCGACTGCAGGTCTGCCAATTTATTTTCCATCTCTTTTACCTCTTCGTCCCTCCGTAGGCACCTATCTTTCCATACCTGGAGGTCGCCTTCGTTGTAGTACTCGCTTCAATCAGGTTTCTTTGGTATGTCGCCAGTCTGGCTGACGTCTTTTACTCCGTGAGTTTGCTCATGAGTTTCTGCGTTGGACCTGTCTCCTTCGACATCAAGGTCAATAGGTCTCCCACTCCCAGCAGGAGTGTCGTCTCCAATCTTTTCCTTCTGTCTGTTACTGACCATCTATTCTACTTTCTTTCCTACAGACGGCGCCAAATTGTGTGGGTGATTTTCTGACCACACTGCCAACTCAAGAATCACCGGAGAGAATGGCGTAATAGATGACACCTAGCTAACTCCGCAATGTAAAAAGAGAAGATTCCGACGGTGGTTCGTCCACCCGGGGGCACTCTGACGATCAAGTCAGTATATCTCTCAAAGATAATCAATAGTGTAAATCTCACTGTTCAGAACTTAAATTGCGTACCTTAGACCCACGGGGGTGCCTCTCTTTTATAGTTAACTCAATCCTAGTCCCGATAGAAGCCTGACTTCTATGGACTCCCATTCAGTGCTTACTTTGGACTCCTTAAGAGATAAGGATAGACTCCCTAAGAACATTAGCCTTATCCATCTTGAAGTCTTTCCTCATTCTAGGACTCTTGTCCCTTATCCGCTTATCTCGGATTCCGATATCTTCGGAGATAACCTCGGCCACGCCGAGATCATCTCGGCGTTACGTCCAGGACACGTGGCACTTCGGCTGATACATCGGCGTCACCTTGCCACGTGTTGGTACTCAAAAATATATCCCCACAGTTTCATTTTGGATGCAATACAAGCCTTAAGGATTCGGGTATTGTCTTATTCTTTTGCCATTTCTTTTCGATCAATGCTTCAATGTTTGATTGCTTGTGGAGAAAGAATTGGCGATTAAAGTGGAGGAAGGCGAAGATTGATTGTTTAGAATGACATTGTTAAGTCTTCAAAAGGCGTCATGGTATCGAAGGTGGTAGAGGAAATGAAGACTCGTTTGAGAAAGTTTACTGAAATTGCTAGTGATAGAAAATTGAAAGATTAATAAATTGATGAGTTTGTCGAGTTTATGTAAAATAAGAAAAATCATATTACAAAGTATAAACATATGATAAAATCATTATCACTCGATTTTCCCCTAAATAAATGGTGGATCTCACTATTTTAATCAATTCGGAGACAACCACCCAATAGGCAGGGAATCTATATCTATATATAAGGAAAAAGGGTTTCTAAACCCCAAGCCTTGTTGGAGCTTCAATATCCCCATCTTAATTTTCTAAATTTTTGATTTAAAAAAAAAATTCAACATTTATTGATTTAGTCAAAATCCCCTGATCAACATTTATTAACTTTTTTCAATCCACATGCTTGCATTTATTGATTTGGTCAAAATCTCTTGATCCGCATTTATTAACTTTTTCAATCCACATGTCTTTCCAAATGCCTTTTGAGAGCTTTGGTCAAAATCCTCATACAAATAATTATAGATACAACCCGCATAGTTCTCAGAACACCCTTTTCAACTTCTCCTATACACTATGGTTAGTGATAAGATTGTTAAATTATTTTTATAAAAAGTGTAAAAAAAAATAATTTTTATATTAAAAAAAATCTAAAACAAATATAAATATTTATAATTATCCCGTGTATAGCACGGATGATAGGCTAGTATCTATACTATATATTAAGCAAAATGAGGTTTTTAACCCCAAGTCCTGTGGGAGCTCCAATCTCTCAATCTAAATTTCCTGATTTTTTGATTTAAAAAAAAAAAAATCTTAGCATTTATTAACTTCTCCTAACTCCCAAGTCTTACCCTTGAAAGACTTGAATTCCTTGAAAAGTCCCAACACATATGATTATTATCCCTCATAGTAATACTTTAATGCATTAAGAATAAGTATAAAAAAAATTTCTTGAAAAGTCCAACACATATGATTATTATCAAAATATTAAACATAATATAATATAATAAAAAAAAAGACATTTAATTCCTTGAAAAGTCCAACATATATGATTATTATCAAAATATTAAACTTTAGTATAATATAAAAAAGAGAAAAAAAAAGACATTTAAAAAAAAACATTTAAAAATCACAATTCACATATATAGATAATTGTAAACACAATCCGTGCATAGCACGGGTGATATGCTAGTCTATTATATAAGGGAAATGGTTTTTTTAACCCACAAATCTTGTTGGAGCTCCATTATTTCAATCTTAATTTTTTAATTTTTTGATTTAAAAAAACGAAATCCTCATCACTTATTAACTAGCCTGTTACCCGTGCTATGCACAGAATAATTATTGATATTTAGATTTGTTTTAAAAATTTTTTAATATATAAATTATGTTTTTTAAGATTTTTTATAAAAATAATTTAACACTCTTATCACTAATCATAATATATGGGAGAAATTGAAAAGGGTACTGCAGTAACTATACACGGATTGTATCTAAATTTCCTGATTTAAAAAAAAAAAATCTTAGCATTTATTAACTTCTCCTAACTCTCTAGTCTTACCCTTGAAAGACCTGAATTCCTTGAAAAGTCCTAACACATATGATTATTATCTATCATAATAACACTTTAATGCATTAAGAACAAGTATAATTTTTTTTTTTTGAAAAGTTCAACACATATGATTATTATCAAAATATTAAACTTTAATATAATATAATAAAAAAAAGACATTTAATTCCTTGAAAAGTCCAACATATATGATTATTATCAAAATATTAAACTTTAGTATAATATAAAAAAGAGAAAAAAAAAGACATTTAAAAAAAAACATTTAAAAATCATAATTCATATATATAGATAATTGTAAACACAATCCGTGCATAGCACGAGTGATATGCTAGTCTATTATATAAGAGAAATGGTCTTTTTAACCCACAAATCTTGTGGGAGCTCCATTATTTCAATCCTAATTTTTTAATTTTTTGATTTTAAAAAACGAAATCCTCATCACTTATTAATTTCTTCCAAACCTTTTTGACTTCTCCCATACACACTCTTTTCAACGTCTCCCATACCTATTTAATTATTTTGGAAATAATAATCATCCCCTCTTTTCAACTTCTCTCCATTCTAATTTCTCTCATTGATTTCCAAAAGAAAATATTAAAACTTGCATGCATTTTCTCTACCTCAAAAAATCAGATAATATTTTTCATGAGAATTGTGAGTAATCGGATAATATTTTTCTTGAGAATTGTGGGTATCTATCTATATCTTATATATTATATTATAACATAACCAAAAAAAAAAAAAAAAATTTTTGAAAATCAAATATACAAATAGATAAAATTAATAAATATGATTTTTATTTATTCAGTTAAAATCTTTTTTTTGCCTCTCAATATCTAATTTCGAATTTTAAAAATATTTAAAGTCTATCTAAACAAATCTGATTTGAAAATATATCACGCCATCATGCTTTAAATCAATAAAATTCACATGTCTATCACATATCTAACTTACATCATAACTTACCTAAGTAATAATAAAGAATATAAGAATTAAATTAAATTAAAAGCCATAGATAAATTAAATTAAAAAAATATATAGAAACCCACAATTCCATCTTAAATAAATTGAAAATAAAAAAATAAATATAAACCACACAAAAATATAGAAGATAAAAATTTAGATATACATCTCAAAAAGATATAACTATATCTAAATTTGAATTACAATTTTCTATTTTTTTGTTGTATATCTATCAAAATTTTAAATTACTTAATAGGACAAATTAATCAATTTTCATGTCTTATTTAAAGAATAATTTGATTAGTTATCTTAACTCTTAGACTTTGCCGACACTGGCGGAGGAGCTAACGGATTAGGTGGGGCGAGGACTAAGTTGTTGGAGGTAATATCCCGCCACTCCATAAATTTATTTGTTTTTTAATTTTAGTTTTTTCTTTGTATGATTCTCTTTCTTTGTTGTTGGTTTGGTTTTGCTTTCGGTTTTAGTGGAATTTATGTATTTGTTTATAGGTTTATATGGTAGAGAAAAATTATTAGTGATGATGGTTGCAATCGAAATATTTATGCCCATTTTGTGCCATGGATTTTGATCAGATTTTATTTATTTATAATGAAAACCATAAAGTTGAAGTAAAAAACTGGGTATCGAGTTTCGTTTTTTTTATTGTCATTTTATTTTATAAAAAATGTAAAAATTTATTGGGAATTCAAGGTTGTACTATAACATTAGATTTTTGTATAACTATGTAAATTTAAAACTTTTAAATATCATTGTGTTTTTTTTTTTTTTTTTATCCTATTATACCATTACTGTTATTTGTTAATTCGTTAATCATAATTCAATTAATTGAAAATGAAAGCTTGGCATAACTTTTCATATATATTAATTAATTTATTACTGCTATATTTGTATATAATAGCATAATAAGGATAATCTCCAAATATAATTTCTATTTTTTTTTGTGATTAAAATAATCCATCTTAAAATAGTGTATAGAGAAGTTAGATGGCCTCTTTTATCCCCAAAAAGCTCAATCTATTTTTTTTTTGTTTTTATACTTTTTAATTTTTTAAATTGAAATATCAGTTGTTTATGTTTACAAAACAAAATTGATAAATATATATCCAAAAACTACACATTTTTTTCCTTTTTCTTTTCTTTATTTATTTTTTTAATAGGTAGGATATTTACAAATAAAAAATGTTTGACACCTCAATTTTTTTAATTTTTTTTCATAATCCAACTTATAATGATGTGATTATAAGTGTTAATTTGTATACAACTATGAGAAGAGAATTAATCAAATCATACATTTCAACCAATTACATACTCAAATTTTTACTATTTCAAGATGTTATTTTACTATAATTTCAATTAAGAAAATCTTCAATCCTTAATATTTTTATTGAATTATAATTTCATAAAAATTTTAAAAAATGAAGCGTTGGAAATTATTGTTTTTTTCCATCAAAATTGATGAAAAGAAAAAAAAAAAATTGGGACAAGAATGAAAGTTCTTTTAAAAATTGAATGAAAAAGTTAAAGTAATTCATATCTAATTTTTATTTTTTATTCAAATTTAAAATCAAATTAGATAAAATAAAATTAAAAGAAAATGATGAAATGTTGCAAATATTCTAAAACTTCTTATTTTTAAGGACTAGAAATCCATGTGTGTATTATATTCATATTGTATTTTTAGTTATGAAATTAAAACCGAAAGAAATGTAACTTAAATTATTGGATTAATAATAGAAACATCATAGCAATTATTGTTAAATATCACTTTACTTCACATTCAATAATAAAATTGTATATTTGTCTCAATTATAACTTTTAAATTTGTATATTTTCATAACAAGAAGGGATATATCATCACTCATGTAATGTAATGACCCAATTTTTTTAAAAAAAATAGCCGGTGCATAATTTAATTGAACAAATTATTGAATTTGATTTCTGTGTAATTTCTGTGCAAAAAGAGTTCGGTTTTGCATTTTTTAAAAATAGTTCTCAATCTAAAAAAAATTATGAAATTTTTATGTGTTGTTCCCATATGAGTCTAGCACGTTGGATAAAAATTTTAGAATTAAATGATGAGTATCTATTTTATAAAAATTTACGGAATGATTGGTGTTTAGTTTAATTTATAACAAAATTTGAAATTTAGTTTTGGGTGTTCGGACCAGGATTTGAGATAAATTTGTTGGGTCTATTTTGGTATATAATTGAACCATATTTGACTTATGGGTGAGGCCCATAACTTAGATTTAATTTAATTTGAACTTGTTTATGACTTGTGTTTAACTGTTTGGTCCTTTTTAATTAAGTGATTGGTAGTAACCACATTGAGAGTTGTTATTATTTATTATATAAGATTATAATAAATATTTGATAGTTGATTTTATGGTGTGTACCATATGGTGAAAAATTATATACTTTTATAGTAAATAAAATGGGTGTATATTTCGTGGTGAGTAAAATATTATAGTTTGTGGTGTACAAAATATTATATTTTGTAGTGAGAAAAATTATATCATTTTATAATGGGAAAATTATTTAGAAGTCCTATTAGGGAGACTTGTGCTACATTTGGTCCCACAAAAAAACTTATATTCCCATAAGTCCTATGGGAAGTTTCTTGACATATTTACCCTCAATATTAGTTGTTAATATCATAAATAAGTAATAAAACCATATATAGGAAATTGATATAAACGTAACGTAACGTGACACCTACATAAACGTAACGTGACACCTATATAAACGTAACGTGACATATTTACGTAAACGTAACGTAACGTGACACCTATATAAACGTAACGTGACATATCTACGTAAACGTAACGTAACGTGACACCTATATAAATGTAACGTGACACCAATATGAACGTAACGTAACACCTACATAAACGTAACGTAACGTGACACCTATATAAACGTAATGTGACATTTACATAAACGTAACGTAATGTGTCACGTTACGTTTCGCAAACTTAATAAATTTTTATTTTTTTAATCTGTTTGTTTTGAAATAGATATATAATCCTAATATATTTTTATTTTGTATTATTAATTGTAAAATTTAAAAAATTATCAATAATATATGTGAAGAATATAATATAATTTAAAAAATTATCATTGAATTTTCCAGGAAGCCAAACGGGCATTTTGAGAGAAACGAAAAGAAAAAGAAAAAAAGAGAAAAGAGAGGTTGGGATCAGTGGAAGTCTCAATGCTGACAACAGAATTTGCTTTTGTTCTATCACCCTACAAAAACAACAAAAACGCCCAATCTCTCTGTCACTTCTCTCTCCGATCTCTACTTTTCCAATCTCATTTTCTCGGAAACCAAACATTCAAGTCCACACAATACAATACAAAATAATCATCTGAATGATCAAAGTTCATGAATCTGTGGAAATGCAATATATATCAATTCGGTGGTTGGGAGAGAGAGAGAGAGAGCGAAAGAGGGAAGGTGTGAAAATTGGGGGTAAAAAGATTAGGATCTTGTGGAATACATTCTTATGAAAATAGGACTTGAGACTCTATAAGAAATTACACAGGACTTAACCTAGCATAAGGTTCTGAAAAAGGACTTATAAATAAGTCTCCCTTTTATAATTTATGTTACAAAATTTTGAAATATTATTACAATATATATTGTACTAGTTAATAGGTTGAATAATACAAAAATAAATAAAATTTTGAGAAATGTGTGTAGTGGGACGTGCGTTGCGGCAAAGCCCATGTGGGCTGTCTCTTTCTTCTCCCTCTTTTCTTCATCGCACTTCCATCTTTCTTGATTCTTTTTATTTCGTTGAGTAGAGGCTCAACTCCTCTCTTTCTCTCTCTCTCTCTCTCTCTTTTTTTTTATTTTCCTCTATTGATGCTCAATTCTTGAGCTTGAAATAAAGGTCTTTAGAGTAAGATTTTGCAAAAGCGTTGTAAATGAAAGTCGGAGTGCTCATCGTGATCTTCGCAATGGTACTCTCGGATTCATGATCGGGCAAGATTTGCCTTCCAAATCTACTCTTCTTCATTATTTGAGGTAGGGACTTTCTTCATATTTTTATATTAAAGTTATGTTAGGATTATTTTGAAAAAATATATTATTATGAGAGGTATTGCATATATATATATATATATATATTCAGATTTCTGTTTGGTAATTTTTGAAAGAAAAATTATATTGAAATATTAAGAATGTTGGCATTTTGAAATTGATTTGAAAAAATCATTTTGTGTTGATAATTTTGCAAAGAAATTTGAAAAAAAAATAAATTAATAGTTATATGGATTATCTCTGCATCATATTATGGTTAGATGATTTATTTTAAGAAATATAAAGTTGAATTTTTTCTTTATCTTTGATTTGAAATTTATTTTTGAGAAAAATAAATTAATGTTGAGGAATATGAAGTAAATGCTTAAGTAGAAATTATAGAGTTGCTTTGGGATTAAAACTCTAAAAGTGTTATATTCATGATATTTTATAAAAGATGATATGTTGATGATTAAGTTGTGTTCATTTTTATGAAAATAAAAATGTAAAATGTGGACCTTCAAACTCATAACATTGAAAATGTTATTATTGGGTATATTTCATAATTTTTGATGTAAATATCATGTTGGTTAAGTAATTTTAGAAAAAATTGTGAAATTATTATTGGTAGAGAATTTGGTAAAAATATTAACTCTTGAAGTAGCTTGGCATGAAAAATGGTTATATTGAAATATAGTTATGTTTGAGGGATGAGGCATGTGAAGTTAGGTTTACTATTATTAATGTGAAATTTTTTGAATATAATAAACTTACTAATTTAGTGGATGAAATTAGTTTTGGTTAAAATGTTATATCCGTTATGATTAAAAGTGTGTTATTAAGATTATACCATAATTTTTGATATAGTAGGATGGAAAATGGTAATATTTAATAAATAGAGATTTCCTTTGTGTTATATATATGTTTTTGCAAGATTTCGATGATTTTCGAAATCATCCCTTAATTTGTTTTGAAAATTGATTGTTGATTTAAGAAGATGAGAGATTTTTTTAAAAATGGGTTTACTTTCTTGTTCCTTTTAAAATAGAAATTAAGGGTTTTGAACTATGAGGATTGAAGAGAGATGTTTTCGGTGACTTTCTTTCAATAAATGAAGATAGGTGGTTTTGATGACAAAACCTAGAAATTGGGGGTTTTTAAGAAAGACGTTGACAATCTTTGAAGATGTTATTATATTTATTTTGTGTGCCAAAATAAATGATATTTGAAAAATTGTTTATTTATTTACATATAAATGCTAGTTTTCATGGAATATGAGAATTGTTGAAGTTTTGGAAATTATTATTCAAAATGTTGATATAGTCTTGAAGTGAGTAAATGGTTGAGATTACTCTAAGTGTGGGAATTTTGTTGTCCCATGGATGAATTGGAATAAAAATATTTATATTCATCTTGAGAAATTATATTGAAATGAGAAATGAGAATTTTGATCACAATAGGAATATTGTGTGGAAGTATTAAAAGTGGAAGAAATATTATATTGTATTATTAATCATTGCATTGACATATCAATTCATTTGATAATGATGAGTTTTGAAATTTGATTTGAAAACTTTGCATTGAGCAATGAATGTTGAAAAATAAGTTTTCATAAAATGATTTTGGGGTAAATACGATGGTAAGTCTTGAAATGTGGTGTAGAGGATAGGTGTCGAGTCTTCAAGTTAATACTGGTAAAAATGACAGATTATTGGTGTCGAGCCTTCCAGTCAATACTGGTAAAAATGACAAATTGGTAGTACTTGTATAGTCTACTTGCAGACACTAGTCTAGGAATTACTTGAGTCATATTTACCACTTTAGAATTTTATTGAAATTGTTAGATTAATATATTTTCAAATTGGCATTGTGCATAAGATTTTCAAAAGATAAGAAAAATATTTTGAGCATGACATGATATATGCATTCATTTCATAAGACTGCATCAAATGGATTAGATGAATTGTTTAATTATTTGATTCAATTGATAATGAAATAATTGAATGAATTGAAAAGAATGTTTTGTGGCTATTGAAATATGTTTATTTATTTAAATTAATTTGTTGTGGTTAATTAAATAAATTGGATTTAAGAGATTATGTAATAAAATCATATGATTTTGATATGATATGATTTCACGTATATGTACGAGTATTTTGGTATCCGCATATCTTCTAATATTTTAATATGAGATTGCTTGGTGAGCTAGTGGTTGCTCAGCCCCTACCTGTACATGTGTACAGGGAATGCTTTTCGGATTTGAAGATCAAACAATGGGTTTTACAATTTCATAAGTGTGATGTAGTGATGGATTGTACTACTTCATTTGTTTGTTTGGCTGAGTGCTTTTTTTTTTTGTAAAGAGTAGTGTTCTCTATTTTTTTGTAAGCCTAAGAGCATTCCTTTTATTCGTATGTAAATGTTTTTATTGTATCACGAGAGGGAACGTGTATATTTAATTATTTATCATTTCATCAAAGGATGAATTGTCATTTGTAAATGAACTTAATTAATGAATATTGGTAATATTATCTGAGTAATAAAATTTGGGGTGTGACATGTAACCTCATTTAATTAGGTTTAATTTTTTTAACTAATAATTTAAAAAGTTATAAATATAAAAATTAACTTATAGATGTCATGTATACCACAACACAAAATATAAAATTACTTATAATGATTTTTTTTTTTTAATTTAAAAAGTCCCGTGCATAGCACGGGTTACTACTACCTATACTATATATTAAGGAAAATGGGGTTTTAACCCCCAAGGCCTGTGGAAGCTCCAATATGCTAATCCTAATTTTCTGATTTTTTATTTTTATTTTTTTAAAAAAATTGACTTGGTGAGTGATTCAAAGATTATAATAATTACACTATTGACAAATGGAGGAGATAGAGGGTGGGGAAGCACGACTGACTAGAATAACACAATAAATGAAATCCTAATTTCAAGATTTAAAAAAATAAATTGACTTGGTAATTGGTTCAAAGATTACTGACTAGAATAAAGTAATAATTGAGAGAGAGATGCTATATGATTATGTGGTGTGTATATGTGTGATAATAAAAAAGGTATTTGCCTTTGGGGCTACCTCCTCGGTCAAACCCCAGGTATTTATATGCCATTACTTTTTGCATCCTCAAGAGACACATGTAATTATTGGGTAAATGGGTCTTAATTTTTTTCCCTCTTAATTTTTTTGTTTTGTTTTTTGAAAAAAAAAAAAATAAACACTTATTAAATTCTTTCAAACTCCTCGGTCAAACCCCAGTATTTACACGCCATTTCTTTTTGCATCCCCAAGAGACCCATGTGATTATTGTGTAAATGACTCTTAATTTTTTTCTCTCTTAATTTTTTTGTTTTGTTTTTTGAAAAATAAATAAATAAACACTTATTAAATTCTTTCAAACTCCTCGGTCAAACCCCAGTATTTACACGCCATTTCTTTTTGCATCCCCAAGAGACCCATATGATTATTGTGTAAATGACTCTTAATTTTTTTCCCTCTTAATTTTTTTATTTTGTTTTTTGAAAAATAAATAAATAAACACTTATTAAATTCTTTCAAATCTTTATAACTTCTCCAATACACATATTTTTCTTAACTTTCACATACCTATTGTAAAAATCTAAAATAAATATAAATATTTCTAATTATCCTGTGCATAGCACGGGTGATAGGCTAGTATTATATAAGAAAAAATAGGTTTCTAACCCACAAGTGTTGTGGGAGCTCCAATATCTCAATCCTAATTTTCTAATTTAAAAAAATAAATAACCTCAACATTTATTGACTTCTTTCAATCCACAAACCTTTCTGACTTCTCTCATAAGTACTGTAGCACCATTTTCAACTTCTTCCATACAACAAAATTAGTGATGGGATTGTTAATTTTTATAAAAAAATCTAAAAAAATAATTTGTATATTTAAAAAATATCTAAAACAAATATAAATATTTATATCTATTTATCTATATATTATATAAGAAAAAATGGGGCTTCTAATGAGAAGTCTCTTAAGAGCTCTAAACTCTCATTCTAAAATTATTAATTTTTCAATTTATAAAATAGATTAAAAAAACTTATTGGCTAATTTATTTTAGAAATAATAATGGGAAGATAACAAAAATATGTCATAATCTCTTTATCATAATTTCTCTCACCAATTTTCAAAAAAAAATAAAATAAAATTAAAACTTGCATTCCTTTTCTCTCCTCTAAAAAATCAGATAATATTTTTCATGAAAGTTATGGGTATCTGTCTATATCTTATATATTATATTATAACACAAAAAAAAAAAATTAAAATTAGATATATACAGACATATAAAATTAATAAATTAGATTTTTATTTATTCAATTAAAATCTTTCTTTTGTATCTCAATATCCAATTTTAAATTTTAAAAATCTTTAAAGTTTATTTAAATAAATCTAATTTGAAAATATCTCAACTGTCATACTTTAAATAAATAAAATTCACATGTCTATCACATATCTAACTCATATCATAAGTTACCAAAATGATAATAATT
Organism: Camellia lanceoleosa; assembly: GCA_025200525.1. Classification (NCBI taxonomy): domain Eukaryota; kingdom Viridiplantae; phylum Streptophyta; class Magnoliopsida; order Ericales; family Theaceae; genus Camellia; species Camellia lanceoleosa. The sequence continues at coordinate 13,442,498 of CM045760.1, forward strand.
AAAAACAAATAGAAACCATAGATAAATTAAATTGGAAAAAAAAAAATAGAAACCCACAACTCCATCTTAAATGAATTGAAAAAAAAAAAAAAAACCAAATAGAAACCACACAAAAATAATATATATATAAAAAAGGATAAGAATCTAGATATGAATCTAAAAAAAAATGACAATATCTAAATTTGAATTATGGTTTAGTAATATAATTATCTATTTTTCTTATCTAAATCTATCAAAATTTTAAATCACTTAATGAGACAAATTAATCAATTTTTAAGTCTTATTTAAAGAATAATCTGATTAGTCATCTCAACTCCTAAACTTCGCGGGCACTGGCGGATGAGCTAACAGATTGGGTTAGGTGATGTCTAAGTTATTGGAGGTAATATTCTCTCTTTCCATAAATTTATTTGTTTTTTAATTTTATTTTTTTCCATGTGTGATTCTCTTTCTTTGTTGTTGGTTTGGTTTTGGTTTTGGTTTGGTTTCGATTTTAGTGAGGTTTATGTGTTTGTTTATAGCTTTGCGTGGTGGAAAAGAATTATTGGTGATTATGGTTGCAATCAAAGTATCTATGTCCGTTATGTGCCAAAGATTTTGATTAGATTTTGTTTTCTTCAATGAAGACCATAAAATTGAAGTAAAAAAAATGGGTATCAAAATTTTTTATTTTTTATTATCATTTTATTTTATAGAAAATGTGAAAATTTATTGAGAATTCAAGATTTTATTATAACATTAGGTAAATTTAAAATTTTTAAATATCATTGTGTTATTTATTTTTATCCTCTTTCTATTCCATTATACAATTACAGCTATTTGTTAGTTTGTTAATTATAAATCAATTAATTGAAAATGAAAGCTTAATATAACTTTTCATATATATTATAGTTAATTTGTTACAGTTATAGTTGGATATAATAGCATAATATACAGGGATAATCTCTAAATATAATTTCTATTTTTTTATGTGATTAAATAGTCCATCTTAAATAGTATATAGAAGAGTTAGATGTCTTCTTTCATCTCTAAGAAACCCAATCTATTTTTTTTTTAACTTTTTAATTTTTAAATTTAAACATCAATTGTTTATGTCCATAAAACAAAATTGATAAACACATATCCAAAAGCTACACATTTTTTAATTTTTTTTTATTATGTAGGATATTTACAAATAGAAAATGTTTGACCTCAAAATTTTTTCCATAGTCGAACTTATAATGATATAGTTATAAGTGTCAATTTTTATACAAATATGAGAAGAGAATTAATTAAATTATACATTTCAACCAACCACATATTCAAACTTTGACTATTTCAAAATGTTATTACACTATAATTCCAATAAAGAGAATCTTCAACTCTTAATATTTTTGTAATCAAATTATAATTTGATAAAAATTTAAAAAGATGAAATGTTGAAAATTATTGTTTTTTCAATCAAAATTGGTGAAAAGAAAAAAAAAATTGGGATAAGAATGTAATTCTTTTAAAAATTGATAAAAATTTAATAAAAAAGTTAAAATAATTCATATAAAATCAAAAATTTTATTCAAATTTAAAATCAAATTAGATAAAAAAAAATTAAAAGAAAATGATAAAAGTTTGAAAATGTTTTGAAACCTTCTTATTCTTAAAGACTAGAAATCTATGTGTGTATTACATTCATATTGTATTTTTAATTATGAAATTGAAATCAAAAGAAATGTAACTTAAAGTATTGGATTAATAATAGAAACATCATATTAATTATTATTAAATATCACTTCACTTCACATTTAATAATAAAATTGTATATTTGTCTTACATATAATTTTTAAATTTGTATATTTTCATAACAAGAAGAGGTATGTTATAACTCATTTAATCTCATTTAATCAGATTTAACTTTTTTTTTAAATACAAATTATCAAAATTGCACTAATTAGACTTATATATATATATATATATATATTAATTTTTTTAAACTAATAATTTAAAAAGTTATAAATATAAAAGTTAACTTATAAATTTTATGTATACCACAAGATAAAATATTAAATTATTTTAAGATAATTATAATAATATTTTTTTTATTTATAAAATCTAAATAGCAAGGGTTACCATTAATAATTACTTGAGGGCATTTCTATGTTTTGTATTTTACTGCCAAATACTTATTTTCAGCTATTTTAGGATTTTTTTTTAAGGAATTAAAGCCGATTAATGAATTAATTTCTCAGTAATATATCAACAATGTTGGGAACTCTAATGTCCTATGATTAGTTTTATAAAGTAAAATCTATTCTTACAAAAAAAAATATATATATATATACAAAAATACCATAAAAAACTTTAAATAAAATCTATATTTTATATACGAGGTTGAACCCAAAACTCCAATATAATAATACTACTACAAGTTGCCTGAAAAACTATATGCAGAAACATAATACGTAAAGGAGAAACAAATATTGAATGTAAAAATCATTTTATATGAACTTTATAAAGATAGATCTCACAGAGGGGGTGAGATATACATTAGAGGACTAATTCAAAGTCTGGACAATTAGTCCTTTCTTATAATCCTACATCAATCCAAACATAGGATATGATACACAATCTAAAGAGATTTGTAGTCCTAAGACTATTAGTCATAGAAATACTAATTCAATCTAATTTAGTCCCCCTAAATAAACATAGCCTTAGGAATGACTACTACACTCCTAAAATGATCTTGGCCTTTTATATATGCAATTCTATTTGGTAGCTCGAAACTATTTGCCTCGAATGGCTCGAAAACGCAAAATGACGTCATTTTGCCTTTTTTTTTTTTTTTTTGGGTGTTTGTCTTCCTTCCTCCTCTTCTTTTCTGTCTCAAGCAGTTCTGAACCAACATCTAATAAACAGAACATCAAACCCAAAACCTCATTCAGCTTCTTCTGCCTCTACTTTCTTTCTCTAAAACCTACCAAAGCCATCATAACCCATCACAAAATTGAAGCAATCTACCAATCAAACCCAAAAATTAAACTCAAAAATCAAAACCAAAAATCAAACCCACTACCAATCATCAACAACACATCATCATCATCATCATCATCATCCTCAACACAAACCCAAAACCTCCATCTTCTTCTTCCTCTACTTTCTTTATCTAAAACCTACCAAACCCATCGCAACCCATCACAAAATTGAAGCAATCTACCAATGAAACCCCAAAATTAAAGTCAAAAATCAAAACCAAAAATCAATCATCAACAACACATCATCATATAAGATTCAAACCCTTGAAAAATAGACATCAAAGGGGGCATCTTTTCTTCAAGATTGCTTTTTTCTTTTTTTTGCTTTACCTGATCTCTTTATCTGGTCATTTTCATCATCGTCACGACCTAAGCTCACTTCATCTTGAAGCTCAAAAGAGTGAAATCATTCAAAGATGAACCTTGACACTAAAATTAACAAAGGAAAATGAGGAAATTGTTATAATAAGAAGGAGATTGGGATTGTGTGAGAGAAAGAGAGAGAGAGAGAGAGAGAGAGGAGGATGGAGTGTTTGAACGGAGAGGAGAGGAAACAAAGATAGAGATGAGATAAGAGGATAACAGAGATAGAGATAGAGATAAAGAGGAGAGGAGAGAGAATACTTTTTGGGCTACTCGAGCCTCAATAAATCGAGCTACAAGCCATTTTTCTTTATATATGTGTCAGACTCATTCATATATGTATAAGTTGCATGAGAATCTTGTAGAGACGGTGTATTCATCACCAATCTTAATGATGGTACTGCACTCAATATTTTATTGGATGCTTGAAGTGATCGGTTGATGTATTCACAGAGGACACGATCGGTGCAATTATGGAGACTCAAATAATGTTTGAGAGTTATAATTTGAGAGTTTTAATGTAATTTTAATGATGTGAAGAGTACATATGTAAAGGTGGAGTTTACACTTTTCTCTCTATCTCTTTTTGCTTTTTCTCTTTTCCACTTTACTAGAGTTCCATTTAGAGTTCTCAAATTAAAGGTATGTATCATTACTCATGGAGAATCTTCATCAATTTTATTTTTTTGTCATCTAGTTAATTATTTAATTTTATATGTTATATATTATATTTAAAATTAACTTCTTATGGTCTAAATAAATATAAAATAAATTTCAATTAATGAAGGTATAAAATTAATTTACATAATTGAATGTATAAATGACTTGTGCTTTCATTATTTTGTAATTATTTATTCACTATTCACTTTTTTAATATTCTCCCTATATATATTCTTAATAAATTTTTAAATTAATGATTCAAATTATTGATACAACTGACCCTAAAAGCCTTTGGATCCATTTGTTTTCAGAGGTAGAATAGAGATGATTAATAATGAGGGATTGTTAGTGAAAAGATTGATAGTGAGGAAATTAATAAAATTGTGTTTGTTTTAATGATAGTTGTTAATGTTGAGATTGTTAAATTAAATAAATTTAAAATAATAAAACAAATTAAATTATGATTTTTACTTAACAAAAAAAAACATTAAACATTAATGTTAAAAAAAAAATGTCCAACATGTATATAAAAAATAAAATAAAATGTAGTTGACCAGTTGATCGGAAGTCTGGGCGGACAACCGGTAACACCCTAAACGATGCAGACTATTTTCTAATACAATCTCCTTGCCCAAACTAACAAGACCCTCACCAAGACCTACCGTAGTCCGAAGGAGACTACGAATCTAGAGCTCCAAAACTAAAATAAACATGAGGCATTTTCATTGTTCATCATTCACAATCTAGAGTGGACTGTGATGGAGGAAAACAAACGGTACTTTATCCTTTTGAACTTGACCTTCAATCTAAGTAATGGGCCGGAGAGTGTTGTTGCGGGAGTGGCCTAATTATCTTGGGCCTCATGCAAAATCTCAAATAACTTTTAGATGTTTAAGTATTAATTAATATAACTATTCCTTAATTTTCAAATAATAAATTTATTAAGTAAATTTAATTTTTTTTACTTTTTAAGATGCAAAATTACTAATTTTACAATGAAGTTTTATTCTACTTACTAATTAAGAAAGAAAAAATGTTGCTTTTAATAGAAGCCATTAGGTTTCAAGCAGAAGTTGAAAAATGTTATTGATTTTGTAATTTTTCCTTAATTTTAATCAAGTTGATTTTATTAATAAAAGAGATATATGTTACTTTTTTTTTGTTTTTTGTTTTTTTAATTTTGAGGATTGGATGGGCATTGCAATTGAAGATTTTTGGCGTTTCTATCTATTGATAGGTCGTTGTTTCATTTTGGGTGCAATGCAAGCTTTAAGGATTCGGGTATTGTGTTATTCTTTTGCCATTTATTTTCGATCAATGCTTCAATGTGTGATTGCTTGTGGAGAAAGAATTGGCGATTAAAGTGGAGAAGGCGAAGACGATCGTAGAGAATGACATTGTTAAGTCTTTAAAAGGCGTCATGGTGTCGAAGGTGGGAGAGGAAATGACGACTCACTCATTTGAGAAAGTTCACTGGAATTACTAGTGATAGAAAGTTGCAAGATCAATAAATTGATGAGCTTGTCGAGTTTATGCAAAATAAGAAAAATCATATTACAAAGTATAAACATATGATAAAATCATTATCACTTGATTTTTTTCCAAATAAATAGTGGATCCCACCATTTTAATCAATCCGGGGACAACCACCCAATGGGTAAGGAATAATTACTCGAGGGCATTTCTATGTTTTGTATTTTACGGCCAAATACTTATTTTCAGCTATTTAAGGATTTTTTTTTTTCAATTAGCAGGAAATAATTAAGGAATTAAAACCGATTAACGAATTAATTTCTCAGTAATATGTCAATAATGTTGGGAACTCTAATCCCCTATAATTAATTTTATAAAGTATAATCTATTCTTACAAAAACAATATATATATATACAAAAATACCATAAAAAACTTTAAATAAAATCTATCTTTTATATACGAGGTTGAACCCATAACTCCAATATAATAATACCACTACAACTTGCCGGAAAAACAATATGCAAAAACATAATGTATAAAGGAGAAACAAATATTGAATGTAAAAAACATTTTATATGAACTTTAATTAAAGATAGATCTCAACTCAACAATACATTACACTTTATATCATTTTTGAAGATTCACTTTCTAAGCCCCATTCATCTTTGTATTGGATGTGTGAATCACCAGCTAAAACTAATGGACTCAAAATGCAAGTTGTGTGCCAACCCAGATGAACAAATGGCTGCAACCTCATGTCTCATATTCTTAGGCCCACAAACAAGAACTCCAACACTTGACTCCTTGCGCTCTAACAAAATTCCTGCAATACCCACCTCAGTTAATTTGTAAGATTGCAAACGAATTGAAATGAGCTAAATAATGGAGTGAATTCAAATTGAGGCTTGAGATTGCTCAAATATAGAATTGTATATTAAATGAGCTCAAGCAAAAAAATATTTGAATTTAGGTTCGAACTAGGTTTGTATACATAATTAAACTAGAAGAAAGATTATCTTCTATCCAAATATAGACTTGACAGTGTTGTTTGTGTCTATGAGACCCACCATGATTCCTGCTTTGATGATTGGATCTATTTATTTTAAATGTATTTAGGCATATATTATCCATTAAAAAAATAAATTAATTCGTTAATCATATTCAAATGATTTTACAATATTCGTCTTTAAAAAAATTGAGGAGTAATATAATTTTAAAATTATACCATAATTTTTTTAAAACATGATGAAATAATATGGGTATGATTATCAAATCCATCTGGATTTTTTCCATCATGTATGTTCAACACATATAAATCAACAAAACAAATAAATCATATCATCAAAACAAAACTCTTCATGGGCCTCACGGAGCAGACAATACTATCCAATCTATATTGTGGTGAGGGGGACAAGCCCATTCCTTAAACTACTAGTTTGAATTAGTTATGGAATGACACTCTGGAGAAGAATAATTCTAGGAACCATAAAAATATGGGGAAATCACTAGTTAGTAAGGAGAGAAAAAAAATTATTACAGATTTATGTCAAAGTTTATATTTTTAATTATTAATATTTATAATATTTATTATTTATTTGTAATTAATTTTGATTGATCTTGATATCTGATGAGTCCTCGTGAATGGGTTGGACCGACCCAAGCTCCTCAAGCCCTTGGATAACACGCAAACAAGTTCAATCGGGAGCAGGGGTAGTCCCCCGGCGAACCCTCCGGTGTGTGAATTAGAGAAGGTGATGGACGAAAATGTAGAGAGAGAGAGAGAGATAGAGATGAAGAACTTAACCTTCTTCTTGTCTTGAGCTTTGCTTATATCCTTTGGTAATCATTTATTTGTCTTAGTTGTTCGACCTTTTTCCAAAGCTTGCGCCATGGTTCGTCTCGTTCGAGGTGAGGCGTCGTTCGGTGAGGGTGTTGTCGCAATAAATGTGGTGATGGGTTGCATTAATGGTGATGTCTTTGTGGCAATAACTGCAGATCTTTGTCTGCCGATATGGCTGATACGCACCCGCCACGTGTCGAACATCATTGGCCTTTCTGCTCGGTTGGCTTCGGTTATCGGGTTTCACTAACGGGTTGTGTAATGGGGTCTAAATGGTGGGCTTGGGTTTACTCATGGTGGGTCGTGGTCCTTGTGGGCCTATCCTCGCAAGAGTCCCCATTCCCGAGTGCGACTTTAGTCCAACGAAGGAATAATAATAGCGGAGATGAATCCGACCGTAGAGGGGACCGAGAGAGGCGAGCATGAGGAAGGCGGGGTGCAGCCTTGAGAATAACCGAGAGAGGTCGGTTGTGAGGCGTGAGTGAGGGAGGCCAGGTGGTGAGCCGAGGGAGGGTGACAAGCGAGTGAGGCCGGGAGGAGGTGGCAGCGGAGAAGCCGATCGTGAGGGGTGACCGAGCAGGAGGCCGACCGTGAGGGTGATCAGCGGGGAGGCCGACCGCGAGGGTGACCGGCGGTGAGGCGGGTGAGGAGGACCGAGTGGGAGAGGTCGGCCGTGAGGGCGTGCGTGAGGAGGTGGTGGTGAGAGGTCGAGCAGGAGGTGAGGCCTGAGGCTCAAGCGGCGTGTCACGTGGTGATTTGAAGTGGAAAGACGGGGTGAGGCGGTCGTGCATCTGGACCGTCTGCGTGGGGAAGAAGCGTCAGCGTTGGATCGAGTGAAACGTCGGGGTATTATTATGGGCATTGATGGGACGGTTTTGGCGGATGATTTGAAATGTTTTCAAACTGGCGAACATTAATTTGGATCCTTGGAATCTGGCAAACCGTGGGCTTTTGGCATCATCTGATTCACCTACTTTTTACAAAAACTCAAAACATTGAAGTGTTAGTTCGCCGTTGCTCACGATACTCGCTAAAACACTTCTTGATTTCTTAACACTGCGGCGAAGCTATTCGCAAACCTGACTTAGAGATGGCTCACGAAGAGACCGCCATTGTCGGGTAGATCCACTGGGGAAGATGATGCGGAGGAGTTAGCGAGTCGAGATAGGTCCAACAGGGGAAAGAATCGAACGACACACCCAATCGGCCAGTGGAACGAGACCCTTGGCATTCGAGTGCGATAGATCCCTTATTACTGTGGCGGAATTGGGGGCTATCCGAGAAGTACCAATTCGATGGAGGTGGAATTATGGGTGCCAAAATCGACGAGAGACCATCGGCGTCGAGGTGGGTGCGTTTTCCCTCTGAGGAGGCGCTAAAGGGTGAGGTTGCCTCTGCCGCAAATCGTGGTAGATGTGCTCAACCACCTGGAGGTAGCACCAAGGCAACTGATGCCCAATGCATGGAAAATCCTGCTGGCTTGTGCAAGTGCTTGGCCAAAGGCGCACGGAGCGGTGGCCATGGCGGTGGTGGAGTTCTTTGGTTGTTACAAGGCTTGAGACGAGAGACTGGATCACCCTTCAAGCGTTAGCGAGGAAGGGTTTGGTGGTAGCCTACCGGCGTCCATCAAAGGTTGGAGGCGCGGTGGTTCTATGTGTCCACCTCGGGATGGTGTCTTACCGTGTGGAAGGTGCCAGCCAAGTATGCAGAGCTAAAGTTGGGGTCGGCGTCGGAGGATAGGGTAAAGACAGTGAAGGAGTGGGGGGAGAAGGAAAAGGTGAAGTGGGACGAGCTAGTTCGGTAAACCTTTGTTTGAAATTTGGTTTAGCCCAAAACCGATCGGTGGAGACCTCGACCGATCAGAGCTGGAGGTAAGGAGAAAAGCACAAGAGGCGGAAGATCAAGCCATGCTGGTGAGGGCCCAGAAGTTCACAGAGGCCCAAGCCGTCCGACCTCCTCAGCCAGTGGCGAGGGAGAGGATTCGTCCTCGGCCAAAGCCTTTGGGAGAGAAGAGTTTGGGCGAGTCTGCTCCGCGACTGCTTCCAAAAGATCCTCTGAAGGAAAGGTCGTTGAAGGAGATGGAAACCGGGGTGGGGAAAAAAAGAAGAGGTTGAGGCGAGGGGGGAGGAGCCATTGAAAAAAGAAAAAAAAGGAGGCAAGGGTGGAAGAGGCCGCTGCCAAAGCAGTGTGGAGGTTTGGAGGTGGGGCGGGGCCCGAAGGTGATCGTCTCAATTGGCCGAGAGGCCCTTGTGACAAAGGATACCCGAAGTGGTGATAGCTTGATCCGACGGTGGGCGTGGCGGAGAAGACCCAGAGAACAAGTAGAAATTTGGGTTGGTGACCCAAGTGTGAGGTTGGAGAAGACCTCGGTGGTGCCAATGAGGTTAGGTTGGTGGGTTGAGCCAAGTGGGAGGAGCGAGCTCAAGAGGCTGCATCGCGAGAAAGGAGGCTGATGCAGGTGCCACGACTTATTATGCTCGTGCAGTAGCTGGGAAACTGGAGGCAGATGGAGGCCCAGCGAGGTCGGGGGCAGACCGCCTAGTGGAGTTGGTGGGCGAAGCTGCCCTGCGGTTGGCATCTGGATTTAATGAGGCGGACTTTGAGGGTTATACTCCGCTCAAATGGAGGTGACCACCTTGGCGGGGGCTCTTCTAAGAAGCGGGGGCCAAGCTAAAAATTTGAGAGACCAAGGCCAGTTGGCGGTTCTGAAGAGAGTCTTGATGGAAGACCGCCCACCGATCTGCAAGCAGTCAAGTTGGAGCTGGAGAGTACACGCCGCCAAGTCGTGTCGCTCGAGTTTCAACTCTTGGCAGCAGAGGTTGGAGGAGGCCAAAAGACTTGCGATGTGGCGGTCGGCGGCGAGGAGGCCATGAATAATAACGAGGATCTTGTCGAGGCGAAGATGAGGCAGATGCTAAATGGGGCGCTGCAAAGAGATGGAAGATGAGCGTGTCCGGCGGAAGCGAGAGGAGAGAGTCTGCGCAAGGAGTTGGAGGAGGCCTTGACAGTGTTGTGGAGAGGAGACTCTGCGAAGCAATTTGAGGCAGAGGCGAGGTTGATTCTTGAGGAGAGGCTTGGAAGAGGGATTTGGAGGTTGAGAAGGTCAGTGGAGGTGAAAGGAGGCCTTGATGAAGGAGTTAGGCGAGGAGAGGCGGCGGCCTCGGAGAGTGCCTACTCGACGTGTCTCGCGGTGTGGAGCAGTTCAAGGCGTCGCCAGATTTTGTGGCTATTGATCTTTGCGGTGGCTTAGCGAGAGAGGCTGAAGTGGCCCATCGAAGGCAGCTTTGGGAGGCCCAGTCTGAAGTGATTGCAAGCTTCGGTGAATGATCGGACTTCTATAAGCATGAAATGGCGAAATCTTGGGGACGTGGGTGGAAAATGTTCAGCGTAAGGTGAAGAGTCATTCCTGGGCTCGATTTTAGCATGTGGTGGTTGAAGAAGGCGATGTGGCCCAGACCCCTCGGACGAGGATAGAAGAGCGGAATCTGCTTTCGGTGAGGGGGAGTGATCTGAAAATAAATGTACTTAGGAGTTTTTGTTTCCTCCTTGTATATCTTCTTTTTTTTTTGGTTTCGTTTTGTTTTTGAAGTATTGTAATAAATGGATGTACACATGTTTTTGAATGAATAAAATGGCCCTTGTGGTTCTAATTGATGATTCCAGTATATTTCCCTTTGTGTTGGTTTGGTCTTGGTTTGTTTTGCTTGTGATTATTGTATGCACCGATGTTTTCAGCGAATGCTTGCGTCTTAAAAACATGCCCTAGTGTCAAAAGTACCTTAAAAAAGTAAACTGGAATGTGAAGTTGAAGATGTGATTTGCAAATGAAATATGGGCAGACATCTTTAAAAAATTGACTAAGTGTCAAATTACCCTGGAAAGGTAGACTGAAATATGAAGTTGAAGATGTGATTGGCAAATGAAATATGAGCAAATCTTTTTAAAATATTCACTAAGTGTCAAATTACCTTGAAAAGGTAGACTAAAATGTAATGTTGAACATGTGATTTGCAAATGAGACATGGGAGAACAGATTAAAATATGTTGAGTGTCAAATTATTTTGAAATTGTGGTTAAGCGTCAGATTATGACTGAGGCTGAGGTCTGGCTGAGGCTTTTGAAAGTGCTCAGGTCTGGCTTAGGCTTTTGAGAGTGCTCAGGTCTGGCGGAGGCTTTTGAAAGTGCTCAGGTCTGGCTGAGGCTTTGAGTGCTCGGTCTGCCGAGATTTGAAAGTCTTTCAGGTTTGGTGAGGCTTTGAGAGTGCTTTCAGTCTGGTGAGGCTTTGAGTGCTCGGTCTGGCCGAGGCTTTTGAAAGTGCTCAAGTCTGGCTGAGGCTTTGAGTGCTCGGTCTGGCCGAGGCTTTTGAAAGTGCTCAGGTCTGGCTGAGGCTTTTGAGAGGGCTCAGGTCTGGCTGAGGCTTTGAGTGCTCGGTCTGGCCGAGGCTTTTGAAGGTGCTCAGGTCGGACTGAGGCTTTGAGTGCTCGGTCTGGCCGAGGCTTTTGAAGGTGCTCAGGTCGGACTGAGGCTTTGAGTGCTCGGTCTGGCCGAGGCTTTTGAAGGTGCTCAGGTCTGGTTCTGACTGAGGTCGTCAATGGTGCTCAGGTCTGGTTCTGACTGAGGCTTTGGAAAGTGCTCAGGTCTGGCTGAGGCTTTTGAAGGTGGCGCTGCAAATAGAAGTTTCATGGAAGCTACATTCAGATAGTTGAATTATAGAAAGTGGGAACTCCAGTCGATATTTGCATTATGTGCTGAAAAAGGGAAAGACAATAATTTTGACAATACAAAAGTAAGGATTCATTGGTAGTAACGCTTCAGATGTTCAACATTCCAAGGATGGGGAAGGTCTCGGCCATCCATGTCTTGAAGTCGGTAAGTGCTGGCGTGGTGGTCGAGCCTTCACGTGGGGCCCTTCCCATTTGGTCGCCAATTTGCCCTCGGTTGGATTCTTTGTGGCAAGAGTTGCTTCTCTCAAGACAAGGTCGCCAATGGAGAACTCCGGTCGGACTCTGCGGTTGTAGTGTGTTCTCATTTTACTGTACGAGGCCAATCGACAATGACGGATCTCTCTGAGCTCCTCAATGAGATCCAGGTCTGCCCGACGGAGTTCTTCGGAGTGTGGCAAAAGTCTCTCGCAGGTCGGTGAGGTGGTCAGCGGAGAGTTTGCTCTTAACCAGCATGTCATCCACATACACTTCTATGTTCCGTCCGATTTGATGGTGGAAGACTGTGTTGACCAAACGTTGGTAGGTGGCCCCAGCATTCTTTAGTCCGAACGGTATGACACGGTAATGGTAGGTGCCCCGATTGGTGATGAAAGATGTGTGTTCCTGGTCGGATGAGTGCATCACGATCTGGTTGTACCCTGAAAAAGCATCCATGAAGCTGAGCATTTGATGACCGTAGTGGCGTCGACCCGAGATCAATGCGGGAAGAGGGTAGCTATCTTTGGGAAGCTCGGTTCAAGTTAGAGTAGTCGACGCAGAGCGCCACTTGCCATTGTTTTTGCGGACCAGACCACGTTGGACCACTTAGGATAATCCACGTTTGGATAAACTGGGCCTCGAAGTTTGTCAACCTCTGCGGTATATGAGATTGTTGCGCTCTGGATGGAAAAATCTGTTGTCTCTGTCGGTAAGGTCGGAAGTGAGGCTCGATCTTGGCGGTGGGTTATGAAAGAGGTCGATGCTGGCATGTCTGCATGGGTCGGCGAAGACGTCTCTGTGTTGATCGAAGCGGCGAGGTCGGCCTTGGCAGGAAGCGATTGCGCCGATTTTAGCGATTTTGAGTGGGTTGGTGGGATCGATGTTAACCGACGAGTTCCTCCACAGGTTCGCCTCTTATCAGTTCGTCCTCATCTCGGACGTCAAGTCCTTCTATGTTCATTGCCTCCTTTTGCTTGGCCTCTTTATGTGAGGCCACATAACATTCTCTGGCGACGGTGCATTCTCCTCTCCGTTCCGACCCCAAAATCGATGAGGAACTTGAGGGCAAGGTGGTAGGTGGATGTGATGGCTTGGAAGGCATTGAAGGCGGTGCGGCGAGGATGATGTTATGGTGAGGCGATCGACGAGGAAAGTGAACAACTCCGTGGTCTGCCGTGGGTACTCTCCAATGGTGATGGGGAGATCAATGGAGCCGATCGAGGTCACCCGGTAAAACCAACTAGAGGAGTTTGGAGTGGGGGCAAGCTTTCTTCCCGATCTTGGTGGCGGAAGCAGTTTAGGAAAATGATGTCCGAAGCAATGCCATTGTCAATGAGGACTCATCGACTTTATAATTGGAAGGGCGATGGAGATGACAAGGGATCATCGTGAGGATAACGGATGCACGGTCGGCGTCAAGTGAAGGTAATGGGCTCATCCTTGCTTGGGTTGCTTGGGGGTCGATCGGCGGCTTGTCTTGTCCGAAACCTGTCAGTATCTTTCTAAGCTCGCCTCTGAATGGCGTGATGGTCCACCACAAGCAAGACCACGAAATAACTCTGATTTCACCGACTGGTGGAAGCGGATTACCTTGAGGCCGAGGTTGTTGGTGGGGTCGAACATGCCCCTGGTCTGGTTGAACTGGTCGCCGTGGAGGTATACTGCGATTGTCTCTGTGGGGCTCGGTCCTTTGTCTCTGCTGAGGCGGGTATCGTGAATCGGCTCAGCGCCTGGCGAATGAGGGTCTCTACTTGATCTTTGAGGTCACGATCGTCGGTGTTATGGCCATGATCTGGTGGAAGCGGCAATATTTGGTACGGTCTTTGCGGTTGGAAGGGTTCCGTGGAGGAAGAGGCCACTTGAGGGGTAGTCCGTTGGATCAGTTAAGAACTTGTTCCATGGGAGTATTGAGGGTATATTGCTCGAACCGACCAGGAAGTCTGGTTAGAGTGACCGATCGTGAGGTCGATCGGCATGAAAATTTGGTTGTGATGCCAGGTGTTACTGGGTTCTTGGTCTTTCCTCTTTTCTTTGGAGGCCAGATATTTAGGTGTGGAGTCTTCTTAGGCGGCTAGGGAATCCTCGGCGTTCATGTACTTTTAGGCTTTGGAAAGCAAAGTGCCATGGATGTTGGGGGTTCTTGGAGAGGAGAGAGAAATCGATGAACCCGGCATGAAACCGGTGAGCGGTGAGGATGACTTTATCGTCATTTTCAGCAACTTGTAAGGCTTCGGTGTTGAAGCGAGTGACAAAGCTGCGTAGTGACTCCCCCTCGGTCTGACGGATGTTGAGGAGTTGAGTCGCCGGACGTCGCTGGTGTTGGGCTCCGATGAAGTGGCTCAGGAAAGAGTCACTGAGGTGTTGGAATGTAGAGACCGAATCTGGTGGCAACTGGCTGAACCATAGCCGAGCCGATCCCTTTAGAGTCACGGGGAAGGCTCAGCACATGATTTTGTCGGGGAAAGCATGGAGGATCATGAGTGTACGGTAGGTTTCCAGGTGGTCGACGGGGTCAGTTGTTCCGTCAAAAGGGTCGATGGTAGGCATTTTGAACTTGGGGGGTAGGGGCTTGTCTCGGATGGAGGCAACGAAAGGGAGTTCTTTGTAGTGGAGGGCTTATGTTGAATGTTTTGCATGACCCCTTGAGTTGGAGTTTCATGGCACGGAGTTCGGCGTCCCAAAGGGAATGTTGTCACCTCGGAGGAGATAGATGTTGGGCCGCTAGCTTACGCCTCGGGAGGCTGGGGCTATAGTGATGGGCGTGGGGGTGGAGGAGGAGGATGTATATGTGGGTGAGGGTTGCAAGCCCCAGTTGGGAGGATTGGGTGGTGGGACGGTATGGCACAGGACTTGTTACGGATGGGATGGAATATCTGGAGGTGGTGGAGGAATAGGAGGTTCTGTTGGAAGCGGAAGCGTTGATTAAGAACTGGTTTTGTTGACCCATCGGTTGATCTTTGTTGTGAGCTCGATGAAATCTTGTGGTGGGTTGTTTGGATTGGGAGGGTCGGTCTGGTGATCCTGACATTGTGGTGGGAAGCCATGGATCTGTCGTTACCATGCACGTGGCGGATGAGGTGAAAAAGGTTCTTTGGAAAAGGGTCTCGTGACAATGAACACTAATGGCGCCGGATAAAACCAAATTCCTGACAGGCGTAGCCCGATGTCTGATGAGTCCTCGTGAATGGGTTGGACCGACCTAAGCTCCTCAAGCCTTTGGATAACCTGCAAAACAAGTTCAATCGGGAGCAGGGGTAGTCCCCGAACCCTCCGGTGTGTGAATTAGAGAAGGTGATGGACGTAAAATGTAGAGAGAGAGAGATAGGAGATGAAGAACTTAACCTTCTTCTTGTCTTGAGCTTTGCTTATATCCTCTGGTAATCATTTATTTGTCTTAGTCGTTCGACCTTTTTCCGAAAAGCTTGTAGTGGTTCGTCTCGTTCGGGGTGAGGCGTCGTTCCGTGAGGTGTTGTCGCAATAAATGCGGTGATGGGTTGCATTAATGGTGATGTCTTTGTGGCAATAACTGCAGATCTTTGTCTGTGATATGGCTGATACGCACCATGCGTGTCCGAACATCATTGGCCTTTCTGCTTTCGATTGGCTTCGGTATCAGGTTTCACTAACCGGGTTGTGTAATGGGGTCTAAATGGTGGGCTTGGGTTTACTCATGGTGGGCCGTGGTCCTTGTGGGCCTATCCCTGTCAGATACTATGGTTTAGTTTTCTCTAAAAATATCTTATAATTCTATCATAAAAGTAAAATGTATGGTATAAATTTAAAATTGAATTGCCGTAGACCATAAATAAAATGAATTTTATCCCCTTGTTTAAATTTTAATTATTTTTTCTTCACATGTAGCACAAGTGCTCTAGAGAAAGCTTTACGTACTCTTTAGGTCAGGCCTTCCACCATAATGCACATTGTTAGGTTTGCCAATAGACCGATGAGGTAGGCTTTCCAACTCCATATCTAGTTAGCTTTCCACCTTCCATATCTTGAACCTGTTTTGTTGCTTCCATGGCTATCTGTTTCTTGCTCCAAACAAAACCTACACAACCTGTCATGGCAATGGCTATGCATACGAGCAACATATTCAACATAGCTTGCGAAGTGTGCGAGTAAACCCTATTCGTGTTGTGATCGATGGGGTAAATATAGAACCGGGTAAGAATCCCCATGAAGAGAAGGAAGACGATGAAAGATGATGACACGATTGCACCGAGCCAGAGCCAACCATTGGGGCCTAAAGTGGGAGACAAGGGTGCGTCCGAGGGATTAGGCTTGAACCGAATGGTTCGGAGAGGCTTTTGTTCGTTCTCCAATATGGGTTGTTTTTCTCTTGTTATGTAGGCCTCAATGTGGAGTTCGAAGTTGAGAAGTTCAGATGGGGTTTTGGAATGTGGAAAGAGAAGGTCTAGCATGGCGAGGTCGGATGAAAATTTGAATGCACTGATGAGAAGAATTTGTGCAGTGGTGGTGGATTTTAGGGTTGAGGTTGTGAAGATGAGGTCACGCGTGATGGAGATGAATGGAGCAATGCCACTGCCTCCACTAACCATCACAAGCATGTCATGCCTGCAACCACAATTTGTATACCAAGTCACCAATGCACACCATAGAAGTAAGGGCTAATTGTTTTGGTTCATTTGATCTCCAACACTTTAATTATGTTCAGTTTGGACTTTAAAGTATTAAATGTGTGTCAAAATGGTTCAGATGGGTGACTTTGGTAATATTCATTGTCAAAAGTAATAGATTGAGATCTTTCCATTCTAAAGGTGTAATAGAAAATATTTATTTCATTATTTAAGGGCTTATAATGATTTTTAAATATACTTTTGAATTAAAAAAAATTACATCTAAAAAAAAAGAAAAAAAGAAAAAGAAAAGCTATTTATAAATTGAAACCACGGAAATGTGGGGAACCAAATGTGAAATTAACATTCTTTTGTTGAGGTGTAATTTCTCGTTCAAAAAATACAACTGATTCTAATAATAAATATTGTCTGCATCAGGCATGAAGACTACTTTGCACATTTATGGCTTTTTTGACAATAAATCCAAGTCTATTAGCCTCATTGAATCTAGTTAATGTTAAAAATGGGTTCCCAAAATCTTGGTGTGTTGGTGGTGATTGTAATAAAATTAGGTATTTATCTAGAGAAGAGGAGTATCTAGGCGGGATAAGGGGATGAGAGAGTTTGGTAATTTCGTTGAGAGAACGGAATTAGATGATTTGCCAATGATAGGGAGAAGTTTTACCTGGTGTAATTCATTTGAAAGGGAGAGATGAAATAGGATTGATAGGTTTTTAGTTGATCCGAGGTGGTTGGAGAAGTTTAAATTAAAAGTGTAGGGTCCACCTAGGGGTGTATCAAATTATTGCCCCATAATACTAAGGGAAGATGATAGGAATTAGGGGGCCAAGACCATTTAGATTTTTGAATGCTTGGACCCTACATCCTAGTTTCCTGAAAGTAGTGCAGAAATAATGGTTAGATTCACAGGTTGATGGATGAAATTTGGTTATAGATTTGTAAGAAAATTAACTTGTCTAAAGAATGATCTAAAAAAATGGAATCAGGAAGTGTTTGGAAATGTGGATTGCCAACTCATGAAGGCAGAGGATGAATTACATGATTTGGACTTGATGGCTGAATCAAGAGCATTGCTCCCATAGAAAGTGTCAAGGAGAAGGGAGGTCAAAAGTCTAGTATGGAAATTAAGGAGGAGAAATGAGTGGATATGGCTCTGAAGTCAAGATTAGATTGGACATTAAATGGGGATAAAAACACAAGGTTCTTTCTCTTAAGTGCTAACAAGAGATTCACCAAAAATCTAGTAAATTCAATGAAGGTTAATAGGTTAGAGTTGAGGAGCTTGATCAAGTGAAATAGGAAGTGCTAAGGCATTCTTCTACGCCATTCAAAGAAGAGTGGGTATCAGCTTGCAGGTTCTATGTTAACAGTGAGTAGATCAAAGGTTGTGGAGATACTTGAAGTTGAATTTTCTGACATGGAAGTTTGGGAAGCGGTAAAGGATTGTAATGGAAACAAAGCTCCTAGGCCTGATAGTTTTAAGTTGTCTTGTACCCAGAAGTGTTGAAAATATATGAAGGGTGAGGTGATTCAATATATGAAGGAGTTTCATTCCAATGGAAAGTTAGTAAAAGGTTTGAATTGCTCATTCATAACCTTGATCACTAAAAAAGATAGTCCCAATGGATTGAGTGATTATAGACCTATTAGCTTGATTAGTTCAGTTTATAAAATTTTGGCTAAAGTACTTTCAAGAAGAATTAGAAAGGTTCTACCAGATGTTATTGGTGCGGTAAAATCAGCATTTCTGGGTGGTAGAAACATTTTCAATGGGATGTTGATTGTAAATGAGGTATTTGATTGGTGGAAGAAGACAAAGAAGAAGGGAGTCATTTTGAAAGTTGATTTTGAAAAGGCTTATGACTCAGTGAACTGGAATTATCTTTTTTCTATTATGTCTATCTGGGATTAGGAGATAAATGGAAAAATTGGATGATATCTTGTGTAACCAAAGCCAGAATTTCTATGTTAGTAAATGGGTCTCCTACGGAAGAGTTTTCTCCTCAGAAATGGATTAGGCAAGGTGATCCAATCTCACCTTTCTTATTTATCATAGCAGTTGAAGGTCTCAATATTCTGTTAGAAAGGGCAAAGGAGTTGGGACTATTGAAAGGTGCATCAGTAGGGCTAGCTGAGTTAAAATTGTCACATTTTCAATTTGCAGAAGGCACTATAATATTTTGTGAAGCAGAGGAGGAGGAAATTTTAGTCATCAAGAGGATACTTAGGTGTTTTGAGGTGATATTAGGGCTCAAGATTAATTTTCACAAAAGTGTTGTGTATGGTATGGGTGTGGATGATGAGAACATTTGAGAGTTTGCGTGTTTTGAGGTGATTTGCACAAGTCAAGAGTTTCCCATTAAATATCTAGGATTTCCTCTTGGTGCTAGTCCTCGAAGTAGAAAGATTTGGCAACCTATGGTTGATAAGATCAGGTGTAAGTTGGCATCTTGGAAGAGAAAATTTCTGTCATTTGCTGGTAGGTTGACATTGATAAAGTCAGTAGTGTCTAATTTACCTTGTTATTACTTGTCTTTGTAATTCCTAAAGGTGTGGCCAAGATGATTGATAGGATTCAAGCATCTTTTCTTTGCGACGGGCTCCGATCTAAAAAGAAAGATGCATATGGTTAAATGGGGGGAAGTGACAAAGCCAAAAGAGCAAGGAGGGTTAGGTATTAGGAGGATTAGGGAGATGAATGAGGCTCTGCTATTGAACTAGTGGTGGAGCTATGGGGTGGATGAAAATGCTCTGTGGAAATAAGTTTTGGTTAGCAAATATGGTTCTCAAGGGGGTAGATGGCTGCCTAACTTGATCACTGCAGATAAAGAGAAGGTTTCCAGGATTTCGAGTGACATTTTGCATGTAGTAAGATCTAACTATCCATTGTATGACTTTTATGAAAATAATATAAGGATAGAGATTGGTGATGGTTGTAGAATTCAGTTTTGGAATGACAAGTGGCACATGAATATTCTAATTAAAGAGAAATTTCCTAGGTTGTTTAGTTTATCCATGGATAAAGATGTATCTTTGCAAGAGTTTGCTCAAAGAAGCGAGTTTTGGGGAGTGGGTGTTTATCTTTAGAAGACCCCTTTTAGCATGGGAAGAGGAGGAAGTTATTAGATTACAAAGGATGCTGTCAAATGCATCATATCATAGATCAAATAGCCATCATACATTGATCTGGGTGGCTACCTCTTCAAGTCTTTTTTCTATGGCATCAATCAAAAGTTGGTGTGAAGCTAGGTGTGGGTATAGGTTGAAAGTAGCTAAGTAGTTGTGGCAAAATGAAGCTCCACCAAAGGTATAATTTTTTGGGTAGTTAGCTTGGAAAAATAGAGTTAAAACAACAGGGTTCTTGCACAACATTGGAGTCATTAGACGCAGTGAAGAATCTATGTACCCTTTTTGCAAAGCTGAGGTTGAAACAGGTTCTCATGTGCTTATTCATTGCCTAAGAGTAAATGTGGAGGGTCTGATGAATTGGTGAGTGGGGGTTAAGTTTAAAAAGTTGGAATTGTAGGTTTGGAAACTGTTACCTTTTGCAATGTTGTGGTCCATTTGGAAGGTAAGGAATGAATGTGTATTCAATGGCCTTAATCCGAATTTTGCTGATGTGGAGGAGCTTATAAAGGTTAGAGTGGCAATGTGGGCAAATCAAGTTTCAAAGGTGTCCATTTTTCAATCCATGATTTGGTCTCAAACATAAGGGAGGTCAGAGTATGCATTGGTGGAGGTTGAGATGGTCTTGAGCTTTGGAGTGATCTTTGCTGTTAAAGAAGGGTGTGCTGCAAGTTTTGTTTTGCTGTGGTCCTTTGTTTGATACCTTGTTGCTAGTTGGGCTCTGAGCTATCTCTTCTTGTCAGTTGCGGTTGCCACTTGCTGTTGATTGTTGGTAGTGTTGCTGTTGTTGTTTATTCTTTGTTACTTTTGGTGTTGTAAAGTGTTGTTTTATTTGGTGTTTTGGGTCTTGATGTTGGTATTTTGGTCTTTGGTTTTGGTGTTGCTTGTTATGTTTATTGCTGGTTTTTTTCTTGGCTTTGGTTGGTAGCTCACAAACTCTTGATGACATGCTAGCAAGGGATTGGGCGGTCATATTGGTGCCAACCTAGTTAGGATTGATATGTCTCACTATGATACTTTTTGCACTCATCTCTTTCCTTTCTTGATGTAATGATTTCTTGTTCATCAATAAAGGTTTTATTTTGTCGATCAAAAAGAAAAAAAAATATATATATGATTTATTAATGACTAGAAAAAATATGAAAATTAGAGTTGCCTTGGATATTCAATATATTGTCACATTATTGAGTTTGAAAAGTAGATATAATTTTGAATTATGTTAGGGATCTCAAATAATTTACCAAATTTTCTACCAAACCTCCGGTAAAAAATTTGGTAAATTATTTAGAATTCATAATATTTTTCTATAATTTTTGGGCATGAATGGCACTACTCAGTGCCTTTTGTCAACTTTTTTTATTGATTTTTTTGTTTTTGTTTTTAATGAATTTTCTTTTAAAAAAAAAAAAAAAAAGGTTTAACTTTTAGGTCTTCCTAAACTAGAAGACCATAAAAATTAAATAAAGATTTGAAAAAAATTCCACTAAAGACAAAATTGTAAAAAAATATAAATATATTTTTTAGTCTTTTGTAATTTTTTTTTTTTTTTTGGGATTTTTGAAAATTTTTAGATCATTCAAATCAACCTAGAAAAGGATCTGAGAAGAAAAAAAAAATTGACCCAAATTTTTTTAAAAAATTACTAAAGACAAAATTACAAAAAAAAAAAGGAGAAAATTGACGCGGTAAAATGTTGGGTACTGAAATGACATACAATGCAACCGTTAGACACCAAAAATGCAATTAATCACAGGAGAAACATAACCATATGTATTCACATTTTGCACATACCTAAGAAAATCAGTTGAAATAGGTCCATAAGGTCCTTCAATGGACATGCGAAGATGATCCACCGGAGATGGTGAAGAAAGCATCTGATAGAGCTTCTCACTCCAACTTCCTTCATTTTTTATGATGATGCTTAGCTCGTCCGGTTCGAGATTACTACTTGAGCTAATGGTGAAAGGGTGCCATTGTAGTCTTGAAATGGAGGGCACATTTATGAAGATGATGCTTGTTGGCGTGTAACTTAAAGCTGCACAAGATCAAACTAAATAAAATCCTACTAAAGAAGTGCTTCAAATTATTGGAATCTGTTTTTTGAATTTTTTCTAAGAATAAACTAGCAAAAAAAAATAATATAAAATGAAAATAAACAAAACTCATAGTTTGTATACCTTTTTCCCCTCTTTTTTGAGGAAAAAATATATTAGTTTCTATTTTTTCATAAATAAAAAAAAAATCAAAAACAGATTTTGAAAACAAAACCAAAGTAAGGATTTTTAAATTTTAATTATTTTTCTCTAGAAATTGCATTGATTGCAGTAAAATCAATACTTGCCTTCATCCTGATGGATTATAAACCAGTGGTGTAATTAGAATTTTCATTTAATGAAATCCTTTAACAACACATCATTTAGTGGAGTAGATTTTAATTTTACAAAATGTATTAAAATTTTGACATAAGGCACTATAATATTATGTATTTCCTTTGACATGGATTCAAGCAATTCAAACTTATTAAATTGTATGTAAAAATAAAACACAAAAACATAATACTATAGAGAAAGATGGTTCAATTGTGCGCTAAGCAAACATTAAAACTAACCAAATGAGGGTCAAGATTGGTCCACCCATGGTAGTGCGCAAAATGTTGGCCAGTAGCCTCAACGCCCTAGGCCAAGGTTAAGAGCTTAAGACAAGTTAATAAAAATTGTCCATATGCCATGTCTATGTATAAAAAGAATTGACATTTTAAAGGTTCTTTTTTTTATTTTTTATTTATTTTTAAAAAGGTTAAATTGTCCAAAATAATTATGAAAAATATTAAGTGAAAACAATGTCACCATATGGCAGTACACAATGTTGTCTACTAGTGTTATCACTTGGGGGCCATTTGGGAAGCAAATAAAAAGTCAAAAGTCAGTTTTTAACCCACTTTAGGTCACATTAACTCTCACATTTTTTACACAAAAAGATAAAAAAATCAAAAAATTAACTTTTAACCATTTTTTCAAAAAGTCCAGGCCCAAGGCCAAAGTTAAGAACTTAAGTCAGGTCAACCAAAATTATCCATGTTTTGTCGATATACAAAAATGATTGACAATTTAAAGCTCTTTTTTAGTTCAAATTGTCCAAAATAATCATAAGAAAAAGAGAAGTGAAAACAAAACCAGGAGGCACAATCATTGACCATTAGATTCATTTTGTAAAACTCCTAGTACCATTATATTATAATTTTCCTTTCTTCAAATTTTAATGGTGTAGTCATCTAACTTCACTCACATACATGTAGCCCGCCCTTGTTATAAACTTCATCTAGGATGAATTCAATGTATTTAGAATTGCACTTTATATGCGGTAATAACGTATCTACTAATATGCATATCAACGATCATAAAAAGAACTCGGGCATCAAATTAAGTATAGTTTATAACTTTATCTCGACTCTTAGAACAGTTGAGCTCCACAGTTTCACATGACATGACACGAGCAGAAACTAAATGAACGCCTTGTCATGATTGTAAGAACCTCAAGAACCGATCGACCATGAAGAGATAGAAACCGGGAAGAATGGTGTAGGAATAAGAGAAGCCAAGATGGAAAATATAGAAAATCATGAAGAGAATGTACAAGTGATGAGTGTAAAAGAACAGTTCAAACATTTTTTGCCTTATCCGAGGGTAGGTTGTTACCCACAAGAACAAACCAAATAGCAAAGATAGTTCTCCAGCTACATTTGATACCCTGACGGTACTCCACTTGAGCACCTGCATTGCATCAAGAAAAGAAAAGAAAAGAATTTAATTTTCAATACAAGATTAAGATGAAATTTGAAAATTACAAAGATGAATAGGACAACTTTGAGAGGACTTGAATTCTCTTCATTTTTTTTTCCCGCAATAATCTTGTTATGATTTTCTGTTGCAAATAATATAATACAATGATTAAATTTTTAAATTTTGAACTATAAAGTAGTGTATGAGACTCATTAAAAGGCGGGCTCACTTACCTTCAAAAAACAAACAAACAAACCTTATACCTAAAAAGAACTAAAAAGAAAGTTGGGCCCAATTCATGGTATGCAATTCAAGGTTTTTTAATGTTATGTGTCACTCACCCAACACTATAACATATAAGACTTTTGGCGACCAATTATTTTGATCCCTAAAACTATTGTTTTAGTCTCTAAATGGTTTTTGTGACAAAATTAATTTCGCCACTAAAAAAGTCACTAGAAGTGCGTCTAAAAAAGTCTTTAGCAACCAATTTTTGAAAATGTCCCCAAAAATGACAATTAGCGACCAATTTTATATTGTCACAAAATATTTTATTTTTCAAGACTAAACATTTGATCGCTAATACTTCGTCATAAAATGTCTCAATTTGGTTGCAAAAAACAAAATAATGACACTTTTAACGACTATGATATTTGGTCGCTAAAAGACATATAATTTTCTCTACAACACATTTTTGTCGCTAAAAATCAAAGTTAAATTTTGTAATTATTTAATCTCATAGCTAAAATGCATAAAATTAAATGTCATCCAATCAATTTAAAAAAAAATAGACATCCACATATCAAACCCACTCTATTTCCAAACCATAATGAGTATATAGAGGGTAAATTTGACAAAAATTAAAACTGAAAGTTTTCAAATTCAAATCAAAGTACTAACAGTTCAAATGAAGAATAGCAACAATACAATAGTTTCTTCAAAGAAAATATCTAAAAAAGCATTTTCTCGACATCAATATCAGGCTTTATATCAGATAGGCTTGGCACAAGAGGCTTCAAGCTGTACTTAGGTGTGACACCCTTTGGACATCCCTGCAACCCAAAATTCAAAAAGAAGAATCAAAAGTTTGCACTAGACATTCCACAAGACCAACATAACGGGAAGCAAATAATAGAAACACTAGCAAGATGAGAGGGACAACTGATTTTTTTCAAGAATGCCCTCTACCTCAAATAAATTTTGGGGCACTAATTAAGATATCAAAGATAGAACATATTAGAGAAATATTTTATTTTTATTTTCCAATTTCCACCATTTTGTTTCCAAATACTATCCTTTAACCGCCAAACTATCTTTCTAAAATTATAATAAAACCTCAAACATATGCCAACATGTCCAGCAAAAATAATAATTAAAATAATTGACCTGCCATGGCGCAAGTCCAAGTCGGACACGTGTAAGACACAACTACAGCTACACGATAGCAATGTCCATACTTCATAGCCAAACTCTGTGCTAGGTGGTAGGACTACAAAAACAAGAGATCATCGTGTGGGGTGGTGAACATTCTATGTGTGTGTGTGTGCATGTGGGTGGGGGGAGTACTTTTGCTTTTTTCAAGTTTATTCATTTTGATCTCCACACGCACACAAAAGAAAACAATATACACAATACTATAGAATACAATGGAAAAACTTGCACTCCTATGCTTGCATGAGCACCAATCAAGCAAACTTACAGTACGCTGCTCGGGAATTATCCTTGTAACGTGACGTAGTTCAATCTGTTTTTCTTTTTTGCCAAAGTGCCATAGCAATGCAGACTCATCCTGAATGTAGTCAAAAGAACCTGAATAAATGGAAATACCAAAAAAAGAGATTGTCTTCTGTTTTTTGTTTTTAAAAGAAGAAGAAGAATAAGAAGAATATTTTTTTAGATGTACAATTACATGGCTAACACAATGAGGATTTATGGCGTGGTCAACTCAAACCAAAAAATAATAATATGAGGCATGTCACTTTGATAATTGACAGATTAAACTTCAATCTCAGTATCTCTAGATTAAATATCAAACTAAATAATATGAGGCATGTCTTATAACTATGACAAATCTATCTAGAGCAAAAGGTACTCACTATAATGGTAAATCAAAAGTAAAACCTCCCCGACTAATCTGTTGCAGCACCAAATCAATCTTGGCATTGACCTCCACGCTATTAGACTCCAAGTTATGCACTCTTGCATTCAGTTCCTCATTGATAACAATCATATCCCCACTTTAAAAAATAAATAAATAAATAATCCAACAAGTAAAGAAAGAAAAACAAAACATAAATTGCAAACATGCATACATACACTAGAAACAAGTAGAGAAACAAAAACATAACATAAAGATGAAGGAGAAGAGTAAGAGCGCTTTTGGGAGTTGTAATTTGGGTGTGTTGGGCAAAACGTGCTTAAGATCTCGGACAATACCATTTCGGCTAGTTGGGATTGAAGATGTTGAATCTAAGCGTGTTTTGATTGCATTGCCTGGAGTTTTAAGGGATAAGAAGCAACAGGAGGAGATTAAGACGAATTCTGGGTGTTTTGATTAATTAGGTTTAAAAACGGGCAATGGTGGAGTAGCTTGTTAATGCTATCTCATTTGCACATGATCTTGGTTGAACTTTTGTGGTTGATTTACAATTTTGAAGCACTAGGAGCATCAAGTACATGTTTGCAGACTCATGTGGATTGACAAGCCCACATGTCTTTACTTGGATACCGAGTGCAGCATAAGATTCTCAATTTTTTTGAAAATCTTTTTACATGTACAAATTTGCCCATGTACAGCAGGAGTTAACAACTCATCTGCCCTCAGGGAAAAAAAAATTACTAGTAGGTTGATAAAAAATGAAGATGCCCCGTGCTATCTAACTCTGTTTCGGCCTACTTACTTTGTATGAATCCTCCAATTGCCCAAAACTTACATTAGCTGCCGAAGTTTTTGTAATTTAAATTTTATCTAGGTTGCAAATATTTAAATCTAAGAGCTATTTGATGTTTCGTCTTTTGGACTTGTATTGCATTTCTTTTCCATTTATCATTTTAATTGTAGCCTTGGCATATGCTAGATTCAATTTTCTGTGGCAACAATGTTGAATAAATTAATCTATGAAGCCTATGTTTCTTGCCTATGTGGTTAGGGATTTCTCAATATGATGTCCAGAAGAATAATATTCCATTAGGCAAGAAATACAAAGGAATGCGGAGAATTTCAGAATTCATTTGAGGATTATGCTTAACAAGGGAAAAATTAACAGATAATTGAAGTTTAGGCATCAGAAAAAATTAAAAGGGAGAATTTTTCTTTTGACAGATCAGGTTGAGAAAATTTATTTACCTTGAAAGTTGAGAATTTTTTTTCTCAGAAAGATTTCAGAGAAAATGTTTAAGAAGAAAGAAATATGATGAAAAAAATTCAATTTGTCTTGCTTTGAAATTAGATGAAAATCGAACCACCACCAAGCAGTGTAAGTCTTCGGTAATTGGTTTGGAATTGTTGATAGACATGAATACCTGAACAGTTAAAATCTAATGCTACTCACAATTGGTCATTCAACAAGTCTGAGGATGGTGTAATTATAATAATTTTCTTGCAATTTTTGTTTTCTTCTAAATATAACAAAATTTGATGGATAATAGGCATTAAAATTTGACCAAAATTGTAGGGTCTTCACCATCACAATTGAATGTACGAGACAGACAAACCATGGCACACTTGAAAACATGTTGCCCAACATCAGAAGAATGCTACTGAAAGATCAAATTATAAGACAGTTAAATCCAGTCCAGCACTTCACTAACCCTAGATATTTACTTACCAATATTTTCCCTATTTCAGTTTCTGCTAGCTGACCGTGTAATTTATTGTATATGTTGTTATATTCTTTTCAATCTCTCTTTTTTATTTCTAAATCCATGTTCATTGGCTCTTAATCTCCGTACATTTTCGTTATTGTTCTTCTTTGTCACTATGGTTGTGCTTATTTTTGCTACTTTTGTGATCACTGTGAACTTTGCTCCTATCAGTCCCTTCATTTCAACTAGATTATAATGTCATTACTTTGTTAATTTCAAAACATTTTTCACATTATTGGAGGTAGACCCCATTTTGTCCTTGGAATGATTAATCAAAATTTGATCCCTAGACTTGAGGCCATTGTCCATTCTTGTGTCAGGTCGCATTAGACGGTTAGTTGTGAGCTGACTGGTGGGTTCCATTTAAACAACAAAAACTGAAATCACATACCAAACTTTGGTTAATCAAATTCCACACAAGGATGAGAAAAGTCCATGAAAGGCAGATTGAGGAAATTCCAACAATGCTCCTATTCAATTATATGTACCAAGTTCAGAATCACAAAAATAAAGATCTTTTCTAGTTCAAAGCGAAGTTGAAAATGTGAAATCACTAGTAATTTTCAAGACGATTGTGATCTTGAGTAATTTTTAAGCTTCGATGATATTTCATGTTATATTACAGTTTGGCATTACTTTTATTTATTTAGGGAAATTAGATCCTTGTCAAGAATCTTCACCTCTCCCAGAAGATGTTCCAGCCAACACAGAACAGGGAATATATATGGTCTAGTTCTTTTAACAAACCTGAGTTAAATTAAAATTCACATCAAGAGGATCGAGAAATACCTTTAATTAAAATTCACATCAAAATGATGAAATAAACAAAAATCAAACAGAATGAGTTAAATTAATTTTATTAATTCGACATTAAAACTAATTTTTGGCTACAATCTGTATTAAAAACTCAATACTACTTGAAGGATCGAGAAATACCTTGATAGAGAGTGAATTAACCAATCGATGTCTTCAAAGTAGCAGAAATCTGCAAAAAATGAAGAAGAAGGTGAAGAATCAACCTATAGAAAAACTGCATCCATGACAATGTGCAGGCCAATCGAACAAAAATGTGAACTACTTATTGTGTTCTTCATAGATCAACAATATATATATACATATGTATATGTATAGGCAGAGATATATATATATATAGAGAGAGAGAGAGACGCACCAAATCTACAGAAAATGTGAAGAACAAGGTAGATCTACTGAAGCTTGTAGATCTCAAACTGATCTGCAATGGAGCTCGAGATGGACAGAGCGAAGACCTACAATGAAGCTTGCGATGGAGCTTGACATATAGAGAGAGAAGTTTTTACACATCGTGAAGCTTGGATACGGTTTTCAGTGTGTATTTGCATTAGGCGAGGTTTTGTAATTTTTCATTATTTGATCCCTAAAAAATGCCAATAATATGTGTTGACGACCAAAATTATTGGTCTCAAAAAGTTACACAGCGTAACAGGAAATATCAAGAGCCATTTTGGTAGTTTTATAAATAAATTATCACAAGTTTAGTTTTGTCTCTAAAAAATTATTTTTAGGGATCAAATTTACTTAGTCCTTAAATATTAGTCCTAAAAGACTAATTTCTTGTAGTGCAACCAACTGGGTCCTAATATTCTATTTCAAAATTCAAAGTTTATGCCAATATGTTTGGATGACATGGATTTTGAGAGAAATTAAAATATAATTTTAATCTTTATAAATTCACTATTTCGATATAGTTAAATTGAGAATGTGATTTTTGATTTCTGAAGTTAGCTTAACTCAATTTTTTAGATTAACAAAAATTTGAAAAATATATTTTTTTGTTGAATAAAATTCTTGAATTATTCAAACATAAGAATGAAATTACATGCAAATCGTATTATTGAGAACAAAAATGTTTAAGACCCCCTTTCCCCCACCCCTTTGACCCCTTTTGCTTTTGATTGATCCATTTTTTCTTTTCTTTTTTTTTCTTCTCTCCCAATCTCCAACCCCCACGTGTGTATGGGGGTGGTGGGGGTGAGAGTTTTGAGGGGGTCTTAATTAGTCCTCTATTGATAATGAGATTTCTAAGAATGTGATACTCATTTTTGGTTCCAAACATAGATAATGCTATACAAAATAAATATTTTTCTAAAAATTTCATATATAATAGTGTGACATCTCATATGAGCTATAAATTTTTTTTTATAGAAGTCATGTTTGTATAATATCATCCTAGATCGTAACCAGATCCTAACCATTTAATTTACAGTACTGTTGTTGCGTTCATAAATAAATAAGGAAAATGATTTGTCCCCCGAAATTCTTCCCCCCAAATCCCCCTAATGGCCAAAACGACGTCGTTTTGGCCTCTTTTTTTTTTCGACTCAACGAGAAGAGGGAGAGGAGAGAAAGAGAAGAAGAGGAAGAGATCGCCGCTGTCGCCAGCCTGACCGTCGCCTGTGTCCGATCGTCAGCAGACTCATGAATTACCTCCTGTCTTGCCTCCGCCTCCTCGCACTGTTATGGCCCCCTCCAGTCCACTCCTCCTCCTCCTCCCCCTCCTCCTCCTCCTTCCTTCTCTTCTCCTTCTCTGCTTCTGAAAAAAAAAATAAAAATTAGGAGAATTTGAAGGAACTCAGTTTTGAGCTCTCTAGCACGGTCCAATAAATAAATAAGTAACCAGAAAAATGTATAATATTATTTAAATAAATAATATATTAGTCATTCTTTTAATTTATGATGAAAGTCCTCCTTTCACAGGGGGACGGACCAAAATGATTCCAAAAATTATGCATGATCAAAAGGTGTGGAAAAGTCAAAATACGACAAACAAACACAACTTTCAAACTTTTGCTTCTTTTTGCCAAAAAAAACAAAACTAACACGACAAATTTGTTCTGTTGCCAAAATCAAAAAAACAAACTAGCCTCCAAAGTAGTGCTACAACCAAAGAAGATGGCAATGGAGATATGGCCACTTTATTGAGGATGATCCACAATCATTCATTTTATGTGCTTTTTGCTCAATTCTTTTTGTGGTTCTATAAGGTTGAGTTCGGATTAGGGATGGTTATTTTAGTTTGATAGGCGGGAGTTTGACTATACTTGTTTGAATGGGGTAAATTTTATCTAATTCAATGTTTATGTTGTGCGGGAGTAAATTATATTTTGGCCAGTCGCAAGGGGGTAGGGCGTGGTAGGGTAGGTATCGTCTTTCATGATCTAAATCTGATCCGATATAATTAATAATATATATAAATAAATGTTAGCATGTATTTTAATATTGTGTTATAGGTTGGTTTTGTTTTTCTTTTTTCTTCCTAGTTAAACTTCAAAGCTAAGGCCAAGTTTGGCATCCTCAAAAAAATTCAAAAAGTTAAAAAGTCACTATCCTATTTAAGTCACATCATCTTATTTAAGTCACATCACCTCTCTAACACATCATTTCAAACCCAACCCAAATCCAACCCATATTTTATAAAAAGTCAAAAAGTACACTTATTTAGTCTTCCCAAACTTAACCTAAGTCTCTAACTTATCCACCAAAGCTTATCCTTCCATATCTTACAAGTTAAGTCTTTGCCAAGACTTTCAGTCTCTAAGTCCATCCGTGAGCCTTGCTTATTAAGCAATCCAAGTCTTGGTCTTTGGTCTTGGTCATTGTTTACTTCTCTACTAAGTTGTTCACTTCTATTTATATATGTATTGCACTTTGTCATAAGATATATGACATACGAGAGAAAGAGTCTTGGGTTCCTTTGGTTATGATAGTGAGATTATTATAGGTAAATAAAAAGGGTGTGTGTGATAAAATTTTGGGTTTAATCAATTGTGCAGTATTGATAAACCATACGACTTAGTCGGGCTGTTGTATCTTGGGGGGGACAAGTCAAGGTTGTTCTGCTGCACCGGTGTGAGGCTTTGCCTAACCGCAGAAGGTTTGAATCTCCTTAAAGAGAGCGATTTTTTCGCACCTCAGCCCTTTATATTAATTGTTGTAACTTTTATTTTGTGTATTTTCTGGTATTTTATTTGTAATTATCACCAACAATAAATAATATGTGTATATATATAATATAATTAAATATAAGAAAGAAATACTAAAAGTATGTGATTCTGTTTAAATATAAATAAATAATAATTCTAAAAGTTTCACTACTTATATATATGAAAATAAGAAAATTTATTTAGTATGTTAAGAATGTTAAAAATTTAAATAATTTTTAATTTTTTTAGCTATTTGAAATGTGGTGGGGGTATCTACGAAGGTAAGGATAAGGTTAAAAAATTTCACTTGTAGCGAGATTGGAGCGGGAGTGGGGGCGAGAGTGGTGTTTAAAAGCGGTGGCGAAGGCAGAGATAGGGGCGGAGAATGACAAATTCGCTCCAAATCCATCCATGACCATTCCTAATTCGAATCAATAATTTGGATAAAAATTTATAAAAAGAACAAAATATGAAAGAAAAGAGTGAAGGAAAAGAAAGTTAAATGTTTGTGACATTTTCTTCCCCATTTCCTTTCTGAAGAAATTTCTCGTCAAATCCAAACGCAGTCCAAGTAAGACCGAACAACCTCAAATTCTAGGACGGTGCCTAACAAAGGTTCAATAAGTGAAGTGTAAGAATTTAGGAGTGTTCATGATGGAGATTTCTGTGAAACAAAGTTTAGGCTTTGTTTGTTTGTTTGTGACCTAACCTAGGGTCTGAAGCCAATGTTTCGAGGTCACTTCAGTTGATGGAATGAGAGTAATAATATACAAATAAAAATCAACAATGGTAGAGGGTCTTAATTTTTGTGACTTAAAT
Organism: Camellia lanceoleosa; assembly: GCA_025200525.1. Classification (NCBI taxonomy): domain Eukaryota; kingdom Viridiplantae; phylum Streptophyta; class Magnoliopsida; order Ericales; family Theaceae; genus Camellia; species Camellia lanceoleosa. Next base: position 13,474,913 of record CM045760.1, read on the forward strand.
AGTTCGAATTTGTCAAAACAACATTAAAATTGCCAAAACGACGTCGTTTTGACAATTTTAAACCATTTGAGCCATAAAAATTAGGGCCTTCAAATATTTTTCAATAAAAATAATATAAAATTTGTATAAAAATGATAAAATTATATTATGACTTACTATTTTAAAAAGTATAATCATTAAAAAAATATTTAATTATAAAATTATCACTGTCATACTATTTTCGTCAAAAATTATTTATATAAAATTTGTAAGAATAGTATTGTTCAATGACAGAACATTAGTAATATACAAATATAGAATATATACATATATATATATATATATATAAAATATTATGCTTACACTAAAATTTATTATTTTAAAACAAAATACTTATTAAAATAATATTTAATTACATAAATGCCACCATCCACCGTCAAATCATCAGAATGAGGATCACGAGACTAAAGGGTTGTTTGGGATGTTCTAAATTAGGTGTCGTTTAGGAAGCGGGTTGATTTTTTAGATTTTCGATTTTTTTAACTATTTTAGCTTGAACTAAAAAGCTTGATTTGAGAATATTTTTTGACTTTTTTTTGTGAGAAAATAGTATAATGATTATGAATTGGATGTGTTATTTTGTTTGTTGTGGCTAAAAATCCTATTTTGTCTTTTGTGGCTAAAATAGCCAAAACCATCTTCTCAAATGGGACCTAAGTGTACTTTTTGACTTTTTATGAAATATGGGTTGGATTTGAAGTGATGTGGTAGAGAGGTGGTGTGACTTAAATAAAATGACGTGACTTAAATAGGATAGTGACTTTTTGACTTTTTAACTTTTTTAGGAGATGCTAAACGAAGCCTAAATTTGATATGTAATTTCATATTTATTATATAAAAAAAATTTAATATGTTTTAGAACACAAAAATAACTAAATTTTGAAAATATCCACTTTTTAAAATATATATTTATTCTGTGAAAACAGTTTTAAAAAATCCAAAACAACTTTTTAGTTTGTTTAAAAAGTAGGTTGTTTTTAAAACAATTTTTGAAAACCATTCGTTAAACAAAATTTTCCATATTCTCCAAACAAATAAAAAAAAAGGACAAAAACACAACCACTTAATTTGTTTTTATTGTACTTGTGACTTGCTAATAATGATGATATAATTATGAATAAAAGAAAAATGGTTAAGTATTACCTCTGAAAACCTGTTGGCAACAACCCAATAGATGATGTAGAAGACACCATGAGAGGTGAAGAGGACCATGGTAATGTGTCCAAGCCAAATATGATACTTGACGCTAGCTTCTGGGGAGAGTCCAAAAATAGGCAATAATATGAGCCACGTGTCACTGGGAAGAATCGAAATGCTAGGCATATGTTCCCAACCAAATGAGGATCCTCTCCTTGCACTTTTCGTACTTGCGCCCGTCCTTACAGGCCTTCGGGTCTACTTTTAGGCCCAATTTTGATAATCCGAACCGTTCATATTTTATGATTTATTCAGTATAACATACCTAGAAAAAATCAAATTGATCGGATATCAGAAAGTATGTGTTCGAAAAATTAAACTAAAAACTATTTTTTAAATAATTTAATAAACAGTTTTTCGAACATATGCTTTCTGATATCCGATCAACTTGATTTTTTACAGGTATGATATACTGAATAAATCATAAAATATAAACGGTTCGGATTATCAAAATTGGGCCTAAAAGACCAAGACCTGACGAAGCGCAAAGTACAAAGTCAATGAGAGAACCTTGGCTCGTTCCCAACCAGGCCTAGTGTTAGACCAACTCTCTTCAATTTAACTTCCCATATGCCAAAACCACCATTTCTCTAAGAGCATCTCCAACGGAGAACCAAATATTTCATCAGATTTAAGTAAAAAAGTAGCAATTTCCTTCATTTGATACTTCACGCTCCAACGGTTCAGCATCAAATCTTTTCATCAAATTTGCGCCGGGCAACCGGTTGGTTGACTGGCCGGTCGACCGGCCGGTCAACCGGTAACGTCAAAAAATTTATTTATTTATTTATTTATTTTTACCGGTTTGAACCATTTTTGTGAACTTTTTGAACTCTTTGGTGGTCGACCGGGTGGTCAACCGGCCGGTCGACCGGGTGGTCGACCACCTAGGCAAAAAAAAATTTTTTTTTTTTTTTTTGACTGGTTTGAACGTTTTGAATGAACGGTCTGAACTTTTTCCGGGGCGACCGGTTGGGCAACCGGTTGGTCAACCGGATGGTCGACCGGTTCGTCTCATCTCAACGGTCAGGAACAGTGATTTGGTGAAATTTGGTGAAATGCTTCGCCTGTACTCAGTTTGGTGAAAGATTTGCTGAATTCTCGATTTGATATTGATTTGGTGCCACCGTTGGAGCTTCAAAAAGTGAGTTTTTCATCAAATTTCAAATTTGATGTTGGATTTGGTTCTCCGTTGGAGATGGTCTAACAGGATATTAAAAAAAAAAAAATACAAAATACAAAACAAAATTGATATATAAATAGGAAAATTGTACAGAATTATTACGTCATTCTAAAACCAAATGTCTAAAAATTTTGATGTTTTTACATTTTCCTATAAGAAAGGGGTATTGCCTTCCCCTCTCTTTTCTTGAATCAATAATATTAGGTTAAATATGTTCAATTTCATAAATCTAAAACCCCAAACTTCCACTTACATTTCAATATGACAAGTTTGAAACTAGAGAAATTAGAGTAGAATTCAAAAGAAATATGAAAATTATATGTCGGTGAAATTTATTTGTTTTTCTTTCTTTGTTAAGAATTCTTAAAATTTTCACATGATATTTTTTAGTTCAAAATAGTAATGATAATTGACGGAAATGCAATCGAAAGTGTGAAATTTACATTCACGAAATTGAAACAAATAGGCATCCAAGTGAAATATCATTGAAATTAAAGAGACAAATTATATAAGTTATTCATAACAAGTGTGTAGAAAAGTGTACCAAAAAATTTAATATGCAATTAAAAAAAATTATAATAAATCTGAATCACACATTAATTTTTTTATTATTTTTTTTTCATTTTTTTATTTTTTTAACATAAGATTATTATTGATTTTTGAAAAGGTGTTCCTTACATTTAATCGTCCTTTTGCATTACTTGCCACCTGACTTTAGAGAAGATGTGCAAGTAAGCAGAGAAAGACCAAACCAAGAGTGCAATGAACATCACAAACATGGCTAGCTCTATCCCACAAACAATCCCTAGCCCTTTGATGATCATTGGTCTTTTCCACGAACCAAATTTATGTGTTTTCCCATTGCACCTACATAGACAAACCAACCATTGAAACATCCAATCAAGTTACTTTTCTCAAATTAGTGATAAATTCAAAATAATAAATAGGGTAGATTATATATATGATTCATGTAAGTTATTTCTTGTGTTAATTTTTATTTTCAGAATTTTAATTGTATTAATTTTGTCATTTAATTTTTCACATTATGTCAATTTAATAGTCTATTCGATTACATTAATTCAATCGATTACATCTATTAAAAAATTAGACAGAATTTAAAAGCAAATGATTCATTTAAAAGGAAGTGGACAATTTTCAAATTGGATGTCAACCACCAACCATTTTGATGAGTAAATGGACTAGTTTGCCCCCATGATTATATCCAAGTTTTAAGATGACCCTATCAATTATATTAAATTGACACACAGTATGAAAATTTTAAGGATAAAATTGATATATTTAAAACTACATGTATCAAATTGATACTAATAACAAATTACAGAGATTACGAGTGTAATTTAACCTAGGTTTTTGTTAACATATCCTCCGAGGGCATATGTTAAATAAGCATTAAATAGGTACAATTATCTCTACTTATATAGAAACTAATACAAACTTAAAAACTGTCTAAATTAAATAATATTTTTATAAGACCAAATTACCTTGTTTCTTTCCCTCCATTTTAGCCTTTCATCTTTTTTTTTTTCCTTTTTTCTTTGTTTTTGTACATTTTCACCCTCCTTATTTTTATATGATTTTTTTATTGGTAATTTGAAAACATATTTTTTTTAATTTTTTTTGTCAAATTAATTTTTATTTTTTCAAAATAAATTTTTAAAATTCAACCAAACAAAATAAATTTCCAATTAATTTTTTTTTCTAATCAGAATTAACTTGTTATAAAAATAATGAGATAGAGTACAACAAATAAAATTAAAAATAGAATTAAGTTGTTATAAAAAGAATGAGATAGAGTACAACAAATAAAATAAAAATAAATTAAATTAAAAACAAGAGGAAGTTATATTAAACCTCCTTAAACTATCGACCATTTACACTTTATCCTCCAAATGTTTTAAATCTAACCATTACTGCCCTCAAACTATTTGAATTTGAACATTAAGGGTGTGTTTGTTTGGACGGATTGAATAAAGGGGGATTGAAATCCATTGGACTGTTAGTTCTGTGATATATTGCCCCCAGATTATTTGGTTGGACTAGATTTATATTCCATGTTTGTTTAGTCATGAGATTAAATATTAGAAAATGACTATTTGATTGGATATAATATGAATCCTATATTTGTTTAGGATATTATGGAGAAGGATAAAGTTTAAATGACTATTTTACCCTTTTCAATTATTTACTAAGTAATAGCAATGTTAAACATATCTTTGATATTTTAATTATTTTTAACTAGATTAAATAAATAAATTATCAATAAAAAAATATGTTATTTTTTAATTAAAATTTTAAATAATTTTATTTTAAAAAATAATAATAATTAAATAATGAAATTAAATAAAACATCTATTAAAATTTAAATAATAAAATCAAATAAAATATAAACAAAATTTTAAAATAAAACATCAACAAAATAAAAAATTATTTTAAAAAATTAAAAAAATAAAATTATTTTGTTTTTAAATTGAGGCATTTAAATTTTAATAAATTTTACTAAATATAATACATAATCAAATAGTAGAGGGTCAAAATGACCATTTCATCACCTAATCTCATATCCCCTTTATCTCTCCATTTGTGTCTCACCCCTATAGGACACAATAATTCAATGCAAAAATTTTGAACCAAACAATGGACTATTAGTGCAGATGAACTAATAATCCAATCCACCCCCTCAATCCCTCAAAACAAACACCACCTAAGTCTTTCTGTTAGTTATCTATTAAATATTTGAATGAAAAATTGTCAAGTATTATGTACATGATGATTATATTAAATTTTTACAAAAAATAAAATAGGGTAATTTGGTCATAAAATTTAATATAATCGTTATGTATATAACACTTGACAATTTTTTATCTAAATATCTAATAGCAAAATTTAATGTTCAAATTTAAATAATTTAAGAGGAGTAATTGTTAGATTTAAAATATTAAGTAAGTAAAATATAAATGATTGATAGTTTGAAAGGGTTTAATATAATTTGTCCAAACCTTTATTATCAAGGTTGGCAGAGCTCTCACGTGATTTTTTATTTATTTATTTATTTATTTTTATTTTTTTAACACTACATTGTAATAGTTAAATAATTTTATTATCAAATTCCTACCTCAACATGGGATAATTTTGTCCATATAAAATAAATATATCACATTTATTAGCTTCTTAAAAAATACTAAATTTATTTATACTTTGAGCAGTATTATAAGTCCTAATTTTTCTTCTACTTTTGTTCAATATCTCCATACAAGTGAAGGTAATTAATGCCAATTATTTACTTATTTGGGCGTATGTTAATAAGGAGTAATTTTTATATATATATCCATGTGGGACTTTCTACTAGTGGAATGTAGTGGAATATAAGAAATATTATTGAATGTTTGAGGAATAATAAAAAGTATATATATTTGTAATTGATAGAAAGAAAATCGCAAGTAATCTTCATACCTTTCTGTGCTATTGTCACTCACTTGCTTTCCCAAATGGAGATATACACAACTCATAACAGCAATGAATAGAACGGGAATGTGTAAACCAGAATTGTTGGACCTATAGCATGGAGTGTAACCAAAAAAATGAGTTTTTTTTTTTTCTTTTATTTTAAAAAAAATCAAAATCATGTCATTTTAGAACAAATTTCTGAAATTGAAGTAATTTTAAACTTATTTTCTAAACTCAAACAATTATGTTATTTTATAAAATCATGTGTTGAAAATACGAATTTAGATTTGAATGCCATAAAAAATAATTAAGCGCAACAAAATTAACTAGGTGGTGGAGTCATAGAAAAGACCCTAACTCCATGAAATAATATGCTCCTATTGAAATATAGAATAATTAAAATGGAAAATGTTTTGTGGCACTAAACTGCCTGGCACTAATGGCACTAATTTTCTGTTTTGGTAAGTTTGTTTTTTTTTTTTTTTTTTTTTACCTGATTGGGGAATTCGGGGCATTAGTGCCCATTTTTTCGAGCCACAGATCACAATTGAATCAAAATAATATATAGATCAAAACTTTGTGTGTAAATGGTATAAAATTTCTAAAACAAGAAATTTTTAATGATGACAGCCAATTTAGATATTCAACACAAATAAGTATTTCAAAACACAATTTCAATTAATTTATTTTAAATCTGTGTTTTCAAAAAACACCATTTGGAAGTACAATTTCAAAAATCAATTGTTGCATCTAAAAATATAAGTTTTAAAATAGAGTTCTTCAAAAGACTTTTTAATAAAATTATAACTTAAACTATCGAGTACTCACAATATTATTATTATTTTATTTTATTTTTTTTGTAAATTTTAATAATTATTTGGTAATTAAAAAAAAAAATACATACATAGCCATGGAAGCAAAAGCTTGTGAATGGAAATGAATGATGAAATAATGTTTGAAGTGACGAACAGAGCACAGATACAAGATGAAATCAAACTTGGAAACCAAAGTAAGTTGAATTGGTGACAACAAGAATCTTCCCAAACCATGTCTTGTACAAGTGAGTCCCTGTCATTACCCACATAATAAGATATCCCACAGAGACTGCCATTGTTAACATCATTATAGCTTCCCTCATGATGATTTTTACTCTTCTTCCATGTTCAAGTGAAGGGGCTGATCTCTTCACCACCATGGACTCCATCCTCTCTCTCTCTCCTCTCTCTCTCTCTCTAGAAGTTTAGCTACTCAGGAAAAAGACTGGAGGGAGAAAGTCTGTCACAACTTACAAGGGTATGTAAACAGCAATTGTGGTCTATATATATAATGACGGAATTAAGAGATGATTATGGGTAATGATCCTCTATTTTTGTAAAAATTATTATTTGTCATATAATTTTAAATATATATATATTATTTTGTACATAAAATAGTCCCAGTATAAAAATATATATATATGTCATTCTTCTTTCATTTTGTATTCTTTTTTTATTTTGCATCAAAAAACTTTTCTATCTTATTAAAAATTACTTTTATAATATTTAAATTTATATATATATTATGTATATAGTAAAAAAAATTATTTTTCTTTTGACTACTCGAATAATAAAATATTGATTCCGTCCGTGTGTGTATATATATATATATGTACAAAGCTTGCTATAGTTTGACAAATGTGTCGCTAGTTAAAAGGTAGATATCTATATCTATAGAATTGGATTGTTCCTATTTTGAAATTTTCTCTCTCTAGAATGAGCTCTCCTTCTGCTAGCATCGGCGACCCGATCACATCTCAAGAGGAAGTGGATCACCTCATACGCAGTACCAAAAAGATTAAAAGCAAGGATTGCATGGGGGAACAGGACATGGAGATCACTGCTGAAAGCATATCGTTCCCCCACCCCCCCAAACCCTCCAGAAGCTATTTTGGATCTCCTCTCTCCTTCGGAAGTTGTCGGATCTGACCATCCCAAGGCGAAATCGTTCAAAGAAGCTCTCGCAATACTTAAGAGCAGCGATTTCTATTTTGATGATGCCGTAGACACCATTCTCTTTGATGATGAAGAAGAAGACGAAGATGGGGACACTAACATTCACAAGAATGATCTCCCCACGGAGGCCTCTAGTATACCAAGAATATCTCTACCCAAGAAACTTCTACAGCAGATCAGTAAACCATGGACCAATACTCTCATTGTTCGTCTTCTTGGTAAGAGCATAGGGTACCGGTTGCTCTGCAACAGAATGAAGACCCTGTGGGCAATCCAAGAGGATTTTGATGCTATAGATTTGGGAAACAACTATTTTTTGTTCAAATTTTCTTCCCAGGACGACTGTAACCATGTCTAGATGGGAGGTCCCTGGGTCATCATGGACCACTACCTTACGATTTGGAAATGAGAGCCTGACTTTAAGGCATTGGAAGCCTTTGAAACCACCACTGCTGTTTGGGTAAGGTTTTCGGAGCTTCCGATTGAGTATTTCCAAGAAAAGGTCCTATATACCATCGCTAAACAGATCGGGAAGCCTCTCAAGATTGACCTTACAACGGCCATGGCTACCAGAGGCAGATACGCCAGAGTTTGCATTGAAATGGACCTGAACAAACCCCTCTGCCCCAGGTTTCTTTTAGGTAAGAAAAGCTATAACATTGAATATGAATCTATCCACTCATTTTGTTTCTTCTGTGGTAGGGTGGATCATCGAAGGGAGCTATGCCGATACAAAGCAGCACACCAATCCTCATAGATGCCTCAAGCCACAAACTCGCCGTCGGCTAGTGATGGACTAGCCGTTTCAAAGAACCATTCAACGGCACTATTACAGACGAATGACAGCCGGCAATGTTCAGCGGATAGTGATGCTGGTTTTGGGCCATGGATGTTAGTTACTAAAAAGACTCGAAGGCCTACACCCACTCGGAAGGCCCAGAATAGTAGACCTAGCCCAAAATCTAATAGATTTGCTGAGTTGGGCAGTTCTGCTTATCAGGAAAAGAGTTCTGGACGAGGTAAAAAAAACCAACAAATTAGGCCTTGATAAGGAGGCCTCCTCATCTTTCAATGTTTCGACCCCTTCTGGGCAAGAGACTACCACAATTAACCAAAAGACTAACCACACTAAGATCCCCTACCACTCTGAAAGCTTAGGATTACCCCCATTACACCCAATACCATATACATCACCTAACCCATGTGCAAATCCAACTTTGAGCTCACCTACCCATAATGACAATGACAACACACAGAAAGAGTTCATTCCTACTCTGGAGCCTGAAACTACCTCTCCCAAGGATTCTGATACCATATCTCCAGAAATCCTAATGGACGTAATAACTGAAGCCCCGTCCAACCCTCTCCCACATATAACCCCCCCTTTAAACCATTTCATATCTCTCAGAGAAGGGAAAGCAAGAGCTAGAAAACCTCCTGATCCAGACATCCAACATGGAAGAGAAGATGAACCTCCCGGAAGTAACAATCAACAAGATGGAAGGCAACAACTTGGGGCTGTTGTTAGAGTCGGGGACAAAAGCAATTCACCGAGTAGTCACAATCTGGTGGATAGAGCAAATAAAGTTGAGAATCGAACCAGGGTGGAGCAACATAGCCATACCTCCACTCCACTCCACTCCCTGCAAATGGCATCCATGCGGTCAATAGACCAGGACCGTTGTAGGATCCGTAGCCTCTACCAGGTATTATAGCTGATTCTCTACCATCATTCCCATCCATGGACTCGCTCTGCCGCGGGGCTGGTAACAATACCTTTCGATGCAACATGCGTGAGCTCCTTCAAACCCACAAACCTAGGATTATTGTTCTCTTGGAAACGAAAGTCATGCTCAGTTCCATGGGGAATTTCTTTAGCAACATGGGTTTCTCCACAGCTACCATTGTTGACCCAATAGGACGATCAGGTGGAATTTGGTTAATTTGGGACACTGACCAAGCTAACGTTCGTGCATCTGCTGTTACTAATCAGTACCTACAAGCCACGGTTCATAAAGAGGACTACGAGAAATGGGTTTTCAACGCGGTGTATGCCAGCCCTAACCCCTCTCTGAGGGAGACTCTTTGGGAGAAGCTGGAAGACACAGCGAGGAACTTAAACAAGCCTTGGCTTATAGCCGGAGATTTCAATGACTATGCTAACCAGAGTGAGAGGAGGAGCTTCTCACACACCCCTAATCAGAACAGAACACTGAGATTTATGGAAAGGATCAATAATTGCAATCTCATTGATTTAGGAAGTGTTGGTCCCCATCTCACATGGACAAATAACCGTCAAGGCCTGGCTAACTCTATGGAGAGGTTGGATCGAGCTATGAGCAATGATCAATAGTGAGCCCTTTTTTTGAAGGAACTGTGAGGACTCTCCCGCGAACCTACTCGGATCATTCTCCACTGATAGTATACACTCAGGGTATGCATCCTTCTAACCCTCAGAATAGGCCTTTTAGATTTGAAGCGGCTTGGCTTTGCCACCCTAATTTCCCTGAGGTTGTCCATCTTTCTTGGTTAAACAAAGATTTTAACCTCCTTGAAGCTATTGACAATTTTACCCAGAATGTTAAAACCTGGAATAGAGAAGTCTTTGGTAACATCTTTAAACGCAAAAGAAATCTGTTGGCCCGTATAGAAGGCATCCAAAAAACTCAAGCCTAGGTCTTTTCTCACAACCTGCATATCCTGGAGAAAGACCTCATCAAACAATTTAATTCGACCTTTTTTCAGGAAGAGATTCTTTGGTTTCAAAAATCCAGAAACAAATGGCTCACTTTGGGAGACAATAACACTAGATTCTTCCACATGTCTACCTTAACCAAGCGTAGAAAACTTAAAATTCATGTGCTAAAAGACGACAATGGTAGTTGGATCTCGAACACTAATGAACTCAAAAACCACATCATGGATCATTTTAGTCAGCTTTTCCAATATGAGGAAACTCACATTGTGGATAAATGGATTAACATTGTTAGAACCTATTTCACCTCTGAAGACAATAATCGTCTCCCTGCCCTTATGTCCAATTCTGAAATATGGACAGCCATCAAAAACATTAAAGCCTTCAAAGCCCCGGGGAAAGATGGACTCCAAGTTATTTTCTACCACAAACACTGGAACACTATTAGCACCTCTATTTGCCATTTTATCCAAGAGTGCTTTCACTCTAAAAAGGTCCCCAAAGAAATCAATGAAACTCTCATCACCCTTATACCCAAGCTGGATAATCCCGAGTCTTTAAAACAATTTAGACCCATTTGCAATGTCATCTATAAATCCATATCCAAAATCATTGTCAACAGACTCAGACCTCTCTTCCCTGACCTTATCAGTCCCAACCAGAGCAGTTTTATCCCCGACAGAACCACCACTGATAATATTATCATAACCCAAGAAATCCTCCATACACTTAGATGTAAAAAAGGTAAGCTTGGTGGCATGATCCTCAAAATTGACCTTGAGAAAGCTTATGACCGCATTTCCTAGGATTTCATACACCATACCCTTAAAGAATTCAAACTAACTCCGGACTGGATCACTCTCACCATGAACTGTGTGACTTCTATTAATTCTGCTATTATTTGGAATGGAGAAACCTTACCCAACATCAGTGTGGGAAGAGGTCTCAGGCAAGGGGATTCTCTCTCCCCTTATTTGTTTGTCCTTTGCATGGAAAATCTTTCCAACATGATTTGTCTTAAAACTGAGAGTGGAAAATGGAAGGGCCTCAAAGCTTCTAATAACAGCCCTCCCATTTCCCACCTGTTTTTTGTAGATGATTTGATTCTCTTTGCTAAAGCTAATAGAAGTAACTGTATTGCATTATGGAAGTTCTATCTGAGTTTTGTGATATGTCTGGTCAAAAAATTAATTTTCACAAATCCAAAATGTACATTTCCCCCAACATCCCTAGAAGAGAAGCTCTCCCTCTCAGCAATATGTGTGGCATCTCCATCACTATTGACCTAAGGAAATACCTGGGTACTTCTCTCCTTCACACCAGAGTTAGCAAAACTCATTTACAAGATATTCTTGACAGAATAGCCAAAAAACTATCTGGTTGGAAAGCCAAAAATTTATCTCTTGCAGGCAGAGCTACCCTAGTCAAGGCTGTCACTTCTTCCATGCCTAATCATCTAATGCAAACCATGGAAATTCCAAGAAGGGTTTGTGACCAAATTGATAAACTAAATAGAAATTTTCTCTAGGGTATTACAGAGGATAGGAAGAAAGTTCATCTTGTTAACTGGCAGCAAGTTTGTAAATCTAAGAGTAATGAGGCCCTTGGTATAAGACAAGCTAGAGTCCAGAATTCAGCTCTCTTATTTAAGCTGGAATGAAAATTGACTAATAACTCTGATGAGCTTTGGTGCAAAGTTCTAAAAGCCAAATACCTCAAGGACCATTCAGTCTCTAATTGGCCCACCCAAAGAAGAGCATCACACACTTGGAAAAGCATTATCAAGAATGAAGAGGTCCTGAGTAGGAATATAAAATAGAATGTTGGCACATGGGAGAACATAGCCTTATGGACAGATTGGTGGTGTGGTAACCAACCACTGTGTATCACTCAACCAGGGGCTCACGTTGACAACATAACCAAAGTTAGTTCTATAATCAATGAAGAAGGACAATAGGACTTAACCTCAATTCAAGATCTTATTTCCCAATCAGTGAAAGAGGAAATTTTCAGTATATATAGACCAAGGTATGTGACTTTTAGTGATAACCCTCTTTGGAAAGGCTTCCTTAGTGGACAATTTACAACAGCAGCAGCATACACAGCTATTTCAAATGAGGACAGAGAGGAAGTGAATTGGCAATGGCTTTGGAAATTAAAGGCCCCTTAAAAACTCAAAACCTTTCTCTGGCTTGTTTTGCATGAGAGGCTTCTGACTAATCATATGACGTTTATCAGACAGCTTTCAAACTCTGAGATTTGCCCCAAATGTCAAACTTGTAGAGAAGATATGTACCATCTACTTCGGGACTGCCCTAGAAGTCTTGACTGGTGGCAGCATAGTAACAACACTCCTTTGCAGGCTTGGATCAAAGTTAATATGAGAAGCAAGGATCGGGTGCACAATATTCAATGGCCCACTATTTTTCTGACAACACTCTGGCACATTTGGAAAGGGAGAAACAAAGAAGTGTTTGATAACCTCTCCACACCTTCATATATAACTGCTAACTCCATTCTTGAACAAGCTATGGCAACTCAGGAGGCCTTCCAGGCCATCCTGAACCCACATTTCAGAGATCCCAATCTAATGTTGTGGTCTTGTCCTCTTGCAGGTAAACTCAAACTAAACACGGATGGAAGATCCAGAAGAGACCCAGGCCAGTTTGGATTTGAAGGGCTGCTCCGAGATGAAGTTGAAACCTGGGTGTGGGGGTATTTCGGCTATTTAGGAAATTGCACAAGTCTGGAATCCGAGCTGTGGACCATCATCATGTAGAAGGGATTGACCAACATTGACATTGAGACCGACTCAAAGACAGCCATGGAGTTGATCCGAGATGGTTCTGCAACAAACTCTCCCTATCGAGCACTCATTGAGGATGCTAATTTCCTCTTACGGCGCTACCAATGCACACTTAAAGCCATCCCTAAAGAAGCTAATCAGAGTGTTGATGCTCTGGCTAACTTAGGTGTAAACCAGCATGACCACATTGTCTTTCTAAAGGATTCTCCAAGTTCCATTCTCTCTTTTTTGATCACTGATATGAGCACTGTTAGCTCTAGTAGGGATTGATATATCCCAGGAATGTAGCAATAAACTCTTCTTTGTTGAACTTTTATCTTCCGTAAGAATCAAAAAAAAATATATATATATCTATATCTATAGAGTATTATATACGGAGGAGTTGATTATGCTACAATGTTTGTGGGTCTCTTTTTCATTTGCCTATTTTGCCCCTCTGCTTTGTTGTGTTTTCCTAGCCAGTTCATAGCTCTTGTACAGTAGCCATGTCGCCTTTTGCTACAATTTTTAGTGAGTGCGAGAGAGCTACGTCTTTATATTTTCTCAATCTATTCTCTCATACTGAGTTTAATTGGAGATTTAAGAAGGGTTTTAAAAACAGAAAATAAATAAAATATACTTATATTTTATTTTACACATTTTTCTCCTTCCCCTTCTAAATTGTTTCCTAAATTCCCAATCAAACACATCTGAATTCTCTGTTGCTATCTCAAACTCTCACAACTCCTCTCTCCCAACGACAATCGAGGATGTCAAACAGCTCTTGTTCTAGGCCACCATCATTATAGGTAACAAAACTTCCATTTCTCTCTCTATTTTTATGAAATCTGGTTCTTCTCTAATTTGATTATGAAATAGTTTTGAATTCAGTTCTGAAATGGTTTGATTTTGGAAAATCAGCCAAGATGATGGATGTTAATTGAACTAGGTGAAATGTGAATAAAAGATGTGTAAAATTAAGTGAAATATTTTTTTTTTCTTTTCTAATTTCCTTAACAAATCTTCCAACTAAACACAGCATAAGAGAACTGACTGAAGCTTTACTTTGCACCTTCACATGATTCCTTTAGTAGAGCAACTCGCATATATCTTCAAAGATAAACAAAACCTTGAGATGCACGGACTGCATCTAGGTTGGTGGGTGGGGAATAATTGAAGTGTCACCGGTCAATAATTTGAGGACTTTTTTTAAGTATGCAACCCTCAAGGTTGCACACCATGTGCCACTTACACAAAAAGTGTAATTGGAAGGTGAAAACAAAAGCAGAACTGCAAACAGAAAAGACGTAAGTGTAAGGCGTAAGTTGCACACCATAACAGGATCCATAATTTAATTCTTATTTGTTTATATATTACCTATCAAAAAAAACAAAAAAAAAAAACAAGAAATGGTTTGATTTTTAAATGTCTTCTATGATTGAAATGGTTTGGTTTGTCACTCAAGTTATAACTTACCTAAGAAGTTATTGCTCGTTTCCCTGGGGAAATAACAATTTTAGTGTTAATTTGAAAAAAATAAATTTGAAATTGGTGGTAAAATTTATGGAATTATTGGGATTTCATAATTTCTTGAATATGCAATGGTATCATTCTTTTTCATAATTGCTGAGTTTTTTTTTCCCAACTTTTGTTCTCCATATTAATACGAATTCTTTATTGTCTATTTTTGTAGACTAATTTTATTAACAAATTAATAAATCTAACTACCTAATATATTGAAAAAAAAAAAAAAAAAATCTTCCACCTCTCCCTCAGCAAAAGCCAACTACTTTAAGCTACAATCAACCCATCTATCATTTTTTGAGCAAAAGAAATAACCCATCACAGCTCGATAACAAAATTGTGAAATATCAAAAAGGGTAAATTGTAAATATACTTATTGATATTTGATTAAAATATAAATTATTTCTTATGATTTTAGAAATTATATTATATTCCTTTGAGATTTTTAATTTTATAACAAATCACCTATTTTATTAATAAATTATCAAATTAATTAATAATTTTTAATGATATTAGAAATATGTTTTAATTAATAGGTAAATTTTGCACCCCTGCAATTTATATCAAATCTCAGTTTGGCCCCTACACATGAAATCATGATAGTTAAGCTCTACATTTCTGATCAAATCCCAATTTGGTCCCTGCACATGAAATTGTAACAGTCAATCCCTTGCACTTTTGGTCAAATCTCACTTTGATCCCTACACAAGTGTTAATGTCCAATTTCTGTTACTCAATTGTTTAAATCTTTAACAGAATCTAATATTGTGATAAGAATATGACTATGACGAGAGGGTAAGAAAGGAAAATCATCTATATTTTCTACCAATACGCACTTTTTTGCAAAATTTACATCAAAACATGGTTGAATTAGGCTAAAACAAAACCCAGATTGCAAACAATTAAGAAAATGAACTAGGGTTTTACAAAAATTAGAATCACGAAACTCTATTTTTTACGGTAACACAGTTTTTTGTCTATTCATTTTTCTCTCTTTTATTTATTTGTCGCATTTTTTTTTAATATTTTAAAAGCACATATTTCTTACATTTCCATCATTATTTTTACCATACGAACACAGACACACAGGCACACACACATATTGTATTATATAATTCCCATGTACTTATCATGTACAACAAAGTGTATTGGTGAAAAACATGGATGATTTTCTTCTTTTACCCTCATTTCATAGTCATATTTTTGTCACATGACTGAATTTTGTTAAAATTTTAAAACTAAAGTAACAGAAATGGGACGTGGACACTTGTGTAAGGATCAAAGTAGGATTTGAATAAAATTGTTAGGGGTTGACTATTACGATTTCATGTGTAGGGACCAAAGTGAGATTTGATCAGAAGTGCAGGGGATTAATTGTCATGATTTCATGTGTAGAAACCAAAGTGAGATTTGGTGCAAAGTATAATTTAACCTTCAATTGATAATTTAGGTAATTTTATTATCGTATAGGAGAACAATTATAAATTTTATTTTTTTAGTTAATTCTATTAAATAAAAAATTCTAACAAGGGAATATTTGTAATTTTCTAAATCACATAGGGCAATCTGTACTTTAAGCAAATCTCAGGAGATGTATTTGTAATTTACCCTATCAAAAATTATAATACATCTTCAAAAATAATATTAAGAAAAATAATTTTTTTAATTAATTAATTTATTTATTTGTCTAACGTGTAAATGTGAATATATAACTTTTTAAAAAAATTGTTTTAAAAAGATCACAAAAAATGAAAAAAAAAAAATCACTTAAAAAACTAAACCCAAACATCAACTAAAAAAAAAAAAAAATTAATTGATATTATGCCAAAATAGCATGTCACCATTGTGACAACATTATTATAATTTTCTTAAATTTTAATCTACATTTTAAGAGGTACTTAAATTTTTAAGTGATATCAATTGTGTTCATCAAACAGACTTAATTGGTTATTACTTAATCAATTCAAATTTAAGTGTTGAATCATATTATTAAACACCCCTAACACTACTATTGCTACAGTAGTTTAAAAATAGAAAAAATTTAGTGGAATTACACATCAGAAACAATATTTATAAAAAAAAATTAGTAAATATTATAAATATTAATAATTAAAATCATAAATATTTTTACTAATATTTAATAATTTTTGAAAACCGCCCCTCCCCTTAATGATAATTTTTCCAGAATTTTTTGACTAAAATTACTTTATCCCATCACATTTACTTAAAAATTAATAGGTTATTTTTAAAATTATATTATTCATTAATTATTTTTTAAATAAATATAATTCGAGGGAGTGGCTATTTGTGACAAGGATGATCTTCTCAAAGGTATTACAAAGAGAAAATGCTATAAATCCCAAATAATTTATTAAATTTTTTATCAAATCTCTCACATCAATGTGAGTCCTACACTCATGTGAGAAGTTTGGTAAAAAATTTAGAATTTCTAACATAATCCATTGCAAAGTGAACATTTAAATTATCGAGATGGGTCAAAATGATGATGATATTATTCCTTTTAATAGAATTCGATTTCTATTAATATTTACAATTTAACATGAGCAAATTTGAAGGGTTCGTCAAACCTACAATATGTCTCGTTTTGATGATCCGAACTTTTATTTTGTAGAATTTTCAATAGTATATCATTCGTAAAAAAAATTAGTTCGATATGATAATTATATTTTTATTTTTCACATTTATCTTAAAAAAATAGACGACATATATTTTTAAAAATAAATACTATTTTAAAAAAAACAAAAATAAATAAAAATATTATAATTATCGATATAATTGTTTATAAGTAATATATGTTAAGAATATTATAAAATAAATAATTTAAATTATTAAATTGTCGTAATGAGATGAGTCTACACACCTCAAATTCTCTAAAATATTGAGCGGGGAAAGAAACCATACCTATTGCAATATTTACTGCGCTCAATATTTTATTGGATGCTGAAGTGATCGGTTGATGTATTCACGGTGGACGTAGTCGGTGCAATTATGGAGACTCTTCATCAATTTTATTTTTTTGTCATCTAGTTAATTATTTAATTTTATATGTTATATATTATATTTAAAATTAACTTCTTATGGTCTCTATAGAAAAATGCCTCAGACCCCCAGTGGGGGGTCACTGGGGGTCCTGATCCTAGCCCTCTCATTGGTTAAAAAAAAAAAATTTGTTTTTTTTTTTTTTTTTTTTTGAATTTCAGCCAACCCCAATGCGCCACGTCACTGGGGGTTGACCCCCACTGGGGGTCTGAAGCAACACTGGGTCTCTATATATATATATGGAAGAATTTCAAATAAGGGAAATGTTATAAAAATAAATTTCAATCAATGAAGTTATAAAATAAATTTACATAATTGAATGCATAAATTACTTGTGCTTTCGTTATTTTGTAATTATTTATTCACTATTCACCTTTTTAATATTCTCCCTATATATATTTTTAATAAATTATAAAATTAACCATTCAAATTATAGTGAGGGAATTAATAGTGAGAAATTGTTAGTGAGGGATTGATAGTAAGGGGATTAGTAAAATTGTATTTGTTTTGATAATAGTTGTTAGTGTAAGGATTATTAAATTAAATAAATATAAAATAATAAAACAAATTAAATTATGATTTTTACTTAACAAAAATATTAAACATTAATGTTAAAAAAAAATTCCCAACATGTTAAAAAAAAAATAAAAAAAAAATTGTAGTTGACAGGCCGGAAGTCTAGGCAGGCAACAAGTAACACCCTAAGCCGCACGAACTATTTTTTAATATCATTTCCTCGCCTAGACTAACAATATCCTCACTAAAGTCTATCGTAGTTTGAAGGGGACTACGAATCTGGAGCTCCAAAAATATATATATATATATATATAAGGCGTCTTCACTATTCATCATTCATAGTCCGAAGTGAACTGTGATAGAAGAAAACAAACGAAAACTTCATTCTTTTGAACTTGCCCGGCAATCTAAATAATGGGCCAGAGAGTGTTGTTGTGGGAGTGGCCTAATTATCTTGGGCCAAGCAAAACCTCAAAGAGTAACTTTTTGATGTTTAAATATTAATTAATATAACTATTACTTAATTTTTCAAATAATAAAAATTTTTAAGTAAATTTAATTTTTCTTACTTTTTAAGATGCAAAATTACTAATTTTACAATGAAGTTTTATTCTACTTACTAATTAAGAAAGAAAAAATGTTGTTTTTAATGGAAGCCGTTAGGTTTCAAGCACAAGTTGAAAAATGTTATTGATTTTGAAATTTTTCCTTAATTTTAATCAAGTTGATTTTATTAATAAAAGAGATATATGTCACTTTTTTTTGTTTTTGTTTTTTAATTTTGAGGATTGGATGGGCATTGCAATTGGTGATTTTTGGCGTTTCCATCTATTGATAGTTCGTTGTTTCATTTTGGGTGCAGTACAAGCCTTAAGGATTCGGGTATTGTCTTATTCTTTTGTCATTTATTTTCGATCAATGCTTCAATGTGTGATTGCTTGTGGAGAAAGAATTGGCGATTAAAGTAGAGAAAGGCAAAGACGGATCGTTTGGGATGACATTGTTAAGTCTTTAAAAGGTGCCATGGTGTCGAAGGTGGGAGAGGAAATGAGGGCTCGTTTGAGAAAGTTCACTAGAATTGCTAGTGATAGAAAACTGCAAGATCAATAAATTGATGAACTTGTCGAGTTTATGTAAAATAAACAAAATCATATTACAAAATACGATCATATGATAAAATCATCATCACTTGATTTCCCCCCAAATAATAGTGAATCCCACCATTTTAATCAATCCGGAGACAACCACCCAATGGGCAGGGAATAATTACTTGAGGGCATTTCTATGTTTTGTATTTTACCGCCAAATACTTATTTTTAGTTATTTAAGGATTTTTATTTTTTTTCAATTAGTAGGAAATAATTAAGGAATTAAAGCCGATTAACGAATTAATTTCTCAGTAATATATCTATAATGTTGGGAACTATAATCCCCTATAATTAGTTTTATAAAGTAAAATCTATTCTTCCGAGAAAAAAAAAAAATTTATACAAAAATACCATAAAAAACTTTAAATAAAATCCATATTTTATATACGAGGTTGAACCCAAAACTCTAATATATAATAATATTATTACAAGTTGCCTGAAAAACTATATGCAAAAACATAATATATAAAGGAGAAGCAAATATTGAATGTAAAAATCATTTTATATGAACTTTAATTAAAGATAGATCTCAACAACACATTACACTTTATATCATTGTTGAAGATTCACTTTCTAAGCCCCATTCATCTTTGCAATGGATGTGTGAATCACCAGCTAAAACTAATGGACTCAAAATGCAAGTTGTGTGCCAACCCAGATGAACAAATGGCTGCAACCTCATGTCTCATATTCTTAGGCCCACAAACAAGAACTCCAACACTTGACTCCTTGCGCTCTAACAAAACTCCTGCAATACCCACCTCAGTTAATTTGTAAGATTGCAAACGAATTGAACTGAGCTAAATAATGGAGTTAATTCAAATTGAGGCTTGAGATTGGCTCAAATATACAATTGTCTACTAAAT
Source organism: Camellia lanceoleosa (assembly GCA_025200525.1). Lineage (NCBI taxonomy): Eukaryota > Viridiplantae > Streptophyta > Magnoliopsida > Ericales > Theaceae > Camellia > Camellia lanceoleosa. The sequence goes on from CM045760.1 coordinate 13,495,382, forward strand.
GAGCTCAAGCAAAATTTATTCTAATTTAGGTTCAAACTTGACTTGTATACATAATTAAACTAGATTATCTTCTATCCAAATTTAGACTCAATAGTGTTGTTTGTGTCTATGGGACCCACTATGATTCCCACTTTGATGATCTCATCTATTTATTTTAAATGTATTTAGACATATATTATCCATAAAAAAATAAATTAATTCGATAATCATATTCAAATGATTTTACAATATTTGTCTTTAAAAAAATTGAGGAATAATATAATTTTAAAATTATACCATCATTTTTTTAAAACATGATGAAATAATATGGGTATGATTATCAAATCCATCTGATTTTTTTCCTTCATGAATGATCAGCACATATAAATCAACAAAACAAATAAATCATATCATCAAAACAAAACTCTTCATGGGCCTCACGGAGCAGACAATACTATCCAATCTATATTGTGGAGAGGGGGACAAGCCCATTCCTTAAACTACTAGTTTGAATTAGTTATGGAACGGCACACTGGAGAAGAATAATTCTAGGAACCATAAAAATATGGGGAAATCACTGGTTAGTAAGGAGAGAGAAAAAATCATTACAAATTTATGTCAAAGTTTATATTTTTAATTATTAATATTTATAATATTTATTATTTAGTTGTAATTAATTTTGATTGACACTATGGTGCAGTTTTCTCTAAAAATATCTTATAATTCTATCATGAAAGTAAAATGTATGGCATAAATTTAAAATTGAACTGTCGCAGACAATAAATAAAATGAATTTTATCCACTTGTTTAAATTTTAAATATTTTTTCTTCATATGTAGCACAAGTGCTCTAGAGAAAGCTTTACGTACTCTTTAGGTCAGGCCTTCCACCATAATGCACATTGTTAGGTTTGCCAATAGACTGGTGAGGTAGGCTTTCCAACTCCCTATCATCACTAAACCTAGTTAGCTTTCCACCTTCCATATCTTGAACCTGTTTTGTTGCTTCCATGGCTATCTGTTTCTTGCTCCAAACAAAACCTACACAACCTGTCATGGCAATGGCTATGCATACGAGCAACATATTCAACATAGCTTGTGAAGTGTGCGAGTAAACCCTATTCGTGTTGTGATCGATGGGGTAAATATAGAACCGGGTAAGAATCCCCATGAAGAGAAGGAAGACAATGAAAGATGATGACACGATTGCACCGAGCCAGAGCCAACCATTGGGGCCTAAAGTGGGAGACAAGGGTGTATCCGAGGGATTAGGCTTGAACCGGATGGTTCGGAGAGGCTTTTGTTCGCTCTCCGATATGGGTTGTTTTTCTCTTGTTATGTAGGCCTCAATGTGGAGTTCGAAGTTGAGAAGTTCAGATGGGGTTTTGGAATGTGGAAAGAGAAGGTCTAGCATGGCGAGGTCCGATGAAAATTTGAATGCACTGATGAGAAGAATTTGTGGAGTGGTGGTGGATTTTAGGGTTGAGGTTGTGAAGATGAGGTCACGCGTGATGGAGATAAATGGAGCAATGCCACTGCCTCCACTAACCATCACAAGCATGTCATGCCTGCAACCACAATTTGTATACCAAGTCACCAATGCACACCATAGAAGTAAGGGCTAATTGTTTTGGTTCATTTGATCTCCAACACTTTAATTATGTTCAGTTTGGACTTTAAAGTATTACATGTGTGTTAAAATGGTTCAGATAGGTGACTTTGGTAATATTCATTGTCAAAATTAATAGATTGAGATATTTCCATTCTAAAGTTGTAATAGAAAATATTTATTTCATTATTTAAGGGCTTGTAATGATTTTTAAAAATACTTTTGAAATAAAAAAATTACATCTCAAAAAAAAAAAAAAAAAGAGAAAAAAAAAAAAAAGAAAAGCTATTTATAAATTGAAACCACTGAAATGTGGGGAACCAAATGTGAAATTAACATTCTTTTGTTGAAGTGTAATTTCTCGTTCAAAAAATACAACTAATCCTAATAATAATTACTGACTGCATCCGGCATGAAGACTACTTTGCACATTTATGGCTGGTTTGACAATAAATCCAAGTCTATTAGCCTCATTGAATCTAGTTAATGTTAAAAATAGGTTCCCAAAACCTTGGTATGTTGGTGGTGATTTTAATGAAATTAAGTATTTATCTGAGAGAAGAGAAGTATCTAAGAGGGATAAGGGGATGAGAGATTTTGGTAATTTCATTGAGAGAATGGAATTAGATGATTTGCCAATGATAGGGAGAAGTTTTACCTGGTGTAATTCACTTGAAGGGGAAAGGTGGAGTAGGATTGATAGGTTTTTACTTGATCTGAGGTGGTTGGAGAAGTTTAAGATAAAAGTGTGGAGTCTGCCTAGGGATGTATCAGATCATTGCCCCATAATACTAAGGGAGGATGATAGGAATTGGGGGTCAAGACCATTTAGATTTTTGAATGCTTGGATCCTACATCCTAGTTTCCTGAAAGTAGTGTAGAAATTATGGTTAGATTCACAAGTTGATGATAGGCTGGTTATAGATTTGTAAGGAAATTAACTTGTCTAAAGAATGATCTAAAAAATGGAATCAGGAAGTGTTTGGAAATGTGGATTGCCAGCTCATGAAAGCAGAGGATGAATTACATGATTTGGACTTGATGGCTAAATCAAGAGCACTGCTACCACAGGAGGTGTCAAAGAGAAGGGAGGTCAAAAGTCTAGTATGAAAATTAAGGAGGAGAAAGAAGTGGATATGGGTGCAGAAGTCAAGATTAGATTGGACATTAAATGGGGATAAAAACACGAGGTTCTTTCTCTTAAGTGCTAATAGGAGATTCACCAAAAATCTAGTAGATTCAGTAGAGGTTAATGGGTTTAGAGTTGAGGAGCCTGATTAAGTGAAACAGGAAGTGCTAAGGCATTTTTCTATGCTATTCAAAGAAGAGTGGGTATCAAGGCCGAAGCTTGCAGATCCTATGTTAACAGTGAGTAGATCAAAGGTTGTGGAGATACTTGAAGTTGAATTTTCTGACATGAAAGTTTGGGAAGCAGTAAAGGATTGTAATGGAAACAAAGCTCCTGGGCCTTTGGAAAGCGGTAAAGGATTGTAATGGAAACAAAGCTCCTGGGCCTGATGGTTTTAACTTGTCTTGTATCCAAAAGTGTTGGAAATATATAAAGGGTGAGGTGATTCAATTTATGATGGAGTTTCATTCTAATGGAAAGTTAGTAAAAGGTTTGAATTGCTCATTCATAACCTTGATCTCTAAAAAAGATAGTCCTAATAGATTGAGTGATTATAGACCTATTAGCTTGGTTAGTTTAGCTTATAAAATTTTGGCTAAAGTACTTTCAAGAAGAATTAGGAAGGTTCTACCAGATGTTATTGGTGAGGTACAATCAGCATTTCTGGGTGGTAGAAACATTTTCGATGGAATGTTGATTGCAAATGAGGTAGTTGATTGGTAGAAGAAGACAAAGAAGAAAGGAATCATTTTGAAAAGGCTTACGACTCAGTGAACTGGAATTATTTGTTTTCTATGATGTCTAATATGGGGTTAGGAGATAAATGGAAAAATTGGATGATATCTTGTGTAACCAAAGCCAGAATTTCTGTGTTAGTAAATGGGTCTCCTACGGAAGAGTTTTCTCCTCAGAAAGGGATTAGGCAAGGTGATCCGATCCCACCTTTCTTATTTATCATAGCAATTGATGGTCTCAATAGTTTGTTAGAAAGGGCAAAGGAGTTTGGACTATTGAAAGGTGCATCAATAGGGCTAGCTGAGTTAAAGTTGCCACATCTTCAGTTTGCAGACGACACTATAATATTTTGTGAAGCTAAGGAAGAGGAAATTTTAGTCATCAAGAGGATACTTAGGTGTTTGGAAGTGATATCAGGGCTCAAGATTAATTTTCACAAAACTGTTGTGTGTGGTGTGGGTGTGGATGGTGAGAACATTCAGGAGTTTGCCTCTATTCTGAATTGCACAAGTCAGAAGCTTCCCATTAAATATCTAGGATTTCCTTTTGGTGCTAGTCCTCGAAGTATAAAGATTTGGCAACCTGTGGTTGATAAGATCAAGTGTAAGTTGGCATCTTGGAAGAGAAAATTTATGTCATTTGCTGGTAGGTTGACATTGATAAAGTCAGTAGTGTTTAATTTACCTTGCTATTACCTGTCTTTGTTTGTAATTCCTAAAGGTGTGGCCAAGGTAATTGATATAATTCAGGCATCGTTTCTTTGGGGGGGCTCTGATCTAAAGAGAAAGATGCATATGGTTAAATTGAGGGAAGTGACAAAGCCAAAAGAGCAAGGAGGGTTAGGTGTTAGGAGGATTAGGGAGTTGAATGAGGCTCTGCTGTTAAAATGGTGGTAGAGGTATGGGATGGATGAAAATGCTCTGTGGAAACAAGTGTTGGTTAGCAAGTATGGTTCTCAAGGGGGTAGATGGCTACTTGACTTGATCACTACAGATGAAGGGAAGGTTTTCAAGATTTGGAGTGACGTTTTGCATGTTGTAAGATCTAACTATCCACTGTATGACTTTTATGAAAGTAATACAAGGATAGAGATTGGTAATGGCTGTAGAATTCAGTTTTAGAATAACAAGTGACACATGAATATTCTAATTAAAAAGAAATTTTCTAGGTTGTTTAGCCTATCCATGGATAAGGAAGGATCTCTGAAGGAGTTTGCTTAAAGAAGGTAGAGTTCTGGGAAGTGGGTGTTCAACTTTAGAAGACCCCTTTGGGAAGAGGAGGAAGTTATTAGATTACAAAGGATGCTGTCAAATGCATCATATCATAGTTCAAATAGCCATGATACATTAATCTGGGTGGCTGTCTTTTCAGGTCTTTTTTTTGTGGCATCAGTCAAAAATTGGTGTGAAGCTAGGTGTGGGTATAGGTTGAAAGTAGCTAGGTGGTTGTGGCGAAATGTAGCTCCACCAAAGGTACAATTTTTTGGGTGGTTAGCTTGGAAAGACAGGTTTAAAACAACAAGGTTCTTGCACAACATTAGGGTCATTAGAAGCAATAAAGAATCTGTGTGCCCTTTGTGCAAAGTTAAGGTTAAAACAGGTTCTCATGTGCTTATTCATTGCCCAAGAGTATGGAATGTGTGGTCGGATTTGCTGGATTGGTAGGGAATCAGTTGGGTAACACCTGCAAATGTAGAGGGTCTGATGAATTGGTGGGTGAGGGTTAAGTTTAAAAAGTTGGAATTGCAAGTTTGGAAACTTACCTTTTGCAATGTTGTGGTCCATTTGGAAGGTAAGGAATGAATGTGTATTCAATGGCCTTAATCTGAATTTTGCTGATGTGGAGAAGCTTATAAAGGTTAGAGTGGCAATGTGGGCCAAATCAAGTTTGAAGGGTGTCCATTTTTCAATCCATGATTTGGTCTCAAACATAACGGAGGTCAGAGTATGCATTGGTGGAGGTTGAGATGGTCTTGAGCTTTGGAGTGATCTTTGCTGTTAAAGAAGGGTGTGCTGCAGGTTTTGTTCTGCTGTGGTCCTTTGTTTGATGCCCTGTTACTGGTTGGGCTCTGAGCTATCTCTGGTTGTCTGCTGTTGCTGTCACTTGTTGTTGATTGTTGGTAGTGCTGCTGTTGCTGCTGCTGTTGCTTTTTGGTGTTGTAAATTGCTGTTGTGGGTTTTGTTTTATTTGGTGTTTTGGGTGCTGATATTGGTATTTTGGTGCTGATTTTGGTGTTGTTTGTTACGTTTATTGCTGGTTTTTTTCTTGACTTTGGTTGGTAGCTCACCAACTCTTGATGACGTGCTAGCAAGGGATTGGGCGAGCATATTGGTGCCAACCTAGTTGAGATTGGTATGTCTCGCTATGATGTTTTTTGCACACATCTCTTTCCTTTCTTGATGTAATGCTTTCTTGTTCATCAATAAAGGTTTTATTTTGCATATCAAAAAGAGAAAAAAAAAATGATTGATTAATGACTAGAAAAAATATGAAAATTAGAGTTGCCTTGGATATTCAAATAGATTCTCACATTATTGAGTTTGAAAAGTAGATATAATTTTGAATTATGTTAGGAATCTCAAATAATTTACCAAATTTTTTACCAAACCTCTGGTAGAAAATTTGATAGATTATTTGGGATCCATAATATTTTTCTATAATTTTTATTGATTTTTTTTTAAATGAAAAAAATAAAAAAAAAAGGTTTAACTTTTAGGCCTTCCTCAACTTGAAGACCATAAAAATTAAATAAAGATTTGAAAAAATTCCACTAAAGACAAAATTGTAAAAAAATTTTTGAAACAAACTAGAAAAGGACCAAATTTTTGAATTTTTGTTTGAAACAAACTAGAAAAGGACCAAATTTTTGAAACAAACTAAAAAATTCCACTAAAGACAAAAAAAAAAAATTGGGATTTTTGAAAATTTTTAGATCATTCAAATCAAACTAAAAAAGGACCTAAGAAGAAAAAAAATTGAAACAAATTTTTTTAAAAAATTACTAAAGACAAAATTTCAAAAAAGTAAAACAAGACATTTTCTTAGCTTTTGCTAAATAGAGAATATGTTTGAGGAGAAAATTGACACGGTAAAATGTTGGGTACCGAAATGACACACAATGCAACCGTTAGACACCAAAAATGCAATTAATCATAGGAGAAACATACCCATATGTATTCACATTTTGCACATACCTAAGAAAATCAGTTGAAATAGGTCCATAAGGTCCTTCAATGGACATGCGAAGATGATCCACCGGAGATGGTGAAGAAAGCATCTGATAGAGCTTCTCACTCCAACTTCCTTCATTTTTTATGATGATGCTTAGCTCGTCCGGTTCGAGATTACTACTTGAGCTAATGGTGAAAGGGTGCCATTGTAGTCTTGAAATGGAGGGCACATTTATGAAGATGATGCTTGTTGGAGTGTAACTCAAAGCTGCACAAGATCAAAATAAATAAAATCCTACTAAAGAGGTGCTTCAAATTATTGGAATCTGTTTTTTGAATTTTTTCTAAGTAAGAATAAACTGGCAAAAAAAATTAATAAAATGAAAATAAACAAAACTCATCGTTTGTATACCTTTTTTTCCCTCTTTTTTGAGAAAAAAATATATTAGTTTCTATTTTTTCATAAATAAATAAAAAAATCAAAAATAGATTTTGAAAACAAAACCAAAGTAAGGATTTTTAAATTTTAATTTTTTTCTCTAGAAATTGCATTGATTGCAGTAAAGTCAATACTTGCATTCATCCTGATGGATTATAAACTAGTTGTGTAATTAGAATTTTCATTTAATGGAGTCCTTTAACAACACATCATTTAGTGGAGTAGATTTTAGTTTTACAAAGTGTATTAAAATTTTGACATAATGCGCTATAATATTATATATTTCCTTTGACATGGACATAAGTAATTCAAATTTATTAAATTGTACGTAAAAATAAAACACAGAAACATAATACTATAGAGAAAGATAGTTCAATTGTGCGCTAAGCAAACATTAAAACTGACCCAATGAGGGTCAAGATTGGTCCACCCATGGCAGTGCACAAAATGTTGGCCAGTAGCCTTAACGCCCTAGGCCAAGGTTAAGAGCTTAAGACAAGTTAATAAAAATTGTCCATAAGTCATGTCTATGTATAAAAAGAATTGACATTTTAAAGGATTTTTTTTTTTTTTAAAAGGTTAAATTGTCCAAAATAATTATGAAAAATAGTAAATGAAAACAATGTCACCATTATATCATTTTAAGTTATATTAACTCTCATATTTTTTACACAAAAAAGATAAAAAAAAATTAAAAAATCAACTTTTAACCATTTTCAACCAAAATTATCCATGTTATGTCTATATACAAAAATAATTGACATTTTAAAGCTCTTTTTTAGTTCAAATTGTCCAAAACAATCATAAGAAATGAGAAGTGAAAACAAAACCAGGAGGCACAATCATTGACCATTAGATTCATTTTGTAAAGCTCCTAGTACCATTATATTATAATTTTCCTTTCTTCAAATTTTAATGGTGTAGTCATCTAACATCACTCACATACATGCAGCCCCGCCCTTGTTATAAACTTCATCTAGGATGAATTCAATGTTTTTAGAATTGCATTTTATGGACGGTAATAACGTATCTACTAATATGCATATCAACGATCATAAAAAGAACTCGGGCATCAAATTAAGTATAGTTTATAGCTTTACCTGGACTCTTGGAACAGTTGAGCTCCACAGTTTCACACGACATGACACGAGCAGAAACTAAATGAACGCCTTGTCGTGATTGTAAGAACCTCAAGAACCGATCAATCATGAAGAGATAGAAACCGGGAAGAATGGTGTAAAAATAAGAGAAGCCGAGATGGAAAATGTAGAAAATCATGAAGAGAATGTACAAGTGATGAGTGTAAAAGAAGAGTTCAAACATTTTTTGCCTTATCCGAGGGTAGGTTGTTACCCACAAGAACAAACCAAATAGCAAAGATAGTTCTCCAGCTACATTTGATACGCTGATGGTACTCCACTTGAGCACCTGCATGGCATCAAGAAAAGAAAAGAAAAGAATTTAATTTTCAATACAAGATTAAGTTTGTTCTAAGATGAAATTTGAAAATTACAAAGATGAACAGGACAACTTTCAGAGGACTTGAATTCTCTTCATTTTTTTTTTTCTGCAATAATCATGTTATGATTTTCTGTTGCAAATAATATAATACAATGATTAAATTTTTAAATTTTGAACTATAAAGTAGTGTATGAGACTCATTAAAAGGCGGGCTCACTTACCTTCAACAAAAAAAAAAAAAAACAAACAAACAAACAAACAAACAAACCTTATGCCTAAAAAGCACTAAAAAGAAAGTTGTGCCCAATTCATGGTATGCAATTCAAGGTTTTTTAATGTTATGTGTCACTCACCCAACCAACTGGGTCCTAATATTCTATTTCAAAATTCAAAGTTTATGCCAATATGTTTGGATGACATGGATTTTGAGAGAAATTAAAATATAATTTAAATCTTTATAAATTCACTATTTCGATATTGTGGAATTGAGAATGTGATTTTTGATTTCTGAAGTCAGCTTAACTCAATTTTTTAGATTAACAAAAATCTAAGAAATATATTTTTTGTTGAATAAAATTCTTGAATTATTCAAACATAAGAATGCAATTATGTGCAAATCGTATTCTTGAGAATGAGATTTCTCAGGATGTGATACTCATTTTTGGTTCCAAACATAGATAATGCTATACAAAATAAATATTTTTTCTAAAAATTTCATATATAATAGTGTGACATCTCATATGAGCTATGATTTTTTTTTATAGAAGTTATGTTTGTATAATATTATCCTAGATCATAACCATATCCTAACCATTTAGGTCATGTTTAATTCACAAGATTAATAGTGAAGTATTAATAATCTTATTAAATTAATGTGGTATTCACTATCCAATAGGATTAATATTCATTAGATTAATAATCTCACCCCTACTCCATTACTAATAATCCTACAAATTTGTTGGATTAATTATTTAATCAAACATGCTCCTAATTTACAATAATGTTGTTGCGTTCACAAATAAATAAATAAGTAACCAGAAAAATGTATAAATAAATAATATATTAGTCATTCTTTTAATTTATGATGAAAGTCCTCCTTTCACAGGGGGACGGACCAAAATGATTACGAAAATTATGCATGATCAAAAGGTGTGGAAAAGTCAAAATACGACAAACAAACACAACTTTCATACTTTTGCTTCTTTTTGCCAAAAAAACAAAACCAACGCAACAAATTTGGTTCTGTTGCCAAAATCAAAACGACAAACTAACCTCCAAAGTAGTGCTACAACCAAAGAAGATGGCGATGGAGATATGGCCACTTTATTGAGCATGATCCACAATCATTCATTTTATGTGCTTTTTGCTCGATTCTTTTTGTGGATCTACAAGATTGAGTTCGGATTAGGGAGGGCTATTTTAGTGCGATTCGTTCGTCTATACTTGTTTGAATAGGATAAATTTTATCTAATTCGAAATTTATGTAGGTATTGTTTTTTTTTATCTAAATCTGACTCGATATAATTAATAATATATATAAATATATAATATATGTGTATATATATAATATAATTCGATATAAGAAAGAAATATCAAAAGTATGTGGTTGTGTTTAAATATAAATAAATAATAATTCTAAAAATTTTACTGTTTATATATATGAAAATAAGAAAAATTATTTAGTGTTTTAAGAATTTAAATGATTTTTAATGTTTTTGACTATTTGAAATGTGGTAGGGTATCCATGGAGGCAAGATGAAGTTAAAAAATTTCACTCATAGCGAGATTAGAGCAGGAGTGGGGGCGGAGGTGGTGCTTGAAAGCAGGGATGGAGGCAGGGATAAGGGTGGGGAATGACAAATTCGCCCCAAACCCATCCATAAACATTCCTAAATCAAATTGATAATTTGGATAGAAATTTATAAAAAAAACAAAATATAAAAGAAAAGAGTGAATGAAAAGAAAGTTAATTGTTTGTGACATTTTCTTTCCCTTGTCCTTTCCCACGAAATTTCTCATCAAATCCAAACACAGCCCAAGTAAAACCGAACAATCTCAAATTCTAGGACGGTGCCTAACAAAGGTTCAATAAGTGAAGCCTAAGAATTTAGGACTGTTCATGATGGAGATTTCTGTGAAACAAAGTTTAGGCTCTGTTTGTTTGTTTGTGACCTAACCTAGGGTCTGAAGCCAAATGTTTCGAGGTCCCTTCAGTTGATGGAATGAGAGTTATAATATACAAATAAGAATAAGATTTTTTTTTTAAAAAAAAAAAAGTGTTCTAAATTTTTTTTTTTTTTTTTTTTTTTTTTTTTTTTTTTTCTTTTTTTTTTTTTTTCCTTAACAGGAATTTCGGGGCTTTCGAGCTACCCCTATTCGAGCTGCACATCACGTTTGTAAGAATAATAGAAAATTTGTATAAAAATGATATAATTATAGTGCGACTTATTATTTTAAAAAGTATAATCATTAAAATAATGTTTAATTATAAAATTATCGCTGTTATATTATTTTCATGAAAAATTATTTATATAAATTTTGTAAGAATAGTATTGTTCAATGACAAAAACATTAATAATATATAAATATAAAATATATATACATAATGATAAATTACACTAAAACTTATTATTTTAAAACAAAACGCTTATTAAGGTAAATATTAAATATTTTTTTTTTTTTTTTTTTTTTTTGAACAAAAAAAAAAAAGAAGTGATGTGATGGAAAAAAGATAAAAAGATAAAAAATGTGTATTTATTTTGAATAGCCAAACTTGACCTAAAATGATATCTAATTGCATAAATGCCACCATCAGCCACCATCGAATCATTAGAATGAGGATCAGGAGATTAAATTTGTCACATAATTTCATATTCATTAAAAAAAAAATTAATATGTTCTAGGAAACAAAAATAACTAAATTTTGCAAACAGTTTTAAAAAAGAATAATATTTGGGATCACTAAAGTAGCAGCTCTAAAGCTACACTAATGAGGTGGCATTGTTGTGAGTCCCACCTTGATGTGATAGTTTGGTCTTTGTCTTTTTTTTCTTTCTTTTTTTCTTGTACTGCCAACTCATTAAAGTTAGCATTAGTGCTCTAAAATTAAAACACTGAATCAGTGCTGCTTAAAAAATCCAAAACAAATTTTTAGTGTTTTCTTAAAAAGTAGGTTGTTTCTAAAACAATTTTTGAAAACCATTGGCTAAACAAAATTTTCTATATTCTCCCAAAAAAAAAAAAAAAGGACAAAGAACACAACCAATTAATTTGTTTTGTTGTATTTCTGACTTGCTAACAATGATAATATAATTATGAATAAAAGAAAAATGGTTAAGTATTACCTCTGAAAACCTGTTGGCAACAACCCAATAGATGATGTAGAAGACACCATGAGAGGTGAAGAGGGCCATGGTAATGTGTCCAAGCCATATATGATACTTGATGCTAGCCTCTGGGGAGAGTCCAAAAATAGGCAACAATGATGAGCCACGTGTCACTGGGAAGAATAGAAATGCTAGGCATATGTTCCCAACCAGGCCTAGTGTTAGACCAACTCTCTCCAATTTAACCTTCCATCTGCCAAAACCACCATTTCTCTAACATGATATTAAAAGAAAAAAAAAAAAAATACAAAACAAAATTGATATATAAATAGGAAAATTGTACAGAATTATTACGTCATTCTAAAAACAAATTATGTCTAAAAATTTTGATGTTTTTACATTTTCCTATAAGAAAGGGGTATTGCCTTCCCCTCTCTTTTCTTGAATCAATAGTATTAGGTTAAATATGTTCAATTTCATAAATCTAAAACCCCAAACTACCACTTACATTTCAATATGACAAGTTTGAAACTAGAGAGATTAAAGTAGAATTCAAAAGAAATATGAAAATTATATATCGGTGAAATTTATTTATTTTTCTTTCTTTGTTAAGAATTCTTAAAATTTTCACATGATCTTTGTTGGTTCAAAATAGTAATGATTATTGACAGAAATGCAATTGAAAGTGTGAAATTTACATTGATGAAATTGAAACAAATAGGCATCCAAGTGAAGTATCGCTGAAACTAAAGAGACAAATTATATAAGTTACTCATAACAAGTGTGTAGAAAAGTATACCAAAAAATTTAATATGCAATTAAAAAAAACTATAATAAATCTGAATCACACATTAAATTTTTTTTTTTTTTTTTTTTTAAACATAAGATTATTATTGGTCTTTGGAGAGGTTTTCCTTACATTTTATCGCCCTTTTGCATTGCTTGCCTGCTGACATCGGAGAAGAAGATGTGCAAGTAAGAAGAGAAAGACCAAACCAAGAGTGCAATGAACATCACAAACATGGCTAGCTCTATCCCACAAACAATCCCTAGCCCTTTGATGATCATTGGTCTTTTCCACGAACCAAATTTATGTTTTTTCCCATTGCACCTACATAGACAAACCAACCATTGAAACATTCAATCAAGTTACTTTTCTCAAATTAGTGATAAATTCAAAACAATAAATAGGGTAGATTATATATATGATTCATATAAGTTCCTTCTTGTGCCAATTTTTATTTTCATAATTTTAATTGTATTAATTTTGTCATTTAATTTTTCACATTATGTCAATTTAATATTCTAATCGATTACATCTATTAAAAAAGGAAAATGATTTGTCCCCCTAAAAATGCCCTCCTAATCTCCCTAATGCCCAAAACGACGTCGTTTTAGGCAATAATTTTTTTTTTGCCTTGGTCTGAAATTTCGGGGGATTAAAGGACCAAAAATTAGGGCTCCCTAGCACAACCCATTAAAAAATTAGACATAATTTAAAAGCAAATGATTCATTTAAAAGGAAGTGGACAATTTTCAAATTGGATGCCAAGCACCAACCATTTTGATGAATGGACTAGTTTGCCCCCATGATTATATCCAAATTTTAAGATGACCTTATCAATTATATTGAACTGACACACCGTGTGAAAATTTTAAGGATAAAATTGATGTATTTAAAACTACATGCATCAAATTGATACTAACGACAAATTACAGAGATTTTGAGTGCAATTTAACCTAGGTTTTTGTTAACATATTCTTTGAGAGCATATGTTAAATAAGCATTAAATAGGTAAAATTATCTCTACTTATATAGAAACTAATACAAACTTAAAAACTGTCTACATTAAATAATATTTTTATAAGACCAAATTACCTTGCTTCTTTCCCTCCATTTTAGCCTTTCATCACTTTTTTTTTTTTTTTCTTCTTCTTCTTTTTCTTTGTTTTGTACATTTTCATCCTCCTTATTTTTATATGATTTTTTTATTGGTAAAAAAATAATTTTGAAAATTTGAAAACATATTTTTTTGTATTTTTTTTTCAAATTAATTTTTATTTTTTCAGAATAAAATTTTAAAATTCAACCAAACAAAAATAATTTCCAATTAATTTTTTTTCCTAATTAGAATTAACTTGTTATAAAAATAATGAGAAGTACAACAAATAAAATTAAAAATAGAATTAACTTGTTATAAAAATAATGAGATAAAGTACAACAAATAAAATAAAAAATAAATTAAATTAAAAACAAGAGCAAGTTATGTTAAACCCCTTTAAATTATCGATCATTTACACTTTATCTTCCTAGGCCCCGTTTGTTTTCAAAGATAGAATGGAAGGGATTCATAGTGAAGGGATTAATAGTGAGAGGATTAAGTAAAATTGTGTTTATTTTGATGATAGTTGTTAGTGTAGGGATTGTTAAATTATTTTTATATAAAATAAATATAAAATAATAAAAGAAATAAAAAAATACAAAAACATTAAACATTAATGTTTTTAAAAAAATGCCCAACATGTAAAAAAAAATAAAAATAATAAAAAATTTCCAAAAAAAATAAAATAATGATTTTTACTTAACAAAAAATACAAAAAATTAAACATTAATGTTCAAAAAAAAAAAATGCCCAACATGTAAAAAATAAAATTAAATTAAAAATTTTCTAGTCTGGCGGACTATTTTTCTAATACCAAGTCTTAGAGACCCATCTAAATCCGAAGCTCACTATCAATTCTCTTCCCATCTTTCAAAACAAACACAATGTTAGTGGGTCTCACCTCACTACTAATTCCAATCCCCCCACTAACCCTCCAAACAAACGGGGCCTAATGTTTTAAATCTAACAATTACTTCCCTCAAACTATTTGAATTTGAACATTAAGGGTATGTTTGTTTGGACGAATTGAATAAGAGGGATTGGAATCCACCAGACTGTTAGTTCTGAGATTTATTGTCCCCAGACTGTTAGGTTGGACTGGATTTATATTCCATGTTTGTTTAGTCATAGGATTAAATGTCAAGAAATGACTATTTGATTGGATATAATATGAATCTTATGTTTATTTGGGATATTATGAAGAAGGATAAATATTCAAATGACTATTTTACCATTTTCAATTATTTATTAAGTAATAGCAATATTAAACATATCTTTAATATTTTAATTATTTTTAACTAGATTAAATAAAAATTTATTTTATTTTATTTTTTACACAATTAAATAATTTTTTTTAAAAAAATTAAATAAAATAAATAAATAAATTATCAATAAAAATATATGTTATTTTTTAATTAAAATTTTAAATAAATTTATTTTAAAAAATAATAATAATAAAATAATAAAATTAAATAAAACATTTATTAAAATTTAAATAATGAAATTAAATAAAATATTAACAAAATTTTAAAATAAAAAATCAATTAAATAAAAAATTATTTTAAAAAATTAAATAAATAAAATTATTTTATTTTTAAATTGAGACATTTAAATTTTATTAAATTTTACTAAATATAATACATAATTAAATAGTAGAGGGTCAAAATAACCATTTCACTACTTACTTTTATATCCCCTTTATCCATCCATTTATGTCTCACCCCTGTGGGACACAATAATTCAATGGATTTAAAACTAATAGTCCGGTGCAAAAATTTTAAATCAAACAACGGATTATTGGCGGATGAACTAATAATTCAATTCCACCCCTCAATCCCTCAAAACAACCACCAGCTAAGTCTTTCTGTTAGTTATCTGTTAAATATTTAAATAAAAAATTGTCAAGTATTGTATACATGATTATACTAAATTTTTACAAAAGGTAAAATAGGGTAATTTGGTCATAAAATTTAATATAATCGTTATGTGTATAATACTTGATAATTTTTCATCCAAATATCTAATAGAAAAATTTAATGTTTAAATTTAAATAATTTAAGAGAAGTAATTGTTAAGTTTAAAATATTAAGTGAGTAAAATATAAATGATTGATAGTTTGAAAGGCTTTAATATAATTTGTCCAAACCTTTATTGTAAAAGTTGGCAGAGCTCTCACGTGATTTTTTTTTTTTTAACACTACATTGT
The DNA here is from genome assembly GCA_025200525.1 of Camellia lanceoleosa. Classification (NCBI taxonomy): domain Eukaryota; kingdom Viridiplantae; phylum Streptophyta; class Magnoliopsida; order Ericales; family Theaceae; genus Camellia; species Camellia lanceoleosa. The sequence goes on from CM045760.1 coordinate 13,511,318, forward strand.
AATACTTAAATTATTTTATTATCAAATTCCTACCTCAAAATGGGATAATTTTGTCCATATAAAATAAATATATCACATTTATTAGCTTCTTAAAAATACTAAATTTATTTATACTTTGAGCAGTACTATATATCCTAATTTTTCTTCTACTTTTGTTCAATATCTCCATACAAGTGAAGGTAATTAATGCCAATTATTTACATATTTGGGCATATGTTAATAAGGAGTAATTTTTATATACGATAAGATATATCATGTGGTACTTTCTATTAGTAGAAGGTAGTGGACTATGAGATATATTATTGAATGTTTGAGGAACAATAAGAAGTATATATATTTGTAATTGATAAAAAGAAAATCGCAAGTAATCTTCATACCTTTCTGTGCTATTGTCATTCACTTGCTTTCCCAAATGGAGATATACACAACTCATAACAGCAATGAATAGAACAGGAAATGTGTAAACCAGAATTGTTGGACCTATAGCATGGAGTGTAACCAAAAAATGAGTTTTTTTTTTTTTAAAAAAAAAAAAATCAAAATCAAAATCATGTCATTTTAGAACAAATTTTTGAAATTGAAGTAATTTTAAACTTATTTTCTAGACTCAAACAATTATGTTATTTTATAAAATCATGTGTTGAAAATACGAGTTTAGATTTGAATGCCATAAAAAATAATTAAGCGCAACAGAACTAACTAGGTGGTGGAATCATAGAAAAGACCCTAACTCCATGAAATAATATGCTCTAATATATAGATCAAAACTTTGTATGTGAATGGTATAAAATTTGTAAAACAATAAATTTTTAATGATGACAGCTAATTTAGATATTCAACACAAATAAGTATTTCAAAACACAATTTCAATTAACTTACTTTAAATTTGTGTTTTCAAAACACACCATTTTGATGTACAATTTCAAAAATCAATTGTTGCATCTAAAAAAATAAGTTTTGAAATAGAGTTCTTCAAAAGACTTTTTAATAAAATTATAACTTAAACTATGGAGTACTCACAATATTATTATTATTATTTTTTTTTTGTAAATTTTAATAATTATTTGCTAATTAAAAAAAAATACATACATAGCCATGGAAGCAAAAGCTTGTTAATGGAAATGAATGATGAAATAATATTTGAAGTGACGAAGAGAGCACAGATATAAGATGAAATCAAACCTTGGAAACCAAAGTAAGTTGAATTGGTGTTAACAAGAATCTTCCCAAACCATGTCTTGTACAAGTGAGTCCCTGTCATTACCCACATAATAAGATATCCAACAGAGACTGCCATTATTAACATCATTATAGCTTCCCTCATGATGATTTTTACTCTTCTTCCGTGGTCAAGTGAAGGGGCTGATCTCTTCACCACCATGGACTCCATCCTCCCTCTCTCTCTCTCTCTCTCTCTCTCTCTCTCTCTATAGAAGTTTAGCTACTCAGGAAAAAGACTGGAGGGAGAAAGTCTTACAACTTACAAGGGTATGTAAACAGCAATTGTGGCCTATAAAGACGGAATTAAGAGAAGATTATGGATAATGATCCTCTATTTCTGTAAAAATTATTATTTGTCATATAATTTTAAAAATATATATATTATTTTATACATAAAATAATTTCAGTATAAAAATATATATATGTCATTCTTCTTTTATTTTGTATTTTTTTTTTATTTTGCACCAAAAAAAAACTTCTCCATTTTATTAAAAATTACTTCATAATATCTAAATTTATATATATATATATTATGTATATAGTAAAAAAAATTATAGTTGGACAAATGTATTGCTAGTTAAAAGTTAGATATCTATATCTATATCTATATCTATACAGTATTATATAAGAGGGAGTTGATTATGCTACACTGTTTGTGGGTCTCCTTTTCGTTTGCCTGTTTTGCCCCTTTTGCCCCTCTGCTTTGTTGTGTTTTCCTAGCCAGCTCATAGCTCTTGTACCGCAGCTATGTCGCCTTTTGCTACAGTTTTTGGTGAGTGTGAGAGAGCCACGTCTTTATATTTTCTCAATCTATCCTCTCATACTGGGTTTAATTGGAGATTTAAGAAGGGTTTTAAAAAAAGAAAATAAATAAAACATACTTATATTTTATTTTACATATTTTTTTTTTCCCTTTCTAAATTGCTTTCTAAATCTCCAATCAAATACATCCGAATTCTCTGTTTCTATCTCAAACTCTCCCAGCTCCTCTCTCCCAACGGCAATCGAGGATGTCAAACAGCTCCCGTTCTAGGCCACCATCATCATAGGTAACAAAACTTTTATTTCTCTCTCTATTTTTTTGAAATCTGGTTTTTCTCTAATCTGATTATGAAATAATTTTGAAATCAGTTCTGAAATGGTTTGATTTTAGAAACTTAGCCAGGATGTTAATTGAACTAAGTGAAATGTGAGTAAAAAGTATGTAAAATTAAGTGAAATATTTTCTTTTTTTCTTTCCAATTCTCCTCACAAATCTTCTAACTAAACATAGCGTAAGAAACTAACTGAAGTTTTACTTTGCACCTTCACATGAATCCTTCAGTAGGGCAACTCACATATAACTTCAGAGATAAACAAAACCTTGAGATGCACAGACGGCATCTAGGTTGGTGGGTGGGGAATAATTGAAGTGTCACCAGTCAATAATTTAATTCTTGTTTGTCTTCTATGATTGAAATAAAACAAAAAATAATTGAAGTGTCACCAAAAATAAAAAAGAAATGATTTGATTTTTAAATGTCTTCTATGATTGAAATGGTTCGGTTTGTCACTCAAGTTATGACTTATTTGAGAAGCTATTGCTCGTTTTCTTTGGGAGAAATAACAATTTAGTGTTAATTTGAAGAAAAACAAATTTGAAATTAGTGGTAAAATTTATGGAATTATTGGGACCTCATAATTTCTTGAATATGCAATGGTATCATTCTTTTTCATAATTGCTGAGTTTTTTTTCCTAACTTTTATTCTCCAAATTAATACGAATTCTTTATTGTCTATTTTTGTACACTAATTTTATTAACAAATTAATAAATCTAACTACCTAATATATTGAATAAATAAATAAATAAATAAATAAATCTTCCACCTCTCCCTCAGCAAAAGCCAACTACTTCAAGCTACAATCAACCCATCCATCAATTTTTGAGCCAAAAAAATAACCCATCACAGCTCGATAACAAAATTGTGAAATATCAAAAAGAGTAAATTATAAATATACTTCTTGATATTTGATTAAAATATAAATTATTTCTTATGATTTTAGAAATTACATTTTATTCTTTTGAGATTTCTAATTTCATAACAAATCACCAATTTTATTAATAAATTATCAAGTCAATTAATAATTTTTAATGATATGAATTAGAAATATGTTTCAATTAATAGGTAAATTTTGCACCCCCGCAATTTGTATCAAATCTTACTTTAGTCCCTACACATGAAATCATGATAGTTAAGCCCTACATTTTTTTTTATCAAATCTCACTTTAGTCCCTGCACATGAAATTGTGACAGTCAATCTTTTGTACTTTTGGTCAAATCTCACTTTGATCCCTACACAAGTGTTAATGCCCCGTTTCTATTACTCAATTGTTTAAATCTTTAACAGAATCTAATCATGTGATAAGAATATGACTATGAGATGAGGGTAAGAAAGGAAAATCATCTATATTTTCCACCAATACACACTTTATCGCAAAATTTCGTCAAAAATATTTTTGTCACATAACTGAATTTTGTTAAAAGTTTAAAAATAAAGTAACAGAAATGAACGTTGACACTTGTGTAAGGATCAAAGTGAGATTTGAATAAAACTGTTGGGGTTTGACTATCACGATTTCATGTGTATGAATCAAAGTGAGATTTGACCAAAAGTGCAGGGGGTTAACTGTCATGATTTCATGTGTAGAAACCAAAGTAAGATTTGGTGCAAAGTATAATTTACCCTTCAATTGATAATTTAAGTAATTTTATTATTGTATAGGAGAACAATTATGAATTTCATTTGTTTATTTAATTCTGTTAAATAAAAAATTCTAACAAGGGAATATTTATAATTTTCTAAGGGTGGGTTTGGGAAGTGGGTTGGCTTGTTGGCTTTTTGGCTTTTTTGGCTATTTTAGCCTGGGCTTAAAAGCTTGGTTTGGAAAGGACTTTTTGGCTTTTTGGCTTTTTTGAGTTTTTTTGTGAGAGAAGAGTGTAATGATTATGGGTTAGATGTGATGTTTTGTTTTTTTGGGACTAAAATAGCCTGTTTTGTCTTTTGTGGCTATTTTAGCCCTAACCCACTACCCAAACGGGGCCTAAGTCACATAGAATAATCTGTACTTTAAGCAAACCTTAGGAGATGTATTTGTAATTTACTCTATCAAAAATTATAATACATCTTCAAAAATAATATTAAGAAAAATATTTTTTTAATTAATTTATTTATTTATTTGTCTAATCACGTAAATGTGAATATGTATCTTATTTAAAAAATTGTTTTAAAAAGATCACAAAAAATGAAAAAAAAAATCACTTAAAAAACTAAACCCAAACATCAACTAAAAAAAATAAAATAAAATTTATTGATATTATGCCAAAATAGCATGTCACCATTATGACAACATTATTATAATTTTCTTAAATTTTAATCTATATTTTAAGAGGCACTTAAATCTTTAAGTGATATCAATTATGGTTATCAAACAGACTTAAATGGTTATTACTTAATCAATTCAAATTTAAGTGTTGAATCATATTATTAAACACACCTAACACTACTACTATTACTACAGTAGTCTAAAAATAGAAAAAAAATAGTGGAATTACACATCAGAAAAAATATTTATAAAAAAATTAGTAAATATTATAAATATTAATAATTAAAATCATAAATATTTTTACTAATATTTATTAATTTTTGAATCCCCCCCCCCCCCCCCAAAGATAATTTTTCCAGAATTTTTTGGCAAAAATTGCTTGATCCCATCACATTTACTTAAAAATTAATAGATTATTTTTAAAATTATATTATTCGTTAATTATTTTTTAAATAAATATAATTCGAGGGAGTGGCTATTTGTGACAAGGATGATCTTCTCAAAGGTATTACAAAGGGAAAATGCTATGTATCCCCAATGATTTATCAAACTTCTCACATGGGTGTGAGATCCACACAAATCTACATGTGTGTGAGTCCCACACCCATGTGAGAGGTTTAGTAAAAAATTTGATAAATCATTTGAGATCTCTAACATAATCCATTACAAAGTAAGCATTTAAATTATCGAGATGGGTCAAAATGATGATGATATTATTCCTTTTAATAGAATTTGATTTCTCTTATATTTACAATTTAACATAAGCAAATTTGAAGGGTTCGTGAGACTTACAGTATGTCATGTTTTGATGATCCGAACTCTTTATTATGTAGAATTCTCAACAGTATATCATTCGTGAAAAAAATTAATTCGATTTGATAATTACATTTTTATTTTATTACATTTATCATAAAAAAGTAGACGACATATATTTTTAAAAATAAATACTATTTAAAAAATAAAAACAAAAATATTATAATTATCGATATAATTGTTTATAAGTAATATACGTTAAGAATATTATAAAATAAATAATTTAAATTATTAAATTGTCGTAATGGGTCTTCGACACACCTCAAATTCTCTAAAATATTGGGCGGGGAAAGAAACCATACCTATTGCAATATTTACATAATGATAGTACTGCGCTCAAATATTTTATTGGATGCTGAAGTGATCGGTTGATGTATTCACGGTTGACGTAGTCGGTGCAATTATGGAGACTCTTCATCAATTTTATTTTTTTGTCATCTAGTTAATTATTTAATTTTATATGTTATATATTATATTTAAAATTAACTTCTTATGGTCTTTGTATATATATGGAAGACTTTCAAATAAGTGAAATGTTATAAAAATAAATTTCAATCAATGAAGTTATAAAATTAATTTACATAATTGAATGTATAAATAACTTGTGCTTTCGTTATTTTGTAATTATTTATTCACTATTCACCTTTTTAATATTCTCCTTATATATATTCTTAATAAATTATAAAATTAATTATTCAAATTATAGTGAAGGGATTAATAGTGAAAAATTGTTAATGAGGGATTGATAGTAAGGGGATTAATAAAATTATATTTGTTTTAATGATAATTGTTAGTGTAAGAATTATTAAATTAAATAAATATAAAATAATGAAATAAATTAAATTATGATTTTTACTTAACAAAAAAAAAATATTAAACATTAATGTTCAAAAAAAAAAAAAATGCCCAATGTGTTGTAAAAAAAAAATACTCCAGTTGATCGGCCGGAAATCTGGGCAAACGACCGGTAACACCCAAAGCCGCACGGAATATTTTTTAATATCATTTTTTTGCCCAGACTAACAATACCCTCGCCAAGGTCTAATGTAGTCGGAAGGAGACTAGGAATCTAGAGCTTCAAAATATATATATATATATATAAGGCATCTTCACTATTCATCATTCACAATCCAAAGTGGACTGTGATAGAGAAAAACAAACGAAAACTTCATTCTTTTGAACTTGCCTTACAATCTAAATAATGGGCTGGAGAGTGTTGTTACAGGAGTAGCCTAATTATCTTTGGCCAAGCAAAACCTCAAATAGTAACTTTTTGATGTTTAAATATTAATTAACATAACTATTACTTAAATTTTCAAATAATAAAATTTTTTAAGTAAATTTAATTTCTCTTACTTTTTAAGATGCAAAATTATTGTGTGTGCTAATTTCTGACCACACTGCCAAATAGGAACTCAGCAGGAAAGCATAGGCAAAATAGATTACGCACAAAAAGATATGACTCCGGCGGTGGTTCGTTAATCTGGGGGCACTCCGACGATCAAGTTAGTACTCAATTATTTCTCAAAGATAGCAAATAGTGCTTAACTCCCAAGCGTGAATATAAAAAGCGTATCTTAGACCCACGAGGGTGCCTTACTTTTATAGCCAGTACTAACCTAATCCCTGTAAAAGCCTAGCTTCAATGGACTCCGGCTCAATGCTTATCTAGGACTCCCAGCCAAATAAAGATAAACTCCCTAAGAGCTTTATCTTTATCCAGACTGAGGTCCTTTCTCATTCTAGGACTCTTGTCCCTTATCCGTTTATCTCAGATTCCGGTATCTTCGCAGATAACCTCAGCTTGGTCGAGATCACCTCGGCGTCATCACCAAGACACATAGCACCTCGGCTAACACTTTAGTGTCACATTGGCCACGTGTTGTCATTCACAAAATATGTCCCTACAACTGCCCCTAGGTTCTATTACCTCGGCATCCTGAGGTGATGGAACCTACATCGTTTGTCCATATAGCACGTCGGCTAAGACTTACTCCATCTTTTATGACCGAGATCATCACACGTCGGTTTGTCTCGATTAAGACTCTGCAATCTACTTTTTTAATGACCAAGAACTAAGTTCTTCAAGTTCTTTAACCAGGACCGTTCCCCTAGCCGAAGTCCTTACCTTATTAAATCAAAAACTCCAAGAGTTTGATCTGCGTATGAGCTGTCACGCACGGTTTTCTCAACCGTTTCCGCTACGCGTCCTTCTCTCATTGATCCGTACTTGACACGCGCCAGCAGGTCGCGTCGCTTCTGTGCACTTTGCCTGACAGACACGTCGTCCAAGGCACATTCATTGTGGTTTTGCCGCCTTTTCGTGTTTAATAAAAAACATCTCATTCTCTCTCCGTCTTTTCACCTTTGCATCCTTTGTTTTCCTTCTGCGTTCATGTTTCTCTCTCTCTAAACAAATCCTCTACCTTCATTGCCATCGAGCTTTCTGCAACTGTACTCCGTTCATCTCTTTCGGCGAAGCTTTCTCTATTCTGCTCCACCTATTTCCACTGTCTGACTCCGGTGAACCTCAACCTCGGACCCAACTGGTGAGTTCTTTGTTCCTTTTCATTTTTCAGTTTCAATTTTTTATGACTTGAATGTGTTTCCATCTATACCATACGTTCATTCTGTTGCCATTGGATGATTACACTCTATTTCTTTCTTTTCTTCGATTATGAATTGATTCATTGTTCTTGAATCTTAAATCTTGTACCTATATAGTCTTTTATGAAAAATGCCAATCATGTTCTTTTGTTGTGACTTTTGCATACTGTTCTAAGTTTTTGCATATCTGAACACACTCACTCAGGGTGTGTTTGGTAACGTTTACGTTTTCAGTTTATATTTACAAAAATTTTATAAACTGATTTTTGTTTATTTTTAGAAAAACATAAACTACAAACGCAAAATGTTTAAAAAATTAAAAATATAAAAAAGAGCGAGAAATGGTAAGTGGTGGTAAGTGGTGACAGAAGACGGTAGTAAAAAGTGGTGACGGTGGGTGGTGGGTAGCTGGTGGTGATGGGTGGTGGCGGGTGGATAGGTGGTGGATGGTGGTGGTGTTGGTGGCAGGTGGTGGTGGGAAGTGGGTGGCGGATGACGGTTGACAGGTGGTGGTGGCGGGTGGTGGTGGTGGGTGGGTGGGGGACGGTGGCGGGTGGTGGGTAGTAGCGAGTGGGTGGTAGTGGCGGGTGGTGGGTGGTGGCAGATGGGTGGCGGATGGCGGGTGGTGGCGGGTGGGTGGTGATGGTGGGTGAGTGGGTGACGGGGGCGGGTGATGGGTGGTAGCGAATGGGGAGTGGTGGTGGCGATGGCGGAGTGGTGGTGGTGGGTGGGTGGGTGATGGTGGCGGGTGGTAGGTGACAGTAGGTGGTGGTATTGGTGGTGGTGGTGGTGGTGGTGGTGGTGGTGGTGGGTGGGTGGGTGGTGGTGGCGGTGGGTGGTGGTGGTGGTGGGTGGTGGGTGGTGGTGGCGGGTGGATAGCAGGTGGCTGGTGGTGGTAGGTCGCTGGTGATGGCAGGTGGGTGGCTGGTGGGTGGTAAGTGGTGGTGGCAAGTAGGTGACAGGTGGTGGTGGTGGCGGCGGCCGGTGGATGGTAGTGGCGGGTCGTGGGTGGATAGCAGGTGGCTGATGGGTGGTGGTGGCGGAAGATGGTGGTGGAAAATAGTAGCGAGTGGTGGCTAGTGTTGGGTGGTAAAAAAAAAAAAACTGAAAACTCAAAATGGAAACACATTTTTTGTGTTTTCATTTTTTGGCCAAATTTATAAACTGAGACCACTGATTTATAAATCAAAAATTTTACCAAACAAGTTTTTATTTGAGTTTTTAAAATTTTTGTAAATATAAACAGAAAATTGAAAACGTAAGTGTTATCAAACGGCACCTCAGTATTCTTGAATTTCTTGAGTCTGAATCACGTTTCCTTTTCTATTTCTCTTCATTTTTTTCCAGATTCTTGCTTCTGATTCCTGTATCTACATAGATTTTAGGTTTGGGATTTGTTTTAGAACCTTGCTCTTTAGGAAAATCGAACCAAAACCCCCTTAGATTCTCAGAAAAATTCACTCCAGTGCTCTCTAGGGTTTAGCCGTGATAATTTGACACTTTCCAAATCTCTTACCAAAAAACCTAAAATTGGACCCACTTTGGCTGAGGCAATGGGCATGTTCAGGTGGAGAGTCGACACCTCTTCTAAGCTAGAGTACTTTAGGAGAGAGTTCTCCATCCCAGTCGGTGTTCACCTTAGGTTGGCAGAGGAGGAGGACTCTATCATGCCTGATGGGGAGTCTATGCCTTTCCCCGTAGTTGCTTTCATAGAGTGTGGACTTAGGTTCCCTCTAAACATTCTTTTCCGACAAGTCCTTCATTACTATAAGTTCAACCCAATGCAACTAGTCATTAACTTCTACAGAGTCATTAATGGTATAATTGCCCTAGCTAGCCAAGAAAACACTAGGATAACACTAGCCGATATCCAATACTGTTACACCATGTGTGGCCTGAAATTCGAAAAAGGCTACGTCTATTACCTCAAGCCAAGATCCACAACCTACAAACTTATAGCCAACCTCCCAGACTCCAACAAAGGTGCTGGAGATGATCATTTCATCGTCTCGGGTAACTGGGAGTTCTCACCCGATGATGACCTCCGCCTCTATCCTTTGAGCCGATCAGTGTTTAAAGAGGGTGATGGTAAGAACCAAGTGTCACTTTACATGCTTTTAAGTCTTATCACTATATTCCCCCTTATATGTTCTAATGACTGATTCTTATACTTGCAGCTCTCCCTCAGCCATCAAAAAATTTCCGTAAAACCTTCTTCCCCAGCAAAGACTTTAAGAAGTTGCTGGACTTGCCAGTTGACCAGCGCAAGGCCCCCCTACTGCTCAACTATATACCGACATACAAATCCGCACTAACAAATGTCCCCAAGAAGAGTAAGTCTCTACCTTCAGCAACAACTCCACAAGCCGAATTATCATCAAGGCCAGATCAGGGATCAACCTCTAGTCCTATGGAGCAACCATCTACCTCGGCTCCCCAATTAATTCCTCTACATCAGCGCCAACGTCGTCGTCGAGTTCCTGCCAACGCTCTAGCTGGTAGAACTTGTAGCTGTAAACACTGACTTTCATAATTGTCGGCCTACGACCCAAAAAACCCACATACTGTATTTCTAGCTATCCGCCTTGGCACCAAAGTAACTGTAGCCGCTACTACTGAAGAGACGGGGTGCAAACCGACAGTTGTTAAAGACCTGCTTGCTAATATCCCCGAAGTTGTGACAGTACAATCCTTGTCCTCCCTTTCCCAACCAATTCCGAAACCAAAACGGATAAAGAAGGCCAAAGCAAAGGCCACAGTGACTCAAATCGATTCTGAGGACACTATTCTTATTTCGAAACTAGCCGAGGCCGAGAAAAGCGCCCCCTCTACCGATAAACGGCCAACCGAGGCCCCGCCCTCTGATGACCCACCGGCCAAAAAACCAAGGTCCGACCACCCAGAAGGCAGCAGCTACTCCCGAAAGATGACCTGGGCGCTTGAGGTTATGGTCGACGACAGACTTTTTATTGCCGGTGACAACGCGACAAATCTTGAAGTCAACGCAGCCCTGTCAACGGTTGTTCTTCTGCTAGAAGACATGAACCAGATGGCCGAGTTATATGAGTATGAGAACTTTGCTCTCATGATGCAACACTCGGTTTTGGTAATCCTCTTTTACCCATTTATTTACAATTCTTTCTATACTTAGAAAAAATCTCACTAATCTGTTTTACTTCTTACAAGCGATTCAGCATGCTCTCTCATATGTTGTCAAAACCGAAATGATGAGAAAGGAGTTGGCAAGAAAGACAAAGAAACAGCCAAACTCCTATCCTTACTCAACAAAGTCGAAGCCAACAACCGAGCTCTAATAGACCAGGACAAAGATGCCAAAGTTGCTCAGAGTTTGGCTAAGGAAAAGGTCAAAACAGCCAATGACGAAGCCGAGGCCGCAAGAGCCGACCTTGAAGCTGCCAAGGCCAAGGCAGCTGATTTGGAGGCCAAGTTTCAGGAGGCCCTTGCCTCTAAGGAGGCCGAGGTAAAGGCGACTAATGAAAAAGCCTTCGAAGAGGGGCAGACCGTCGTCCGTGATCAATACAAACAGAAAGTCAACTTGGCTTGCAACCGAGGTTATTACCTCGGTAGGACGGCGACCCTCAACAAGTTAGCTGTTTCCATGGACTCCGACCTTCGAGACATCAACCAGCTTGAGGTGTCGTTCCCTCTAGAGCCCGAAGATGACGCCGAGGACGATGAAGCTGATGAAGTGGAGGAGGAGGCTGCCACTGATGTCAAGTCTCCCACCCTCAATGAACAAATAGACCAGGACGAGGAGGATGACTTGGCATCCAAGGACGTCTCCCCCAATCCAACTACCTCTGAGGCCGAAGTCCAGTGCACTGAGAAGAGCCTGGATCAAACTTTGCTGGAGATAGACGCTAAGATAGCAGCCGAACAGAATGCAACACCATCATCCGAGGTTGAGAAATCACAAATCAGTCCTAGTACTTTGCATGTTTTATCTTTTCTTTGTACTGTCTTTTCTTTTAGTTATATTTTGTTTTGTCTTGAACAAATGTTTAGCTTCATACTTGGCCAATGTGCCCTTTATGTAATTGAACAAGTAGTCTTTTTTTTAATGCAAGTCTCCTTATTTTTTCTAAGTGTTTGAATGCCTTTTTTACTCTTATGCATGTTTACCACTTTCATACTTAGAATAATTTTGCATGTTTTCAAAGTATACCTTTATCTGTACAACCTCTTCGGAGTAAAGTGCCTCAGACGTAACTTCTAATTGTTTATCTCGGTCTTGGCTTAACACTAAAAAACATTGTAAAATATTTTCACAAGTATTGTTTTAAACTTGCTACTTCACTCTCACTTATTGTCTTCTATCAAGACTTTTGTCTTTTATACTTCCCAAGTTTGGCAACCTGGTCATCTCAGCAAGTACATATGTACTTCTTGCAATTTTACCTCGGTTTAACTTCAACTTATAAATTTTTTTGAAAATTTCAACAAGTGTTAAGCCAACTCTAGCTTGTAAATTTTTCTATAAAATTCCAACTCCTAGGCACTTTAAACTTTTACTTATCATTCTCCAGCTCTTCGCCCTTTAATGTGAACTTAAGTTTCACTTATATTCACATTAAGTACGTATAGTTTTTGTCGAAGTCAAATTCAGACAAAGACTAGCCGAGATTCTCAACCTTGGTTAATCTAACTGAAATGCACTTAGTTTCATTCTAAGCTTAATTCTGTCGACATGGAAAGGCTATGTTAAACCAACTTAGTTCAACTCCATTATATGCAAGTCTAATTTCATCTCTGCCATATAACGAGTTTAAGTTATTCGTCATGTTTCAATCAGAAACATCGCCAACTTAGTTCAACTCTATTATATGCAAGTATAATTCAACTTTACCATATAATAAGTCTAAGTTATTCGTCATGTTTCAATTAGAAACATCGCCAAAGGACTGGTCAGTCCAATCACACAAATTTTCAAATTCTTAAAAATTAGGTTAAAAATTTTATTACTACCTCGGCTAAGAAAATTATGACATAAATTTCGAAAAACAAAAAAGTCTAATGATAGAAAAACTTTAAGTTGCAAGTGTTCCAAGGTCTTGGCAACTCTTTGCCTTTACTGTCTTCAAGCCGATATGCACTATTGCCGGCTACCGAGATAACTCTATAAGGTCCCTTCCAATTTGGGCTCAGCTTGCCCTCTTTAGGATCCTTCTTGTTGCCAACCACTTTCTCATTTTTCTCCTCAAGTAGGTCCAGATCTCAGACCAAGAATGTCTCGTTAGTCCCATTCTCTACTCTTTTGGTTCTGATCCTTGGGATGCCGACTTCCAAAGAGCTGATTGTTTCTATGCGATAAGCCATGGCAAATGGGGATTCTCCAGTTGATCTTCTTGGAGTAGTTTGATATGCCTAGAGTACATTGGGCAACTCTTCCACCCATTTTCCTTTTGCTGCTTCCAGCCTTTTCTTGATCCCATCCAAGATAGTTTTGTTGGATGCTTTTGCCTGACCATTACTCTGAGCTAAACTTGGAGTGGAATAATAGTTCTTGATTTTGTACTTTGCACAGAAGCTTTTGATTAGCTTACTGTCAAATTGTGTACTATTGTCTACTATTATTACCCTTAGGATCCCAAACCCGGTGATAATATTCTTCCATATGAAGTTCTTTACATCAATGTCCCGAATCTTCGCGAGGGGTTTAGCTTCTACCCACTTTGTTAAATAGTCAGTTGCTACTAGCAAGAACTTCCTTTGTCCAGTTGCTTGGGGTAGTTGTCCAACAAGATCCATGCCCCACTGGGCAAAAGGCCAAGGGCTGGATACTGGGTTCAAATTTGCTACTAGTTGATGTATCAAATGTGCGAACCTTTGACATTTCTCGCACTTTTTGACATAGGCTTCAGTATCCTTCTGCATGTAGGGCCACTAGTACCCCTGAGTAATGGCCCTATGAGCAAGTGATCTGCCCCCAGTATGGCTTCCATATACTCCTTCATGTATTTCATACAAGAAGTCTTTAACTTGTGAAGGATGCACACATCTTAAAAGGGGACCAGTAAAAGACCTTCTGTAGAGATGTCCTTCTGCTGTCAAACTAAACCTAGCCGACTTCAGTCTGGTCTTGTGTGCTTCTTTGTGATCATCTGGCAACTTCTCATCTCTAAGGAATATTACCATTGCATCCTTCCAACTTGGTCCTATCTCCACACACATTGCTTCGTACTCTGTGATTAGTGGTTCCACATTTGAGTTTGACAAATAATCAGCCATTATTGTCCTTGCCTTCCCTGATTTCATTGCACTAGCTAGGTTAGCCAAGGCATTGGCATGGCTGTTGTCATCTCAGCTAACCTGTTATAGTCGGTAGTCCTGAAACAAGGCTAGTAATCTAACAATCTCTTTGACATATACTATCATTTTTTCATCTCGGGTTGCATACTCGCATGTTGCTTGGTTTACAATAAGTTAGGAGTCACAGAAGACCACCACCTTGTCGGCTTCCATTACTGCTGCCAACTTTCATTGCTGCTGCCAACTTCAATCCCGCAATCAGTGCTTCATATTCTACTTCATTGTTTGAGGCTTTAAATCATAGTCAAATAGATTATTCTAGCATCCACCTATTTGGCGATACTAGCACTACTCCTGCCCCCACTCCTTGTCAGTTTGAACTCCTATCAACAAATAGGCGAAAGGAGTCGTCGATGTAAATATCGCAGGGCTTGAGTTTCTCTTCTTTCTTCTGCTCTACTGTAGGGTTTTTCATCCCCAGCTGGGTCTTTTCTTGTTCATTTAGACATCCTAAGCTGCAGTTCACTGGAGCCCGATGTGGGATAGCGCCATGCATGAACTCGGCCACGAAGTCGGCCAAAACCTGGCCTTTGATTGCCATTCTGGGTTTGAACTCTAAATCGTATTGGCCCAATACCACTGCCCATCTGGCCACCCTGTCTGTTAGATCTCCTTGCTGTAGCAAGAACTTTAAAGGGTGCTCAGTCAATACCACAATCTTGTGGGCTTGGAAATAATGGTTCAACTTCTTGGAGGTCATTATTAAGGCCAATGTTAATTTCTCCAGGGGTAAATACCTGGTCTCTATGCCCGCTAGGGTTTTACTCACATAGTATACTGCCCTTTGTTCTTCCTTCTCTTCTCTAATTATCACTGCACTCACTGCATGCTCTGAGACCACCAAGTAGAAGAATAGTTCATCTCCAGGTACTGGATTTGAGAGAATTAGGGCTATGGTCAAGTATCTTTTCAAGTCGGCCAAGGCGACTTCACATTCCTTTGTCCACAAGAAGTCGATGGCCTTTTTCAATAGGCTGAAAAATGGTTTACACTTATTTGAACTTCTATTTATGAATTTGTTCAGGGCTGCGGTCCTTCCAGTCAACATCTGCACTTCTTTTGCTGACTCTGGGCTTTTCAAATCCAGGATGGCCTTGATTTGATCTGGGCTTGCCTTAATGCCCCTTCTGGTAACCAAGTACCCCAAGAACTTTTCAGACCCAACTCCAAATGCACATTTTGAAGCATTGAGTCAGAGCTGATATGTCTTTAGGATGTCAAAGATTGCCTTCAAGTCGGCTAGATGATCCTCTGGTTCCTTGGTCTTTACGACTATGTCATCGATGTACACTTCCACTACTTTGCCAATCTGATGTCTGAACATCTTGGTCACTAACCTCTGGTACGTTGCTTCTGCATTATTCAACCCGAAAGGCATCACTCTGTAACAATACAACCCTTTTGGGGTGATAAATGCAGTCTTCTCTTCATCGGGGAGGGGGGTATATTGCTATTTGATGGCACCCCTATAAGCATCTAAGAAGCTCATCCTTCCATGTCTTGAAGTGGCATCCACTAATCGATCGATCTTGGGGAGTGAGAAACTGTCTTTGGGACAAGCCTTATTCAGGGTAATAAAGTCCACACAGACCCTCCACTTCCCATTCTTCTTTTTCACAACCATAGTGTTGGACAGCCAAGTAGGGTAGTTTACTTTTCGGATGGCTCTGGCCTCTAATAATTTGTCCACTTCTTCCTCTACTGCCTCTACATGAACCAACGTCGGCCTTCTTGCTTGCTGAATGACAGGTTTTGCCGACCTGTCTACGTTCAATCTATGGCATGTGACCTCGGGGTCAATGCCAAGCATCTCATATGGCGTCCAGGTAAACACCTCTATGTTTTCTCGCAAGAACGCTTCTAACTCCCTTTCATCTTTCTTGGCCAAGCCTGAGCCAAGGAGGAAGAAGCGCTTTTTATCCCCTTGTTAGACCCGAATTTTCTTCAAAGCTTCCTTGCTTTTGTCGGCAGGCTCTTTACTGACGTCATCTAGGACCTCCATGTCCTCATCCTCAATCTCTACTGTCTCTACCTCTCGTACGTTGCAGGTGGATTTCATTGCTACCATGGAGTAATTCTTTGCCTGCACCTGATCCCCTCTGACTTCCTCAATTTCATTCTTTGTTAGGAATCGCAATAACTGGTGCAATGTTAAGGGAACAGCCTTCATTGCGTGCAACCATGGCCTTCCCAAGATAACATTGTAAGAAGAGGGGGTGTCAATTACTGTGAACTTTGTGCTTACCTTCTTGGTGGCTGCTTGCACCTCCAAACGTATTGTTCCTAGGGCCATGTCGATGTTCCATTAAACCCGACCATTGGACTGTTGGATTACTCTAGATCATCTTAGTAATGGCCGAGCTCCTTGTAACATCTGACATACATGATGTTATAAGAGCTGCCTTGGTCAACCAGAATGCGCAGGGATATCACCAGAACATCGTTGTGTGGATATTGCACCATGTCTAAGTCGGTTTCAGTAAAAGACACCATTGGTCCTTCGTCTACCCTAGGCCTCTTTTGCTGGACCTGATACACATGTTATAAGTGTTTCACCCTCTGAGTCTCGTAACGTACCTCATTTTCATTGACCTTCGAGTGAATCATATTAATCACTTGAAATCTGTCTTCTTGCGGTTGTGGTGCTAGTGGAGGTGGTGCTGCCGGTGCCTGGGGCAACCTTGCTTGCTCTTCCCTTGTTCTGGCCTTATCTAACAGGTCCCTTAAGTGACCCTGTCTTACCAGGTCTTTCAGATGTGTCTTTAGAGCTCTGCATTCCTGAGTCAAGTGCCCGTTGTCATTGTGGTGGGCACAGTGCTTCCTTAGGCTTTTTCCCATAAATCTGCCAGGGATCTTCTCTGGTGCTCTATAGTAAGGTTGATTCCTGATCCTTTCCAGAACTTTTTAAACTGGGATCTAGAACACTGTGGTGACTGCCTGTGCAACCCTTAATCCTGTTTCTTGTCTATTAAAATTTGTATTACCTCGGCCTCGCTTTAGCGTGCCATTCCTCTTTTATTGCTTTGACGCCTTTGTCCCTAGCGTGTCTTCCTCTGCTCTTGCATATTTCTCGATTCTGGCCATAAGTTCTTCCATACTTTTTGGCAGTGTCTTTGCCAGTGATTTTCAAAGCAGACAGTCATTATTTAGGCCGTTCTTAAAAGATACGACTGCCACCTCTTGGTTGCACCCTGGTATTTGGTTAAACACCTCATAATACATTTTGGCATAAGTCCTAAGGCTTTCATCCTTGCCAATTCTCAAGGCTATTAGGGAGTCTACCCTCAACGGCTGCAGTTTGTTTGTAACAAACCTAGCCACAAACATTTCGGCCAAGCCTTCCCAACTTCTCACAGTTTCTTTCGGCAACTGGTGAAACCAATCTGATGCGATTTTTTCAAAGGATGAGGGGAACACTTTGCAGAGCAACGCCTCTTTCCCGATATATAGTGCCATTGAGTTCAAATATAAGTCAACCGTCGTATATCTAGAATCTCGGCATATGGAACCTTTTCGGGGCCTCAAACTTGTCTAATTCTACTGAGAACGGCGTTTTAAGCTTGACTGGAGATGTTACCTTGGCATCTTGTCATTTCCTCTGGAGGTAATCCCTCAAATCCTCTTTAGTCCATCTAAGAGCTCGGCTGTCACCAGATTTCAGCCTTTTTGGTGCCCTACTCCTGGTGTCGTTATGAGTCCTCTTGGACCTCTCTTTATTCATCGTGTCAAAAGAAAGCTCCTTTCCTTGGACATGCCGATGTTCTTTGATGTAGGTTTCTTTGGCATGATGTGTCTTCCGAGACTCTCCACTCATCGATTCTCCTCACCCGACCTCCGGTGAAGACTAATGAAAATGCTCTCTTGCCCTGTCATGCTGTGGGACTGCGAGGATTGCTTTCTGCCCCCATTTCTGGGCATCGTTCTTAGCCGCCGGAATCAGCGTGTCCTCTAATGGGAATGGTGGCTGCATGACGTTGTTTTGCATTATGAAATTGACAACCGATTGCAGGTCTGCCAATTTGTTTGCCATTCCCTTCATCTCGCCATCCATCGTCAAGCATCTATTTTTCCATACCTGGAGGTTGCTTTCGTTGTAATACCCACCCTAACATGCTTTCTTCGGTACGTCTTCCTCTTGGCCGACATCTTTTTCTTCGGGATTCTTATCCTGATGTTCTTCGTTACAGTTGTGCTTCTCTACATTAGAATCAACGTTTTTACTGCTCCCATTATGGAGGTTGCCCTCAATCCTTTCTTTCTGTCCGTCATTGGCCATCTATTCTCCTTACGTTTCCCACAGACGGCACCAAATTGTGTGTGCTGATTTCCAACCACACTGCTAAACAGGAACTCAGTAGGAGAGTACAGACAGAATAGATTACGTCCGAACAACCTGTCATAGAAAGATAAGACTCCAGTAGTGGTTCGTCCACCTGGGGGCACTCCGACGATCAAGTCAGTACTTAGTTATTTCTCAAAAATAGCAAATAGCGCTTAACTCACAAGCCTGAATACAAAAAACGTACCTTAGACTCACAATGGTACCTTATTTTTATAGCCAGCACTAACCTGATCCCTGTAGAAACCTAGCTTTAATGGACTCCGGCTCAATGCTTATCTAGGACTCCCAGCTAGATAGAGATAAACTCTCTAAGAGCTTTATCTTTATCCAGGCTGAGGTCTTTTCCCATTCTAGGACTCTTGTCCCTTATCTGTTCATCTCAGATTCTGGTATCTCCACAGATAACCTCGGCCTAGCCGAGATCACCTCGGCGTCATGACTAAGACACATGGCACCTTGATTGACACTTCAGTGTCACTTTAACCACGTGTTATCATTCACAAAATATGTCTCCACAATTACTAATTTTACAATGAAGTTTTATTCTACTTACTAATTAAGAAAGAAAAAATGTTGTTTTTAATGGAAGCCGTTAGGTTTCAAGCACAAGTTGGAAAATGTTATTGATTTTTTCCTTAATTTTAATGAAGTTGATTTTATTAATAAAAGAGATACATGTTACTTTTTTTGTTTTTTGTTTTTTAATTTTGAGGATTGGATGGGCATTGCAATTGGAGATTTTTGGCATTTCTATCTATTGATAGTTCGTTGTTTCATTTTGGGTGCAATACAAGCCTTAAGGATTTGGGTATTGTCTTATTCTTTTGCCATTTATTTTTGATCAATGCCTCAATGTGTGATTGCTTGTGGAGAAAGAATTTGCGATTAAAGTGGAGAACGGTGAAGACAGGTTGTTTAGGATGACATTGTTAAGTCTTAAAAAGGCGCCATGGTGTCGAAGGTGGGAGAGGAAATAAGGATCATTTGAGAAAGTTCACTGGAATTGCTAGTGATAGAAATGAGTAGTGCTACATGTACCAATTAATGTACTAACTAGTATATTAACATTAGTTATAACATTAATATTAACATTAGTTATAACATTATTATTAACTCTACACAAGTTACAAATACTAAAAACATTTTAAATTATGCCATGTCATCAATTAGTATACTAGTTAATGTACTAATTTGTACATATAGCATTAGTCGATAGGAAGGTTCAAGATCAATAAATTGATGAGTTTGTCAAGTTTATGTAAAATAAGAAAAATCATATTACAAAGTATAAACATATGATAAAATTATCATCACTCGATTTTTTCCCAAATAAATAATGGATCCAACTATTTTAATCAATCCGGAGACAACCACCCAATGGGCAGGGAATAATTTACTTGAGGGCATTTCTATGTTTTGTATTTCACCGCCAAATACTTATTTTCAGTTATTTAAGGATTTTTATTTTTTTTTCAATTAGAAGGAAATAATTAAGGAATTAAAGTTGATTAACGAATTAATTTCTCAATAATATATCAATAATGTTGGGAACTCTAATCCTCTATAATTAGTTTTATAAAGTAAAATCTATTCTTACAAATAAATATATATATATATAAATATCATAAAAAACTTTAAATAAAATCTATATTTTATATCCGAGGTTGAACCCAAAACTCCAATATAATAATACTACTACAAGTTGCCTGAAAAACTATATGCAAAAACATAATATATAAAGGAGAAACAAATATTGAATGTAAAAATCATTTTTTATGAACTTTAATAAAGATAGATCTCAACAATACATTACACTTTATATCATTTTTGAAGATTCACTTTCTAAGCCCCATTCATCTTTGTAATGGATGTGTGAATCACATCACCAGCTAAAACTAATGGACTCAAAATGCAAGTTGTGTGCCAACCCAGATGAACAAATGGCTGCAACCTCATGTCTCATATTCTTAGGCCCACAAACAAGAACTC
Source organism: Camellia lanceoleosa (assembly GCA_025200525.1). Taxonomy (NCBI): domain Eukaryota; kingdom Viridiplantae; phylum Streptophyta; class Magnoliopsida; order Ericales; family Theaceae; genus Camellia; species Camellia lanceoleosa. Next base: position 13,531,985 of record CM045760.1, read on the forward strand.
CAACACTTGACTCCTTGCGCTCTAACAAAATTCCTGCAATATCCACCTCAATTAATTTGTGAGATTGCAAATGAATTGAACTGAGCTAAATAATGGAGTGAATTCAAATTGAGGCTTGAGATTGGCTCAAATATAGAATTCTATATTAAATGAGCTCAAGCAAAAAATATTCGAATTTAGGTTTGAACTCGGCTTGTATACATAATTAAACTAGAAGAAAGATGATCTTCTATCCAAATTTTGACTCGACAGTGTTATTTGTGTCTATGAGACCCACCATGGTTCCTGGTTTGATGATTTGATCTATTTATTTTAAATGTATTTAGGCATATATTATCCATAAAAAAATAAATTGATTCGATAATCATATTCAAATGATTTTACAATATTTGTCTTTAAAAAAAAAATGTGGAGTAAGATAATTTTAAAATTATATCATTATTTTTTTAAAACATTATAAAATAATATGGGTATGATTATCAAATTTTGTTCTCATGAATGATCAACACACCTAAACCAACAAAACAAATAAATTTGATCATCAAAAGAAAACTCTTCATGGGCCTTGCGGACCAGACAATACTATCCGGTCTATATTGTGGAGAGGGCGACAAACCCATTCCTTAAACTACTAGTTTGAATTAATTATGGAATGACACTCTAGAGAAGAATAATTCTAGGAACCATAAAAATATGAGGAAATCACTGGTTAGTAAGGATAGAAAAAAATTATTTCAAATTAATGTCAAAGTTTATATTTTTAATTATTAATATATATAATATTTATTATTTATTTGTAATTAATTTTGATTGACACTGTGGTGTAGTTTTCCCTAAAAATATCTTACAATTCTATCATGAAAGTAAAATATATAGTATAAATTTAAAATTAAACTATCCTGGGTCATAAATAAAATGAATTTTACCCACATGTTTAAATTTTAAATATTTTTTCTTCATATGTAGCACAAGTGCTCTAGAGAAAGCTTTACTTACTCTTTAGGTCAGGCCTTCCACCATAATGCACGTTGTTAGGTTTGCCAATAGACTGGTGAGGTAGGCTTTCCAACTCCCTATCATCACTAAACCTAGTTAGCTTTTCACCTTCCATTTCCTGAACTTGTTTTGTTGCTTCCATGGCTATCTGTTTCTTGCTCCAAACAAAACCTATACAACCTGTCATGGCAATGGCTATGCATACGAGTAACATATTCAACATAGCTTGCGAAGTGTGCGAGTAAACCCTATTCGTGTTGTGATCGACAGGGTAAATATAGAACCGGGTAAGAATCCCCAAGAAGAGAAGGAAGACGATGAAAGATGATGACACGATTGCACCGAGCCAGAGCCAACCATTGGGGCCTAAAGTGGGAGACAAGGGTGCATCCGAGGGATTAGGCTTGAACCGGATGGTTCGGAGAGGCTTTTGTTCGTTCTCCAATATGGGTTGTTTTTCTCTTGTTATGTAGGCCTCAATGTGGAGTTCGAAGTTTAGAAGTTCAGATGGGGTTTTGGAATGTGGAAAGAGAAGGTCAAGCATGGCGAGGTCGGATGAAAATTTGAATGCACTTATGAGAAGAATTTGTGGAGTGGTGGTGGATTTTAGGGTTGAGGTTGTGAAGACGAGGTCGCGCATGATGGAGATGAATGGAGCAATGCCACTGCCTCCACTAACCATCACAAGCATGTCATGCCTGCAGCCATAATTTGTATACCAAGTCACCAATGCACACCATAGAAGTAAGGGCCAATTGTTTTGGTTCATTTGATCTCCAACACTTTAATTATGTTTAGTTTGGACTTTAAAGTATTAGATGTGTGTTAAAATGGTTCAGTTCGGTGACTTTGCCAATAGAATGATATTAGGAATTATGAAAAAAATATCATAAAACGCTTCATAAAGATTTTTCATCCATTGATTAGTGTGTGGTGTTTTCTTATATGTGTAATCTAACGGTGAAAAATCTTTCATGATCATTTTCATTATATTTTTTTCATAATACCTAACATTACTCTTGGCAATATTCATTATCAAAATTAATAGAGTGAGATCTTTCCCATTCTAAAATTGTAATATAAAATATTTATTTCATTATCTATAGGCTTGTAATGATTTTTCAATGTACTTTTGAAATAAAAAATTACATCTCAAAAAAAGAAAAAAAGAAAAGCTATTTATAAATTGAAACCACTAAAATGTGGAGAGCCAAATGTGAAATTAACATTCTTTGGTTGAGGTGTAATTTCCCGTTCAAAAAATACAACTGATTCCAATAATAAATATTGACTGAATTAGGCATGAACACTATTTTACACATTTATGGCTAGTTTGACAACAAATCCAAGTCTACTTTCTGGATCCTAAATTCAATGATGCGTAAAAAAATATAATTGACTAATGATTAAAGAAAATATGAAAATTATAGTCGTTTTGGATATTCAAATAGATTGTTATATCATTGATTTTGAAAAGTAAATATAATTTTAAATTATGCTAGGATATCAAATAATTTATTAAATTTTCCACCAAACCTATCATATCTATAATTTTTGGGCCTAAATGGCACACCACTCAATGCCTTTTGTCAACTTTTTTTATTGATTTTTTTTTTTTCGTTTTTAATGAATTCAAAAAAAAAAGTTTAACTTTTAAGTTTTACTAAACTAGAAGAACCTGAAAATTAAATAAAGATTTGAAAAAATTTCACTAGACAAAATTGTAAAAAAATATATATATATATTTTAGTCTTTTGAGAATTTTTTTTTTTTTGGGGGATTTTTGAAACTTTTTAGATCATTCAAACTGGAAAAGGACCTGAGAAGAAAAAAAAATTGACACAAATTTTTTTTAAAAATTACTAAAGACAAAATTTCAAAAAAAAATAAGACGAGAGATTTTTTTAGCTTTCGCTAAATAGAGAATAACATGTTGGGTACTGAAATGACACAAAATGCAACCGTTAGATACCAAAAATGCAATTAATCATAGGAGAAACATACCCATATGTATTCAAATTTTGCACATACCTAAGAAAATCAGTTGAAATGGGTCCATAAGGTCCTTCAATGGACATGCTAAGACGATCCACCGGAGATGGTGAAGAAAGCATCTGATAGAGCTTCTCACTCCAACTTCCTTCATTTTTTATGATGATGCTTAGCTCATCCGGTTCGAGATTACTACTTGAGCTAATGGTGAAAGGGTGCCATTGTAGTCTTGAAATGGAGGGCACATTTATGAATATGATGCTTGTTGGAGTGTAACTCAAAGCTGCACAAGATCAAAATAAAATAAAATAAAATAAAATCCTACTAAAGAGGTGCTTCAAATTGTCGGAATTTGTTTTTTGAATTTTTTTAAAGTAAGAATAAACTTGCAAAACAAAAAAATGAAAATAAACAAAACTCATCGTTTGTATACATTTTTTTCCTTTTTTTTTTTTTTTTTTTTGAGGAAAAAATATATTAGTTTCTATTTTGTCATAAATAAAAAAATCAAAAAATATATTTTGAAAACAAAACCAAAGTGAGGATTTTTAAATTTTAAACTTTTTTCTCTAGAAATTGCATTGATTGCAGTAAAGTCAATACTTGTATTCATCTTGATGGATTATAAACGAGTGGCGTAATTAGAATTTTCATTTAATGGAGTCCTTTAACAGCACATCATTTAGTGGAGTAGATTTTAGTTTTACAAAATGTATTAAAATTTTGACATAATACACTATAATATTATATATTTCCTTTGACATGGATACAAGTAATTCAAATTTATTAAATTGTATGTAAAAATTAAACACAGAAACATAATACTATAGAGAAAGATAGTTCAAAGTGTGCGCTAAGCAAACATTAAAACTAACCAAATGAGGGTCAAGATTGATCCACCCATGGCAGTGCACAAAATGTTGGCCAGTAGCCTCAACGCCCAAGGCTAAGGTTAAGAGCTTAAGACAAGTTAATAAAAATTGTCCATATGTCATGTCTATATATAAAAAGAACTGACATTTTAATGGTTTTTCCTTCTTTTCTTTTATCTTTTTTTCTTTCAAGGTTAAGGCTTGGTTTGGGATACCTAAAAAAATCTAAAAAGTCAAAAAGTTACTAAAAAAGTTAAAAAGTTATTACCATTTTTCAAAAAAAATTTTACACACAATTTATTACAACTTAGTCTGATATTCCACAGACTGTTGGTGAGTTTTTTTGGAAAAAATTGCACAGGCGGGGTCACAAACAACATAGTGTTGTTCGGCCCGTGGAGGCCCATCACGGGTCCCGTTTTGATAATCTGAACCGTAAATGTGTAGAACTCATCGAGTACTATATGTCTGTAAAAAATCACGTTGATCGGATATCGCTAACTATATGATTAAACCAGTTTTGTATAAAAAAATGAATGGTGTTATAGTTAACGGTTGAAAAAAAAAATCCAATCAGATAGCTATCAATATCCGATCCACGTGATTTTTTGTAAGCATATAGTACTCGACAAGTTCTACATATTGAACGGTTCAAATTGTCAAAACGGGACCCGTGATGACCCCTACGGGCCGAACAGTACCGTCCAATGTAATGCCCGAGAAATAGGCAATCATTTCTTATCATCAATTCTGCTCTACCTAGACGGTACGGCCGTACTGCCTGCTGTCCTTATCTTTTCCTACACACTAATTTATACAATTTTTTAATACGCATTTTTTAGTAAAAAGTCAAAAACTTAACCTAAACAACCATATTTTTTTCCTCAACTTTTTAGTCTAAAAATTCAAAAAGTACACTTATTCAGGACACTCCAAACAACCCCTAAAATGTCCAAAAATAATTATGAAAAATAGTAAGTGAAAACAATGTCACCATATGGCAGTATACAATGTTGTCTACTAGTGTTATCACTTTGGGGCCATTTGGGAAGCACATAAAAAGTCAAAAGTGAGCTTTTTACTTTTTTTAGGTCACATCACTTCTTATATTTTTTATACAAAAAAGTTTAAAAATTTTCAAAAAAAATCAAAAATAAACTTTTAACTATTTTCTCAAAAGTGTCCACGTACAAGGCCAAAGTTAAGAACTCAAGTCAAGTCAACCAAAATTATCCATGTTATGTCCATATACAAAAATAATTGACATTTTAAAGCTCTTTTTTAGTTCAAATTGTCCAAAATAATCATAAGTGAAAACAAAACCAGGAGGCACAATCATTGACCATTAGATTCATTTTGTAAAACTCCTAGTACCATTATACTATAATTTTCCTTTCTTCAAATTTTAATGTAGTCATCTAACATCACGCTCACGCACATACATGTAGCCCCTTTCAATCTACTACAATTATAAAGCCTCTTCGTGAAAACCTCCTCCCCGAGCCTCATTTTGGGCCAGTCAGCCGCCGTCTTCGATTATGGCGGTTGGCTGGCCCAGTTCTTTCTTGTGTTTGTTTGTTAGTTTTCCTTTAATAAACTTGATTCCTCAATTATTTTCCCACCTTGGTATGCTTTGTGGGCTGTTGTAGATTTTATTTTTTTGGTGCTTCGGCGCCCGCTATAGATGATTCATTGGAGTCGTGGTATGTTGTTTTCATCAGGGAATGCCTGGAACAAGGGTCATTATAGAGGAGGAGGTTGGTGTTGGACCGGCTAAAGGACGTCCAAATTTGGTTAGGATCTTCATTCGTGCGCTCTTTCGCGAGTAAGAGCTTGAGGGGTGAACTATGGTTCAGATTTATGGAGTAGTATCGATGTTTTGTTTGGGGGGAAACATAGGTGTCGAAGTCGATCCAGATCTGTCTGGTTTTCATTCGAGCACTCCACTTCGAGTGGGAGTTTGAGGGGTGAACTTTGTCCAAATGTATGGAGGTGTCTCAGCGGTTGATCGGTGTTTAGATCGTCATCTTATGAGTTTTTGTAGCGGGTGTGTTAGATTATACTAGTGGAGGCTTGATCAGAATTGTAACGGAAGTTTGATTCCAGTACTGCTTCACACAGTGTGGTAGATTACTAGTAGGAGTGTTAATGTGAAGGGAGAAGTCGGCACAGAGGTTGATCAGAATTCTTACCACGGAGGTCGTAGAAGAAATGTTAACTTGACAGCGTGGAGAGTGGGGGAGAAGAAAGGCGATGAGGTGGATGTTACGGAACAGTTGGCTAGCAAGGGGTTGGATAAGGGGGCAAAGTTGTGCAGGGTTCTGGGCTGGCAGGTATGGGAAATTGTAACGTTGGCGTGGGTGAGCATGTTGCTAAAGTGGCAAAGGTGGGATTGGGAAAATCAATGGATGGAGGTGTGTTTCGGCCATAGTTTTCGGTCAAGAGAGATTTAGGGAGAGTGATATTCTCCAGGAGATTTAGGAAGAGTGATTTTTGGCCAGTGTTGATTTTGGCGTTTTCGCGGTGGCTTGCGATCATCTGTTGGGATGACATTCTGCTTCTGTTGGGGTTGGGGCTCTGTGTGTGTATGGAGGCTTGTGGTGTGGTGTGGTGTGGCGTGGTGTAAATGATGAGAGAGATGGGACTTTATTATATAGGTGAAAGTTATTTTGGAAAGATGGTCGACCTTGTGGGTATTGTCCTTGGATGTGTTGGCTATGGAGTTTTTCCGGTCAAGGGAGTTTTTCCAGCCATGGAGCTGTTGGCTATGGAGTTTTCCGGCCATAGAACATCCTCGATCGGATTAGCAGAGCGTGCAGCAGGTGTGGGTCTTGGCATGGTATAGTGTTGTCAGGCGTAGGTCTTGGCATTGGTGGGCTGTTGAAAAGATTTGGTTGAGTTGGCGTTGGGAGTTGAAGCAGCATAGGTGAAAAGATTTAGTTTTAAAAAATAGCAGGTGGGCGTTGGGAGTGAAGCAGCTTGGATTTTGTGTCGGGTTTTGGCTTTGGCTTTGGGTTATGTGGGTTGATTTTGTGGGGATTCATGTATTCTATTTTCTAGTTAAGTCCTTCTTAACTTTTTTTGTTTAAAAAAAATATATATATATTGTGAGGCCAAGGGATTGGTTGTATGGATGTGAGTAGCAGTAGTAAGGATAATTTGTACTTTCCGAATCTCTCTCAATGCATGTCACCTTCCTGTATTTTTAATTTCATGCTGTTAATGAAATTTTTCTTTGCTGATAAAAAAAAAAAAAAAAATGTACCCCCTTCATCTAGGATGAATTCAATGTTGTTAGAATTACACTTTATGTATAGTAATAATGTGTCTACTAATATATATGTCAACGATCATAAAAATAACTCGGGCATCAAATTAAATATAGTTTATAGTTTTACCTCGACTCTTGAAAAAGTTGAGCTCCACAGTTTCACATGACATGACACGAGCAGAAACTAAATGAACGCCTTGTCGTGATTGTAAGAACCTCAAGAACCGATCGACCATGAAGAGATAAAAACCGGGAAGAATGGTGTAGGAATAAGAGAAGCCGAGATGGAAAATGTAGAAAATCATGAAGAGAATGTACAAGTGATGAGTGTAAAAGAAGAGTTCAAACATTTTTTGCCTTATCCGAGGGTAGGTTGTTACCCACAAGAACAAACCAAATAGCAAAGATAGTTCTCCAGCTACATTTGATACCCTGATCGTACTCCACTTGAGCATCTGCATTGCATCAAGAAAAGAAAAGAAAAGAATTTAATTTTCAATACAAGATTAAGTTTGTTCTAAGATGAAATTTGAAAATTACATAGATGAATAGGACAACTTTGAGAGGACTCGAATTCTCTCTATCATTTTTTTTTTCCTGCAATAATCTTGTTATGATTTTCTGTTGCCAATAATATAATACAATGATTCAATTTTTAAATTTTGAACTATAAGGGTAAATTCGTTCAAAAAAAAAAAAAAAAAAAACTATAAGGGTAAAAGTAGTTTATGAGACTCATTAAAAGTCGGGCTCACTAAAAAAAAAAAAAAAATAAAAAAAAAAAAAAAAAGGGCCCAAATTCAATTCCATGTATTCATTCATTTTTTTTTTTAATGTATGTGTGTCACACCCAACCAACCGGGTGCTAATATTCTATTTCAAAATTCAAAGTTTATGCCAATATGTTTGGATGACATGGACTTTGAGAGAAATAAAAATATAATTTTAAGTCTTTATAAATTCACTATTTGGATATAGTTGAATTGAGAATGTGATTTTTGATTTTTGAATTCAACTTTAACTCAATTTTCTAGATTAACAAAAATCTAAAAAATATATTTTTTTGTTGAATAAAAATCTTGAATTATTCAAACGCAAGAATGAAATTACGTACATATGGTATTATTGAGAATGTGATTTTTAAGAATGTGACATAGACAATGCTATACAAAATAAATATTTTTACAAAAATTTCATACATAATAGTGTGTCATTTTATATGATCAATAAATTTGTTTTTATAAAAATTATGTTCGTATAATATTACCCATAGTCAAATCCTAACCATTTAATTTACAATAAAGTCACGTTCATAAATAAATAAACAAATAACAAGAAAAATGTATAAAAAAATAATATATAATCATTCTTTTAATTTATGATAAAAGTCCTCCTTTCACAGGGACCAAAACGATTCCAGAAAAGCCAAAATACGACAATCAAACACAACTTTCAAAATGCAACAAACAAACACAAATTTCAAACTTTTGCTTTTTTATTTGTTTAACGCAACATGTTGCCAAAATAAAAACAAACTAACCTCCAAAGTAGTGCTACAACCAAAGAAGATGACAATGGAGATATGGCCACCTTATTGAGGATGATCCACAACCATTCATTTTATGTGCTTTTTGCTCAACTCTTTTTTGGTTTTATAAGGTTGTGTTTGGATCAATAATTTAGATAAAATTTTATAAAATGAACAAAATATGAAAGAAAAGAATGAATGAAATGAAAGTTAAATATTTGTCACACTTTCTTTTGCCTTTTCCTTTCTCAATAAATTTCTCATTAAATTCAAACATAGCCTAAGTAAATTCCAGACCAAACAACCTCAAAATCTAGGACGGTGACTAACAAAGGTTCAATGAATGAAGCCTAAGAATTTAGGACTGCTCGTGATGGAGATTTCTGTGAAACAAAGTTTGGGCTCTGTTTGTTTGTTTGTGACCTAACCTAGGGTCTGAAGCCAATGTTTTGAGGTCACTTGAGTTGGTGGATAATTAAACCAAATGAGAGTAATAATATACAAATAAGAATAATACAAAATTTATATACCGAACGATATAATTATATTATGACTTATTATTTTAAAAAGTGTGGCCATTAAAATAACATTTAATTATAAAATCATCACTGTCGCATCATTTTCGTGAAAAAATGTTTATATAAATTTTGTAAGAATAGTGTTGTCCAATGATAGAAACAATAATATACAAATATAAAATATATCTTTTCTGATAATCTAAACCGTTCAATGTATAGAACTCGTTGAGTACTATATGTTTAAAAAAAAAACACGTTGATCGGATATTGATAGCTATATGATCAAATCAGTTTTTTATGAAAAAAAAAATAAAAAAACTGATTTGATCATATAACTATTGATATAACGTGATTTTATATAAGTTTTACATATTGAACGGTTTAGATTATCGAAACAAAATATATATACATAATGATGTGTATATACTAAAACTTATCATTTTAAAACAAAATGCTTACTAAATGATATTTAATTGCATAAATGCCACCATCACAATGAGAATCACGAGACTAAATTTGGTACATAATTTCTATTGATATTCATTTAAATTTTTTTAATGTGTTTTAGGAAACAAAAATAACTAAATTTTGAAAATACCCACTTTTTATCGTGCAAAAACAGTTTTGAAAAATCCAAAACAACTTTTTAGCGTTTTCTTAAAAAGTAGGTTGTTTCTAAAACAATTTTTAAAAATCATTCGTTTTCTCCAAAACAAACAAAAAAAGGACAAAAACACAACCAATTAATTTGTTTTGTTGCATTTGTGACTTGCTAATAATGATGATATAATTATGAATAAAAGAAAAATGGTTAAGTATTACCTCTGAAAACCTGTTGGTAACAACGCAATAGATGATGTAGAAGACACCATGAGAGGTGAAGAGGACCATGGTAATGTGTCCAAGCCAAATATGATACTTGATGCTAGCCTCTGGGGAGAGTCCAAAAATAGGCAATAATGATGAGCCACGTGTCACTGGGAAGAATAGAAATGCTAGGCATATGTTCCCAACTAGGCCTAGTGTTAGACCAACTCTATCCAATTTAACCTCCCATCTGCCAAAACCACCATTTCTCTAACATGATATCAAAAAAATAAATAATAAAACAAAAGAAAATTGATGTATAAATAGAAAAATGTACAGAATTATTACATCATTCTAAAAACAAAGTGTGTCTAAAAATTTTGATGTTTTTACATTTTCCTATAAGAAAGGGGTATTGCCTTCCCTCTCCCTTTTCTTGAATCAATAGTATAGTATTAGGTTGAATATGTTCAATTTCATAAATCTAAAACCTCAAACTTTCACTTCCACTTCCACTTCCACTTACATTTCAATATGATAATTCCATCAATTGCTATTATTGTTTTAGACAAATGAATGACAAGTTTAAAATTAAAGAGATTAAAGTAGAATTTAAAAGAAATATGAAGATCATATATGAAATTTATTCATTTATCTTTCTTTGTTAAGAATTACTAAAATTTTCACATGATCTTTTTTCGGTTCAAAATGTTAACGATAATTGATGGAAATGCAATTGAAAGCGTGAGATTTACATTGATGAAATTGAAACAAATAGGCATCCAAGTGAAATATCGCTAAAACTAGAGAGACAAATTATATAAGTTACTCATAACAAGTGTGTAGAAAAGTGCACCAAAAATTTAATATGCAATTAAAAAAAATTATAATAAATCTGAATCATACATTTTTTTTTTCTTACATAAGTTCATTATTGGTTTTTGGAAAGGTGTTCCTTACATTTTATCGCCCTTTTGCATTGCTCGCCGGCCAACATCAGAGAAGAAGATGTGCAAGTGAGCAGAGAAAGACCAAACCAAGAGTGCAATGAACATCACAAACATGGCTAGCTCTATCCCACAAACAATCCCTAGCCCTTTGATGATCATTGGTCTTTTCCAGGAACCAAATTTATGTTTTTTCCCATTGCTCCTACTTAGACAAACCAACCATTGAAACATTCAATCAAGTTACTTTTCTCAAATTAGTAATAAATTCAAAACAATAAATAGGGTAAATTATATATATGATTCATGTAAGTTGTTTCTTGCGTCAATTTTTATTTTTATAGTTTTAATTGTATCAATTTTGTTATTTAATTTTTCATATTATGCTAATTTAATAGTCTAATCGATTACATTAATCCAATTTATTAAAAAATTAGACAGAATTTAAAAGCAAATGGTTCATTTAAAAGGAAATGGACAATTTTCAAATTGGATGTCAACCACCAACCATTTTGATGAGTAAATGGACTAGTTTGCCCCCATGATTACAATCCAAATTTTAAGATGACCTTACCGATTATATTAAATTGACACAGTGTGAAAATTTTAAGGATAAAATTGATGTATTTAAAACTGCATGCATCAAATTGATACTAAGACCTCGTTTGGAAATAGGTTATTTTAGTAATTTTTTAACTTTTTTACTAAAATATGAGGTAAAAAAGTTAGTATGTTTGGAATGACTTTTTGATTTTTTATGAAAAGATGTGTAAAAAGTAGAGAGAAAAGAAAATATTTGACTTTTTGATATAGATTATAGGTTTTTTTGATTTTTTTAGTAATTTTTTACTTTTTAAGCTAAAACAAGCACTTACCAAACGAGACCTAAAGACAAATTATAGAGATTACGAGTGTATTTTAACCTAGGTTTTTGTTAACATATCCTCTGAGGGCATATGTTAAAGATGCATTAAAGGTACAACTATCTCCACTTATACAGAAAGGCAGTGGCTATAGAAAATAATACAAACTTAAAAACTGTCTAAATTAAATAATATTTTTATAAGACCAAATTACCTTGTTTCTTTCCCTCTATTTTAGCATTTCATCATTTTTTTTTTTGGGGTACCTTTTCACCCTCCTTTTTTTTATATGATTTTTTTGGTAAAAAAATAATTTGGAAAATTTTAAAACATACTTTTTGTATTTATTTTTTTCAAATTAATTTTTAATTTTTTAAAATAAAATTTTAAAATTCAACCAAACAAAATAATTTCCAATTAATTTTTTTTTCTAATTAGAATTAACTTGTTATAAAAAATAATGAGATAGAGTACAACAAATAAAATTAAAAATAGAATTAAAGTGTTATAAAAATAATGAGATAGGGTACAACAAATAAAATAAAAAATAAATTAAATTAAAAACAAGGGCAAATTATATTAAACCCCCTCAAACTATTGACGATTTACATTTCTTCCTCCTAATGTTTTAAACCTAACAATTACTTCCCTCAAATTACATTTTATCTTTCTAATGTTTTATCTTCCTAATTTACATTTTATCTTTTTGTTAGTCATATGTTAGATATTTGGATGAAAAATTGTCAAGTGTTGTGTACATGATGATTATATCAAATTTTTACAAAAGATAAAATAAGGTAATTTGGTCATAAAATTTTATATAATCATTATGTGTACAACATTTGATAATTTTTCATCCAAATATCTAATAGAAAAATTTAATATTCAAATTCAAATAATTTGAAGAGAATAATTGTTGAGTTTAAAATATTAAATGGGTAAAATATAAATGATTGATACTTTAAAAGGATTTAATATAATTTGTCCAAACCTTTATTGTAAAAGTTGGCAGAGCTCTCACGTGAAAGTTTTTTATTTTTTATTTTTTTAACACTACATTGTAATAGTTAAATAATTTTATTATCAATTTCCTACCTCAAAATTGGATAATTTTGTCCATATAAAATAAATACATCACATTTATTAGCTTCTTGAAAAATACTAAATTTATTTATACTTTGAGCAGTACTATATGTCCCAATTTTTCTTCTACTTTTGTTCAATATCTCCATACAAGTGAAGGTAATTAATGCCAATTAGTTACTTCTTTGGGCATATGTTAACAAGGATTAACCTATATATATATATATATATATAAGGAAAAGGGATTTTTTGGTGAGAAATTTTTTAGAATTTCAAATTCTTATTCTAATTTTCTTAATTTTAAATAATTACTATTATTTGATAATCTCACATTGGGAAAAGAAGAAAAAAAAAAAGAGTTGTTTTACTCATATAAGTAAATCTTATATTCGCACCTCATTTAGTGAGGAGTCTTGTGAGAGTTTCAATATCTCATATTAATTTTCTTAATTTTAAATAATTAAGAAAATCTCCGTTGACTAGTTTTTATTTGATAATCCTACATCGGAAAAATAAGAAAAAAATTGTTTTACTCATATAAAGTGAATCTTATACTCCCATCTCATTTAATATTGTAATATTGTGCATGTTTCAATTCAATATAGTTTAAAATTTAAAAGTTTTAATTAATTAAATATGACCTAGCCCATTAGATTAAATCATTTTTTATTTGATTAATTTGTTGATTTAACCGTGATTTTGGCGATTTTATACTTCTATTTGATAATCCCACATTGGAGAGATAAGGTAAAGATGAATTGGTGGCCTGGTGGAGGATGCAGCAGGTTCCTGTGACCTGTGTTCGATTCTGGGAGGTCATTTGTAATCTCGATGGAGAGCTCGCCTTTACTCCCGCCTCCATTGGTGCCTTGGTGGTGGGTCCCCACTTGGTGGGGGTTAATTCTTACCGGGTTAGGGGCGTGACCTCCTTGATCCCTTTTTTCGCTTCAAAAAAAAAAAAATTGTTTGACTCATATAAATTAAATCTTATACTCTCATCTCATTTAGTGAGAAGTCTTGTAAGAGTTTCAATATCTCATATTAATTTTCTTAATTTTCTTAATTTTAAACGATTAAGAAAATTTCTATTGGCTAACTTTTATTTGATAATCCGACATCGGAAAAATAAAGAAAAAATGAGTTATTTTACTCATATAAAGTGAATCTTATACTTCCATTCTATTTAATATTGTAGTGTTGTGCATGTTTCAATTCAATATAGTTTAAATTTTAAAAGTTTTAATTAATTAATTATGACCTAGCCGATTAGGCTAAATCATTTTTTATTTGATTAATTTGTTGGTTTAATTGCGATTTTAGCGATTTTATACTTTTATTTGATAATTCCACATCAGGAAAAGAAGTGAAAAAATGAGTTGTTTTATTCATATAAAATAAATCTTATACTTCCATCCATTTAGTAAGGAGTCTTGTGAGAGTTTAAATATCTAATATTAATTTTTTTTAATTTTCTTAATTTTAAACAATTAAGAAAATATCTATTGGTTAACTTTTATTTGATAATCCCACATCGGGAAAATAAGGGAAAAAATGAGTTCTTTTATTAATCTTATACTCCTATCCCATTTACTATTAGTATTGTGCATGTTTCAATTCAATATAGTTTAATAATTGTAGTGTTATGCATGTTTCAATTTAATATGTTTCAATGTCATTCTTACTGATCTTTAATACAAAAATTATAAGATAATTATGATAATTTTAAATTTGTATTAAAACTTATAAATTATGAGATAGATTATTATAATTTTAAATTTATATTGTGTCGATTTTGAATTTAAATTAATAGATTATTTTCCGTATTTAGTGACAATTTAAATTTTAATAAAATAAAATTTAAAAGTTTTAATTAATTAATTTTTGTGTTTGGTCTTTTGACCTAACTGATTAAGGTAAACCGTTTTTGGTTTGAATGATTTGTTGGTTTAACCGTGATTTTAGTGGTTTTACATGTTACGATGATTCTTTATTACTCATTTAATTTTTAAAATTTCTTTAATTATTTCTCTTTCAAAAACTAATATGATAATTTTTTTAAATTCATATATTTTTATTCTAAAATAGTGAAGTATTTGAACTATGTCATTTTTTTTATTACAAAGCATAATTTTAATTATTAATTGTCAATACAACAATTTGAATCTATTTATACTATATATTATAGTAAAGGAACATTTGAAAATTTTATTTACAAGAGAAAAAATATAATTATCGTATTTTTAATAAATAATATATTATTTTATTACGTGCATAGCACATGTGATATGTTAATTTTTATATATTGATATAGTGTATTCACGTGATACTTTCTTTTTATTAGTGGAAGATAGGAGGCATACTATTGAATGTTTGAAGAACAATAAAGAGTATATACATTTGTGATTGATAAAAGAAAATCATAAGTAATCTTCATACCTTTCTATGCTATTGTCACTCACTTGCTTTCCCAAATGGAGATATACACAACTCATAACCGCAATGAATAGAACTGGGAATGTGTAAACCAGAATTGTTGGACCTATAGCATAACCAAACAATGAGTTTTTTTTTTTCCTTTCTTTCTTTTCTATTTTTAAAAAAAAAATCAAAATCATGTCATTTTAACACAAATATCTAAAATTGAAGTAATTTTGAACTTATTTTCTAAACTCAAACAATTATGTTATTTTATAAAGTCATGTGTTGAAAATACGAATTTAGATTTGCATGCCATGAAAAATAATTAAGCGTAACAGAATTAACTAGGTGGTGAAGTCATAGAAAAGAACCTAACTCCATGAAATAATATGCTACTATTGAAATATAGAATAATTAAAATCATATATAGATCAAAACTTTGTGTTTGAATGGTATAAAATTTCTAAAACAAGAAATTTTTAATGATGATAGCCAATTCAGATATTCAACACAAATAAGTATTTCAATATACGATTTTAATTGACTTATTTTAAAATTGTGTTTTCAAAACACACGATTTTGTAGCGTAATTTTAAAAACGGTGATGATGAGCTTTATAAAAAAAAAAAAAAAAAAAAAAACCACAGAAAAAGACAAAACAAAATGCAGAAAAAGACAAATTAATGCCAAATTAAAGCTACAGTTTTAGAGCTCTCAAGCAATTTCCTTTTAAAAATCAATTGTTGCATTTAAAAAATAAGTTTTGAAATAGAGTTCTTCGAAAGACTTTATAATAAAATTATGACTTAAACTACAGAGTACTCAGAATATTATTATTATCATTTTATTTTTTTTGTAAATTTTAATAATTATTTGGTAATAAAAAAAAAAATATATACATAGCCATAGAAGCAAAAGCTTGTGAATGGAAATGATGAAATAACGTTTGAAGTGATGAGCAGAGCACAAATATAAGATGAAATCAAACCTTGGAAACCAAAGTAAGTTGAATTGGTGTCAACAAGAATCTTCCCAAACCATGTCTTGTACATGTGAGTCCCTGTCATTACCCACATCATAAGATATCCAACACAGACTGCCATTATTAACACCATTATAGCTTCCCTCATGATGATTTTTACTCTTCTTCCATGTTCAAGTGAAGGGGCTGATCTCTTCACCACCATGGACTCCATCCTCTCTCTCTCTCTCTCTCTAGAAGTGTAGCTACTCAGGAAAAAGACTGGAGGGAGAAACTCTGTTACAAGGGCATGTAAACAGCAATTGTGGTCTATATATATATATATATGTATATGTACAAAGCTTGCTATAGTTTGACAAATGTGTTGCTAGTTAGAAGTTAGATATCTATATCTATAACTTTTTTTTTTTTTTTAATAAATTACAAATATTACTTAAAAAACGAATTACTTATATAGTTTAAAAAATTATAAATACCTTATTGTCAAAATTTTTTATTTAACAGAATTAATTAAAAAAATAAAATTTTTAATTGTTCACTTATACAATAATAAAATTACCTGAATTATTAATTGAAATAAAATTTTAACATTATTAAAAACTGTTAATTAACTTAATAATTTATTAATAAAATGACCTATTTATTATGAAATTAGAAATCTTAAGAGATATAATGTAATTTCTAAAATTATATAAGATAATTTATAATTTAAATAAATTTTAGGGGATATGTTTGTAATTTATCTTTTTATTTTTGGTATAGATATCTATATCTATATCTATACAGTATTATATATGAGTAATGTTAGGTATCATGAAAAAATATCATGAAAATGATTATAAAAAATTCTTCACCGTTAAATTATACATAAAAAAAAAAAAACACAAGAATGAAAGGAGAAATCTTCATGCTGAGGCTTCGTTTGGGAAGTGGGTTAACTTTTTAGCTTTTTTGATTATTTTAGCCTAGGCTAAAAAGTTTGGTTTGGGAAGAATTTTTTCACTTTTTGATTTTTTTAATTTTTTTTGTAAAAAAGAAATGTAATGATTATGGATTAAATATTATGTTTTATTTTGTGTTTTTGGTTAAAATAGCTTTAAAAAAAAAAAAAATTTATCTTCCCAAACAGAGGCTCATTAGGGCTGTGCTATATCTCCTCATTTTTGACTGCCTAATCCCCTAAATTTTAAACCAAGGCAAAAAAAAAAAAAAAAAAACTACAACGACTTCGTTTTGGGCCTGGAGAGGTTTTTTAGGGGACAAATCATTTTCCCATTATATATGGGGGAGAGTCTTTGCGTCTCGATATTTTCTCAATCTACTATCAGAATTCTGTGTAGCTGCTATCTCAAGCTCTCACAGCCCCTCTCTCTCAACGGCAATCGAGGATGTCGAACAGCTCTCGCTCCGGGCCACCATCATCGCAGGTAACAAAACTTCCATTTCTCTCTCTATTTTTTCTGAAATCTGGTTCTTCTCTAATCTGATGAGTGAAATAGTTTTGAATTCAGTTCTGAAATGGTTTGATTTTGGAAAGAAGAGACCTGACAAAAAGGGTTCTCTGTCTAGTCTAGGGTTGAGAGCTTCTCTCTCTAGAGATTTTTTATGTTTTCACAGCCATGGTGGATGGGGAAATTTTCCCTATTGTTCAGCAAACAATTAGGATACACAAATCAGCCAAGATGATGGATGGTAATTGAACTGGGTGAAATGTGAGTAAAAGTGTGTACAATATTTTATTTGCGTTTCACCTATTCTTTTTTTTCTTTTCAAATCCCTTCCCAAATCCCTCAACCAAACGAACCAAACACAACGGGCTGAAGCTTTACTTTGCACCTTCACATGATTCCTTCAGTAGGGCAACTCGCATATAACTTTAGAGATAAACAAAACCTTGAGATGCACTGACTGCATCTAGGTTGGTGGGTGGGGAATAATTGAAGTGTCACCAGTCAGTGATTTAATTCTTGTTTGTTTATATATGACTTACCTACCAAAAAAAATAAAGAAATGGTTTGATTTTTAAATGTCTTCTATGATTGAAATGGTTTGGTTTGTCACTCAGTTTATGACTTATCTGAGAAGTTATTGCTCGTTTTCCTTGGGGAAATGACAATTTAGTGTTAATTTGAAAAAAACAAATTGGATATTGGTGGTAAAATTTATGGAATTATTGGGATTTCATAATTTCTTGAACATGCAATGGTACCATTCTTTTTCATAATTGCTGAGTTTTTTTTCCCCAACTTTGGTCCTCCATATTAATATGAATTCTTTCTTGTCAATTTTCCGGGTTATAGTTTTTCCTTTGCTCTGCCCTTCTGACTTTAGCTAGCTCACATGAAATGAAAGTAAGCTTACTGCCTCTTTAGAACTCTTTCAAAGTATTCTTAGTGTTTGTGTTGAAACATTGACTTCATAAAGTATTCCTACTTGTAAAATTTCGAATTACATCTTCAATAGTTAGTAAATTGATGATAGATTTAATTAGTTTAGGATTGGTTAGAACCAAGATGCCAAGAGGATTAGGAGAATTTGACTCATGCAAAACAGTCCTTTTTTAAGTGAACAAATTTTGTGAGAAAAATTTGTAAATCAAAATGCGACTCCTGAATTTTGACATGTAAGAAATCCGTAATGAATTTGGGGATTTCAAGGAATACATATACTCAAATAAATCTTTCCTGGTCTGGCAAAGAATGGAGCCAACTTGAGTTTGTAAAAAGAACTTTTCACTTTAATTCTTTATATGGACCAAGTTACACATCAAAACTTATTTTGATAAATCGATCCTTAATTCTTGAGACTTAATTCTTACAGTCTGTCATTTTTTTTTTGTCAACAAAAAAATAATAAAAAAATTTAAAAAAAAACCATGCAATCATATTGAATTTTTTTTTGAAAAGCCAACAAGAAATTTTATTAATAAAGAAGAAAGTGTGGAGGACAAGAAGTCCTCATACAATGGACAAGAAATGCAATCATATTGAATTTGACTGAATTAATTTATTATTTTCCAAGTGGTTTTGTTAAAATGGATTGAACAGTTACTTTGGGGGGGGTATATTTTCTACATTGGTTATGAAAATTAGTGTCACTTTATGTCTGTTGCTGTCTATATTTACCAATTCACAAAATAAATCATATTTGGTCATCTTATACTCAACTTATATACTGTACTCAACTTATATACTGTTCTGCACAGTTTGACAATTGGTAATGGCTTAACTTTTAGTTATGAGCTTTGACACTCTTCCTCATTCTTTCTTTTATGATTGTGAAATTTTAAATGTCTTTGCTGAATGTCATTTATCAGGTGATGTTCAACAAAAGAGGGATTGCCTAATAAAATCCAAGTCCAAAGACGGTCAGGCATTAGTTGCTAATAATACTGCCTAAAGTTTTCTAATCAAGACATAGATGTGATCTTAAGTTTAGATCTTCAATCCTCATGTGCACGCATTTACATCTCCAGGTGTGTGTTCCAAAAGGCCTTTGGTCCACTAGAAGGACAATGCACTGTTTTGTCTTTATAGTGCATGATTGCAATGAAGCTAAAATGCTTGATATTGTCAAATTGACAAGTAATTTACCTTCCACTTGATATGTTTTGAATTTTCTAAGTAAACACTGAGGCCCATGTTTGTTTGGTGGACATGACCTTGAGGGTAGATTGATAATCCAACAAAATGCATAATCTGATGTTTGGCTAAGAAAATTGGGATCTAGACTAATAGTTCATCCAGACATAGTATTCCCCATAATAAAAGATGTTCAAACTATGAAAGTGTTCATATTAATTAGTTAAATTGAAAATTTGATAGATTTTCTCAATCCGTCCTCATAATCCTGAAACAATCCAAACATTGGGATGTGATACACAATCCAGAGGGATTTATAAAATGTTAATCTCATTTAATCCAGTCACCTAAAAGTTTTTATTAGATTATGAAACAATTTGTATTGTATTGTTAAGGTTTTAGTACTGAACCATAATATTAGTAGAGATAAGAACATGCATCACTTCTTTCATGTTGAAGTGAGTACTAACCAACATCAAATGGGATGGGTAATGTGATCACTAAAACTAGAACCTGTTGTTGGCTTCCTTCTGCTAGCATGTATGACCCAGCAGTGGATTTTTTCTCCCCTGTTCACATAGCTGTATCTTAATCTTCTTAGCTTGTATTTTATTAATGCCAATATCTCATCTGCATATCCAATATTCTAGCCAGTGTTAATAGTGACCATTATTGTAGGTGGAAACATTTGGTGCAATAGCAAAAACTGAAAAAAAAAAAAAAAAAAAAAAAAATTGCTTGCATTCTTGATAAGTAGGAAGTGCTCCTTCATTTTCTTTTCTTTTGTTTTCCTGTTTATTGTTATGTATCCTTGTTTAATGGTTAGGTTTTGGTAGGAATAGAATGACCATTGGATTAAAATTTAAATTTTGAAGGTTTTCCAGGATTACTGTCTACACACACAGATCTCCTCAAGAAAAACCAATCCACAAGAAAAACAAATTCAAGAGATTTTGGTACTGATACTTGAAAAGAAAAGAAAAAACTTGAAGATCTAAAATATCTGCATCGTTATTTTGAAGGACTTCTTGTTCTTGACCTCTATCATGTGCAATTTTATAGCCTCTATTTTATTTATACATTTTGATCTATATTATGAATTTCATAAGGTTTATAATCACATTCTTCCAAATTACATATTACATCAATTCATGGGCATGTGCTATATCGTGCAAAACTAAGAGCTC
This sequence comes from Camellia lanceoleosa, assembly GCA_025200525.1. Lineage (NCBI taxonomy): Eukaryota > Viridiplantae > Streptophyta > Magnoliopsida > Ericales > Theaceae > Camellia > Camellia lanceoleosa. Next base: position 13,553,030 of record CM045760.1, read on the forward strand.
TTCTTAGAGAATCTGCAACTTGGAGATTATGTTCTTTAATCGAAACTGGTGTAAATACTATATTGTGCACCAATTTGTTTGATAATTAGATTACCTTAAAAGGTGCAAAAATGGCTTAAACACAGTTTATAGAAAAGTGCATAACTTGCATGCCCGCAAGCATTCCTTGGTTTGAAACTTTTACTTGTGACTCCATCGCAAACTAATCGCGATAATGATAGGGAGGTCCATGGGTTAGCTTAAGTATTTGACCTGTTTACACACACACAACACACCTCTCTTGGATTTGGCATGAATTATTAGTCTCAAATTTTCAATACTATGCTCATTCACTGTTTTGTCAAACACTTCACTTTCTAGAATCTGCTTATTTTCATTGATGTTATGGAGTCGTTGCTAGACATGATTTTTGTAATTTGTCAAAGCTTGTGGTTGCAAGAAATATAATGAAGGATATGTGGAGTCACTTGAATGAACATATATTGATTATGAAAGATAGTTCATCATACAAATCCTACGGAGCTTCATGTACAAGGCATAGGGCTGTAAATGTCTCAGGTTATTCATAAGTAGCTAAGGCAATGCTTATTGGGAGCTCTAGAATTCTCATTTCTTGGCCTGGCCAACCTCACACTCAAGCTGGACCTCCTAGGTTGTTAATGAGTAGCAGTGTTGTATGACCCACCAGCTCTTTAGAATCGATGTTAATAGAGCTTATAAATGTAGATTATTCTATGATCACTACAATTGTCTTTCCAAAAATCAAAAGAGGCTTATACATGATGTAACTAAGAACATTATTAGGTCCATCTTTCATCCTCCATCCCCTCTCTAACCATCCTTGCATGTCCAAGTGAGAAGCTTTTTACCAGATCATAGAATAGAGAATTTGTCCCCTAAAACAAGTTTAGACAGCAACTCTTTAATAATTGCATTCTATAGTCCTAAGCCACCTGTACACACTTTTGACCAGGAAATGTTTTCAAATAATTATTATTATTTTTTAAGTAAAACATCTACCAATGTTCCAATTATGAATTGAACCTTGTGCTTTCACAATGAATTCCAATAAATTTTTGCATTATCTAAATTTCACTTGTGTGCTGGGGATAAGATGGATCCCATACCTTTTTATAACTCCATAACCATGACTACCCACAACACAACCAATATGGAAGCATGGTGTTTCTCCACAGCCTCACAGAGAACATTTGTAGAATCTTGCTCTCTATCTGATGTATAATAATCATTACAAATCGTTCTTTGATATGTGATCACTTTGTATGAATTCAATTTCTTAAGAGGGAAATATTTTACTCTATTTTGACTTTTGTTTAGCTTATTAATTTTATGCAAGAGGTGACAGTTTCTAATGTTGTTTATCTACTCATTGATTGTTCTTTTTTCTTTTTTTTTACTCTCAGAGAGAAGACAATCCTTCCTAGTTGTGAGCTTGAAATTCTCTTTTGCACTTCCTATCATGTCGCGAAAAGGTACTTCTACAAAATCTGCTATCATCTACTTTTTTTAAACCTCATCACACAACAACTAAGTATTACATTTGCTTTCTTTAATTATTTAATTTTTCCAAATGATCAAACTTTCAAACATTGAGAATAGAAAGAACTTCTCTCTCTTTAGAACTCTTCTAGAATTGACATTTTTGTCTTCTATTTTGAACCAAAGACTCAAAAAAAAAAAAAAAAAGAAGAAGAAAAAGATTTACCCTCTACAAATACATTCCCAATTTTAGTAACTTCTTCTTAATACACTGAGTGAAAATTATAATCATCACCAAATTGTTTTAACAGACCAATGAGAGTGCCTTAATATCTTAAATTAAGTAGTTAGCAACAAACATCACAATCACAACATTTGGAAAAATGCAACACATCTCATGAGCAGCTGATGCAACCACCTTAACGAAATGCATTCTCAAAAACCAGTCTTCCATACCAGAGCATTTCCCTATTTTGCCAACTCGTCACCATCATTTAGAAAACAAATTTGAGAGTGAGTTTTTATTTTGTTTTATGGTCTATTCAGAAGGTTCCAAATGGCCATGTTTTAAAAAATGATGAAGCAAATTGGTGGGATTGGTTCGCTTGATCAAGTAAGAGTTTATTTTTTTAGTTAACCCAATCAATCATTAAGTTTGTTCCTCCATTAGGGTAGGTCAATTGGTGGTGTTACTGACCTAATAGGGTGTTTTGTTGATTTTCAAACGGAATGTACTGAGTTTTATTTCTTATGCACTTGTGTTGTCCACTACACATCATCCACTACACATTCATGCATATATTGATATTCACTTTAGTGTATCTATTAAAAAATCTATAATGATTCCTTAATTTTCTCACATTCAATCTTCTACTTTCTGCTTCTGCGTTGTGTTTTGCTTACATTTTGAAGACCATTCTAAATTAATAGTCATATGCAGCTTCGTTGCTTTACTTTTTGCTTTTATTAAGTAGTGATGAATTATTTGCATTCCACTGATTTATTTCTTATGCGTTTGCCTTTAAATAACACTGAAAATCAAGAGAGTGAGCATGCCAGTTGAATAAAGAGCATGATATGAGTCCAATTATATTGAACATGGGAGAAATTCCCTGGAATTTAGAATGTAGCTGCTGCATATAAGAGAACAAGTGATTCCCAAAAAAACTCAATTTAATTAATTTGAATTGGAGTCAACTCAATGAATTTTTTTGCACCATACAGCTCCATCTAGAGTCATATCCTCCCTTATTTCATTATTGCCAATAAAATTTTATATTCACTTTCCTTACTGAAACGCATGGGAGATGAAACAAGAGCTATAATTGTATATTCACTTTCTTTTTGAGGGAGTAAAGTAAGAGCCATATAATTTACCTTTCAATCTTACTACCTAAAATCATGTTTCAGCACTGTCGCATAACTATGTTTTCTTTTATAAGGGTTTATTTTTTTATACAAAGTAAGAGGTGTCTATGTTTGCTCTTTCAGTAACTTTGAGTATCATAGCTTAATTCATCTATCTTACTTCCCATTGTTTCCTCATATTATATCTTATATTTGTAATTCTATTTGCTCTATTTTCAGTTAGATTATATGCCCTTTTATGTTTGTTGTAGAATCTTCAATTTGAATTTAAATTTCCTTTTGTTTGTTGATTTCTACTATGGGATGAACCTATTGATGACAGTCAAAATGAAAGCTCATTCATCACCTATAGCTGGATTTCAATGTCGTGGCAAAATGCTTGTTGGTGATTATTGTTCATCCCAACTTTTTATGATGTCATCTATTCAGCCTCAATATTGTGAGCCTACTCTATTTGAATCCTCTGTTACAAGTGAACTAGGGGTTGATTTCACTGAGCTTAAGGATGAAGTCTTTGTACTTCTTCGCCGACTTAACATGCATAAGTCCTCAAACAATTTGCTTCATGATTTTCTTTCTCAATCTCCACCTTTGAAATTGCTTATTCATTTTGACAACATTGTCAAAGAAGAGTTAACATGCATAAGTCCTCAAACAATTTGCTTCACGATATTCTTTCTCAATCTCCACCTTTGAAATTGCTTATTCATTTTGACAACATTGTCAAAGAAGAGTTAACATGCATAAGTCCTCAAACAATTTGCTTCACGATATTCTTTCTCAATCTCCACCTTTGAAATTGCTTATTCATTTTTACAACATTGTCAAAGAAGAGTTAGGGATGGAATATCGACATCTTTTGGATAAATATCACGATCAAGTTGCTTTTAATGCAAATCAGAGTAGTGCATCGGCCTAACTTTGTAACATTGTTAATACTGTTTATATATAGATGTTTTGTTCTTCTTCCCTGTGTATGGTGATGTTTTATGTTATTTGGTGTTATCAACTCTTCTTTTTATTATTTTTTTCCTTTTAATTTTTGTTAATGTGATTAGAATGAGTTTCCTGTGTTTTACTAGCTGATTTGTGCACAATAATTATCATGTGTAGGTCCAATCCTATACATATAGATACTTGATTTTGTGATGTTTCTGTGTCAAGTTCATAATTTTCTGCAAAAAACATATTGACTTTTAAGCTATTTCAGGCTATCTTACACTATTTGTCATTGACAAGATGATTACCATGGATGAATTTGTCAATCGATTCACAAAATGGCTTGACGACGCAAAGCGTTCAATGGATAAAGAATACCACTTGGTAAAATCATTGAAAGATTTATATCAGGTAATTTGATCTATATGAATTCTACACATGGATCCGTTCTTATTTATTTATGATTAATTAGCAGCTTTCAAATCCCATCTTGCCACAAATCTCACAGATTTTGCAACCTTGGATTCAAAAGTAAATAGAGGAACATGAATGCAGAACCAACTAATATCACAAATTTTAGTACATATTCAAAGCTTGGAACATCAGATACACAAACCATCAAAAGATTAGTGCTTTTATTTTTCATTTTCTTCGTTTTTTTTTTTTTGGAAAACAAAACAAGGAAAAGTCCAAACCACGTTAGTATCGTTATATGTTTTCTGTTTTCATTTTCCGAAAAGCACTTCCTCATCTTTACTATTCTCTCTTTTCAATCGCTATAAAACGCTTTCTAATCTTTATTATTCCTGATCAATGCTATAGGGAAGCATATGGAATGAACAAAAAACACACAAAAAATCAGAATATTATACAAAAAAATTTATCTGAGTTTTATCACTCAATCAATAATTGATTTCCCAAAAAGGCTTACAACCTAATTTGTAGTAAACATTACAAGGTCACCAGATCACAATACACATCCCAAATCAACCCAAATTCACTTCCCACAAAAATCACAATTCAAAATGGATTATCTACACCTCAAAATATTTTATTGTTTATTTACTTTGTTTATCTTAAAGCTTTTTAGGTTGGTTTATCCTTTTGTATGTAACTTGCGGCTATATAAATTTCATTAGTAAAATTTTGCATTAAGGAGACAAACCGACTTTGTAGATATTTTACAGCTGGAAATGTTGTTTTGTCTTGGGGGCAGCAAGAGGAAGATCAGCTACGTCACGGTGATGCCGAAGATCAGCTTTTTCCTACTCAACTGTGCATTACATGGTCATGAAATAGTATCTGTTACTTGTGGAGCTGATCATACAATTGCATTTTCTGAGTCAAGTATGCAAGTGTACAGTTGGGGATGGTAGGGTTTTTTGATTTGTCTATCAGAATATAGAAAAACCTACTTTGCCTCAGTAATGCTTTGGTAAAATTTGAGAACTTTGCTTTTTGGGGAACAACTTTGAACCATAAAAGCCCACTTTTCACCGTTTGGTTTGTTGGCACTTGATCTCAACTTAAGTCCATTTGGAAAGGATTCAAGTGGGTTGAATCATGGGCATAGGCCGTCGTGCAGCCTCGCAATATTAATAGGGACTCACCTTGCTACACATTTATCTTATACATGTCATGTATTTTTTAACAAATGTTATGCAAGGTTGGTCCTCACTTTATGGGGGCCAAGGCAAAGTTTAAAAATGGGGCTTTTATACATAATTAAAAAAATATATATTTATTTAGTGTTTTTTGGCTTATACCAATACAAAATTTGCTTGTATATATAAATATTAAAATTATTAATTTTTTTTTTATCTATACTATGCACGAAAATTATCTAAAATATTAGGTGATAAATTTAATTTGAAAATGTTAGTGAATAATTTGATTGTAACTTGTTTTTTACAATAATTATAATTTGAAATAGATTTTGGACATTTTCGATGAGTAATGTTATTAATTTATTTAAATTTTTTTATGAAGAAATTGATTGAATGTAAAATTTGATCAATTTTGGCATAAAAAATTATTTCTCAAGGCAAATGTGTCTGGTATAATCGACAATATTTTATAAATAATCTATACATTTAGCAAATAATCATTTATTATTATTAAATAATTCACCACTTTAATTATTTTATAATAAAAAATCAGTGAAAATTTATTTTTAAACTACTAATATAATAATGTAATGTTTGGTTCACTAAAATGAGATTGAATAGAATGAAATAGTTATTTTTCATCCTCTCTATAGAATGACTATATTACAATGATGATTCTATTTGTAATATTTTTTTCATCATTTTTTTAGTGAATCAAACGTGAAAATAAACATTAAGATAGAATAAATATTTTATTTTAATGAATCAAACCTAACATATGAACTAAATCATTCGGGGCTCTATTTTTTACACAAAATTCAGGGGCTTGAGGTGGTCACCTTGGTGGCCTTGTCTCTTGGCGTGCCCTGCTGTTATGTAATTTTTTAGTAGAGTTATAACAATTTTTGGATTAGAAAATGTTACACAATTTGTGGTTAAAAAATGTCTTGATAAAAAAATGTGTAACATTACTATAAAAATTGTTAACATTACTTTAAATACGTAATTTCATCTTTAAACTATACATTGTCATAATTTTATAAAAAAATAATTGCGTAATATTTATCAAAAACACACATAACATGTACAAGAAATAATATGAGTATATACTCAATGGTTTCCCTAATAAATATATCAACAATATATTTGTTAGGAAACAACTAAAGAAGTCATATATAAATATTTTTTATTTTTTTGGACCGTGTTGTTTGGGTCCGGGTTCCACCAATTGTCCCATTTTAATGCTGAGGTTTAGACTCTCTAGAGTCTTTTTATATCATTTTACAATATTGGGAAAATTAGAAGACTCTAAAAGGTTATAGAGAAATTTAGAAGGCCTTAGAACTTCCTAGAACTATTTGAAACTTGGTAAAACTCTAGAGAAATCTAGAATGCGCATGTAGTAGAATAATTTAGAAAATTCTATAATATAGTGAAATAACGAAAAGTGTATTTAAGAATACTAATGATAATCAGAAAGCTCATATGGACCCAAATCTTTATGAATTAGTTACCTATGTACTATGAAGTACAGATACAGACACGCATACAGATACTGACACGAATACAGACACGAGATATATCAATTTCTAAAAAATAGGAACACAGACAAGGTAGGGGACATGACAAATTTTTTAATTTTTTATATTTTAATACACATTAATTATTTTATTTATTTATTATATTTTTTTAAATAATATGTTATTGTTAATTTATTATTTTTATTTTTAAATGATATATATTATAAATAAAAATATATAACAAATAAAGAATAATAAAATATGTTAAAATAAATAAAAAAAAAATTAAATATTTTATTTTATATATTTTTATTATATATGATTTAATTATTTTTTTTTAAATAATTGGTTGATTTATTTTATTTATTATATGTTAAAAAGTTAAAAAATAATAATTTATAATTAAATATTTTATTATACAAGATAAAAATTATAATTTATAAATTTTATTATATATATTATATATCATAAATTATATTATATTATATATATGATCAATATATATATCATAAATTATATCATAAATTATATTATATTATATATATGATCAATATCATTATCTTATATAAAGCCGAAGTGGGTTGGCTTTTTGGCTTTTTGGTTTTTTTGGCTTTTTTTAGCCTGGGCTTAAAAGTTTGATTTGGGAAGGGCTTTTTGGCTTTTTGACTTTTTTGACTTTTTTTGTGAGAAAGGAGTGTAATGATTATGGCTAAAAAAGCCTATTTTGTTTTTTGTGACTAAAAAAGCCTATTTTATCTTTTGTGACTAAAAAAGCCAAAAAGCCCCAAAAAAGCTCTTGCCAAACACAGGTAAAGTAAATTATATGCAATAACAGAGAGAAAGAGGGAGAGGGAGAACAGAGACGATCGAAGAGAGAGAGAGAGAGAGCGAGCGTGAGAGAGAGAGAGCTTAGATGACTGCTCGACTAATGGAGATCGACTGAGAGAGAGGGGCTTACCTTCGATCGACTTGATGGAGGTCGAGGGTCTTCGATCGACTGGATGGAGGTGGTGGATCGACTGGTTCAAATCGACTGATGGAGGTAGGTCTTCGACTAGATAAGCCTGAACCGACTGTCTCTTGACCTTACTCTGGTACTACAATGGTACTACAATACCTTGGTATGTCTCTTGACCTTAATCTTCTCCTTTACTCTTCTCTTTTGCTCTTTGTGTCTAGGTTTGGACACGCGTGTCCAGATTTGAAGACGGTTGATTTTTATCTCTAAAGAACTTTTCTGGTGGCGGGGTAAATAAAATAATTAATATTCCGTATAACTTTTGTTTTGAGTGTCCACAATGCACCCTGATACGTGATCAATAGAGAACAACATTAAGTGCAAATGCAAAATATTGAACTCAAACTCAACTCAAACAATAATATATAGTGTACAAACAGGGGATTGGCGGTGCGGAAAGACTATCCATATTAGGTGGAGATTTATATACTTATCACTTTACAACAACACGAAAAGAAAGTATTTCATGTCATCGGGACATCTAGGATCATCTCCTTGAGCATTTCATACTTGACATTGCGAAAATTACTTTTTATATCCTCGTCTCAGCTGTATGTCATTTTACGTATTTGCACCCCTATAAACTTTGGTATACCCTTGCAAATGACAATATTTTTCATAGGTCAATGCAACACTTCCTGTCATGCAAATGACAAAAGTATACAACATATACCTGAAAAGTTAAAAAATATATGTATAAAATAACTTTTTAAAAATAAATTTTACTTAAGTCAACAAATGAATAAATTTAAAAACAAAATAACTTAAGATTTTATATCTCACATTTTGAAATCCTTTTCGCATATAGAATTTATAAACGCCAATTTTCTTAATTATAAAAGAAGATTACTCTCTCAGGCTTGTAAATAATTTTACTTGGACCATTTCATTTAAATTGGAGATTAAAATAAATAATTTTGAGATATTTATCAAATTTTTAAGGTTTTAATTTGGCTTTTCTGTCTAAATTAGAGGTTAAAATTATTACTTTTGGGACTTTTGTTAATTTTTCAAGGTATACACGTAGATAAAATTATCAAAAATTCAAATGGAAGGAACAAACTGAAACTGAATAATTGTGGAGATCAAACAGTTCAGATTGAAGTCAGTGATGCCCTCAATTATTGGTGAAACTCAGACATTATTCATAAGAGGAAGGAATATCCTAGATGGGGTGTTTATTGCTAATGAAGTAGTTGATAGATGGAAGAAGGCCAAGCTGCGAGGGTTGATTATCAAGTTGGACTTTGAGAAAGCCTTTGATTCAGTAAACTGAGAATTCTTGTTCTCTATGATGTCTAGCTTTGGTTTTGGGTCTAAATGGGCCTTTTGGATGAAAGCTTGTGTGTCTTCAGGCTGAATCTTCATCCTCGTGAATGGATCACCAACTAATGAGTTCTCTTCAAAAAGAGGCCTTAGGCAAGGTGACTCATTATCACTATTCCTATTCAATATAGTGGCTGAAGGGCTCAATATTCTCCTTACCAGAGCACTTAATCTTGGCATTCTGAATGGAGTTTTGGTTGGGGGCTAACAAGTAGGCAAAATTAAGGAGGACAAGAGGTTTGTTTACACCACCAAGCCACCACAAAAATAACTAGCATACTCATAAACTAAGTAAGATTGGCACAAAATGGCAGAAACTTTCAAAGGAAATATTCCACTCTTTAGGGGAGAGCTGCCATTGGTAACTTGGAGCTTCATGCAGTGAATGGGAAGAGATTCCTCCTCCACGTACTCGTCGTCCTCGTCCTCGGTCAAGGAATCCTCCTCCGTTATGGTTGTTGGATTGGGATGACACTTCACCACGGAAAACCAAAACAAAGCAGAACTTATCATTGCCTAGATGGGCCAAGCTCGGAGGAGGACTTAGTGGTAATTGGTGGTGATTCAGAATATATAAATGGATCAGGAACAGGATGAGCTATTTCTTGTTCCCAATCCAACAATCACTCATCGTGTTTCTGATCCATTTATATATTCTAAATCACCACCACCCTCAATCTCATCACTCTCACCATTACCACTACCACTACCACCCTTTTCATCTTCTTCTTAAAAAATTGCCTATATTTGTCTAACTGATATTGATGAGTCTTATTGGTACGCTTTTCAAGTCTCCGAGGACGTTGACCATGACAATCAACAATTTCCCCACAACCACCCTCGTCTTCCTTTTCACCAAGACGACTATGAAAGGTATGATTTTGGTTCTGATCAATTTCTCAAACCCATTTTGACTGCAAAATTGCATACTTTAAGTGGTGCTAGCTGGGTGATTCACAACTCTTCATTATACCAGTTCGTTTGTCAATGGAGGAATGACAAAAAGAGAAATCAATTGGTTCGAATTGACCTTGGTAATAATCCTATTGCCAAGAAATTAGACATCTTTCCTCAATTGCCTCATGCCCTAGGGGCAGATATACACACTTTGGTTCTGGATGACAAGTTTTATTGCCTGGGTGGTTTAGAACCACCACCATCACCATGGGCCATGGCTTTTGACCCGAGCCTAAATCAATGGGAGTCTCTACCTAACCCTGCTCCTATTCCACCTTTTCCAATTATCATTAAACGTATATTCTCTGCAGCTATACATGTTCCCAAGCCATGTATTGTGGTGGGTTGGCTTGAGGATCGTGTCCTCCGAAGATACGATGTTAATACCAAAAATTGGGTGAGTGAAGAGTTTGAAATACCCAAGACCCGGTTCTTTGGTCCAGATGACTTAATGGAACCTGCATTGGCTCTTGACAGCATGTTGTATTGGTATTCAGCTCGACACACTACTGCATGCCTAATTGGGTATGATTTAATGAGAAAGACATGGTTCATGGGCAAGTTCAATGTCCATGACTATGGACGGTCTTACATACTTGAGGGTACGGGTCCTCCGCCTCCTCCAAGCTTGGCCCATCTAGGCGGTGATAAGTTCTGCTTGTTTTGGTTTTCAGTGGTGACACTCAATCCAACATTTATAACTGAAGGGGAGCAGGAGTCCTTGTCCAAAGAGGAGGAGGAGGTGGTCCCCATACTACTTAATTTTGAATCTCCTAATTATGAATCTCTTCACATTCACTGCATGAAGTTCCAAGTTACCAATGGTAGCTCTCCCCTAAAGAGTGGAATATTTCCTTTGAAAGTTTTTGTCATTTCGTGCCAATCTTACTTAGTTAATGAGTGTGCTGGGTATTTTTGTGGTGGCTTGGTGGTGTAAGCAAGCCTCTTGTCCTCTTTAATTTTGCCTACTTGTATCAAATTTAATTATTATTTATATTTATACACCACAGCCATTTTGTTTTATAGGTCTCTTAGTTGGATTAGTTTGCGTTGCAAGCCCTTATTTTAAAGGATGTATATAATACAGTCTTGGAATTTTGACAAAACACATACTTGTGAGAAAACTTCGTTTGTTATGTTGGTTTGGTTATATGTAATAATTCTTTTGTTACTTTTCCACAACGAATAACCAGTTAGGCTTAAACTTGCTTTTTTGGATTGATGTTAAAAACTAATTGCAATGCTTGCTTCTCATACTGAATATAATGCCTGAATAACAAAAACAAACAATTCTCAACACAATTTGATCCCAATCAAAACCAACCATCCTATAACCCAATGTTATTGGTTATCAGGTAAAATATATTAAACATCTTTTGAGAGTAACAATCCATGAGATTAGTGTAAGATTGGTTATCCAGTGATTGTGAGGGGATTAACAATCCATGAGATTAGTACAAGTTTGATTATCCATGATTGTGAATCATGGATTAATAATCTCAATCCTATGCTATAATCCGCCCAATCAAACAGGCCTTTCATGAATTATTTGATATGCTGGAGATTCTTCTTGCTTGTGAAAGTGTTATCTCTACCCTACAAAGCAAATAGGTCAGTTTGCGAGGAAACATTTGCTAGGCATGTTTACAAAACACTCTGTCCCATATAACATTATTGGTCTAATAGCCGTTCTATAGAACTTACCTTTTAATCTAGTAGGTATTCGTTTATCGCACAGTACCCTAAACGCATTTCTCCACTTACACCATTCCACCTTAATCCTATGGGTCACATTCGCATCAATCTCCCTCGCTGTTGTGATAATCGATCCTAAATAACAAAAATGTTTACTCTTAGACAGTTCTTAGTTCTTAATCTTCACTTCTTCTCTGATTTCATTGTTACTGTTACTAAATTTACATTTCATGTATTTTGTCTTAGTTCTGCTTATCCGGAATCCTTTAGATTCAAGAGCTTTTATCCAAATCTCAAATTTTGTGTTAACTCCTTCTCCAGTCTCATCCACTAACACGATATCGTCTACAAAAAGCATACACCATGGCACGTCATCTTGAATATTTCTCGTCAACTAATTCATAACTAAAGCAAAAAAATAAGGACTTAAGGTAGATCCTTGGTGTAACCTTACAGTGATAGAAAATTCATTTGTCTCTCTAGCAGGCGATCTAATAGTGGTCACCACCCCTTCATACACTACAAGAATTTACACATTTTGCGACCACTTTTGCCGACCAAAAAAATTTTGGTCGCAAAAAAATGACATTTGGCGACCAAAAAATGAGTTGGTCGCAGAAAGTGGTATGCTTTTGCCGACCAACTACAAATTTGGTCGCGGAAGGTCACATTTTTTTTGGCGACCAAAAATTTGGTTGCCAAAAACTTATTTTCAGCAACCAAAAAAAATTAGTCGCCAAATTAGTACTTTTAGCGACTAATATTTTAGTCGCCGTTGATTGAGATTTGGCAGCTAAAAAAATTTGTCGGCGAAGGTACTTTTTTTGTGACTAATATGGTCTTTTGGTCGCCAAAAACTTATTTTCAGCAACCAAAAAAATCAGTCGCCAAATTAATATATTTAGCGACTAATATTTTAGTCGTCGTTGATTGAGATTTGGCTACTAAAAAGATTTGTCGGCAAAGGTACCTTTTCTGCGACTAATATTTTCGTCGCCAAATACTAATGAAATTTATTTACTTTTGATCTTTGCCGACCAAAAATGTGGTCGGCAAAATACTTATTTTTAGTGACCAAAAAACATTTTGTCGGCAATAAAGTTAAACAATTTCAAAAACACAGATTCATTTTTTGGTGGGAATACACTCTTACATTACCGCCCAATTTATTTCCTATCAATATGTACATAGACCCAAATAAGTTCACTCTCTCTCTCTCTCTCTCTCTCTCTCTCTCACCATCGTTGATTCGCCGTTCACAGTCACCGTTGGTCTTCCACCGTCGTTCACCCTCGATCTTCCACTGTCGCGCATCATTACAAATCAAAGTGCAACAATGGTAACCTCTCTCTCTCTCTATCTCTATATCTGTATACATACAAATATATGTGTAGCTAATTTCGAATTAGATTCAGATTTCGATTTAGATTCTTTCAATCTTGTTTTCAATTCTAACCTCCTTTGCTAATGGAATTAATTATTGTTCTCACCTCCTTTGCTAATGGACTCCTCCGAAGTCATTTCGTGAGTATATTCCTTCTCCACCGTGAACAACCACCATCAGCCCTCTTTTCCCTTTTACCCCTGTTTCTCCCCCCTCCCTCTCTCTCTATATATACTATATAATTGTTATATGAATTTGGCTATGGTGAGAGTATGTGGATGACCTGAAATTCCAATATGGGTTTTGAATTAAAGAAATCATGATAGTCTGTTGGATGAACTGGGTTTGGACTGATTGTCTTTTGATTATATTAAAAGATGTTGGAAATAAGAAGAATACATGGAATGTTAAAATTATATAAGCAATATGAATTTATTGCTTTATAGTTCTGTTTAGCTTGGAGTGGGCACAAGATTCAGTAGTTTTCTGCTCACCTCACCTCCAAGTGAAAAGATGTTGATAAAGGATGAATACATCCTGGTTTGGTTTTAATTCAGTTTTTTACTTTATTTTATTTTTTTATACCCATTAATTCCTGCTTGATTTTGTCAAATATGCAGCTTTTGGGCGAGCTTAACATGGGAGGTGTGAAGGCAGATGGTGGTGACGGTACTTCAACTTAAATTCAGATATAATCAGTTTTTTATACCCATTAATAGAAGCAATAATATTAATATATTTTTTGGTTTAATGAAGAACAGAATGGGATAAAACGTCTCTAGGAAAATCAGTCAGATATTTCACGTCATCTTTTTTGCAGCTTCTGTTAAAGTCATGCAAGGTTTGTCTCATTCATTTATATACCAAACTATATTTCATGTTAATAATTTTTTTCCTCAAATGTTATCTTTTATTTTTTATTTTTACTTTAAACAAAGAGTGGTTTAAAGGAGAAAGCAACAGCATTGAAACAAGCTATTTACAATATATTGCAGGAGGAGATAGAAAGTTCTTACAGTGCAAAACTTCGGGAGTCAAAAAATTCACTGAGCTGGTAGTCTTTTCTGAACTTTTAGCTTTCTAGGATTGTGCCATAAGAAGTAAGTGAAAATTATGTAAAGTGTTATTACTCTATTTTTATGTTGTGAAATTGTGTCTCGAAGAATCCAGTAGAATTAAAAAGAACATTGACAGTTGTGTAAATTATCATGATGTCAAACCATTACAGTTTCCCTCTCTATTTGTTGATCTTGGTCTTTTATTTAATTATTTATTGTTGATAAATCTAGAACTGACCACTTTTGAGATTGAAAGAAATGATTTGGTTAAATGTTTAGCAGAATTGGAATGGATTGAAAGTAACCAAATAGTGTCTCTGTTGTGTTGAGAGTTGAACATTGCTTTCACTTGTGCATTGCTTTCTATCTGATTAACATTGCTTTATAGTGTCTCTAATTAACTTTTGGAGCTGTTCTTATTTGGAAAAAGAATTATGGTGTAGTGCCTGTTATTTACCCATTGGCTGGTATAGAAATTTTTTCAAATATAACACCATACTCTTGTTTACAGTTGAGCACATGTTTTGACTAATCAAATAAGAATTATGGTGTAGTGCACATGTTTTGACTAATCAAATATGGTGTAGTGCACATGTTTTGACCACATAATTACTCTGCAAACCATAGATCCCGTATACCAAAAATCTGTTACTAAAATGTGGGACCTCTAGTGATGTTTACAATGTCTCATGTCATTTCTTTATGTCAGTAGCTTTAGGGGAATTGAGTTCTATCCTCTTTTGTATTTTTCTTTCATGATCTTGTCAATTGACCTTGCTTCGGGTCTTTGTCATTTTTGTAAAGCTATGGTTATAATTTTTGCATCATATTTGTTTTAGTATGATCTACCGTTGTTGATTGTGTTATCCTTTGCACTTGTACTAATGTCAGATGGTTTCTCCTAATGCTAATTGCCTGTATGTGGTTGAAGCATCTATGGCACATAGATCATCAGATGAATCCTTAGTCTATGCTATATGATTTTTTTTCACTAGCACTTTATTTACCTTCAATGGCATCTGTTACAGCTGAAAATATTTGCAGGATTGGCCTTTCCTCCCCTTTACTTCTACAATGGAGGAGTTAGATAGTTCCTTGCTACAATAAAGCAACATGTTTTTATTGTGAGGTAGGTTGTTTTTAATTTTAATTGTTCTTTTCAACTTGAAATCCTTTGATTGTGAGTAATGAGCATAGTTGGAGATAGAATAAATTTGTTTTTTGGACTAGAATATATTTTTTTTATTATTGCAATATGAATGTCGAATTCCCTAGTTTGTTTTTCTGACAATCTATTTTAATTTAATATGATTGATTTTTGTTCATTTGAACCACATAAAATTGTTATTAAGGCAACAAATAAATTTGCCCATTCAATACAAAGTTGTGCTTGAAAATTGGATCACGTAGTATTAGATTCGGGTTGGGATTCCACAGTCCTATAAGATCCAACTGGTTATAGAAGAGTCATGTAACACAGATAATCATTGCAAACAACTGGTTATATGGACTTTCCAGAAGATTTTGTTAAATATTAGGCAATTAAAACTTTATCTACCCTGTTAAAGTTGGTTTCTCAAAGAATTATCTATAATTAGAGATTAGTAAGTTGTTAGTTGTTAATTATTGGAGGGTTTGTTGAATCATGTACCTATAAAATATAATATGGTGCATAATTTGGATTCCAATAAAAAAAATCAATCTTCACCGAGAGGTTGTCCTGGGAGCAAATATATAATGGAGCTTTAATTTTTGTTTATTATAGGTCATCAGATGTAATTTTGCCTATCACTATAAAAAAAAGAAGGGAAAACTACAAATCAGTGCATGTGATAAAAATAATTTGCAATATCTGGTAGTGCAACTCTTTTTGTGTAAAAAACACAGCAAATGTTACATCCCAAGAAGATTCTCACCATTTTAGCAAGTATTTGCCACACTTCCCACTGAATTGTAATCTCCCCTAGAAAAAATGGTGGAAATAAGGAAAAGCAAAGGAAAATGAGAAAAGTTCTTTAGAATCTGTTGAGATCCCATGCATGTTGTGTAACATAAATATGGTGCTAGCGTTGAAATTCCAAAAATATATTTACTCCAATATGAGGATCTGCTGTTGAGTGTGGTTCAGTTCTTATCTGATCCACACTACTCCCAACAGTTTAGGGTGCTAAATTGTATTGAAATTGAATATTTTCCCCTGCTGTGCTTAATTGCCTTTACTCACAGTTTAGGGTGCTTCTTGATCCAGTTCACTTTCACTCAGTTCTTGAACTTGTGTACCAACAGGAAGATCGTGCAAAATGTGCTGCGCGCAAGAGAATCAGGAAAAGGGGTTCTCACTGCTCCTTTCAGGTTACTCAAATCAAATCGCCAGGGAGTCATATTGACTTTTGCTGTCTACAAGACAGATCTCCCCTCAAATGCAACATCAAGTGAGAGGATTCAAGCAACTGATGGGTATGTTGTCTGCCCAAAAATCAAACTTGTCATTAGCTCCTTAAGGGGGAATAGAGAAGAGAAGAAATAAATAAATATACAATGATGACAATTTTATAACTGATCGTATTCATAAAATAAATTGTATTTAAAAAATATAAAACAAATTTAGAGGTCATCGCAAAGTAAAATAGAATTAATTGAGTTGATGTACTGTCTTAGCTATAAATAATGAGTGCAGCTAGAAATTTCAGGATGCAGACAAGATTAGAAAGATTGAATTAGATAAGAACTTCATTTAATGTTTCACTACTGCCAAGCAAGTACCTTGGCGGAGTCTTCGATATCGAATCAAATGTGGAGAAGTTGCTTCAACAACTTGCAGGCAAACAAACCATACTTGTGAATGTGTATGATACCACCAACTTTTCGCACCCTATCAGCATGTATGGCTTGAATGTATCAAATGATAGGTTACAACATGTTAGCACACTTAACTTTGGTGATCCGTTCAGAAAACATGAGATGCGTTGCAGGTGATCTATTTAATCCTATCTGTTACTGTGTATTTTAGAGGGGTCAATGCGAGTTCTTAGATTGAGATTCAAAGTGATAAAATGGACTTACAACTAAGTTTGTTCTTCAAGCAGATTCAAACAAAAACCACCATGGCCATGGTTTGCGATGATGATTTCAATTGTTATCCTCGTAATTGCATTGCTTCTTGGGCATATAATCAACGCAACAGCGAATCAAATAGCCAAAGTTGAGGATGATTACCATGAGATGATGGAGCTGAAGAAACAAGCAGAGGCAGCTGATGTTGCTAAATCACAGGTATTTGATAGTTGTAGTTCATGTATTGAAATTTTGTTAGGCTTCACCTAATATGTCTACATGGTTCTAATTGAATTTCAATCCTCTGTAGTTCCTTGCTACTGTGTCCCATGAGATCAGAACCCCAATGAATGGTGTTCTTGGTAAGTTTTTGTTATTGTCCTTTATCATTTTAAGTCATTTAAATACATTGCTTTGGGGAAAACATTAAAAAATTATTTAAAAATAAACAAAGAAAGTGGGGTTGTTGAGTGATGTCTGTATATATGTTTATTCAACAGGAATGTTGCAGATGCTAATGGACACAGATCTGGATGTAACTCAACAAGACTGTCAGAACTGCACAGGGCAGTGGAAGAGCGCTGGTTTCACTAATAAATGAGCTTTTGGACCAAGCAAAGATTGAATAAGGTAAGCTCGAGCTTGAGATTTACAGAGATATCTAAAAATCAAATCCATCAAACTGATTCACAATTTCAAGCATAGTGCACTGAACCTCATTGTCTCCACCTACACCATCATCAAAACATGCACCTCCTATGGCATCTAGTTCATCAAAAAACACGATACAAGCTTTTTTGGAACGTGCCATCTGAAATAGTTCACGAACCAGATGGGCACCCTCCCCAACATATTTCTTAACAAGTTCACTTCCAATAACACGGATGAAACACGCATCAGTTCTGTTAGCCACAGGTGGACCATAGCATAGAACACCCTTAGGAGGGTCGATTCCGAGGTTAACAAACTTTTCAGGATCATTCCTTTGAAGTAACTACATAAAGGAGAAACAAATAAACCATAAATAAAGAAAAAGAAAAGAAAAGAAGAGAAACGAAAAAACAGAGAAAACCATAAATAAGAGGAAGATTGTTTTCAACATTGTAGTAGTCTTCTATGTCTGTCTCTGCTTGTCAAGCTTGATTGTGTTTGCCATGACCATATATGAACCTTGCACTTTTCTGTGTAAACATGAGTCTCATTGTCCAATCTGTTAATACCCATTTCAAATTTGTAATTAGCAGCTTATACTTTGAAATTGATAATTTAATTACCTGCAAATGAGTTAGAAATTTTGATTTGAACTTGCGATTCTCTGAAATTGATAATTTAATTACCCATTTCAAATATTTTCATTAAAAACAAACCTAACATTATTTCTCATTTTCTTTGTTATAGATGGATGATGGATGATCTCGTGCACGAAGCTAAATTGTACAAGACTACTGGGCAGTATAAGCATTTTTGGGAGGATTAAATATTTTTGGATGGATGTGTATGGATAACAAATATTAGTAGTTTTATTTGTTGATAGCTGCGCATGGATAACAAATAGTTATGTTTCAAATTGTTATGCTAGATGGATGTGACTTGTGAATAAAAACTTAGAATAGTTGTATTGTGTCGAATGTTAATGAATTATGTATTGTGTCGAACGTTAATGATTCAGTTGATTTGAATGATGCTTTAAAATTATAGGTTTATTATTGATTGAATGAATTATTAGGAATTACAGGTGTATTGTTTTCCTGCTTTGGCGACCAATTTATTAGTCGCGACAAATAAATAATTTTTTTTTGCAAAAAATGACAATTGCCGACCAAGAGTTTTGGTCGCAAAAAATACATCTATTGCTGACCAAAACAGCTCTTGGTCGTGGAAATTTACTTTTGCCGACCAAAAGTTTTGGTCGCGAAAAGTAACAAATGGCGACTAAATGTTTTGGTCGTGGAATGTCACAATTGGCGACCAAATTTTTTGGTCGCGAAATGTGTCAATTGGTGACTAAGATATTTGGTCGGGAAAATCACTTTTTTGCGACCAAAGTGTTTTAACGACAAAATGAATTAGTCGCGGTAATTAAATATTTAGCGACCAAAAATTTAGTTGGCAAATCTAACTTTTGTCGACCAACCAACATTTTTGTCGTGAATTACTTTTACCGACCCTCAATTGGCGACCAAAGTAGCGACCAAAAAAATTGATTGCGGATAACTTTTGCCGATCAAAAATAGACTTTTAGCGATCAATTTTTTTGTTGCCAAAAGTGTTAATTCTTGTAGTGATACATGTTCTTAATAAAATCAATGTAATCTTTTGTCACCCATTTCTTCTCTAACATCTGCCATATTATATCCCGGGCACTCTATCATATACTTTCTCAAGGTTGATAAACACTATATGAATGTCTCTTTTCTTTTCTCTATACTTTTCTATTACTCTACTCAAAAAATAGATCGCTTCCGTTGTTGACCTGTCAGGTATAAACCCAAATTGATTCTCTGACACCTTTGTTATATCTCGCAATCGGGGTTCCATCACCCTCTCCCACACATTCATTATATGACACATTAGCTTGATTCCTTTATAGTTGTTGCAATTCTGAACATCTCCTTTATTCTTATAGATTGACACGAAAATACTTTTTCTCCACTCATCTGGTATGTTCCTAATCAACAAAATTTTGCTAAACAACTCTGTTTTTACCCAAACACTTCCAAGTTTCAATAAGGATATCATCGGGTCCTAAAGCCTTATTGGATTTCATCTTCTTAAGTACAATCTCTACTTCAAAGTTCCTAATCCTGCGATAGAACCTATAGTCTTGATTTATCGTATTATTGGCTATTTCTTCCTCTATTGCCATACCTCCATGTTCTTTATTTAATAGTTTCTCAAAATAATTCTTTCATCTTTCCTTAATCTTTTCATCCTTCACCAATACCTTAGAATCCTCACTTTTGATGCATTTAACTTGATTAAAATCTCTTGTTTTCCTTTCCCATATCCTAGCAAGTTTGTATACCTTCTTCTCTCCTTCCTTACTATCTAGTCTAGTGTATAGGTCATCATAAGCTTTCAACCTAGCATTTCTCACTACTTTCTTGACCTCCTTATTAGCCAATCTATAGCCCTTAAGGTTTTCCTCAGTTCTATTATTCTGCCACTTTTTAAAGCACTTTTTTTTTTTTTACCTTGACTACCGCTTGAACCTCTTCCCTTCACCACCAAATTTTCCTAGAGTTGGGTCCTGTTCCTTTCGACTCTCCAAGCACTTTCCTTGAGATTCTCCTCATACAATTGGCCATCGAGTTCCACATGTTAGCATAATCTTCCAAGTCCCAAGTACTTTATCCATTCTATTCTTAAATATTTATAGTTTATCCCCTTTTAGATCCCACCATCTCGTCCTACGATGCCCACCATTCTTTCTAGCTTGGTATTGCCCTCTAAAACATAAATCTAGTACTAAAATCCTATGTTGAGAAGCCAGGCTCTCTAGGAATCACCTTACAATCATTGCATTTTAGGCGGCCTACTTTTCTCACTAAGTAATCTATTTGGCTCTTAACTGACCCACTCTTAAAGGTTATCAATGCTCCTCCCTTTTCTTATATATAGTATTGGCCACTAGTAGGTCAGAAGCCAACGCAAAATCTAAGATACTCTCTCTAGCCTCATTTTTGTCACCAAAATCGTATCCACTATGCACCCTTTCATAGCTTAGTTTATCTATGCCTACATGGCCATTAAAATCTCCACCTATAACCAGGCACTCTCCTACTAGTATCTCCTGTAAGATATCATCCATTTGTTTCCAAAAATTCTTCTTAGTCTGATCATCTAATCCTACTTGAGGGGTGTATGCACTAATAACATTCATTATGTTCCCTCCAATAATTAGTTTAACTAATATAATCCTTTCCCCTTTCCTAATGACCGCCACTACATTTTCCACAAGACCCTTGGCAATTATGATTTCTACCTCATTCCTGCGTTTATCTTTACCACTATAATACAGTTTAAAATCGGTATCCTCAATTTTTCTAGCTTTCTCACCCGTCCACTTAGTTTCTTGTATGCAAGCTATACTAACTCTCCTCCTAATCATAACATCTACCAATTCCATCGTTTTATCAGTTAAGGTTCCTATGTTCCAAGTGGCTACTCTAAACCTGTAGTCTTGGATTAGCTTCTTTACCCACACTCGTCTAGAAAACGCGGGAACCTTTGCCTATTTTCACTGCATGCAGGCGTCGATGTTGCGCCCCTTGCTCACTTTTCGAAACACTCGGAGGCAGGCGCAACGCATCACTTGAGGGGAACGACCTACCATTTAAACGATTCAAAGTAGGATTCATTGTCATAAAAGATCCGAGCAACTTTTTTACATGTTGGCTGTTGACTAAAGAACAGTCGTGCTCTCTCAGTATTCCTCCCATTACCATCGAAGCGATTTTGATAAAAAAATCTCTGACTATCACCACCGTCGTCGAAGATCCGATCTCTGACCACCACCGTCTACTGAGTGAGCACCACGGTTGAAAATCACTATCCTCTATCAAAAACCTCAGAACTCGCTCGTTTTGTTCGAAAGCTGCTCCTAGGGTTTGGATTCATGACATAGCATCTAGATATTGGTGAATTCTCTCCAATTCTCTCTAATTCATTGTTGATCATTATTGGGAATCAGATGAATTCTCAATTTTTGTGTACTTCTTTTCTCATAGAAGTCTCTCTCTCTCTCTCTCTCTCTCTCTCTCTCTCTCTCCACTACCAGAAAATTGACTTTTTGCCTCTATTTTCTTGCGGCCGCCTATTTAGCCGTGGGAAAAAATATATTTGGGACAGCATAATAAGAGACAAAAGTAATTGATAGTAAATGGTCCCAATTTATCAGTGACTTTAAACCTCATTCAGCCCGTAGGAATGCAAGGCCTAATTTATTTCTTCTAATTCTTTTTATTTATTTGCTCCATTCCCAGTTTTTCCCTAAACAAGCATTAAAACCACTGGGATTCGACATCGCTCTCTTTCTCTCGTCGTCTAAAGAACACCAGTATGAATCTTTGTCTCTCGATCTCTCAATCGCTCCCTTGATCTCTGACACACACACACACACACACACTCTCTCTCTCTCTCTTGATCTCTCAATCTCTTTTGATCTCTATCTCTCTCTCTCTCTCTCTCGTTCAATCTCGTTCTCTCTATATCTACACATTATCTAACCTTTTTTAGATAATTTTTCTTCTACTAAAAATCTCTCTATACAAGTATATATATGAATTTATATACGTATCTCTTTGTATTGATTGAATAATGATCCTTATTTTATTTTCAGGTTCTCAACTCATCCAATCATTGATCGGCAGTGGTGGAAAAATCAACTTCTTTGAGAAAAGAAACCCTAACTTTCTCATTGGAGGTAAATTCTAATCTATTTGTTTACATGTTTGTTTTGGTTTTGATCTTGTTTAGATTTGTATTGAACAACTCTTTGTTAGCTTTTTGTTTATTGTTTAGGAATTGATTTCAATTTGTTAGCTTTTGTAGTTTGAATGCCATGTTTATTGACAAATGTGTTCAGTTAAAATACAGTTAATGTGTTGACTATTGTTGATGTCGTGATTAATTGCTGCAAATTTCAACATAGACGAATGGGAAATTAGTTTTTTTTTCCAATTCCAAAAAGAGTAGGAGTATAAACTCTAATTATTTGATGAATATTTTCCCAAAAACATAAAATAAAAATGATTAGATGATTACAAATAAGAGCATATATTTTATGATAAAGAGTTGGTACAGTTCACATCTTAAAACTAGAATTAGAACTACAAGACATTTGGGAATACATTATATAATAGAAGCAAAGACATTGTCAGGTCTTTATTGATGAAAATTTCAATCTATTTTTCTCAAAGTTTTGAATTTTTATAATGTAAAAATCTTTGTGTCATATTATTGGTTCTCATCAATTTTTTTTTCTTTTTTAATTATAATTATCAATATGATAATACCTTTCAAATTTTGTCCATTAATTAGAGAATCTTTGGAATTTTCAACAATATGGAAACTTCATTATTTCTTAAATTGATGATGAAAATCTCAATATATGTTTCTTAAATTGTTAGTTACAATTGATTTGTAAACCACTTGTTTTTCCTTAATTGGATAGTAAGTTGAAATAAACAAATTTTGAGAACTTCTTGTTTTTTCCTTCGTAGATATTTTGGTTTTTGCTTTTGAGGACTTTTTGTCCTCTTTGTACTTCTCTTTTCTCCTTTTTAATAAAATTCTTCTTTTATTGTTGATCCAAAAAAAATTTGAAATAATTTTTTTTATGATATAATAATAATAAAAAAAAAAGATCTGGCTTTTGAACAGATTGTTTAAGAGAGGATTTTTTCTTAAACTTGAGTCCTATTTCCTCTTCTTCTAGCAGCATTTCTTCTTTAACCAGCTAGAAATTTAGCATCAGCTTTGTGTTGTCTTTAGATTGTATTAACCTGATGAAAAAGCAGGGGCCTGTTGTCTTCTTGTGGGAAATCATTTTTTTCATTGTTATTGGGTGAACCTCTTGAGTAGTTAATGACTGAAGGTTCATTAAATGATGGGACATTATAATCAATTGAAGATGAGGGTATTTATAAGAGCAAGAAATTAATAACAAAAAAATAAACAAAAAACTAAAACTATTTATTGGTATTTGTGTTTCTTGAAGCAATGAAGTTGGCTTGGCATTTTGTAGATTATAGTGTGGTTGACTAAAATATTTTAACTGTTGTTTTGGTTGGGAAATCTGACATAGAATTTTTATCTTTTTAATAATGTATGTGATAATGATCATTAGTTTAGAATGTTAACTACTACTACTTCTTGTGTTTATTAGTTTTTATTGAGTTTTATGAAATGTGGTTGATTATGATACTATTGTTTTGAGCTTTTAATCTTCATAAATACTCAATTGCTCATTTTCTTCAACAGTTTCATGGGAAATTACTGGGCCATTGGTTTTATTTGGTGTACTTTCTAAACTATAATGTGTTTTTCAGATTTAGTTATACTGTGTTGGTAATAAAGAACAAATAGATAAACACGTTTTCTATTTGGAAATCCTGGATAGATTTCTCATTTAGTTGCCAAATGAACTTCTATTTCAAAATTTTCAATTGTTCCACTCCACTATTGTTGAAGTGCTCCATTGCTTTTCATGTAGATACGTTCCCATGTTTGGAGAAATTGAGTTTGATCCGATTCGATAGTTTCATTCAATAGACATAGAGGAATAGCTTGATGCTCTGGGCAGAGTTGTTGGTAAGGTTAGTGGAGCTATTTAGGGATGGCAATTTGAACCCGACCCAATGGGGACCCCGCCCCCCGACCTCGATTAGAACAGTTTTTTCTCGAAAAATACCCCCGACGGGCTAGAGATGGTATTCGAAAATGAATTCCTGACAACTTTCGGGCCAGTGATGGTGATAGGTTCCCCCGCCCCTGCCCTGGCCCTGGCCCTGGCACGACCCCATTCCCATCCCCATCTCGTTTTCGCCCCGAACTGAAATTACTATTATACCCCTCTCTCTCTATATATATATATATATGTATGTGTGTGTGTGTTTAGGGTTTAGGTTCAATCGCATTCTCTTCTCTTCTCTCGTCTGTGTAACTGTGTTTGCTCACATGACACGGTTGCTGCTGTTGCGTCACTCGCTTTTCCTCACCAGAGACAATGTCATCTCCGTCGATGTCCCTGCTCCCCAAGGCTGGAAGAAGAAGGTTCGGTTCTCTCTCTCTCTCTCTCTCTCTTTTTGTCTGTAACCCTTCCTTTCTCTCTAGATCTCTAAAACTCTCTATTTCCCGAAGAGGGTTCAAGGTTTGCTTCGCTGGCTTAGATCTCAACGATTCGAATCTCTCAATCGGTTTCTCTCTCGTAGATCCGAGTTCTGATCTTGAAGGTTCGATCTCACCACCATGGCGACCGCTAATGCTCTGATTAGCATGAGGGAGGCCCTCACGGTAAATTTCATATTCCACTTCTTTAACTTGGAATTCTTTGCTAAATTGCAAGACAAACGGTTGTGTTTCGAACTCATATTGAGAATTTGTTTTCTGGTATTGAGAATTTTTGGCTTCATAATGATGGGGATTTGATTGTGGTCTTTGTTTGTTGTGTGCTGTGTTGATGCAGTTCTCTAGCATAGGGATCAATCCACAGTTTATCATGTTCACTCATGTTACCATGGAATGCGATAAGTATATATGCGTTCGGGGATTTTTCGGGGTTGGGAAAACCTGATCCCTATTAGGGGGCGCGGGCGGTGGGTGATGGGTTACTCGCCGGGGATCAGGGACAGGGACAGGGACAAGGACAGGGACAGTGATACCTTCGGGGATCGGGGATGGGGAGTGTAATCCTCGGCCCTGCCCTGGCCCGTTGCCATTCCTAGAGCTATTAGGGGTTTTGCTGCTTCTGCAGCCATTATCTCTGTACCCATGTCATTTCTAATTTTCTTAATATAGTCGAAGATGTTTTATTAGATCAAATATGTTAGGCTCAGTAATGAAGCGCCATATGATGTCATGAAGTTTCTTCACATTGCCAAATGTGGCCCTGGTTTTCCCTAAGATAGTATCTTTATAGGTATTATATGGTCAATTCTAGGGCAAAAATTAGCAACCCATCATTGGGGTGTGTGTGCATGTGCTATCTGCAAGCTGAGGCTAATTGGTGACTCATTTTCTTTGTTCCAGAATTCATCTAACTTCTTTGCTGAAATTTTGATTGTGAGCTGGTTGAATGCTATCATCATGAGAGGTATATTGATTAGTAATGGTGCCTTATAATTTTAGTAGTATATTGTTTTCCCTTTCTCACCATTAGACCTTCTACAGGGTGAGCTTATTGGTCTATAGCCCTCTGGCAATGGGCATACTTTCTGAAAAGTATTTCTCACCTGATGAGCTGATGCTCGTTTGAATCTTTTTGAAGGTTGAACACCAACTTGCACTACTAGAAAAGGAGGTTTTAGACACGAATTTTTTTGCGGCGGTTTGAAAATTGTCACAAAAAGCAACCTTTTGCGACGGTAAAAAATACTGTCATGAAAGTATTATTTTTGCGACACCAATTGATTGTCGCAAAAATAAATACCATTATTAGGGACGGAAAATCCAAAACCATGGCAAAAATTAATATTATACGCGATGGTATGTTACCTGTTGTACATTTTTTTTCCCTCTTTTTTTTTTTTTTTTTTTTTTTTTTGTGTGATGCCTTTTGTTAGCTTATCGCAAAAGGTTTTATTTTTGCTCATTCGTGACTGTCCTTAAAGTCTTCGCAAAAACTTAATCCCTAATTTCCGTTTCCTCTCCCCCACCCCCCTCCTTCCCACTCACCATGTCCACTCCCCCCACCCCACCCCCTCCTTCCCCTTCATTCCTAAACTTCTAGACTCCTTTTTGGATATAAAATAAGAAAACTTTGTCTTCTTTGCCTGCCCTAATTTCACTCTCTCTCTCTCTCTCTCTCTCTCTCTCTCTCTCTCTCTCTCTCTCTCTCTCTCTCTCTCTCTCGCAACGGCAACAATACCGGCATCTAGGTAACCCTCATCTCCTCCCCTCTTCTTTCCTCTCGCTCTTGCTCGCGCAGACCCTCACAATCTATCGCTCACTCTCTCAAACCCTCACAGACTCTCTCTAGCAGCGGCAGGGACTTCCCACCTCCGGCATCCAGGTATAATTCTCTGCTCTTCTTGTTTGTCCTCACCTCTTTTTCTCTTCTTTCTCTTTCAATTATCTTTGAGCTATTGACATTAACAAGTCATTTAGTTGATTGAATATTTTTGATTAAGGATAAAATAGTATGAAAATTGACATAGGTTTGATCTAAACTATTTTTCTAGTTAAATCCAATGAATAGGGTTTGAAGGTAGCCAGATTTTGAGGTATATACATAAGCACCACCTCATCCACCCAATAACATTGCTACATTAATTTTATTTCAAATTTTAAAAATTAATTTCGCAAAATGTCAAGAGGCTTGCATTCTAGTGTTCTTGCTCTGTTTTTTTGTGCATTTTGGTGTCCTTGCTGTGTTTTCATTTTTGCGATTGATTGGTCCATGTAAGTTTTCATTTCTTTACAAGCCCATGTCTAATTGGTTTTATCTTTTTATTCTAAAAAGTATTTATTTGTATATTTATGATAATCTGATTGTATAGGTGCATACGTAATAGCTTATATATATACCATATGTTATGTGAACTTCATTGTGATGAAATAAATTTTGCTCTTATCATGTCTCACTATGATCCTATTTTGGGTGCTCAATCTTTGCCCTCAGTATTTATCTCCTTGGCAGTTGTCACTTGATTGACGTAATAAAAAAAAAAAAAAAAAGCTTTTAAAGTTTTCTTGATGTAATTTTGACATTTTCATCAAAGAGGCTACAATTTATCTAGGAGAATTGGGAGTTTCATCACACAATTTTATTTTATTTTTAATTAATTTCTATCATATTGTTCAATTCTGAATCAACATTCTTTATGATGATGACGAACTTCCATATCTAGACTAGAACTTGACACAACACAATGATGAGAATCCAATGTTTGGCACTTTAGTCTCTTGTTCGTCTCTTCAAAAAGTCCAAAAGAAGACGCTCCAAAATTAAACCTGTACTCTATACTTGTTGTCTTTTTTGCTTCATGGTTTCTTCTCTATTTGGCCTTCAGAAGTCCAAAAAAGGTGGATGCAAAAGTTGAACCAACTCCCACCTCTCTCTCTTTGTCACTCTCTCTAAAGAAGGTGGACCCAAAAATTAAACAACCTCTCTCTCTCTCTCTCTGTGTGTGTGTGTGTGTATGTGAAAAATTAGGTCACTCTTTAACAAAAGTTAGTCAGGTAACATTGTATAAGGGTTGGCTGCCGAGCACAATGTAAAATACTTGACAGTCTATGTGAGATTTCATAGTTACACTATAAAGTACCAAATAATCACATGATTCGATTAATACAAAAAGATGATTTGATTTGTACCTGATTTTTAAACCAAAATAATTAATTTAAAACCATTCCCAAGTCATGGAAGATATCATGGCTATTAGCTAACCTCACATAACATGTTCTCTATTTTTATGCTCTACCGGCCTGCTCAACTTTTACATAAATTAGCTGCCTCTCCCTCCACTTTTGTACTATTTACTATAATAATAGCAACTTAGCAACTTATGGTGGCAGCAGCGGCACATGTGATTCATATCCCCCCTCCCTCACTTATCCATGACTTGCAATGCTAACATTCTCTATTAGCAGTACCGCCAAATTAATAAACTTCTTTTCACATTTTGCTGATTAATTATTCAATAACCCTATTTTATGCAGCTTATTAGAAAATTTTTACATTTTTTCTTTTGGTTTCGTCGAAGTCTTGCTGCAATTCCTGCCTATGGTTTATATATAATTTGGAAAGGATGTAATGTATAACTTAAGATTTCATTTTGACTTCAATATTAATTTCTGAATCAAGCTGTCATTCATCTTCATGTAAATTAAATCAGACTGCACATTGGATTTGTAGAGAGAGAGAGAGAGAGAGAGAGAGCGAGTTGATTTGGAGAGGAGGAATTTTGATTTCATACGAAGAGAATGGAATAGATATCGGTAAAAGAGAATGAGAGAAAGAAACTGAGGTCACTTGATTTGTAAGGAGAACGATGATGGGGGGGGGGGATAGGTTTTCTGCTGCACAGACATGCTACAAATGGTGTTTCAGAATATGAAGGCAGTGGGTTGAATCTGGACAATACAGGTACATAAGTGTAGTAGTTTAATTCAGTGACACATAGAAGCCGAGCCAGCACTGGATTATGGAGTTGCCTCTGGTCATATTTCCTTTCTGGGACTTGATATGCATGCAAGAGGGCTAATCAAGTAAAGAACATATTGCACCAGAGTACTTGGCACTCGTGCTGAGTTTTGTTGGCAATAAAAATGTAACTATTTTAGTTAATTATTTAATCTCTTGGTTTCCTAGAAGTTCTTTTTGGACTAACTATTTGTGGAATATAGATGTATATCTCTTTCAACTATCATATGATTGAATGTCTAGCTGACATAGAAACACTGATAGTGGTTATTGGTTAATATTCTGCCTTCTGGTTTTACTTTTATCTGAACAAGTGACATTTTTAGTTGAACTTGTGCATTGCTGGATATGGGGTATCTTGTTAATATGACTCCTTTTGGAATGGCAGATTAGGCGTGAACTATTGTTTAACTGTTTTGTTCCTTGGTCTTGGTATATAGACGTAATTGTTTGCTTATTTTAGGTTCTTCAGGAGTCAGGTCTACTTACTAATGTTGTGGTTCAAATTCGAAGGGAGCATTTTGTTATTTTGATGGTTGTGATGACACTTCATGGGAATGTTGAAAGTGATTGAGCTCTGCAGGATCTGATGCAGCTTTATTGTTGCACCTTTAAATCTAATCTATTCTTTACTTTTTAGTTGTGTAATATATATTGTGTTGCTCTTGTATGATATTCCTGTGGAAAGATATTGAGAAATTGCCATCTACATTTGAAGTCCCTGTATTTTATTACAACTAATGACCTGTTTCTCTTTGGCATACATGGCTTTGTAGTCTTGTGGTATTTAACTCCTTCAGTACTTCATCAATTGGAGAAGTCAAATTGCTATATTCATGGAGCGAGTCTCTTTGAAAGCTTTGCAGGTGTGGGTTTAGAGCTCAGCTCATGTAATTTGCTTAGGTTTTGTATTGTGGAAAATGAAGGGGTGCACTATGCCTCCCATGTTTGGGGGGTGGGGTGGGGTGTGTGTGTGTGTGTGTGTGTGTTAGGTTGGGTGTGATTGTTTATGGTCTGTTGTCATGGATGACAGTCCTGGAGGCTAACATCTTCCGATGATGCCCCACTTCAATCAATACCATCTCTCTAGACATGTTAAGAACATAAATACTTTTTCTAACCAATTAAGATGGGTATCCCATGAATAACCCACATTGAAATTCAAGAAAGGTTACCAACAAAGGTCTTAGGAAAGTTAGGGACTTTATGTTTGAGGTAAATGAAAATTCTTCCAGATTGACATTAAAGCCTCCACACTGGGTATTGGATTTTTCACACTGGGTATTGGATTTGTCAAAAATCTGAAGTTGTCTATCTGAGTGGAAACTTTTAAAATCTCTACCTGAAGTGGAGGCTTTGTCTTACTGTGTAAAATCAAAAGATTCTTCAGTTTGATTGGAGGATTTAAAGCGCTTGTCAACTACTTTACAAGGCAAAATGTTCTATAGTAGTTTCAATCTGTTCTAAAACCTCTATGATTGAAACCCGGTGCAGAGGATTTCAAGAAGGATGCTATGATAGAGGATTAGGTAAAGAAGTTTGAGAAGCTTGCTGGGTCTCAGGTATTTTGCTTCAATTCCTGCAATTGGGGTTTAGGGTTTTGTTTAATTCTTTGGATTTTGCAATTATCTGTTTGGTTAGTATTGAAGATTAGGCTTTGTGCTCAACAATCAGTTTTCCAATTGGATTAGCCTTTGTAGTTTGTACCATATGAATTAATAGTATAGTGCCCTCTAAGGGATGCTATAATTTCTTTATTGTTTTCTGGTTAGAGTTTTGTTTAATAGTTGATGCAAATTCTCATAGTTGATTGCTTGAAGAAATCATGCCTGTATGAAAAGTTATCCTTACAGCTTGTGTTGAAAACTTTGTGCAGGAGCATTTCAATAACTTAATTTGGTCCTGATGGTAAAACTTGTTGGTAGACTGGATGTGATTTAGTGGTTTATGGGTGAAGTAAGGGCATCTAAGTAGGGAAATGGCATTCTCCCTACTTGCTTGCTGAATTTTAGGACTTGATGCTGTCGTGTTTTTTGGGGGGAGGGGGGGGGGGGAGAAAGAAGAAAGCTTGGATTGTGGCAGCTTTATGTATTATGTGGTGCATGGGGAGAGAGAAATGAATAGACGTACTTTTAAAGAGACTATGTTAAGGAGTTAAAAGCTTAAGGTAGTTCTTTTGCATAGTTATCATTTTGGGTGTAAATGATTTTTTTTTTCTTCCTGCATCCTCTGTTCTTCTTGTAGATTCCATAGGCGAGCTCAATTTTGGTTTTGGGGCCTTTTTGATCTCTCAATAGTTTTTGTATGAAGTCGAGCTTCAACGTATTAATGAGAAAAAACTTCATGAACTCTATTATTTTTTTGATAAGTAACTTGATGAAATCCAAATCTTAGCCAATATAGCTCATCTACTTTCCAAAAATAAAAGTGATAATAGTCAACAAAACTTAACTATAGACGTCCCTGAACGCCCCGGGAGGATGAGTCCCGTTCTGTTCATTTTGGGCTCACTACAGTTCGAACTCAAATTGTCACGGTTCTCAATCTGAACCAAAGAGTCCAAGTCTGGCAAATCGTTTTGAGAAAACATATTTTTGAAAGAAGTGCCAAACATGGACTGCTTTGCTAGATACAGAGTCGCCACCTAAATATTTTATTTTGGAAAATTTAGGAAACCCTGACTCGTGCCTAAGGCCACGTGTTCGTCATCACCAAAGTTGCCTCGGCTCGGGAACTTGGGTACGATTTGGGAAGGTCACTTCGTGAGCACCCCCGCTTGCCTGATCAAAGATCGGCCTCTACTAACCATGATATCTGGTTTTGAAAAGATTATGCGTTCTTATTCCGGTTATTAGCCTAGATTTACTATGTGATGTGCACAGCATACAAGTATAGATCGGGTCGCCTGAATTGGAACAAAACATTTTCTGTTTATTTTTTAAAGTGATTTGCTACCCGCAAGTAAGCTTAAAATGCAGATTTTGCTACCCTCAGGTGGGCTTAGAAAAGATGGTTTTGCTACTATCTAGTGGGCTTAAAACTCACAGTTGATGATTTGTTCCAATCTAAATAACCCAACCTTCACCCACAGGCATTCAGGCAGATATATCACATAAGCATATTGCCTCATGGTAAGCATGCTATCATGGCAGTCACTCACACGCATGCAAGGATGCTAAAGCATAAAAACTTACCGAGTACTCTAAGCCAAAACAGAAGCTATGTTAGAAATCCATGCATGATCCTAACTATATAGAAATGCCTAATGCAACACATGCAAAATGCAACTAAGATAGGCCCGGCTATTCTAAACATAGCATATGGAATGCTACAGCTAACAAGTATTCAACTTGGAATTGAAATACAATGCAATGAGTTATGATGCGCCGAGCCCGGTGCATGCAAAACATATGAATGAATGCAAACATGCTATCATACTGTATGTTAATTGAAACATGCCCTAATCTAACCATCATAAGTTGGTAAATAAAAGGGAGAAAGACATGGGGTTGGAAGACATACATCACACGTATGCACACTTATTACAATTGTGCCCTCACTCGGAGGGTCCGAATAAATAGTACAGTCCCAAATGAATAATTACAATCCGAATAAGTACAAAACCCTAATTAATTAACAAATGAACTAGGAAAACAGTAAATTAGCATGCAAGCCCATGGACCGCCTCAGCTCTGTTCCGAATGATGAATGATGCATGCTTGAGTTGCCTTGTGCGGAAATCTATTGCGATGCCCCGATTAGCCTCTGTTTGCAATTAAGCCTGGAATATTGCGCGAAGCTCCAAAAGACTGCCGGTTTCTGATTTGCTGCAACAGAGAGCAAGAAAGGGGCATGGCAAAGTATTTTCACATATGTATGCACACCTCGATCCTCATGCCACCAATCACGCATCTCGATGCATGATGGCCGAGGAGTCGAATTGCACGACTCAATATGAAATGAATGTACATGAAAACACCACAAGACCGAGACTCCATCATGGATAATCCGGAGTGTCGGTGACCGGGAATTTAGACATGTTCCGTCACTCGAAGTACGAAACGTCCCTCGTTTCCCGTGCTTGGGCTAACTCCTATCCCAAACACAATGCAATCCTAACATGCAACCTAGTATACGCAATGCTATGAAATGGCATACACAATGCTTGATGTAACATGGCATACACAATGCTCTAGCATACAACCTAGCATACATAATGCTATAGACTAATATGGCATACACAATGCAATATGGGCTTACACCAATATGAGTGGACCTCAGCCACACTCACATCAGTAGCCATAAGATGAAAATGAGACAACCGAAATGCGAGCACACATGCACGCAAACCGAGGACCGATCCTAAGGCACAGTATGCAACTCTAACAAGGCATGGCAAGGCATGAAATATGGCATATAGACATGCAAATTCCAGCACTGAAACATGATGCAAAATGATCCCGAATCATGGATATATGGCACCCGATGCATGAGATAAGCCCCGAAACTCAAAACTAGGCACATGTATTGACTTATAGCTATACAAAGCATGCATTATTTGAGCATGAAGCACAAAGACAGAGCCAAGGCAGTCCCAAAATATGAACATTTCTATTTAAAGCATGACCAAAAGATGCTAGTATGATGGACTAAAATGGCATGCAACTTTGACTAGCAAACATGGTTTACATGGCATGTATGTGAAGCATGTGAGATATCATCAAACCAGCAAAAATCAGTGAACAAAATATGTAAAAATATGCCCAAATAATCACTGAAATGCAGCCAACACGTGCAAAAATGATGAGCACTTTTAGAGGGCCATGCAAGGAGTTATTAAGCACATACAAGATAGACATTTAACATGACGAGACCACCTCTGGAAATGGAATATGATATCCCTAAAACTCACAAAATGGGCCCTAAAATCAGTCTTGGAAGCATGCAAAGAAAGGCCTCTTTGAAAGGCCTTGAATGAGATTTCTCCACACATGCAACATAGACATAAAATATGGCCAAAAGGGCCTTGGACTGGGCCAAGGAAGGCCTTAAAATCCTCAGAATGAGGCCTGGAAAGTGACTTCAAAGCTTGCAAGATAGGGTCCCTTTGGAAGGCCAATAATGCTAGTAAAGAGAATGAGGGGTGAGAGGGTCACCCCTCCATGATTTTGGAGCTCAAAGACATATCAAGGCCACTGAAAATCCATTGGATTTCAGTGGCTAAGAGGCCAAACCATGGCCAATGCAAGTGCTCTAATGCATAGCCCTAATCATGAAGGAATGAAGCATGCATAGGGGAAGATGACCCCAAACAGAAATGGGACCTTAACCAAACTTGAAGAGGAGGCCAAAAAAAATACTTTTTCCAGTTTATATCAAGCCTCGAAAATATTCACAAGTAGGGCTAAAACATGACACAAAAATATCCCTAAAAGAGAGATAGAGGGCAAGGGGTAGAAGATTGCCTCAAATAGCATAGATTCCTTTAATAAAGTTGAAGAGGGGCTCAAAATAAGACACTTTATAGTTTGGATCAAAGCCCAAAAATGCTCACAAATAAGGCTAATATATTATGCAAGATAAACCCTAAAAGAGAGATAAAGCACAAAGGAGGAGTAGAAGACCTCAAACAGGAAAAAGTTCTGGATCAAACATGAAGATAAGCTCAAAATAAGACTATTTTCAGTTCATGTCGAAGCCAAAAAATTCTTGCAAATAAGGCTAATCAATCATGCAAAATAGGGCAAGAAAAGGGAAAATAGGGACTCACCCTTGAAGAGCAGATTTCCAGTAGCTTTTGGTCCAAGATTCTGAGCTTTCAACCTCTACAAATGGCCTCCAAGTTGCTGGAATGGAGTGTGGAGGTGGTAGGCTATGAGTTGGTGTGTAAATGGTGCAAGGTCAAGGGTGTTTTGAAGCTTGAATGAGGGAGATATAGGGTTGTATGTATAATGCTCCAGCTGGTTTTTCTAACCCTTAGAAATGAAGTAGGGTGCTGGTTATATATAGGGAGAGGAGCCAAAGAAAAGGGGGGAAAAACCAATTCAAATATCCTCCCAAAAGGACAGACCCTCGGGCAGAGGGTTTGGTTCAAAACAGCTGGCACAGCTGGAATGCACCAGGAGGGACAAAAATGGCCGGCCAGGTGCAAAAGGGCCAGGTGGCTGGCCGGCCACCTCCCTTGGTCGGCCGACCAGGGGTCAAAGGGGTCAACAAGAATTGCTGGCCGGCCATCCCAAAAAGGTGGCCTCCTAGATGAGTGCAACACAACTGTATGGTCAAAACCCAGAAAATGTGAACCAAGAGAGAGAAAAACTAGCTTTTTAGAGGGGTTCAAAAGGGTCAAGGACAATTGCTGGCCGGCCTACCCGTATTGGTGGCCTTCCAGGTGTGTACAACACAATGATGTGGTGGAAAGTCAGAAAAAGTGGCCCGGGAGTGGGAAAAACCAGCTTTCTAGTGAAGAAAACGGGCGATGAAGAGCGATGAAGAAATAAAACTGGTTTTTCAGAACAATTGCTGGCCTCCCACCTTCCTACAACCTTTCTAACAATGAAAAAAAGGTCCCGCCAAAATGGACCAAGACGGATGCAAAGCGAAGGTTCGGGGCCAAATGCGCAAGGGGCCCCAAAACAGTCAGTTAGGCACGGAATGGCGATGATCACGGTGATCTTCGACCTGATGTCCCTCAAAAGGGAGGAAACAAGGTGTGTGCCAAACACCAGAGCAAACGGAGGTAGTTAAGCGGTCCCTAATCGAGGCATACGGCCGACGGCTCCGAAAACTGGAAACCGGGCTCCAAACGGGAAAAATGGCCTACAACCACAAAACGTAGCCTACGGCTACTGAGAGATAGTCTATGAGGCCTCTCCCTCCCTTCGGGAAGAGAAAATGAAGAAAATAGGGCCTGGTTCGTAAACCGAGGCAAAGCACAAAAGAGTCCAGAAGTCCGAAAGTAAGGCTCGCAGCCGTGACTCTGCAACCTCAGAACGAGCACAATATGCAACATCACCAAGCGCTCAATTGGTGACGTCTGAGTCTTAAGGTCGGTCAAAAATGGGGTGTCTACATTAACATACCCGACTAACTAGGTACAAATGACTTGTAGGAAAAGACGGGAATAGAAACCGATTCTCGGTTTTGAATCTAGAGCCTAATTTCTGTTTGTGAAAACTTGTCATTTTGAAACTCTTTTTCTGAATTGGTTGACACACTAAAATGCTCAAACGGCATCAGATGTCAACGAAACTTGACACACATAGCTAACTAGGCACAAATGACTTATAGGAAAAGATGGGACTCGAAACCAATGCCCGGTTTTGAATCTAGAGCCTAATTTTTATTTGTGAAAATTTGTCCTTCAGAATTTTTTTTTTTGAATCTGTCGACACACTAAATTTGTCAAATGGAGTTAGATGTAAACGAAACTTGGCACACACTTGTTGGACACGAATGACTTGTAGGAAAAGATGGAACTCGAAACTGATTACCAGTTTTGAATCTAGAGCTTAATTCTCATTTGTAAAAGCTTGTCTTTTAAAAACTCTTTTTTGAACTAGTTGACTCACAAATGGTCAAACATCGTCGGATGTTAATGAAACTTAACACACATGACTAACTAGGCACAAATAACTTGTAGAAAAAGATGGGACTTAAAAACCAATTCCTGGTTTTGAATCTAGAGCCTAATTCTTGCTTGTGAAAACGTATCCTTTAGAAACTTTTTTTCGAACCGGTTCACACTAAAATGCTCAAACGACGTCGGATGTCAATGGAACTTGACACACATGACTAATTAGGTACAAATGACTTGTCAGAAAAGATGGGACTCTGTCTCTTGACATTGATTTTTTGTTATGTGTTTTGTGTCACCTATATTGCCTTTTTATTATTGTTAATCTCACATATGTTTCATGTCTACTAGCATGAACTACTAGGGGTTGCTGTGTCTGTGTTTAAGCACAATTGTTTGGCTAAATTTCTTGTTGTGTTTATTCGATTATTGTTAGATTATAGCGGAATGTGTTCAATCAATACTTAATTTTAATATTAATAGTATTATCATCATTGTATACCAACAGTCCAATTGACGTAGGATGTAATTAAAGGTTCTTTGGATGTTTCATGTATACCAACAGTCCAATTGACGTAGGGACTTCTTATTAGTGACGATCTATTGTGTGAAATTGATGGAGTTTCAATTGGGCCCAAATATTGCAGTCTTTATCTTAAAAGCAAAAAAAAAAAAAAACCAAATGCTCGTTTGGAAACACTATCCCGAGGTCTAAGAACTGTTGGAAAAGTTATTGGAAGATACATTGTGTGGCGCTTGTTTTATGTATATGTTACAATCTTATTTATTTATTTTTGAAATAAATATAAAATGTTTTACATTTTTTTGTAAGTTTGAAATTAATTACATTGTAAATAATTATTTTATTTTTTTTGTTTCTTTTTGCAGATGTTATCCTTTTGAGTATGTGATGATATCTTTGCATATTGATATTGGAGCTTATTGTTAATACTAAAACAAGCTTTTAATATATATGTTTTTTTTATTTGTATTGTCGATACTTTGGTTTTGTTTTAGATACAAATTTGAGTTTTGAATTATCAAAAATTATTAGTATAGTTGGATGATATTTTCTATATTTTTGTAAGAATGTTTGGTTAACAGTGTATCATTACAGGGTACATATATTATTATTATTATTTATATATATGATTTTGTGAATGTGAATGGATTTGTGTGGCAAGACTAGACAAGACAGAATTAAAAATGAGTGTATTCGGGAATTGGTAGGAGTAGTACTGATAGAAGATAAATTGAGAGAGAATCGTTTGAGATGGTTTGGTTATATTCAACGGAGACCCACAGAAGCAGTAGTGAAGAGATGCGACGCAATGACGGTAGATGAAAGTGTTAAGGGACCGAGTATGCTTAGATTAACGTTGGCTAGCGTTATAGATAGAGATATGGCTCTACTTAATTTGACTAACGAAATAGCCTTTGATAGAGTTGTGTGGAGAAGAATTCATGTAACCAACTCCATTTGATGGGGCTTAAGGCTTAGTTTGGTTTGGTTTGGTTTGTCTAGGGAATGAATTAATAAAATATATATTAATTTTATGAAAATAATTTTTTTTTGACAATAATAAATCGTCGCTAATGTAATCACCATTTTTTTTGGTATTTTATTAGCAACGGATTAACTTGTTGCATATTGTCACGACCCAAACCCGTTCCTATGGGTTTAGCATCTAACCGGCCAATAATCTTGGGATTACCGAAGGCTTCTGAGACATGTTAACATAATTTTAGGGGCTAGTGGAAGCAAATAACAAATAACAAATATACAACATCCATTGAGCTGTGTAGATTTATTTACATGAGATAGAAAAATTTTAAACCTTTATATACATATCTACACATCATCTTTACGTCATCATACATATATAGATTAGACAAAAACAGACTTAGTCCTATTTACAAAATAAACAAAGACTTGTTTAAACAAATAAGAAAAACAAAACTTGAACTTTAATCACATAGTCATAACCATTTGACATATCGGGAACCTTTACGGGAGTCACATAGGTTGGCTGATAAAAACAGATTCCAAGTACACGTCTCTAGGCCTGGTCACGTGCCTGATCACCTACATACATAAATATTATAGTGAGTTGGAGCCCAGTGAATAATAAGGTAAAGGGTTTTAATGAATTATGTCCATCATAGAGTTAGAAATCAGAGTTTATATTAGAAACGGAGTCTTATGCATATTCAGATTTCAAATTAGAATTAGATTCATATACATGTTTATATTCATATTCATATTCATATTCATATTTTGCATAAGATCATACGTGGTACACCCATTAGCTATCATATCAATTTAGTCTTGAGACCCACATGTATAGTCCGTATTGACGACCATAAAAGGCCATATCTTGCGCGCAAATAGCCATGGTATTGTTACCCCCAGGCGAGGGCCACGTGAATATAGGCCTCGGCATTGTTATCCGTGAGCAAGGGCCACGTGAATATAAGCCATGGTATTGTTATCCCTAGGCGAGGGCCACGTGCATATTGGTTATGGTATTGTTACCCTCGGGCAAGGCCACGTGAACTGAGGATGCCACAAATACATTTTAGAAAAATAGACATTCATTCATGATTCATAAAATAGGATTTTAGAAAATAGATCATATTATTTCAGTCAGAAAATACTTATAATCAAACATAGCTTTACTGAGTTATTACTCACAAATAGCTACAGAAGCAGATCAGACAGATTGGATAGATAAGATAAATCAGGCAGACAATAGCGCGTGCCCTACACAAACACGTAACATATACACATTGAAACACAGTATCAATTCCTTGATCAAACTGGATTTTTCTTGTCTTTTTCTGTTTAAGTAGTCTGAAGTTATACTATACTTATTCTTTCTTATTCAATGAACCATATTCTTATTTCACATA
Source organism: Camellia lanceoleosa (assembly GCA_025200525.1). Classification (NCBI taxonomy): domain Eukaryota; kingdom Viridiplantae; phylum Streptophyta; class Magnoliopsida; order Ericales; family Theaceae; genus Camellia; species Camellia lanceoleosa. The sequence goes on from CM045760.1 coordinate 13,592,808, forward strand.
TTCTTTTATTACTAAGTCATTTTTCAATAGGCCGATTTCTTACTTGGCATCTTAATCAATTATTATTAAATCAATGACTTATTCCCTAACCAACCAAGTTATGTTGATTGTTGGCTTATTAATCTTTATTGAGTAACAAATCATGTCTAGAATGCTTTAGGAGGAGATGAGATGAAAATATAAACAAAGTGTGATTTTTCAAAACATGTTGAAAATAGCCTTGCCGCTCGAGCGGACTGTGCTATCTGTAAAAATATTGAAAGCTCAAAATGTTTGCTCGAGCCACGATTGGTCGCTCGAGCAGCCTGTAAATTTTCTGAGTTCCAAAACTGAAGATTAGCTTCCAAATTTCATTTCAAAACTTAGATTCATGCATATTTAAACATGTAATGTCATTAATAAATATGAACACAACTAATTTCTAAATCTTAATGCAAAACCCTCCTTAATTTGTCAAGATTAAAGCTATAACTTCATGAATATAATGATTCAAAACTTTGCTTCATTTTTCTTACAAAATATGAAAGCCAAGCTATAAGGCTCTTAGAAAAATATCTACATATATGAGATTCAAATTAAGATCTTCAAATTATAATTTATTCCTTCATTTGTCCAATTTTAGATTTAACTCGTTTTCTTCATATCAAACCCAATTTCAAATTCTTAAATTCTAAAACATAAATTAAGTTTTTAAAACCCAATTTTATGTTCAAAACTCATGCAAAATTTCATCAAAACATGAAAATAATTATGAGCCAGGATCAATCAATGTAATTTATGGAGTTTAATTTAACAATAACTTTCCAAATTAAACCCAAAGTAATTAATTTCTAATTTGACTTCATAAACTTGATCTTGGCTCCAATTCTTCATTTTCTTGTCAATTTCCTAGCAAACATTGAATGTGTGTAATTCAAATAAAACTAACTAATTTAATATATTCCAAAATTTGTTTCAATTAAATAAAATTCTTAAATTACATTACATGAAAATCAAAATCCATATTTTCATGAACTCATGGTTTCCAAACTTTTCTTCAAAATCAAATGTATAATAAACTTGCATGGCTCAAATCCTTTCAAAACTCATGGTACATGCAAATATTCATCTCATATATATATATATATATATATCAAGGTTCACAAACCCAAGTTCAATTTGAAGAACTCCTACAATTATTTCCATAGTTATTCTTTAATTCTTCCAAATTACATGCATGTAAAAAAATGTGGCCCAAATTCATGCAAGATATTCAACATCAAACCAAAATAATCAATTTCCATGTTTCTTTCCATAATCTTACACTTAACTTAATTTTTCTTCATTTTCTTGCTAATTCTTTTTAATTACATGATATTGATTCTAAAACTTTCTTAATCCATGAACATACTTTCAAAACTTTCTTAATTTCGAGGTGTAGGGAGATTAATCTTTTAAATTAAACTTAGAATCCTTACCTATAATTTTGATTTTGCAGAATTTCTTGAGCTCCTCTTACAATTGCTCTTCTTTCTTCCAATCTTTCACCCAAATATGGTTTCTCTCTCTACACTCTTTGAGCTCTCTCTCTTTCTAAGCTCACTAGCACCTTTCACAAGCCAAACCCTCTCTTTTTGACAAAAAGGCTTAGCACAAGACACATATATACACACTCTCACTTCTTATAACATGTGCACATACTTGCACATTTCTTTGAACTCCAACACAACACTCACATGCACACACATAGATTTCTCAGCACACACCCACACCCACAAATCCTCAAATTCTAAATCATCTATAATTTAATTTATGATTAAGATTAATTTAATTAAATAACATTTATTCTTAATAAATCTTGATTAACGTATAATTAAATTAATCATACCTAATCACAAGTCCCACATAATTAATTAGTCTAATTTGAGTTTCATTAGAGCCTAATTAATTATATTAAATTTATCAATATGAATAAGATTTTTAATCAAACTCCCACAAGAATCCAAATATTAAATTAAACTTATTTCCATCCTCAATTTTGGTTTCTTAAATCATTAAGGCCTTCAATTTCAGATTAGACTTAAAAATCTTCGTCAATAGATTATATATTCAATTGAACACCTGATAAATAAATTTAATTCATAATAATTTTAATTCCCAATCCTCACAACTTAATCAACTCCAATTTGGACCCACTTAATCGAATCTCAATTTTATTCCATATGGTTTGACACTTGAAATTAAAATAATTCAATTCACCATTTGTACTATCTTGAGCAATTTAGGCTTTTAATTCCAAAATAAATTCTCAATAGAATCATACACGAATCAGTCAGTCTCCATAGTTTTCATAAATCTCATATTAAATTAGAATAATTGGCAACTAAAATTTAAATCTCCTTAATTAATTAAGTGCTAATCATTATACATGGGGGGGTCGTCACACATATACATATTAGTTCAATTCTTTAGCAACGGTTTAAACTATCGCGAATACATTATTGATTTAATTCTATTTTTTTGCGACGTTTTAGATCGTCGCTAATAATATTTTTTGCAATGTCAACTACTGTCTAAATTTTTTTTTGGTGACGGCATCATGAACTGTCGCTAAAAGTGATATATTTCTCACTTTTTTGTGTCAGGTTAAATTGTCGCAAAAATCACTGATTTGCCATTGCTACAAGAAAGCGACGGTTTCTAACCGTTGCAAATACCTTTTGTCACGCCCCCCTTTTGCCACCTCTCATTTCCCATCACTATTCTGTTGCAAAAAGTCTTTTGCGACAGCATGTGGACCTTTTTTGTGACATTTAAGACCATCGCGAAAGGTCTGATTTTTAGTAGTGTTGTTTAAATCTTGCAACCTCTTGATGAATATATCTCATTGCTCAATTTCTTTTGCCCATGGAGGTATTCAAAAGAGGAGTCCAGATACAACCTATCCAAGGTATTTAGAAGGGAAGTCTAGATACAACCTGTCCAACACTCTTGTGAAAAAAGCTACCAAAGTAAGCAAATTGTTCACACTCTGAGTATTAGACTTATTTTTGTAGCAGCTCAAATTGAGATACCGAGGAGACAATATATTCTTCTTAAATTGTGAAGCATTCAACTATGATAAAAAATGGAAAAGAAGATAATCACTAACTTGTTGGAGTTTTTCATTAAGCTCAAGATTGTTTGTAATAAGTACTTTATGCGTACTTAACTTATTTTTTTTGCAGCCATATATTGACATTGCAGAAAAATATGGGCTATGTTTGGTTGTATTCTCAAAATACAATTCCACCATATCATTCGCGCTTCACGTTTGGATACGATTTTGAAATCATAATTCCACAATATCATTCAAAATACATTTGGACTTCCCGTTTGGCAGTTTTCTTCTTCATTTCTCTACTGTCAAAAGCTTCTGACATGTCTTCAATCTTCTTCATTTCTAAAAAGCCTTCCATGTTCTTCATTTCTGAAAAGCCTTCCATGTTCTTCATCTCTAAAAAGGTTCACACGCAAAAAGAAATTTAAAGTTGAACTGATCTACTCGTCTTTCTCTGTTTGAATGATCACGGCTGATGATTCGTCACGGGTCGTGTTCGTTTCTATGAACTGAGACCATTTTATAAACTATGTTTGGGAACCCTCTTCCTATCCATACCATCTCCCACAAATCAAGTGAGTTACAGTTTATACATTGTGGAAGATTCATTCTCCGGGCAATCAAACAAGGACGACACCGAGGTCAAATAAATCACAAATTTCTCCCAAAATTATTTTTAAATCTCACTGATTTTCTGAAACATCGCCAATTTTATTCCAAATTTATTTGTCACAGGTCAAATTTGTCAAACCTATTCTCGAATCAGACGACTACCAAAGAAGCGCACATTCACTCACTGTACCCACTCCATCACCAGTGACAATTATTCCACTCCCACTGATCTGGTACGTACATCTTTCAATCCATTTGGTATGTAGAAATGGGTTCTGAAATGGTTTCTAAGAAGTCGAAATGGGTATAGAAATGGTTTCTAATCTATCCTGAACTGTTTGAACTGTTTAAGCTGAGCCAATCAACCGCCAGGACAACTGGCCGGTCGTCCCCCAGGTCATCCGACCGATCGACTGTCGTCCTTTCCCAGTAGAGCTCCACTCATCCCCTTTCATGCTTCTATTTTCTTCTTATGCTTATTTCTGGTTATTTTTTACAGCGTACACTTGTTTCACAAACTTTTTATAGACAATATTATCTAGTTTTTATTTTGTATCTGTTTTGCCCTTCAATTAATCTGCTTTTTCAAACATTATTTAACAAGTTCAATTGATTAATTTTGATTCATACTTAAACATAAATAATTGTAGTTGATTTTTGCATTGTTATTTTTTTATATCCACTTCAGATTAGTTTAAATATAAATTGTGTGTTTTTAGATGGATGGAAACAATTCTGATGACAATCAAGATACAATAATGTGGACTCCTAGAATTGAAATGAATTTAATAAACATGTTAAGAGAAGAGGTTAAAAAAAAATCAAACAACAGGCCATAGTACTGTGTGGACAATTAGGAATTGGAATCATTTTGCAACTCACTTGCAAAATCTGTATGGATTTCGATATACATCAAAACAGGTGCGACAAAAATATTAGCAATTGAAAGCTGATTACCAAACTTTTAAGCAACTGCAGGCACAGATTGGTTTGGGATGGGATCCCATTGTAGGAACTGTTGTTGCACCCGATGAATTTTGGGATAAGGTTTTTCATTAACCTGTACCATTTTCAATTTTTTTTTGTAACATTTCATCATACGTACAGTATGCTTATTTTCAATATTTTCAATTGCTATAGGCTACAAAAAAATATAAAGAAGTTTAGGACAAAAGGATTTAAGTATTTTCAAGAAATGGCAGAAATTGTTGAAAGTTGTGCCACAGGGGCCTTGTCCTGTGCATCTACACAAGGAACCCTTGACTTAGATGAAGAAGATGAAATGCTTAATAAATTTTGGAGCCTTGAAGCTGGTGGGAGTAATGCTACTGAAGCCATTCCTGTTGACTTATTCGACGATGAATACATAGATCTAGCGAAGGGCAAAAGTCACAAGAGGGGCCCTACAAATAGCCAGGTTGACAGTGGTCTTTCTAAAGGGTCACAGTCAAGTGGGTTTGATGATGTCTGCACAGCTTTCACTACCTATGTACAGGCAAAAACGGATCATTCACATGCACTATCAACTGACACAAAGGCTGTTAGTGTAGGTGGTGATGAGTATTCCCTTGATGCATGTCAAGATGCATTGCTAGAGCTTGGGGACATACCACCGGTCCAGTACGTTAGGGCACTAACACTATTTAATGACAAGGAATGACGAAGGTTTTTTATGTGTACTCCTACCCATATGCGCCTAGCTTTGCAGTGAAGTGAGAAGTTGTGTTTTGATTGACTTAGTGATTCTCTTTGTCGTTGTGCAAGATGATTTGATGGTTTCTGATTTGTTTTTAATCATTTTTTTTTTCATCCCATGATATGCTCTTTTTTATCCGTCTTCGTATGTTTATTTTTATTGAATTCTTAAGTAGTTTTTGTTTTACATCAATATGTTGTGTTATTGTTCTGCGTTCTTTCATGTCCGTATTCTTATGACAAGATGACTACATATTAAACAAATTTTCTTCGCGTGTATATTTTAGTGGATGTTGATAAATGGCTAAGGCTGACTAAATGTAGCCACTTGTTAATTTAGTTTCACCAATAATGATAACAATTAGCATGTTGTCAAACATTATTTTATAATTATGCTTTTACTGTGATGTAGCCACAACAATATGTCATCCGACACAGAAAACAATGCAATGGAGATCTCATCAGAGAAGGATGAGGTTATTGAAGATTTTATGGATTTTTTGATGATTGCTTTTATGTATGACCATATGAATGTGTCAAGTAGCAGATGACCGTAGCGAACTTGTCCATTCAAAGGTGATGATTACATCTTCAGTTGATTAAATGGACATCTAGAAACAATGATGGACATTATGTGAATGGATGCACAAACATTCATTTTATTGAAAGACACCTTACAACAAAATGGCTTTATCGATAGCTTGGAATTTTTTTGTACACTTTCGCACAAAATGACTGCCATCGACTACTGGCCGATAGATTTCAACACTCCATGGAAACTATTTGTCGGCACATCAAAATTGTTATGCGGGCACTGTGCAAGCTTGCATCAACGGTTATCAAACCACATAACCAAGACGAGATACTGTCAAAAATTTTAAATCACAGAAGGTTTTTTCCCTCGTTCAAGGTATGACTATATGTTTGTCCTGTAAATTTTCAATAACAATGAGGAACAATATATATATATATATTTTTTAATGTTATAAAAGTAATATCTAAGTTTGTTTCTCTTTTAATGTCAAACAAATATCTTTCAAGTAGGATTGTGTCAGTACTATCAATGGCACATTGGTGGATGCATGGGTCTTTGCTTCAAGACAAAATACATTCCGCGGTTGCAAATCTACGGTATCGCAAAATGTACTCGTAGCTTGCCATTTCGACATGTTAACATTTATTAATTCTGGATGGGAAGGTAGCGCTCACGACAATGCTATCTTAGTTGACTCTATTACAAAAGCTGATCTACAGTTCCCACACCCATCCCATGGTGAGTGTCACCAATAACACACTGTACATTTTTTGAAAACATTTTTGTGTACATCTATTTGACAGAGCAGTGCATACATTATTTACATGTAGCCAAGTATTATTTAGTGAATGCTGGTTTCACGAACATGCATGGATTTCTTGCCCCATTTCGTTCCCAACGCTATCACTTGCAAGAGTTTCATGGACGTTATTATTCTGGACCCAAGGAATTGTTTAACCATCGACATTCATCGTTACGTAATGTCATAGAAAGAACATTTGGTGTTTTGAAGAATCGATTCCCAATATTGCGGTCCATGCCAAATTACAAGTCTACAAGACAAGGCCCTCTCGTGATTGCATGTTGTGTATTGCACAATTGGATCCATTTGCATGCAGATATAGACCTATTCTTGATGGAAGCTGATAATAAAATGGCGGCAAAAGCGGAAGCAGGCAGGTTTGTTGGAGACCAAGCTAACTATGTTGACATGTCACAACATGGGTTGATGTACCAATTGAACTTTAGGGATGCAATTGCTACTGCTATGTGGCAAAATCATGTTGGCCATGGCTTGATTTGTGATGTGAACAAGGCAAGTGAATTTCGTAATGATTAATGGTTCAAAATGTATAATTATTTTACTAGTTTCAATCATGAAGACATCTTTATTACATAACTTCCCTCACTTTATTTGTAATTGTAAATTTAATGACTTTTTTTTTTTTTGTTTGTTTTTTTTCTCTTTTTATAGGATAACTGACAATGAGGATAAAGATTGGGCTAAATGGCAATTAAAGGAAAGGGAACCCAAATCAAATTCTTTTCCCAAACAGCATCACATGTTCAATCAACAAAATATAATTACGTGGATGAAGACACTTAATATGTTGTTGATGCAATGTATAATATGCAGGGGCAAATACTTTTTTTGGTTGATGGTTGAATGATGCATGCAGAAATTGTAATTTATGATGTTCATTCAGTTTAATACAGAGTGTTTTAGTTTAGCTTATGAAATAATTGAGTTTTTATTAATTTTTTTTTCATTTTATTCAAATAATGGTCTTGTTATTAATTTTTATACGAAATATTTTTTTATTATTTTTTTAATTTTATTCAAATAATGGTTTTGTTATTAATTTTAATTGTTCTATTAATTTTTTTTATTAATTTTTATATGAAATAATTTTTTATTAATTTTTTTCATTTTATTCAAATAATGATTTTGTTATTATTTTTTTATTAATTTTTATACGAAATAATTTTTTATTAATTTTTTTTAAATTTTATTCAAATAATGGTTTTGTTATTAATTTTAATTGTTCTATTAATTTTTTTATTAATTTTTATACGAAATAATTTTTTATTAAATTTTTTTTTCATTTTATTCAAATAATGGTTTTGTTATTAATTTTAATTGTTCGATAAATTTTTTTTATTAATTTTTATACGAAATAATTTTTTATTAATTTTTTTTCATTTTATTCAAATAATGGTTTTGTTATTAATTTTAATTTTTCTATTAATTTTTATACGAAATATTTTTTATTAATTTTTTCATTTTATTCAAATAATGGTTTTGTTATTAATTTTAAATTTTCTATTAATTTTTATATGAAATAAATTTTTTTATTAATTTTAATTTAAAATTAATTGTTCTATTAATTTTTATGATGTTGTAGAAGAAAGTTGTAATTGTTATTGAGTTAACAATCGTGCATCAGTTAGGGGAGATGTATAATTTGCACTTTTTAAAAAAGTGCATATGGTATCTTCACTTCATAATACAAATCACAAATTGTTATAACATTATCATTGGTTAATTTTAGAGTGCACACCATAAATTCACTATTCATAACGTTAATACAAAATATTACAACAAAATATGAAAACAAAATAACCATAACAAAATAGGAAAACAAGCTAACCACATCATATATCAACCATTTAATCGCTCATCGAAACAAGTTAAGTGTCATTGTCAGGTGGTGGTGGTGGAGGTGGAGGGAAGTAGTGATGGTACACCTGAGTGGCTCAATGGTCAACCTGATCAATGCGGTTGCTTGTCACTTCATTACGTCTCCCAGAGTCTACATGAAACTCACCAAATTGTTGAATTAGTGAGTTCTGAGTGGCGACAAATTCATCGAACCGATTACCCAATGTATTGACCTGATTTGCCATTTGTTGTTCCCATTGTAGGCGCTGATTGTACCGTTTTTGTTCCAACGCTAAATAATCAGTCCAGTGTTGGGGTTGTTGATTTGGTGGCATGGCATCGTCATTGGGATCTTCCGGATCAGGTATTGGTTCATTTGCAAAATTAATAGAGCCCAATAAGTTTTCAGCACCACCAGCTCGGGTCAGTGTATACTCTGAAATTGGTGAAGTGATTTTCACATCTACTTCACCTTCAAGGTTGACATGATGCGCTTTGAAAATTTTGGTTAACAAAGCTCCAAAAGGTAATGACCGGCTACTCAGAGTACCAAGATTTGCAACTATCATTTCCTTCAGTAATATGTAGCATAAATCTAATGTTTGTCCAACTTCAAAACAATATAACAGATAAACATTAAAACATGGAACAACATCAAAATGCCCTTTTTTGGTAGTGACATTTTCAACTATCAGAATACGAAGGTGGGGTTTTAAATGTCTTGCTTGTAAATCAGTACCGGTAAATCGGTTCTCACAAATTGTGGTATAAACCTCAGTTATATCACCAACAATGTTAGCTAACTCAGAGTCATTCTGAAAATGACATTGCAAATCCCCTATCTGAACTCCAATAATTTGTGCCAAAGTGTGGGCTTTTAGTGTGATTATTTTACCTTTCACATAAGAGGTCAAACTACATAGTTCCACTTCTTCCTCAGTAGGTCTCAAGTGAAGGTAAAATAAATACACAAAATGGGGATATACCTTTTGTGGTAAATTAGTTAAAGGTAACCATCCCATCGTATCCAGTCTGCCAAGCAACAGTGGATCATATTGAGAAGGTAGATTTACCTTTCTCCCAGTAATAGTTGGTCGATTGACAAAATTTGAATAAGCTTGTTTCTGATTGTATGTAAGAAAATCAATAGTTGGATGTGATGATGTTGTTGCTGTTGTTGACGTTGTGAAGGGTTAGAGGTTTCGCCACGTTTGAGTCTCGCTCTTTTTGTTCCTGGCATGACTTATGAAGGTAAGCAAAATGACTACAAAAGTTAAGAAAAATGTATCAAAAATGTATGAAAGATGTATAGCAAAATGTATGAAAATGGTGTGAAAAAAAAAGCAACAGATAGCCAAATTGAGCCTCTGCTACTGGGGCAAAAGGCAAGCAATAGATAGCCAAACTGAGCCTCGGGTGGTGGAAGCTCAGAGTGAAGTCGGTTGACTGGCTAGTTGTCCTGTTTGCTGAAATATTCGGCTTTGTGCAGCTTAGCTCTGAAATTGTGAAGCTATTAATAATATGAAGCTTTGGTTCAAAATAACCTCTTATGAAAGCTCTTCGTCTCTTCTTTTACATGGATATCTACACTGAATTTATGATATTGTATAGTGAAGAAGTTGCTAAAGTTGTTGGAATGAAGATGGTGAAGATGGTGTAGTTAAACAAATGAAGATGCTGACTTATATAAAGACTCAATTCCAGAAGTTGCTCTTTTTATTTATTTTTCCTTTTTTTTTCATCGAATATTGACTTGTAGCTCTTTTTATTTATTTTTCTTTTCTTTCGAATACTGACCACTGACAATCTGTGGCTCAGTTTTGGCTTTTTTTTCTTTTCTTTTATCGAACAGTGACCAACCAACAACCAGCAGAGGAGAGAGGGAGGTCTATTGCATGAGTGAAATTATGATATTGCCCTTTTCATTTTACACTTACATAGCAATTTGGCATTCTATGAAAGAGAGGCAAGTTAGTCATTTTATAGTCAAATACATCAATCAATAGCCCCAATAATATGAGCTTCATGGGTGAGGTAGGGGTAAGGGACAATAATGAAGCTAGGAAAACAGTACAAGATAAAGCGTTTTTTATTAAATTGATAAAATTTAACAAATGAAAAAATGTTGATAATGTTTGGTAACGTTTACGTTTTGGTTTGTATTTAAAAAAATTTAATAAATTGGTTTTTGTTAATTTTTATAAATAAGTAATCTCCAAACATGTTGGTTTGAACAAAATGTTTGAAAAATATTAAAAACGTATAGAACAAAATGTTTATTCAGGCCTAAAAAATTAATTGACAAAAAATAATTGACCTAAAAGTTATTTGAAAAAAAAATATTCAAAAAAATTATTTAAAAACAATTAATTGAATTTTTTTTTATTTTTTTCATTTGAGTATTTTAAAAATAGTTTGGTTATGTCTGTTGATCAAAAACACAGATATCGAGTTGTGAGTTGTGTGTTTGATTATCAATTATAGGTTGAATTCAGTTTTGAAAACTATTTTGAAAACTCATCACCAAACAAATTTTCTTATTTCACATGTCACACCAAACTTTCAAAACTCAATTCCACATACAATTCAAAACTCAAATCAACACTCCAAAAACCATAACCAAACAAATTTTTTATACTCAAATCATAATTCCAAAACTCATAAACTCAAAATACAACTCTATTCTCAAATCATATTTAGAAAACTCTACCAAACGCAAGCATGGTCTTCATCTTGTATCTCTTGTAATTGGTATGATAACAATCTTTCTTCCTATGCACTCATGATTGCTCACCTCCTTGTATTTCGATCAATTCTCAAAGGTTTTACAAAGGCCTTGGCCTAAAACTTGATCATTCTAAAACCCATGTACCTTGTCATAGCCACAGGAATCTTGTTGTTGGGGAAGTACTCCCTCACATCTATATGTGCCAGTTAGTGCTAGTGAAATTGCCTTTTTTCTATGACTTCTGTGCATGAAATTTCAAAGCTCTACCTGAAACGTGAAATTATTAATCAAACGTGAAAATTGCTTTTTATTGCATGTTTTGACTGATAGACGGAGGATTGAGATAGGAGTGTCTTTTTTTGCTCAATAAAATCTTCATGTATGCAATTTTAATGCTGTGTTTGGTTGAAGGATTTGGGGAGGGGTTTGGAAAGGGAAAGGAAAAAGGTGTGTGAAACTATGTGAAATGTAGGTATATTTTTTTCACATTTCACCTACCTTTTCCATTTCCCTTTTCAAATCCCTCCTCAAATCCCTCAACCAAACACAATATAAATGTGTATGCAATTTTACCATTGGTTCAATGGTAAAACCTTGGCCTAATAACCTCGAGGTTATAAGTTCAAGTCATGGAGCAACCACTTTGTGCACTATGCTAAAGGTTAGGTGTGTACCCAATCTTTTTCCTCACAAACACATATTAATGTGTACTAATTGGGTGTTGTTTTTTTATCAATTGAATTAAGAAGCACAATTTAAAAAGTAGAATACAACTATTAAAAGTATCAATGACATTCCACATTGGAAACTATAGCGATCCCGGGTTTACCCCTTGGTGTACAGTGATTCGGACTTATGTCCGTGGGTGTTAGAGGTTGTTTGAACCTTGGTTGCGTCCTTTTAGACTTTGTATTTGGGTTATAGGACGTGTTGGGCGGGTTCGTTTTGGTTTGGTTGTGTTTGGAGCTAAGTGTTGGTGCCCAGAATTTTGCTCCTTCGCTCGAGCGAGGAGTTGGTCGCTCGAGCGAGCGTGGTTTCTTGTGTCTGGTGGGTCGAGCCAGGGTGGCGTCGCTCGAGCGAGCGACTGCGTCTAAGTCGAACAGAGCTTTGTTTCTTCGCCGGCGGTGTCCGTCGCTTCAGCGTCGTCAGTGCGATTGCAACTTTGAAGGCTTGCATTCTTGGCTCGGCGAGCTTTTCTTCGCCGGCGAGCCTGGTCGATGGTTGGCTCGGCGAGATTTCTTGGCTCGGCGAGGAGCTTTTGAGGCGGTGTTGGGTGTTTTCAGGTCTCGTCGCCGAGCGAGTCTTCCTTCAGCGAGCTTTGGTGTATATCAAGAGGCGGCGGGAGAACTTCACTTTTTCTTCTTCTTTCATTTTGGAACCTTAGCGGACTCCTCTCTCTCTAAACATATATTCTCTCTAGGATTTCATCTCTCTTTAGTGTGGATCTAACCTAAGTCCTTTGTTAATAAGATAGAGGGTGGTGAGATCTTCGTTTTAATCTGAAAAAGTTGGGATTTGGAGCACTTTGGGTTTTGGTCTTCATCTCCGTTTGGGCTCGAATTTCGAGGTAGGGATATCCTACTCCTTCTTATGGTCTTTGTCTTTAAATTTTAGCATTTGGATATGTTGGGGGTTGTTGCGTAATTTTTGAGAAACTTTGGGGCCTTTTGTGCAATTTTACAAAAGTTGGGGTTTTGTTTAGAAATGAGCTTGTATGCATGTTTGGCATAGGAAAGGGAGTAAATGACGGATTGTAAATGAAAATGGAGCCTTAGGGTTGTTTTGTGAATTATGGTAATTTGCCCTAATTGGTTTAATTAATTAATGTATATAATTAATTAAAGAGAATGAGGAATTGGATTGAATATGTGGAAATTGAGAATGTCTGGGGTTAAAGGGTGTAGTTGAATCGTATTACCCACCGATTGAAATATAGTTATATTATCCATTTGTGCATTTATTTCTGTTTAGAAATAATCGCTTTGGCTACCGGTGGAGGTAGTGTTGATTGTTGTAGACAATGCATGCTGATTAGGCAAACTAAACCTAATCGAGTGGAAATGTCATAGAGTATGACGAGTGATCGAATACATTAACTTTATGTATTGATTGAATGCGTATTGTGGTTATGTGTTTATATGCATCGTTTGTGTTTGTGTATGGGAGGAGATAGGGGATGTACTCCACGGTTTAGGGGAAGATGGGGGATGTACCTCTAAACCGGTTAATCTGATGGCTAGGGGAAGATGGGGGATGTACCTCTAGGCCATTGAAAAATATTGGATATAGCTCATATGCTTGTCCATGGAAAATATTGGATGTAGCTCATATGCTTGTCCATGGAAAATATTGGATGTAGCTTATATGCTTGTCCATGGAGAAATATTGGAAATAGCTCATATGCTTTTCCATGGAGATGTGTTGAAGTGTTGCTTGTTGATATGATATAGCACTAAAATGTATATCATTATTGTTTTGGGAAATGCGGAAGTGTATGGATTGATTTGATATAGCACTAAAATGTATATCGTTATCAATTGTGAAGTATAGAAAATGTTTCTATGTTAAGTTGATACAACACCAACATGTGTGTCATAAGTAAAGAATGAAAGTGGTTTATGTGTTAGTGATATAACGCGAAAAGGTTTTGGCAGATATCGAGCAGGGTTTTCAAACTCTTGTTGAAAAAAGAAATGGAAAGTGAATTGGTACTTAATTTGGGTTGTCTTGAAATGGTAAAAGAATGTAAGTGTTGTCTCGAGAATGTATAAGTGTAGGCCATCTGTTGATTGCTAATGTTTTAGGCATTGTTCATAGTTGGTTTAGTGTATTTCTCTTTGGTGTGGCTCACCCTATATGGGACACCATTTTCAGTGAGGGAGCATGCCACCTCCAAGGATATCGCTTGAGAGGTGGAGGCAGAGATGATTGTGGTTTTGAGTGTATTTTGTTTTAATTACATGTAATTCCAAGCCAAGGGCTTTTCATGTATTTGAGTTAGTACTCTTCATTTTGTAACCAAGTGTTAACTTGGAAGATGTAAGCCCATGGGGCGTTTAATTCGATGATTAACATGTAAAGATGTTTATCCCTTGTAGCAATGTATGTATGAATGGATGGGTTTTACTTATTATTTTGGGGCGTTACAACTTGGTATCGAGCGTCGGGTTTGAATACTTTGGAGTGCGTGGGAAGTGATTAGGATCACAATGGGTTTGTCTCGCTTGTTAGAGACTTAGATGTAATGTTATGTGCTGTCGATAACATGTTTATGTGGCTATTTGGGTATGGGATTTGGTTTCTAGGATATTGATTGGATCCTTGGGTTTCGGGAGTCTGTTGGAAAGGCACTGATCAATGCTTTTCTAATCGGAACTCTAGTAACGCCTTGGGACTATCATTATCAGGAAATGAAATTCGTAAGTGCTTATATGTTTATGTGCTTACGTGGAGTGAATTACATTCGTCCATGCATTAGGACAAATGTTTAGTTTCGCGCATTTATGAATGTGCTAATACCTTTGTTATCTTTTACTAGGATGCCTAGGCGAGGGTTGTGATTTCCTCCTTCCACTCGGGAAGAGTCATGAAACAATTTGTGGCGTTGCCAAGGTACTACACCTTTGGCGATTTGAGAGATGGTTTGCTAACTCGAGGTTTGCTCCATAGTTGGTTGAGACGGAAGAGTTGCGTTGTGCGGAGTTTGAGAGTAAGTTGTGTGATGATATCCGGGTGAGGATTGCGGGATCCTGGCATAGAAGTTATAGTGTGCTTGTTGGGGCTTTGCCCATGTAGAGGCATGTGTTAGCAATGGGGCAGAGTGGGGAGGAAACCATGTCGGCGATTCCGGTGACTCGGGGTGTTGGTAGGCCTTTGAAGAGGCAGAGGGGTTCAGACCTGCAGCAGGGAGGATGGGCTAGAACTACTCTTCGATGTGGATTTGGGTTAGAACAGCGAGCAGAGAGTGTTATCTGTTTGATGTGGTCTGCGGGGCCACAAGGTTTGGTTGCCCACGAGGAGGGGGCAAGGTTAGCGATCAACTAGTAGTTGTACCACCAGGATTGTCTAATCAGCCGGGTTTTACGCCGACTGAAAGTTCAGTGGGGAGGCAATTGTTGGAGCCTTCGTCAGCTCAGACTTCGAATCAGGCTCGTACCCGGGAGCCGTTTACTTGTTGGGTGTGTAAGCAGCCGGGCCATCTTCGACGTTTTTGTACTCGGCAGGGGGCTTCTTTAGGGACCTTGCAGCCTAGTCAGGCTCAGTTTCCTTCGACTAAGCGGGCGATGTCGTTTGAGGACTAGCGGGCGATTCGAGGGCCTCGGAGAGTCGAGTTTCAAGTTCGGTTGGGGAGGTTGATAGTTGTTCTCGGTGTGGCGGAGGGGCACGTTGGTAGTACCTGTCCGTGGCCTGTAAACTCGTAGGTTATCTTGTGTTTGGAGATGACCAATTTTGTCGGTCCAGCGAGGGACGATAGTGGTGGTAATACCGAGGGATTGGTTCTGTTTTGACTGATCCGTTTTGTAATCCGTGGTTTATCGTTTTGTAATCTTTGGGTTTGGTTGTGTAACCCGTGTGTTGGAGGTTTGTTGTATAACCCAAGTGGTTGGGAATGTTGAAACACTTGAACTATTTGTTTAACTATATGTATGTATGCTCTGTTTGTTGATTTCCTGACCGGATGCATGTGAACGTGTTATAGCTCAAGAGTGTTATTAATGTAACGAGTCGGGTGAGACCGAAGGGTGGGTAGTTAATACATTTCCTTGAAAACCGATTTGGGCAAAGTAGGGGCTAAGGAGCCATGTTTTCAAAAGTTGTGAACCACCGAGGAGTGTGTGTGTTAGTCAAGGCACTGGTGGGGCGAGAGCTGTTTCACTTGCCAAGTGTGGAACCCATTTATGATTTTGTCAGGGTTGGATCGGTACCTTCGTGGCGGTTAGCATTACCGAGATTGTAGGTACACTAGTATGGTTGTTTTGAGTGAGGGGATGTTAGTCCCTGTATTCAATGGTAGCTGTTATGCTAGGAGTGGTATGTGGTGAGTAGCTGGTGCTATGTGTTGGGCAGTGGGAAATAAGAGTTTCCTAAGTTCTTTATGTGAATCAAGGGTGATAGATTTGTACCTTGGTTTTGACCAAGTCAGGAGGTATTGTTAGAAGGGTTGATTGGGTGTATAACCCGTAGTTGAGGTGTGACCCGTGGATAGAGTCACAGTGGTGTGAGATTGGCAGACCCAGGTATGTCTTAATGACGAGGGGGGGGTGAGGACTTGTACTCCTCCGAGAGGTTAGAATGGTGAATAGTGAAAGCCGAGTTGGCGGCGTATGTTAAGACTGGGTTAGTCCATGGTGGTTGTCGGGCGATAGCATTGGCTAGTGGTTTGGCACGGAGATTGGGTGTCAGGGTTGTACTCTCGAGGTGGAGGGTGAGACCTCTAAATGAGGGAGCTTTGCACGGTGTGATGCATGATGATGAGTGGTCGATATGTTGTGTTTGGGTGGATAAATCTAGAAAGGAGTTGGACATAGGTGTCCGTCGTCCAGGTCAGATAGTGGTAACACAAGTGAGGTGGTAAGGTTGTGAAGAGTGATTGAGACACTCAGTCAGAATCAGTTCGGTTTGTTTGGTTTCTACTTGTGCGTGGCGAGGCACGAGGGTGTGTGCTATTATCCGTTGGGATGTTACGTGGTTGGAACTTCCAGTGTTAGGGGAGTCTCTCTCTGTGAATGTGTTGTTGGGAATATCGCGTCATTCCGTGAATTGGCCTTATTATGACTTGCTTGGAGTGTCAAGTGTTGGACACGGTTAGCATATGGTTAGCGATGTGGTGTAGAGGGCGTTTGAGCTTTGTAGTGATAGTATGTGCATTACTATTGTTGTTGATCTTGGGTCTATGTGATTAGACCTTTCCATTTGTTGAGGTGTTGTGAAACACGTGGGGTAGAAAGCCCTTTGGGGTGGGAGAGGAATCTCTGGAGCCATTATGGGCATTTGCGTATATATTATATCTTTAATGTGGTGTGCATATTATAGGTATTGTGGTTTATGGTCATACTGTGGGTTATACCATGAGAATGTAGTTGTATTCAGCATCATATATGTTAAATGTGTGGTAGAAATGCATGTTATAGATGCGTGTGGTGGCATATATATATATATATGTGATTTGTCTCTTGAATAGGGACGGGGTAACCAGTAGTGGGTCTGATGGGCTAAATCAGATGAGAATGATTGGGTTGTGAGCAAAGATCATGTTTTTGAAAAAATGTCTACAAAACTCGAAATTGCATGGGAAGTGCAAAACTAGATTTCAAAATTTTTATATAAATTTCAAAGTTTGGTTATTTTTACGAAAATGCTTTTTGAACGAGAAATTTTTATGTGCTCGACAAACCGATATGTTAATTGTTCCATTCAAGATTGTGGTTGTTGAGTTGTTGAGTAGTGACTTAGCCGAGAGCTAGTCGGTTGTTTGGTGGTTTATCTCGGAAGAGATTGGGTTTTGTTGAAGTTTAGTATCTTAGGGGTGTTGTCTTCTGTTGGGGCATGTGTCCTCGTTTAGTCCTTTCCTAGTGTGAGGACGAATAGAACTTGATTGAGGGATTGATTTCTTTGTATTGAGGGTTGGTAGTTAGTTGGCCTTCGTGTTGGCGTGACCTTAATTTGGGGACGAAATTCTTTAAGGGAAGGTTATAGCGATCCGGGTTTACCCTTAATTGTCTGATGATTCGGACTTATGTCCGTGGGTGTTAGAGGTTGTTTGAACCTTGGTTGCGTCCTTTTAGACTTTGTATTTGGGTTATAGGGCGTGTTGGGCGGGTTCGTTTTGGTTTGGTTGTGTTTGGAGCTAAGTGTTGGTGCGAAATTTTGCTCCTTCGCTCGGCGAGAGTTGGTCGCCGAGCGGCGTGGTTTCTTGTGTCGGGTGGGCCGAGCGGGGGTGGCGTCGCCCGAGCGTGCGACTGCGTCTAAGTCAGACCTGAGAGCTTTGTTTCTTCGCCGAGCGGTATCCGTCGCCGGCGTCGTTTAGTTGCGCTTGCAACTGAAGGCTTGCATTCTTGGCTCGGCGAGCTTTTCTTCGCCGAGCGAGCCTGGTCGATGGTTGGCTCGGCGAGATTTCTTGGCTCGGCGAGGAGCTTTGAGGCGGTGTTGGGTGTTTTACGTATGCAGTCGCCGGCGGCCGGGTCTTCCTTCAGCGAGCCCGGTGTATATCAAGATGGGGCGTGAGAGAACTTCACTTTTTCTTCTTCTTTCATTTTGGAACCTTAGCAGCCGACTCCCTCTCTCTCTAAACATATATTCTCTCTAGGATTTCATCTCTTTTTATTGTGTATCTAATCTAATTCTTTTGTTAATAATATAGAGGTGGTGAGATCTTCGTTTTAATCTGAAAAAGTTGGGATTTGGAGCACTTTGGGTTTTGGTCTTCATCTCCGTTTGGGCTCGAATTTCGAGGTAGGGATATCCTACTCCTTCTTATGGTCTTTGTCTTTAAATTTTAGCATTTGGATATGTTGGGGGTTGTTGCGTAATTTTTGAGAAACTTTGGGGCCTTTTGTGCAATTTTACAAAAGTTGGGGTTTTGTTTAGAAATGAGCTTTGTATGCATGTTTGGCATAGGAAAGGAGTAAATGAATGGATTGTAAATGAAAATGGAGCCTTAGGGTTGTTTTGTGAATTATGGTAATTTGCCCTAATTGGTTTAATTAATTAATGTATATAATTAATTAAAGAGAATGAGGACTTGGATTGAATATGTGGAAATTGAGAATGTACGGGGTTAAAGGGTGTAGTTGAATCGTGTATTACCCACCTGATTGAAATATAGTTATATTATCCATTTGTGCATTTATTTCCTGTTTAGAAATAATCGCTTTGGCTACCGGTGGAGGTAGTGTTGATTGTTGTAGACAATGCATGCTGATTAGGCAAACTAAACCTAATCGAGTGGAAATGTCATAGAGTATGACGAGTGATCGAATACATTAACTTTATGTATTGATTGAATGCGTATTGTGGTTATGTGTTTATATGCATCGTTTGTGTTTGTGTATGGGAGGAGATAGGGGATGTACTCACGGTTTAGGGGAAGATGGGGGATGTACCTCTAAACCGGTTAATCTGATGGCTAGGGGAAGATGGGGGATGTACCTCTAGGCCATTGAAAAATATTGGATATAGCTCATATGCTTGTCCATGGAAAATATTGGATGTAGCTCATATGCTTGTCCATGGAAAATATTGGATGTAGCTTATATGCTTGTCCATGGAGAAATATTGGAAATAGCTCATATGCTTTTCCATGGAGATGTGTTGAAGTGTTGCTTGTTGATATGATATAGCACTAAAATGTATATCATTATTGTTTTGGGAAATCTGAAGTGTATGGATTGATTTGATATAGCACTAAAATGTATATCGTTATCAATTGTGAAGTATAGAAAATGTTTCTATGTTAAGTTGATACAACACCAACATGTGTGTCATAAGTAAAGAATGAAAGTGGTTTATGTGTTAGTGATATAACGCGAAAAGGTTTTGGCCAGATCTCGAGCAGTTTTCAAACTCTTGTTGAAAAGAAATGGAAAGTGAATTGGTACTTAAAATTTGGGTTGTCTTGAAATGGTAAAAGAATGTAAGTGTTGTCTCGGGAATGTATAAGTGTAGGCCATCTGTTGATTGCTAATGTTTTAGGCATTGTTCATAGTTGGTTTAGTGTATTTCTCTTTGTGGCTCACCCTATATGGGACACCATTTTAGTCTGAGGGCATGCCACCTCCAAGGATATCGCTTGAGAGGCCGAGGCGAGATGATTGTGGTTTTGACTGTATTTTGTTTTAATTACATGTAATTCCAAGCCAAGGGCTTTTCATGTATTTGAGTTAGTACTCTTCTGTTTGTAACCAAGTGTTAACTTGGAAAGATGTAAGCCCATGGGGCGTTTAATTCTGTTGATTAACATGTAAAGATGTTTATCCCTTGTAGCAATGTATGTATGAATGGATGGGTTTTCTGTTATTATTTTGGGGGCGTTACAGAAACTAACTTATTATCATAGTTGTATGCATTACAGCTTATGAGCTACCGATTTTAGCTTTAGGTATTGCAAGGAGAATTTGAAACTTGAAACTTGAAATCAGCCTAAACTATCAATTTTGTTGGTATTAGGGCACTAAATCAGCATCCCGGTTAGAATTACTATGAACTTAAAATCAAAACTCAAGGAGAACCTTTTTTTGGTGGTTTGGTTTTTTTTTTACAAAAACAACTGTTATTATAACTAAGCTATTCTCAAAACATGCAAGTAGAAGATGAACACTCCATAAATACCTTTGCTCCAAAATTTAGAGTTGAGTGGTTGATTTGCAGCTTGTTATTTGGTTAAATCAGTTGACTTACACACACACACACACACACACACACACACACACACACACACACACACTTGTTTGCTTGGATGTATGAGATTGCTACTATACTGGTGGTTTTCTTCCCTATATATGAAGTATCCACTCATATGGCTGAATGATACAAGGCAAAGTTTTCATATTGATAGTTTGAACTTTGCTGTTTGTAGAGAATAGTTAACGAAACCAGAAGATGTATGTAACTGTAATTTCGTGAAAAGTTTCTTAAATCACTTCCAATTTGTGACGTTGTATGAGGTGTGACATTGAAGGTGAGTATCTAGTTGAATAATCGAGTGATTACTTTAGATGGCAAGATTTCTTCTTTAGCTTTTTTGCGTACTACGGAGTTGCTCTGTAGAAAGTTAAAACAAAATATCAAGAGTTGCTGCTCTTCTTCTAGCTCTTCTTCCAGACTATGTAACAAGACTATAAAGGAGTGCCTGTTTCTTGTTTCCATATACTAGTTTTTTATGTGTTAGGTTGGGTTATTGCAAAGATTGTTGGAATTAGCATTGTTGCTTACATGATTGAGAGGTGGGAAACCTTTATTGGGCAATGAAAGTATACATCAAAAACGACTTTTGGTATTTTTTTTTTTTGGGGTACGGCAAAACATCAGTCGCTATAAGTAGGTTAGAGCATCTCCAATCATTTAAATTTTGTTTCATCAAATTTAAATTTGATGAAAAATCGTACAAAACTGGTGCTCCAACGCTTCATCTATTGTTTTATCAAATTGAGGATGCTAGAACCTTTCACCAAATTACTGTAGAGAGTCGTTAGCTCTTGAGCACCGGATGACCGATTGGGTGTCCTCGTGATTGTTTTGTTTCATCAAATTAAAATTGATGAAAAACTGTACAAAACTGGTGCTCCGACTCTTCATCTTTTGCTTCATCAAATTGAGGATATCTCAAAATTTTCATCCAATTGAGGATACTGAAACCTTTCACCAAATTATTGTAGAGAGCCATTAGCTCTTGAGCATCGGACGACTGGCTAGATGTCCCCCTAGTGTCCCTCGGTCGACCACCTATGTGCAAAATTTTTTGAAAAATTTATGTTAACCGGTTGACTGACCGACCGGTCATCCCCCCAGTCGTCCTCCCAGTCGACTGATAGTTTGATAAAATCCCAAATCACTTCGTTGGAACGCGTGATATCAAAACAAGCTAGTAAAATTTGATAAAATATTTGAGTAAAGCGTTGGAGATGCTCTTAGGTGGTTGTAAATAATTTATGACTGTCATTTTGCAGTTGTAAAAAGTATTTGTCATCCCCACATTTGTGTCTTCTATTTGTCATCGCATGAACCATTGTGAAAGGTCTTTTGCAAATATATTTCTATTATTTGCGATGACTTGTAGCAGTTGCAAAAAATGCTTTTTATTTTTTTTATTTTTTTATTTTTTTTATATATGTAGTGAGTGAAGATGCATCAAGGAAATCTGAACTGTGGAATTCCCAATTTGGTTTAGCTTCAAGTCGTTTATGCATACAATTGAAATCACTTGCATTTCCATTCAGGTTTCATTCATTTTTAATTTTTTTTCTCTCTTTTGTTTTTTTGCTTTTGTTTTCCCTCTATTTATTTGTGTGTATCTAAAAAAATTGGAGGAAGAGGCATGTAAAATTATATGTTAGGCATGATTGAATAGAAATAATGATGAGATTGAATAAGATTTGTATCCTGAAATTAATTCTTAGCAATCTATGTTTTCTATACAAAGCCTAGAATGTCTAAGAAATTCTTTGCATTGAAATAGATTGAATTAATTTTTTTTTGGTTTTGTATCTAGGAAAAAATATTTTGCTAGGTTTTGTATGTAAATGCTACTTTAGAAATTTGTTTCCTTGCTGTTTTGAAATTTTGACTTCTCTATTTACCAAGTGAATTTCACAATTAAACAAAAAAAAGTAGGTTAGAAAATGGGGTAAGACTCGAAATAACATACAAAATATGATAAATTTGTTGGTTGTACATTCTGAAAATAATTAAAAAAAAAAACTAAAAATCCAACTCATTTGGTTTAGTGATTTTGAAATAATTTTTAAAACACATTTTGATTTTAGAGTTTTCAAAAATAATTGTTGAATTTCAATCCATCTTTTATTGTTTGTAGTTAATTTTTTAAAATAGTTTAATTAATATTTTTCAAATTTCAAATCTAGCCAATCTAAACAGTTTTTTAAATGTATAAAATTTACGATTTTTAAAAAAAAAAAAATCATTAAACACTAACAAACATATCAAAAAAATATACATTTTTTAAAAATTTTAAATCCATTAAATGTAAATATACTTAAAATGTATAAAATTTCAACCTGGGCACAGGCGTGTCCTGAATTTATTTTAATAATTTGAACTGTTCATAATGTAAGGTTTATTGAGTAGATCATCTATGAAAAAAAATTAAATTAATTAGACATATGTGACCCATAATAAGATCACGTTTATGTTTAAGAAAAATATACGGTTAGTGATTTTAATAAATTCTTATATATTATTATTCAGCTTGATTATATGGTTATACTTGTCCGATGACTTTCATTTTTTATATGAAAGATATCCTATAATATAAACGGCTCGGATCATCAAAATATAATCGGAACAAATCTCGCAAGGTTTGATAGCATGGATTCTGTGACAACATACAATCCCAAATCCACAAAATTTATGATTTTTTTTAATATAAAAAATCACTAAATACTAACAGATATATATATATATATATAATTAATTTTTAAATACACTTAAAATGTATAAAATTTATGAAAAAAAATATTTTAAAAATTACTAAATACAAAAAAACACTTTAACTTTTAGATCCACTCAATCAATATACCTAAAAGATATAAAATTAGGAATTTATTTTTTGAAGAAAAAAAATACTGAATACTAATAATAAATAAAAATCTATCTATTTGAAGGCTAAACTAGGTGTCTAAGTCTTCTTTTCATGCCACGTGATAAATTTTTATATCCAAAAAAAAAAAAAAAGTATACAATGTGGTAAACAATGTTTGCACCGAGACCTCAAACTACATCTTAATTTGGGAAGAGCTAATTTAACCTCTCTCTCTCTCTCTCTCTCTCTCTTTTTTTTTTTTAGCTAATTTAGCCTAATTAAATTAGCTACATTTTTTTTTGGGGGGGGGGGGGGGAGGGGGGGAGGGGGGAACTTTTTGGATGTGATAGTTGTGAGACAAAAAGTGAATGATTATGGTTTGAATGTGACATTTTGTCATATTGGCTAAATTAGATTATTTTATATTTTGTGCTTATTTAGTCACTTTAGCTCTTGCCAAACGAGGCCTACATATTTGTTCCAAAAAAAAAAAAAAAATGACGCCTACATATTATAATATTAATTTATTTATTACTCTTTCCTTCCATCACAAAATATTAGTTTCAGACTTTAATTTTTTTTTGATAATACAATTATTACACTCTAAAAATATTAATTTTTCAAAATTATCTTTTAATTTTTTTTTATAGAAAATTTTAAAAGAAGAACAAAATAAAAAAAAATTCATAATGTTTGATTTGGATTTATATTTGTTTTTATTTTTACTTGTGTACAATGCGAAGCAAAAGAAATTAACAACTGTTTCGTACTTGCAATGCAATACCTGAACCCTAGGTTTTTTTTTTTTTTTTTGAAAAAGATGATGATTGTAACGCCCCAATTTTCATGCCCAAATGACAATACAATAGACATGGCTCTTTAAAATAAAACTAATAATAAATCATCATACTTGCATTTCACGATGTAAATAGTCTTTATGTGATAACACAATTAATTCAACAACAATGAATTAAACAACGAATACCCCTGAGGGTTTATACGTTCTAAGGCTTGAGCCTGGTTACACAAACGATTATTCAAACCCACACATATAAAGCCCTTGGCTTGCAATCAGAGTCACAGCAAACGAGCACATTATGCTCTCTACACACACTTCCACGCCTTCAGTTAGGCGGAATCACCACATCCTTTCTTGCACAAAAATCCCGTAGGGCGAGCATAAAGCCCAGTAGAGAATTCTTAATAAAGCATATACATTTTACACAAGTCTCAAGAGATGGAATGCTTATGCCATGCCGTGCCTTTTTGAAAATATACACAACTTCATCTTTTGAAAATCAATATGTTCAATGATGTCATCCATTTCAACTGCTCAACATTTATCCAATTTTATTAGAGGGGCAGTAAATACGACTATGTTAATCCCTAGGTTAGTGTTTGCAAGTAGACTATACAAGTACTACCAATTTATCATTTTTACCAGTATCAATTGGAGGGCTCAACACCCATAATCTGTCATTTTTACCAGTATTAACTAGAAGGCTCGACACCTATTCTCTACACTACCTTTCAAGACTTACCATTGTATTTACCCCAAAACCATTTCATGAAAACTTGTTTCTCAACATTCTTTTCTCAATGCAAGTTTTCAAATCAACTTTCAAAGCTCAATGTAATCAAATGAATTGATATGCCAATGCAACAATAATCAATACAATGCAACAATTCTTCCATTTCCAATTCTTCCACACAATGCTACCATTGTGATCAAAATTCCCATTTCTACTTTCCATGCAATTTCACAAGATGAATAAATACACATTTATTTCAATTCATCCGAGGAATAACACATCTTCCATATTTCGAGCATTTTCAACAATTTAGCTATTTCAAGACTAAATCAACATTTTGGATAACAATTTTCAAAATGAACAACAACTCTCATATTTCTCCAAATTTATCATTTATACAATATAAACAAGAAAATTTCCAAACATCACTTATTTGGGCATTTAAAATAAATATAACAATGTCAACCATGGATTTTCAACTTCTTTAAAAAAAATTCCCAATTTTTAGGTTTTCTCACCAAAACCATCCATCTTCAAACATTTAAAAAAAATCTCACCAAAATCCTCTTTCTTCAATCAACATAGTTCAAAATCCCCAATTTGTATCTCAAAGGGTTGAATAGTAAACCCACTTTGAAAATCACTCTTTTTCTTGAATTAACAACTAATTTTCAAAACTAATCAAAGGATGATTTCGAAAATCATCTTGATCTTGCAAAAACATATATATAACTCAAAGAAAATCCCTACCTCAAGTTTGAAGGAGAAATGAGTTGGAAATCCCAAAATCAACGACGATGAAACTCGATCTCCATCGCACACAACGTAGTTCTCGTCTAGACAACCAGCTTTGATGAAGAACTTAGGTCTAAATCCCAATGGATTTGAAGAAATCAAAGATCTTGTGAGGTTTTTGGTAGGAAATGTAGAGAGAAGGAAGAGGAAATGTTTCTAAAGAGAGAGTGATACAGAAAAGTGACACTCAATCAGCCCAAAAGAGGAGAAAAGAGAACAATTTTTCGGATCCACCTACCTCCCGCACGTGCGGAGCCTATTCTCGCACGTGCGGCGCGTGCTTCTGCATGTGCGGCTCTCACCCTTGCACGTGCGGCCTCCTTCCTCTGCACCTCCAGCCGCACTTGCCTTTTTAGCAGTGTGTTGCAACACCCTCCCCGAACATGTGGCCTGGCCTCCCCTCACGTCGGCTCCTATCTAGACGCGTGCCTGCTCCCTCGGCAGAATGCTTCGACTCAACTCCCGACTCACCGGACCCGACTCCATACCCTCCGAGACAACATGAACAAAAGTGAGAAATTTTTGAGAACAATCTAAACACAACTTAACTCAAACGAGCAACAAGATTCCACGTTGAAACCGATATTCTACAAGTGTAAACCAAAAGGTAAACAAGAAGGAAACAAAGACGTACAACAAAACCGGTCGTCGCAATGATGCATTGTGGCAACATGAATACTCCACCTTTCTTCGACGATGACGACGAGGAGAAAAAGAGAGTCGGTCTACAACTTGTTATGGAAATTGCTCCTCCTTTTCTTGATCCATTTATATACTGAATCACCACCAATTGTTGGGTATACCTTCTTAGTGGAGTTTGGGACCCAATTGGTTTATTAAAAGAATTTAATTTGGTTTGGGATTGGTTATAATATATTTTTAATATATTATATCTATCTTTTAAAAGCCCAATGATAGTAGCTAGGGTTTTGTTAAAAAGCCCAAGATTCAACAATATATATTGTCTTTATTTTTGTCCCGTGTATAATGTGCAGCGGCTTAGAAATTGATACATAATTTCAGTGGGTTTTTGGCAGCAACTATATTGATATAGTGCTGCTACTATGGGCCAAGTTTTGTTACTTCAGTTTTTTTTTGGTTCTTGCAAGCTCAGTCAGTTTGCTTCGTTTCAGCTACTTTGGTGAAGCTGATTTGGTTCGTTATTTTGGATCTTCTACAACTCTGTTTCGAAGATTTTTATTCGTCTATTTGGTGAGATATTTCCTCTTGATACCTCATATTGAGGGAACCATGTAAAAATTATTGTGTCGTTATTGATTTAATTTTTTCGCATTAGTTTTTATTCCCATTGATTGATTTACTTGTGGGAAATCATCTATTTTCCCTAACAACTGGTATTAGAGCTTAAGGCTTATTTGGGTTTATTTATTTGTGTAAATCAATGGAGGGGAATGTGAGTCGTATGTCTAGCTTCAATGGAAGCAATTAGGTAACTTGGAAAACTAAAATGGAGGACCTATTATTTTGTAAAGATTTGTATGGGCCTATTGAGGGTGATAGTGGCAAACTAGATAATGAATGGAAGAGGCTTAATCGAAAAGCCGTTGGTGTTATTCATCAATGGATTGATGACAGTGTGTTTTATCATGTTGCTACTGAAACTTCAACACATGATTTATGGAAAAAATTAGAAGGCCTTAATGATAGGAAATCAGCCACAAATAAAGCTTTTATGTTTCGTAAGTTGGTTAATTTAAAATATAAAGAGGGCATCCCTATTTCGGAATATTTGAATGAAATAAAGAGTATTGTTAACCAACTTGCTTCTATGAAAATTGTTTTTGATGATGGGTTACAAGCTTTGATGCTACTTAGTTCTTTGCCTAAAAGTTGGGAGACTTTGGTTCTGATAGTTAGTAATTCGGTGCTCGATGGAGTTGTCACAAAGGGCCAAGTTACTAGTAGCTTGTTGAATGAAGAAACTAGAAGAAAATTATGGGGTTCTTTTCATTCAGAAGCATTTGTTGTGAGAGGCCGAAGCAAAACAAGGGGGAGGAGTAAGACTCCTCATGGTCGTGATCAAAGCCATGACAAATCAAGAGATGGTTCTATTGAGTGTTATTATTGCCATGAGAAAGGGCACATGAAGCGGGAATGCCGAAAGCTCAAGAACAAGGAGAAAAGGCGTGACAAAAGTGTGGATAAGAAGCAAGAAGACACAACAGCTGTCACTACTGATGATCTCATGGTCGTTTGTGAAAATGCTTGTATCAATTTTGTGGCCCAAGAGAGTAATTGGGTGATTGATTCTGGTGCTTCTTTTCATGTGATTTCTTGAGTTGATTTCTTCACTACCTACACCAATGGAGATTATGGTTCTGTTCGAATGGGTAATGAAGGTTTGTCCAAAATTATTGGCATGGGTGATGTTTGCTTGGAAACAAATTTGGGCTGTAAGTTGTTGCTTAAAGATGTGAGGCATGTTCTCGACATTCACCTCAATTTGATCTCTACCGGGAAGCTAAATGATGAAGGCTTCAATAACAAATTTGGTGATGGAATATGGAAGCTCGCAAAGGGTTCTTTGGTGGTGGCTAAGTGCAAGAAAACTCATGCACTTCATTTGATGTAAGGAAAAATTTGTAAATGTATTGTCAATGCACTTGAAGATGATACTTCTATCGAATTGTGGCACAAGCGGCTTGGGCACATGAGTGAAAAAGGGCTACAAGTTTTGTTCAAGAAAGAGCTTCTACCCGGTTTGAAAGGTACACATCTTAAAACTTGTGTTCATTGTTTGGCGGGTAAACAACATAGAGTTTCTTTTCATAAAAATGTTGCTTCTAGAAAAGAAAATGTTTTGGGGTTGAATCATTCGGATGTTTGTGGTCCTTTGAAAGTTCAAACACATAATGGTGCAATTTATTTTGTTACTTTCATTAATGATTATTTAAGGAAAGTTTGGGCTTTTATACTAAAAACTAAAGATCAAGTTCTAGAAGTATTTAAGCATTTTCAGGCCATGGTTGAAAGAGAAATAGGGTGGAAATTGAAGTGCATTCGATCAGACAATGGTGGTGAATACATTGGGCCATTTGATAAGCATTGTCGTAGCCAAGGTATTCGGCACCAAAAGATAGTTAAGAAGACTCCTCAACAAAATGGCATTGCCAAGAGGATGAACCGCACCATTATGGAAAGAACAAGATGTTTACTTTCACATGCTAAATTGCCAAGATCCTTTTGGGGTGAGGCAATGAGGATAGCGGTTGACGTGATCAATTTGTCTCCTTCTTATCCTTTGAATGGTGATGTTTTAGAAAGAGTTTGGACCGGCAAAGATGTGTCTTATGAGCACTTGAGAATATTTGGTTGCAGAGCTTTTGTTCACATTCCAAAGGATAAGAGGTTCAAGCTTGATAGTAAGTGAAAACAATGTATTTTTTTTGGCTATGGACGTGATGAATTCGGGTATAGATTGTGGGATCTGGTCGACAAGAAAGTCATTCGAAGCCGTGATGTTGTGTTTCTTGAAGACCAAACAATTGAAGACTTTGGCAAAGGTGATCAACCGGAGTCAAAAACTAGTGATCTCATTGACATGGATCCATCTCCTTCATCTTCAATTGATGATGAAAATGGGGGAGATGTGCAGCCACCTATTGAAGATGTGGAGGATGATAATAATCATAATGAAATTGAGCCAGAAATTGAGGAAGAACATCCAAATCAAGAACCACCACCACAACTTGAGTTGAGAAAATCTACAAGGGACCGGCAACCTTTGAAAAAGTATACTCCCAATGGCTGGAAGAGCCAAGGCTAAGCAAATCGGGAAGCACTACGACCCGGTGCATAGACCTATCCAAGGAACCCTGAACGGTCATTTTGTCCGGAAGGGGGAAGATTTCCCATTTTGTGACTTTTCGGAGCCATGGTTGAATTCTGAGAAGCGACGTTTGCCCGGCTTCGAGATCTTTTTCGACCTACAGTTGCAAGGGGATAAAGTTGCAGAAGAGCAGGCTGACCTACCAGCTGAGGCTGAATAGTGCAAAGAGGATGAGTCTGATGACACAGAACTCGAGATGGGAGCAGTGCTGGCCTGTCTCCTCTTAGATCCTCAGATCACACTAGAGAGCTCGAGGGGTGACTTCTCTGTTTCCATGATTAGAGATCAAATGGCTGTGGGCCCTTCTTCCGGTATTCTGGATACATCTATCACACCCTCCCTCGTTTGGCAGTACGAGGAAGGCTTTTTGTCTAGCAGTTCTGAGTCAGGTAGTGAACCGGAATCTGATTCCACAGAGTTTGTGGAGTCGGAATCAGATTTTAGTTCTTCTGAGTCAGAGTCCGGTATTCCTGGGGTTGATAACCCGGATGTCGTTATTTTGTCCAGGTCATCCTTTTCATTTTCTTTTGAGTCGGTTGTAACCGAGGAATCAGACGAACTGGAAGTTATGAATGAGAATGGTACAGCTGCTATTTCTAAGTACTTTTCTGTGTTGCTCGTTTATTGCATTAATTAGGACTTTCAAAACTTTGATAAAAACGACGAGGAAGAAATTCCTCCAGTTTTGAAACATTTGATTGATCGAGAGCAGGAGAGATTTGTAAAACCTTTGGTTGATGCAATCACTTCAATTAATGTTGGTACTGAGAAGGATTTGCGTCTGGTCCAAATTGGGTCTACGTTGTCTTCGGAGGAACGTGAGCGCTTAGTCGCTTTATTAAAAGATTTCAAAGATGTTTTTGCGTGGTCCTACGAAGACATGCCTAGAATCAATCTTGAGATTGTACAGCACTGAATACCTTTTGACCCCTGAGGCCCAACCTGTCAAGCAGAAGCTTCAAAGAATATGCCCGGACTGGGCCCTAAAAATCAAAGAAGAGGTCACCAAGCAGATAGATGTAGGGTTCCTGTTAGTATCTGAGTATCCTACTTGGTTGGCCAACATTGTTTCAGTGCCGAAGAAAGATGGTAAAATTTGGGTGTGTGTGGATTTCAAAGATCTGAACAAAGCTAGTCCGAAGGACAACTTTCCTCTGCCGCATATCGACGAATTGGTGGACTTCACCGCAGGGCATGCGTTGCTATCCTTCATAGATGGATTTTTCGGGTACAACTAGATCTTGATGGCACCCGAGGATAGGGAGAAGACTGCTTTCACCACCCCGTGGGGAACCTACTGCTATAGGGTGATGCCGTTCGGTTTGAAAAATGCTGGGGCTACTTATCAACGGGCTGCAGCTACAATCTTACACGATATGATCCACAAAGAGGTTGAGGTGTATGTGGACGACATGATTGTCAAGTCCAAGGAAAGAGAGGGCCACTACACCGCCTTGAAGAAAATTTTCCAATGGATCAGAGAGTATCAGTTGCGATTGAATCCTCAGAAATGTACTTTTGGTGTCACAGCAGGGAAAATGCTGGGGTTCTTAATTACACAAAGGGGCATCGAAGACGATCCTTCCAAAATCAAGGCCATATTAGAAATGCCACCACCAAGGACTGAAAAGGAGGTGCGTGACTTTTTGGGAAAAATGCAATTCATAAGACGGTTTATTGAAAAATTAACCTTGACTTGTGAACCACTATTTGGTCTCCTGAAGAAAGGAAAGAAGTTCCAATAGGATGACCGATGCCAAGTTGCTTTCAAGTAGATCAAACAGTATTTACAAAACCCACCCATGTTGTCACCACTAGAGCCAGGAAAGCCGTTGATTTTGTATCTGTCAGTAACCGACATGACAATGGGTTGCATGCTTGCGCAGGAATCTGAGGATAAAGTGGAGAAGGCCATCTATTATCTGAGTAAGAAGATGCTGGAATATGAGGCCCGTTACACTCCACTGGAGAAGGCTTGTTTGGCCTTGGTATGGGCTACCAGGAAGTTGAGGCACTACCTGTTAGCTCACTCTGTAATTCTGGTTTTGAGATTAGATCCCATCAAATATCTCTTCGAGAAACTAGCGCTTATGGGTAGGCTAGCCCGTTGGTTGCTTCTTCTCTCCAAATTCGATTTGAAGTATATGACTCGCAAGTCTATGAAAGGGAGAGCGGTAGCGGAGTTCCTAGCCGATCACCCAGTGGAGGGAGACAAAGCAGTAGAGTATCTGTTCTCGGATGAGGCCATTCTGCAGGTTGAAGAAGATATTTGGACTATGTACTTTGACAGAGCGTCTAATCAGTACGGGTATGGGATAGGGGTGTTGTTGGTAGCGCCTGACAATTCACACATACCCTTAGCCTTCAAACTCTGATTCAAAGTATTGAACAATGAAGTAGAATACGAGGTATGTATCGCTGGCTTAGAAGCCGCCCTAGAACCAGGGGCAAAACGGTTGGACGTCATTGGGGACTTGAACCTGGTTGTGTCTTAAGCGAAAGGAGACTTGAAGGTTAAAGGAGAAAGGATGAAAATCTATCACCAAACCTTGGACGTTCTGATTCTTAGGTTTGAGAAGCTAACCTTCACGCATCTGTTAAGAGAGGGCAACAGGTTCGCCGACGCTTTATCAACTCTATCTTCCATGATAGACATCCCTTTGGGAGTCCGGATGCGTCCGATCATTATCGAATAGAGGTATGTGCTAGCCTACGAGTTGATTGCCGCAATAGATGAAGTACAAGATCAGAACCCCTAGTATCATGACATCTGGAACTTCTTGGAAAAAAAAGGCTTATCCACTAGGGGAAAATGCCAAAGATAAAAGGGCAATATGGCGAACGGCTGCTCAGTTTATCATGTGTGGGGGTAAATTGTACAAACGAGGCCATCTAAGAATGCATAAACTGTGTGTCGATGCTGAAGAGTCAAAGGGCCTAATGGAGGCCATCCATGGAGGAGACTGCGGATCGCACATGAGCAGAGTGATGCTAGCTCTGATAATTCTTAGACAAGGTTACTACTGGTCAACCATGGAGGAGGATTGTATTGGTTTTGTTCGGCGATGCCACAAATGTCAAATCCATGCAAATCGCATGAACATCTTGCCATCGAAGTTGTACAACATGACTTCACCATGGCCATTTTTAGTTTGAGAGATTGATGTTATTGGAGCAGTTACTCTGAAGGGGTCAAACGAGCATGAGTACATCCTGGTGGCGATAGACTACTTTACAAAGTGGGTCGAGGCCTAATCCTGTGTAGTGCTGAAAGCGTCACACGTAGCTAAATTCATTAGGAATAACATCATCTGTCATTATGGGGTCCCGAATGAGATCATCTCGGATAACGGTTCCCACTTTAAGAAGGAAGTGATCGACTTGTTGGAGAAATACAATGTGGCTTTTGACAAGTCATCCACATATCGGCCGCAAACCAACGGAGCTATTGAGGTCGCCAACAAGAACATCAAGCACATTCTACAGAAGATGGTGGGAACCTACAGATACTGGCCAGATAAACTGCCATTTGCTCTTTGGGGCTACTGGACATCAATTCGGACTTCTATTGGGGCAACTCCGTATTCTTTGGTTTATGGGATAGAAGCTGTTTTGCCAATCGAAGTTGAGGTTCCATCGTTGCGGGTTATGGCTGAGTGCCAGATAGCAGAAGTAGATTGGCAGCAGAGTAGGTTTGAAGAACTTATGCTGTTCGACAAGAGGAGGTTGAAAGCACTGTACCATGTCCAAGGTTATCAACGAAGGATTACTAGGGCTTTCAATAAGAAAGTTAAGTCTAGGAATTTGAAAGAAGGGGATTTGGTGCTTAAAGACAACCGAGCTCCCATCTATGACCCTAGGGGCAAGTTCAGACCCAATTGGATTGGTCCTTACATCATCAAAGCTATTTGGTCGGGCGGAGCTGTCATTCTTATGGACCTAGATGGCCTAGAGTTCTCCCAACTAGTCAATATGGACAAGTTGAAGAAATACTACCCCTGAGTGGCTCGCTAGGCCGAAAACCCGAAAGGACGACCTAGGCAAAAGTTAGAGCATAAAAATTTTGAAAAAAAAAGAGAAAAACTGAGCTCGCAAGGTTGAAAACCCAGAAAGGGCGGTCTTAGCAAAAGTTAGAGTGCAAAAGGAGAGTGTTAAAACCCGAGTGAACCCTAACCGAACTACGTAAGGCTTGATTCCTATCTTTGGGATACATAGGCAACTTCATTATGAAGTCCAGCCATAAACGCTTCCAAATCAATTGTGTCCATGCGATTGTTTTGGTCATCCTTGTCTATTTTGCATCCAAGAGTTTGGTTGTGATCTTTGCTATCAGAG
Organism: Camellia lanceoleosa; assembly: GCA_025200525.1. Lineage (NCBI taxonomy): Eukaryota > Viridiplantae > Streptophyta > Magnoliopsida > Ericales > Theaceae > Camellia > Camellia lanceoleosa. Next base: position 13,626,887 of record CM045760.1, read on the forward strand.
CTGGTTACAGTGCAGTACAGTGCTATTCAGACAAGGGGCAACTTTCCAGTTATTGGATTCGGGGTTGTACATCTCAAGGATAGATTCCGGGTGTGTCCAGTTGTGATCCTTATCGAAAATGGTTTTGAAAAGTTTTAATAAAAGTTGATTTTGTTCAAATTAATCTTTTTACAACTTAGACCATTTTTGGACCAAAAGGAAAATTTTCAGTACCTACAACCTTCAATTTCATTGATTTCAATACAGAGTTCTCCGACTCTCGATACAAATCGAAGTTACTTTTTTATTACATTCAAAAGGAAAACTTGAAAATACAGATTAAAGCAATGAACTTGGGGCATGGTTGAGTCAGGTGTCCTTGTGCCCCCTCCTAGAGCTTGTGGAAGCTTCAGATGCTAAAATAGGCCTAGTTTGTGCCTCATCTTTAAGCTAATCTATGCATTCGCCAGAAAGGGCGCAACTGAAATTGGGAGCGGGGGCCAAAAGTTCTTTTGTTCTCCATGCAATGGTATACCGAGCTAGCTATGTGTCTCGGATTGGAAATGAAGCTAGGTACTCTACCCCTTCTTTCGGGCAAGTCTGGTCATGTCCGAACTGGCGCTGAAATCGGAATGAAAAGTAGATGGCACAATGTGTCAAGCCAACCAACTGAATGCCAGGTTGCCGGGACATGCTGTAGCTTATCTCAGGTAGATCAAACCAGGGGCAACGCCAAGCAATGTCAACAGCAGATCTGTTGCACATCCAATGGCACCACCATCCCTCGTTTGGGAAATCGACTAGCCGTGGGCGAAAGAAATAGCTGCGCACTGAATATGCAAGACAAGAGTCCACTACTTTTAACTTGTCCATCAGCCATACCTGGGGAGGGATGAAAAATAAGAGAGATTAAAGAATAGAAAGGTGTATATGGAGGGAAAAAGTGAAAGGGTTTTGAGAGAAAAACAGTGCCTGAGGGCCAAGTGATGTGAGAAACACATGTAAGAAGGGTGGGAAACATTACCTGTAAGAGTAGTGGACTTCCTGTGAGCTTGGGTGTCTCCCGGCGGTGGAAAACATCCAAGCCCATCATAGTCTCGACTAGTGTCAAGCCGATACAGCTCTTGCCCTCTTTCAGGCCTTGAGCTATTTCAATCAAGTGAATGCTAGACCCTCCGAAGCTAGGGGCAAGCAGAAAATGAGCTAACATACACAAGTAGAGGGCATGTTGCCGAAAACCTTGCCAAAGACGGTCGCCGCGGTCACCGGCATCAGAAAATCGATGAATCAAGCTTGGAATGTCAAGTTCACCATTGTGACCAAAGAATGAGCATTGTGTAAAGCGAGCCCACACATCCTTCCTAAAGCCTGGACGTGGCCAAAACGGGACGGGGTAAGATCTCCTCATCACGTCGGGATTCCATCAAAGCTTGGAACTCTTCGATTGTGGGGCATATCTCTTGTCCCCCGAAGCTAAAAACATGTGTAACTGATTCCAACATCTAGCCGCGGCATGGAGGAATGGAAAACACAGCAGAGTACGACTCAGCGGGAATAGTGCATTTATCACGAAACCTTAGAATTTCAACTTTTCCGAGCCATCTAAAGTTGCAATCCAAGTCGAGAGTTTTTTGACAAAGAATGGCTCCATTTGTGGCAAAAATAGGGCTGAATTGAAGAAACCACGAAGCTGGAGCTTTTGTAGGAGATAAGGTGTTGTATGGAAGACAGGTGGCAACAATCTGGAGGTTCCCTACACTGGTGGCTGATCGGCCAGTATTGGTGGCCGACCAGCCACTTTTGTAGCCGACCTACTAGTACTAGTGGTTGACATCCATTTTTGATGGCTGACAGCGTTTGTTTATGGCCGGTGGCCTCTTATTTGGCTCTTTGGTCCATCCATGTGTTGAAAGTGCTAAGAACCTGTGTTTTGTTCCACTTTTGATGCATTTCTTCCGTCTTTCTTTAAGAATTTTGTCGAATTGCTTATCGAGTTGTAGTTTTGCTTATTGAGATGTAGTTTTGCTTATCGAGTTGTACTTATATTGCTTTCGAGTTGTATTTGTTTTGTTCATTAAGTTGTTTTACTCTGTCTGTTCTGTGTTAGTTGGTTCATTACCTGATTAAGCAATTGCCAATACAATTTTCAATTTTCATCAATCCTGTTTTCGTGTAAAATAGTGCGATGCGATGAATGCTGAGAATGCAAAATGCAACACTTTTAAATCAAAAAACTGTTTTTATTCCAATCATGGTTTCTTTTTACAAAGAGTACAAGTTTTGCAAAGAAAATAAAATTGCCTAAGGCTGTACAATGTGCTAACACTACTAGTAAAAAGAAAACTAAAGCAAAAAAGAAAAAGAGAGCAAAAAAGCATCTGAATTAGTGCCACACATCTCAGGATTGAGAGGCCCTCTTCGTTCTCTTCCCAGGCATGGACTCGGAGCTATCGCCATCAGCGCCATTATCTGAATCTGAGCTGGAGCCCTCCTCAGCATCTCCGCTCCCCTCCTCAAAGCCCTTCTCAGCATCGCCATCGCCTTCAGAACTCGAGCCGGTGTCGTTGCCTCCACCTTCAAATGACTCTAACTGTGAGCTCGCTGGCTCCTCATCCTCATCTATCTCATCATCCTCCGGGGATAGGCTTTGGTGGACCGCTCTCGACATGAGTACGTCTGGCTCCACCTTGGCTGTGTGTCGGAGTCCCTCGTCTCTCTCTCCTTGCTGTCGGGGAAGGCACTGAAGGTCTTGCTGGAGCTCTCGCTGGGGCGCCTGATGGGGCTGGCATCTGAAAAGGGACTTGAAAAGAATAGTTTGTCAAATGCGTCAGTTATGGTATGCAAACATGAGTATAGTGTCGAATGCAGTGTGTGGGAATAGTGTATCAATGCAGTATTGCTAATGTAATGAATCAGTATGGGGAAAATTGCAGTTGAAATGCTAATGTATCAGTAGAAAACTTTATGAAGTGCAAACTGAAGGAAACTTACTGGAATCCTATACAGACTAAGGAGGTTCAGGCTAGTCTGAACCATCCCTATTAGAGAAGCCACCAGCTTGAAAGCCTGTCTGATGTACTCTATGGATGCCTGCAAATGCGTTGAGATGATCAGCAGTCTACAAAGCATAACTGAAATGAATTGAATGTGCGAAACGTAAAGTATGGTATATACCGGGGTTAAGCCTCGAACTCCGACAAGATCATGACCGGCTGGTGTGGGCTCGATGGCAACCTGATAAGTCTCCCCTTTGGGTCCCCAGCAGGTCAGTGTAGTAGGCAGCTCTGGCCACCCCGCTCTCTGTCTCGTCTGGGAACCCCTCCTATCATGAGCCCGGGATGCCTTGGATCCTCCCGCTCTCTCTCCTGCTAGTGGAGCTCTGGCTCTCTCACCTCCACGGGCCCCCGTCAGAGGCAGCATGAGGTATGTCTAGATAAAGGTAGTGTAATCGCCCTCAAGCCTGAAGAAGTCAGCGTCCTAACCTCTCGTGAATTCGATCATCTCCTGCATGGTGTACCTCTTTGTGACCCTTATGTATGTGAAAGGCGACATCGGAACCACTGGCTTAAGCAAGCTGAGGCTCTGTCGCAGGAAGCACTCCCCCAAGAACCACGCTCGACAAACTGGACCCTCAAGCAAGATCTAGAATCGGGAAGCCTCTCGAGCGCCCACAAATTGATCTCTGACCCCATCAAGCATCACTGCCTACGGCTGCCAGGTGATCTGCAAATAGTGAATATACAGACTGTTAGTTGATATTGTATATGCAATATGAAGTAAAAGCTAAAATGACTGTAAGGTTTGAGTTACCTCTATTGCGGTCACGGTGTCGAAGAATCAGCGGAAGAATGAGAATGACTTTCGGGGCCTCTGTTGGCATCTCCCGTCATATCTGTGTGAGTATGGTATCATGGGTGGTATCTCTACCTCTAGCTCTGGGGCGAGGCGTACACCCATAGCTGCAGAAGGTGGAAGGATAACAATGAGTATATATCAGATGTGTACAGATAATGTAAAGCAGTGCAGTGTACAGTATGTGTGGTATATAGGAAATGGGAAGCAGAAATGTAAAGCAGAAGGGTAGGGTGTACCTCCCAGGCTCTCTAGTAGCCTCCTAGCAGATGCTCGCTCTGGCGAGAAGTGGAGCTCATGTATCCATATAGTGTGGCCAAGCTCGCGCCCCAGTCGTAGAATCGGACACGAGACAGGTCCACCAAAGTGCTCATGAGGTAGAGCCTGTCGGTGTTCGCCCGGTCGGCGAATAGGGTAGTGCCAAACAAGAACATGAGGAAGCCCCGGGCGTAGTACTCGGTCTCCTTGTGGCTCATCGGTGTCGTCCCTACGAAATGATCGGCGAACCATGTATACCGCACCATCCCAGATTGGGAGATAGGTGAACGAATCCTTAGTAGGTAGATCTGAGCGGCCTCTCACTCACCCATGTCGATGTTGTAAGGAATCGAATGGCCCCCTACTGCTATACCGGTGAGCATAGAGAAGTCAAAGGGAGTCATTGTCATCTCCCCAGCTGTAGAGAAGTGGAGGGAATTGGTGGTATCCCACCACCTCTCTTTTAAGGCGGCCAGTAGAGGTCGGCTCGCAATGAGACATGAGAGCCCCATGCAAAATGTGCCAAAGCCAGCCTCGTCAACGATGTGGCAGACGGCGTCAGGAAGCTCCATATACCACTCCCCCGCGAAGGTGGTCCCGTATCCCCGAAAGGCATGAGAATCCCCCTGTAAGCAGGATAAACAGATGTGAGGCAATGTAAGAAATACAGTGCAAGGGTATATTTGGGACAAGCAGATGCAAGGCAGGGTAAGAAATATAGTGCACAAGTGTGTTTGGGATGATCAGATGAAAAGCAGTGTGAGCTATACAAGAAATGCATCCTACATTGCAGAAAATAAAGAGGAAATGTATACCTCGGAGGCGCCGTGGGATAGATATGACTCCGGCTTGCGTAGTAGTAGGTCCTCCGGTGCACCTCACGCAAACTTCCTGAACTGGCAGATGCTATCGGGAGGCATCACGTGTACCTCGGGATGGTATGTCGCTGGGTCAAACGGTTGGATACTGAGCGGCAACGGCTTGAACTCAGGATCCATCTCCATCCCTAGAGGAGCTCTGTTGTGTGGGATATCGTCCGCCATCTTGAGGGAGGATGGGAGAATGGTCGAGAATGTGGAAAATGGACGGGAATGCCAAAAGTCAACAAAAAGTCAACTCCAAGGGATGAAAAATGGAAGAAAAGGCCAAGGCTTGGAAGAGGGCATGGAGATCAAGGATAACTCGGGGGAAACAAACCCCAAGTGGTGGAAATCAAGAAGAGGGCACTGAAACCACTTTTCAATCGGTTCAAAGTATTGTAAACTACGAGGGTTTATCGAATTGGACATTTGTGGGACGTTTGAAAATGCGTTTGAAGCTCGGATTGGGAGGAGAAAATGGCCTAGAACACAAGGGGAAATGTTTTTCGGCAAAGGGGAAGTGAAGAAATAGGGTTTGGAACCCTATATTTAAAGACCCGTGGTGAAATGCCAAAATTGCCCGAATCTGTCATTGGTGGCTGACCGGCCACAGTTGTGGCCTATGGCATTATTTTGTCGCCGATGGGTGGCCGGTGGCCTCCCAGAGTGGTCGATAGGCCTCTGTTGCTCTCTTTGGATGTTGTTTTGTTGATTTGTGCCTTGATCCCTCAAGGAAGTGTAAGGGAAGTGCATTTTTAAGCTCAAGTGGCCTCTGTGGAAGCTCCGAACCGTGTTTTCAGTATGTGATGCTCAGCACGTACGAGGTGTATCCTTTTAACTTGTTGTAACTCCTTCGATAGGTAGATTGGAGGTAGCAACTAAATTGGTCTTGTGAAGACGCACGTTTCATTATTCAGTGTTTTGCATTGAACATGCTATTGATATTGCATTGAATGTGCATCGTTATTGTGCACAGAATATGTATGATGCATTGCATTGCGCTACGCATGTTCTCATGTTTACATAGAATATGCATGTCGCGTTTCATTACATTGTGCATGCCTTTACATTTGCATAGAATTGTCCCTTCTTGTTGCATTGCACATGCATTCAGTCTTGCATAGAACATGCTCGTTGTTTTTGTTTCGTTGCATAGACTATGTTTTTGTTTCATTCCTCTCATGATGTGCATGGAGCATGCCTCTTTAAGTATTGTGTCATGGTTATTCGTCTTGCATAGAACATGCATTCCTATTGTATTGTACTTGTCAAAGTTTCTTTCTTGTGCGGGCATGATATTGTATGTACGGTTCATTTGAAGTTGGTGCAATTGGACGATATTGTATGTACGGTTCATTCAGCGGAATTACAGGTAAGATTATTCCTATCCTTTGAGCACCCTTGTTTTGGTTAGAAGCATTCGAGTACGCCCGGTGCTTACATCACTCCTCGTTGGTTAGAAACATTCGGGTACGCCTGGTGTTTATATCGATACCCTTTGGTTAGAAAAATTTGGGTACGCCCGATGTTTATGCCACCCCTTTGGTTAGAAGCGTTTGGGACGTGTGTCCGACGCTTATACCATCTTTTTGGTTAGAAACATCCGGGTACGCTCGATGTTTATACCACCCTGTTGGTTAGAAACATTCGGGTACGCTCGGTGTTTACACCGACACCTCATTGGTTAGAAACATTCGGGTACGCTCGATGTTTACACTGACACCTCGTTGGTTAGAAACATTCGGGTACCCCCGATGTTTACACCGACATCTGTTTTGGTTAGAAACACTCGGGTATGCCCTGGTGTTTATACCATTCCTTCGGTTAGAAGCATTTGGGTCCTGTGCCCGACATTTATACCTTGCGTTGGTTAGAAACATTAGGGTATGCTCGATGTTTACACCAACACCCTCCTTTAGTTAGAAACGCTCGGGTACACCCGGTGTTTATACCTCTCCCTTTGGTTGGAAGCATTTGGACCGTGTGCCTGACGCTTATACCTCTCTCTTTGGTTAGAAGTGTTTGGACCGTGTGCCCGACACTGTAGACCGCCCAAACTCTCTCCGCGCGCCCCCCTTTCAGAGAGGGCGCGAATTGGGTTCCTGCTACTACAGTTCTGACTCCTGTCACGGTTCTGAATCTAATCTCACAAAGTGTAATATAAGACTGATAAATCACCAAAGAGTCCAAATTTGGCAAATCGTTTTGGAAGATCGATTTTAATCAAAAAGCGCCAAACATGGACTGCTTTGCCAGATTATAGAGTCACCACCTAAATATTTTGTTTTGGAAAATTTAGGAAACCTTGACTTGTGCCTAAGGCCACATGTCCGTCATCACCAAAGTTGTCTCGGCTCGGGAACTTGGGTACGAGAGGGAAAGGTCCTGAAATGAGCACCCCCGCTCGCCCGATCAAAGGATTGGCCTCTACTAACATGATATGTTGTTTTAATAAGCACATGTGTTCTTATTCTGAGTATTAGCTAACTTACTATGTGATGCGCACGACATACAAGTATAGACTATATCGCAAGAATTGGAACAAAACAATTCATGTTTGTTTTTCAAAAATGGTTTGGAATTGTTAACCTCAAGTAGGCTAAAGCGTGGATTTGCCACCCTCAAGTGGGCTTAAAACAACATGATTTTGCCACTCTGTAAAGCGGGCTTAAAACTAGCATTTGATGAATTATTCCAATTCAAGTAATAAAGCCTTCATCCACAGGCATTCATGCAGTTAATCATTTAAGCAAATAGCCTCATGGCAAGTATGCTGTCATGGCAACACTTACATACATGTAAGTATGCTAAAGCGTAAATACTTACAGTGTACTCCGAGCGAAAACAAAAGCTAATTAGAAATCAATGCATGATCCTAACTATACAAGATGCCTAATGCAACACATGCAATAATGCAACTAAATAGGCTTGGCTATCTAAGATGGAATGTGAATGCGACAATTCGATAGCATGCTTTGAAACACGTATTCAAATAGGTATTGAAATACAATGCAGTTTGGATGATGTGCCGAGCTTGGTGCATGCAAGATAAATGAATGATGCAAACATGAAAGCATAAGGTATGCTAATTGAAATATACCCTAATCTAACCACTGAAAGCGGATAAGTAAAAGGGAGAATGACGTGGGGTTGGAAGGCATGCACACACACATGCACACTTATTACAACATTTTTCCCTCTCGAAGGAGGGTCCGAATAAATAAGCTAAGCTACACTAAGCTAAGCTAATTATTACAAACCAACTAATTAACTACTCTAGCTAATTAATTATTACAACATAATTGAATAACTAGCCAATCTAAGATAATTAAAGTATTACAAAACAAATTGAATGATTAATTACAACATGAGTATTAATCAGCTACAACTAACTAACAAAGCGATAAAGTGGCCTCGTGGGTGAGGGAGACATGCATGCTCGGTTGGCGTCATCTCGAAAATGCATTGCCTTGCCATGAGCTGTCTCTGTTTGCACTCGCGGTGATCTCATAAAATTGTGCCAATCTCCAGACTGCCTTTGCTTCAAAACAGGGACCTCCTGGTGGATTGTCAGCCACTTAAGGGGGCTGTTAGCCACTTTAACTGGCCGGTCAGCCACTTCAACTGGCCGGTTGGCCAGTTTCTTTTCCAAACTTCTAGTTTTGCTACAATAGAGAACAACAGAGCCAAGACAATGCATTTGCAAGGAAATGTATCTATAGCCGCTCTCCTTATCATGTCTCAAGCTCAAAGGAGTGTGGCACTCAGCTCTCAAGCCACCAACCAAGTATCTCAATGCATGATGGCCCAAAAACCAAGCTTGTACAAGCTTTAGTAAATGCACACATAAGACTCAAAGTGCCTCCGCCCTATTATGCATGATCAAGGGAGTTGACAACCAAGAAATGCAAGACGTTTCATCACTATGAGTATGAAACGTCCCATATTTCTTGTGTTTAGATTAACGTCTGATCCAAACACATGCAATGCAAACAACATGCTTATCTTATCATGTTTTACTTGGTCCATTTCTTGTTTACACATTTTAAAATTACCAAGTCATTCATTAACCGGTTTAGTTCAATGTGAAAGTCCTCTAATGGGAAAGATGGCCTCAGCCACAAGCATCTTGAGCATGAAAGAAGCCTCATGCTTTTGGTTAGTAGAAACCCTCAAGAGAAGGCTAAAAACCATTAGGCATGAGAGCCTCAATTCGATGCTCAAGCCAACAAGGGGCTTAAGACCACTTTCAAAGCAAATGAAAGAGTGAAACCATGGAGTGCAATGGCATATATTTCAACACTGAAATGACATGCTAAATGACTTAGAATCATGCAAACAAACCATGCACAACATGTTAAGAGTCAAAAGCATTGAAACTAGTGAATGACACAACACTAGAGGTATGCAATACAAAGCTCAAATGTCCAAATCAGCTATGGACAAACCTAAAACATGCCAAATCAGTGGCCTAATCATGCTAAAACTTAGGCACAAAAGGCAAGAAAATCATGCGCACATCTTGGTTCGCAAGCAAGGCACAAAGCTCAACTCTCAAAAGCAATAAAAGAGTGATATATGTGAGAGTGTGACAGAGGTATATGCTCTGAAATCATATGCAAAATGATGCTATGGCGTGCAAACAACCCAAACAAAGCATGTTAGAAGCTTTAAATTACAAAGCTAGTAAAGGCCAACTCTACTATAGCTATACAAAGCAAGCCTCAAAAGGCCAAGACCACTCAAAATAGTCCTAAAGCATGCTAAATCAGAGCCAAAAACATGCTGGAGTAGAGCATACACATGCTAGATCAATAGGCTAAAGCATGAAGCATGTTAGGCTAAGAAGCAAGATTACACTACAAGTACAAGAAGCATGCAAGAGGTGACCGAACCAGCCAAAAACAGAGTTTAAACATGTTAAAATATAGCCAAAAACATGCTTGAACTAAGCTAAGATAAGCCATAAAAAGATGCTACTTTGTAAGGCTAACTAGGCATAGCATGGAGAGACAAGGAGGGGAGGCCACCCCCTCTTATTTGGGACCTCAAAGCAAGTTTTCTACCACTGAAATTCCTCTGGAATTTTGTGGTTTAAAGGACAAAAAAAGTTGCTTCAAAAGGCTTAGAAAGAAGGCTCAAAAGGCTTTGCAAGCCAAAGAGCAAAGAGAGGAAACAACCCCTAGCCAAACAAGGCTCAAACCACCATTTTAAACACTTAAAAATAGAGGTTTTTTTAGTTGAAAATTAGGCCAAAAACAACATGTAAAGGTGTCCAAGATAGTGTACAAAAATAAGCTTATAAGGGGAAGATGCTTACCCTTGAAGCACAGTACAAGAACAGCCACTTTCTCAGGCTCAAACAACCTTTCAACAGCTCAAATTAGGCTCCAAGGGACCTCAGCCCAAAGATATGCAACTTTGATGAAGGATGTCTAGGCAAACTAGAAGTGTTTCTCTACTTCTATGCACAAAAGGGCAAGAGAGAGAGAGAGAGGGAGAGAGAGAGAGAGATTTTAGAGAGAGAGGCTCCCAAACTTTCTAACCCTCCAATATATGAGATATAGCCTCCATATATAGCAAAAATGCAAGGCTTGGTCAAAATATCTGAGTTGGGATAGCTGGCACATTGTGAAAACAGCTGGAGGAGAAATATTTGCAAAAAAAATGAGTTTGGGACACAACTGGCCAGTCAACTACTTCAACTAGCGGACCGACCACTTAATTGGCCGACCAGCCACCTTAACTGGCTAACAAGCACGACTAGTGGCTGACATCAAAAATCTGCTTTGCAGGTCAAACTTCAAATAGGCATATCTCCTTTATCTGGACTCCTTTTCAGGTCATTCGTGCGTCCAAATTGAAGCCCCAGAAATAAGATTTCCAATGGTGAAAGCCTCACATCAAAATTCCAACTGTCAAAAAAGTTATGCTAATTTTAGTGAAGCCGCTCAGTTTTGGTCCTAACCGAATTGATGCCAAACTTCTCCTAAACTAGTTTTCTTCTCTCCTCTCCTATTTTCTTCCACTCCAATTTTGAAAGATTTTCCAAAGATTTCATCTCTCTTTCATTCATTTCCACTTTGTCCTCGCTTGGTTTACCGAAAAGCTCAGCATTTAACGAAATGCAAGCCTCGGAACATTGTTGGAACTTTATTTCAAAAATATTTTGAAAGAGAGGGTTTTGAGGTCCAAAAACCATTCAAAAGAGCTTTGGTCCAAAATGGGGTGTGAGGTTAGGATTTGATTCTCCTCTTGTCAAAGAAACCGAACCTTTGTACTACACACCTTTCATCACCAAGTAAACAATCAGTAGAGCCCAAGTCTTAAGGGCGGTCAAAAATGGGGTGTCTATAGACGCTTATAACTCCCTTCCGATTAGAAGCGTTTGGACCTTGTCCCGACACTTATACCACTTTGTTTTGGTTAGAAACATTGGAACGTGTTTTGATGTTTATACCACCCTCTGGTGTTTGCACCGCTCTCTTTTCCCTCTCGCGTGTGGCGTGTTAGGATGCTTTGGTTAAATGCATCTGGATAGGTTATGATGCTTATACCGCTCTTTGCTTTGATTGTATAATAGTTGGATGTGTTTCACCTGTTATTATTGTTCTTTGTGGTTTGGTACCTTAGGGTGTGTCCTTAGGTTCACACCACTTCTTTCCTCACGTGTGTCACATGTTGGAATCTTGTTTACCGCCTTGGGTGTCCCTAACAGTTGTTGCTCTTTATCTTTCCTGCGTGATGCGCAGTTAAGCTTGCATAATTTTCTTACATCCATTCTGCATGGAATGTGGTTTGGTTCATGTTGACTTGTTTATGTACGAGTTTGCTGTAACATTTCTCTACATGGCATTTGCATCTAGATATTTCGTTACAGTCTCATTGTATGATCATAAGTTATGTTCTGCATTGTGCATATCATTTGCATCTTGCCCCAGAACTACGCTAGTTTGATTCCTTGCAAAGGGATATGTAGGCAGCTTGTGGGCACAACTGTTCTTTGTTTTGATTGCTTGTTTGTCTAAGTCTTCGGCCTTGTCAAAAATGGGTCGTCTCTAGGCTTTGACATTCACTCCCGTCATTTCATGACTTCCGAGTTCTGTCAAAGAGGGGCAACTATAGACACCCCATTTTTGACCGTCCTCAAGACTTGGACATCATCATTTGAACACCTAGTGATTGTGCTCGCTCATGTTCGTTTTGAGACCCTGAAAGTTTTGGCTAAATGCCTTGCCTCAGAGCCTCTAATCTTGTCTGTTTTGTGATTGGTTGTGGGCCAAGAGCTTGTTTTTTTGCTTCTGGAGGAGAGAGTGACCTGTCGGCCATTCCCTTAGCTTGCCAGCCACCAGTGGTGGCCGGTCAGCTATGTTGATGGCCGGTCGGCTACATTGATGGCCGACGACCATTTTTCTCCTTTTTCAGATATTTGTTTGCCAGCTGTGCCAACTATTGATCACTGATGCCCATCTTCATACACGTGTATGGAAGGATGAAGGCAAGCCTTTGGCTTGTTTTTCTATTTAATGGGGGGTCTCTTCCCCATTTGAGGGGTTACAAAAATTTTGTGAGAAAAATTGCTCTCTCTCTCTAGAATCCTATCTCTCTCCCTATTTTGTGCTTGAAAGTGAGAATTCTCTACACTCTTGCAAAGAGACCCTTGATCAAACACCTTCACCTTGGAGCTGAGATTCTTTGAGGCTTGGTTTGAGGCGTCTTAAGCTTGGTTTTGGCTCAGATTTTTGGCTGTTTTAGTGCTGTGCTTCAAAGGTAAAGGCTTACCTCTTTTAAGCTTTGTTTTAATTGATTGCTTGGCCATCTTTTTATACTATTTTGACCAGGTTTTTCAACCATAAAAAACTCTATTTTAAAGGTTTTAAAATGGTGGTTTAAGTCTTGTTGAGTCAGGGGGGGTGCCTCCGCTTTTGTTCTTTGGCTTATGAAGCCTTTTGTGCTACTTTTCAAAGCCTTTTGAAGTGCCTTTTTTTGGCCTTTTAACCACTAAATTCCAGGGGAATTTCAGTGGTAAAAAGTATGTTTTGAGGTCCAAAATAGGAGGGGGTGGCCTCCTCTCCTTATGTCTTGTTTGCAAGTGTAGATGGCCTAACATGTGAGCATGTTTTTCTACCTTTTTGTGACTTGATCTTAGCATGTTTTAGCTACTAATTTGGCCTACTTTAGCTCTGTTTTGGGCTTCTTTGATCATATGACTCATGCTTTGTATGGCTATAGTACAATTGCCTTCACTAGCTTAGTGTTTTAAAGCCTTTAACATGCCTTGCTTTAGATGATTGCATGCTATAGCATCATTTAACATATGATTTCAGTGCATATATCTCTGTCATACTCTCACATATTTCACTCTTTCATTGCTTTTGAGAGTTGTGCTTTGTGTCTTGTTTGCGAGCCAACATGTGAGCATGATTTTCTTGCCTTTTGTGCCTAAATCTTAGCATGTTTTGGCTACTAATTTGGCATGTTTAAGCTCTGTCCCGAGCTGGTTTGGTCATTTAATTTTGATATTGCATGCCTCTAGTGTAGTGTTCTTCACTAGCTTTGATGCGTTTGGCTTTTAACATGTTGTGCATGTGTCGCTTGCATGATTTAGTGTCGCTTTGCATGCCCTTTTAGCACTAAAAAGTATGCAACGTCCCTCATTTCTTCATTTTTCTATTTGTTTTGAGGGTTGGTTAACCTTATGATTGTATTTAAGCTTAAGATAGAGCTTTTGCTCAATGGCTTTAACTCTCTTTTGAGGGTTCCTCTTAGCCAAAGGCATGATCTCTCTCATGTCTTAAATCATCTTTTTGGTTGACCCCTTTCTTATTAGAGGACAATCAGCTTGGATAATTGACTAAAGAATGGCTTGGTAATGTTAAAATGTGTAAACAAAATGAATCAAGTAAAACATGACCAAGATAAGCATGTTGTATTTGCATTGCATGTGTTCAATCGGACGTTATATTGAACACAAGGTAGATTGGTCCATTTCATACTCAAAGTGATGAAATGAGCCAATCTCCTTAGTCTCCATCACCCTTGATCATGCATGATAGGGTGGTGGTCCTTCGAGTCTTATTTGTGCATTCATTGACTTTGTACAAGCTTGACTCTTTGGCCATCATGCATTGAAAATGCTTGATTGGTGGCTTGAGAGTCAAGAATTACACTCCTTTGAGCTTGAGGAAGGATAAAGAGTGTAATAGTACATATATTGTGTGAGAATACATTATTTTGCCTCTATGTGCTCTCTGTTGCAGCAAAAAGGAGAATTCCAAGGAAAGAGTGGCCGACCGGCCACCAGTGGTGGCCGACAGCCACCTATGGTAACCGACCAGCCATCAGTGGAAAAGTTGCTCAACATGTTCCTATGTTGGGGCAGAAGTGGAAATTGGTGCAATGTTCAGAGATCAAAGAAAAGTGCAAACAGAGGCATCCAAAGGCAAGACGGTGGATTTTCGAAAGGAAGCCAACCGAGCATGCATGCGTCCCTCGCCTTTGAGGCCATTTTAATTGTTTCATTCAGTTAGCGTAGCTAATTATTCGATTCAAGTGTTGTAATATTTTAATTAGCTTAGCATAGCTAGTTATTCAATTGTGTTGTAATTAATTAGCTAGAATAGTTAATGTGGGGAAGTGGTTTTTGGAAATACTCTTCGGATCCGGGAAGACGCTCTTGATTCTCAGCTAGTCACCTGCAAAGGCAAATATTCCGGTCGGGGGTGCCGAGATTAGCACTCCGACGGGCAAGTCAGTTCCTTTACTTAAGAAAGCTTGTTTACTAAGTTTAGTGAAGTGTATTCTTCTTTCTTTTCTTACCTCCCATTCCAAGAACGCTGCTTCTTTATTTATAGCTGTTCCTCCTGAGGCCTCGGGGCCTGAGCTTGGTTTTCAATCATTACCTGTTCTTATATTCGGCCCCCAACGATCTTTATTAATTGGCTTACGTATTGTATTCGGCCCATCCTAGACTTGCAGGATGGGGCCGATTAATATTCTTTGGGCGTCGATTAATGTCGATTACTAAGACATGCCCTTCGATTTATCCGTATATTCGGCTCCCACAATTGCCCCCCGAACTCCCTATTGACGGTAGTTAATCGGCGTGTTTGGTTTAGAATTTGAAAAGCCACGAGATCGGGAGGCCGCATATCCTAAAGCGTCGAAAATGTTAAGCGCCGCCTTTTAGTTTATCATTACACTTTCCGCTTCATTCATCGTCCCTTGCATTTATTACGATTTGAAACTTGGTCCTTTACGGTGCACATTTAAGTCGATCATCGTCGTTTGGACCACCA
This sequence comes from Camellia lanceoleosa, assembly GCA_025200525.1. Lineage (NCBI taxonomy): Eukaryota > Viridiplantae > Streptophyta > Magnoliopsida > Ericales > Theaceae > Camellia > Camellia lanceoleosa. The sequence continues at coordinate 13,642,134 of CM045760.1, forward strand.
GCGCATCTCTTCTCTCACCCACATTTTACGCAACTTTTCGTCGTCTATCTTTGCCTCATCCGCTCCTCGTAAGTTTTCTTCCCTTTCTTTGTAGCTCTATTCTCTGTTTATCATTTTTTACTTTCGGCGAAGCCTTGGACCTCCGTCGAAATGGCTAAACACTGAAGGACCTCCTTTACGAGTCGCATTTCGGATTTAACGACATTTTTCCATTCCCGATGACGTTCATCTAGCTCTTGTAACGGACAATACTCTGGACATGGAAAGGGAGGATCAGAATACAATCGTATTCCCCCTCCTGTCCATAGCGGAAGGCGGAGTCCGTTTCCCCCTACATCCATTACTTAGGTCGCCCGCTATTGGAGTCTGATTCCTTCTCAGCCCAACGTAAATTTCTTTCGAATCATTATGGGTGTTATAGAGTTGAATCGGCGTCTTAGGATCAATCTTGGAATTCCGGCTATTCGGCACTTCTATGCTTTAGCCAAATCCTCTGGTCGGCTGGGTCGGTACTTCCTTAGGGCCAAGGATACTGACCATCATTTGGTGGCTATGCTTGTCAGCTCTGGTAAGAGGGTTGACGATGTAATGGTCAATGTCCGAGGTAATTGGGAGTTATTTGGCGAAGATCGCCTAGACCCCATCCCCAGACATAAGGGTGACCCAGGTTGCCACATAGTATCTTGTGTTTAATGATTTATCTTTTAATCGGCTTTCTTTCCTTAATCACTCCTCTTTTGCAGGTAATAAATTGAAGAAGATTTTGACTTGCGCTGACGAAGCGGTCCTTAGGGATATTAAGATTGCACTCGACTACTTTGGTCGCCCAAACGTGCAAAAATAGGGGAGAGCCGCCCACATTTTACTTCGGTACGAGCCCACTTACACCACGTTCTCGGCTGCGGACAACATTCCGATTCCATTCGGCGATCAGCAGCTCTCGGCTCTTATCTTCCCCAGCTACAAGAACCTCGAACCGTCGGTCTCGAAGATTGATTAAGGCGAGACAGGCGAAATATGGCGATTGCCGATCTGGCGAAGAATTCACGAGGAGGCCAAAAAGTTAGCGAGGCCGTCTTTCGGCGTTTGAAAGCCGGACTCGATCGGCCTTCACCATCTGCGTCGTCGGGCGAAGTCTCTTAGAAGACATTTTAGCGAATTTGGGCGACCTACGGCGATTTCTTGAAGGTATGGCGAAGGAAAGCCTTTCGCAAATGGTAGCGTGGGAAACGCCGAGCAAATGGTTGCTCGACAAAAGGCCGAGCGCGAATCGATCGGCTTGCCTAAGGCCTTCGTACCCATTGTTGAAGGGCTAGATTCGAATTCGCCGGTTGAAGCGAAAAAAGGGGTGAGCAATGAGCCATTGAAGAACGGCAAATTCGGAGGAGCGGCCAAAACGCCTTAGGGAAGCGATTCGAAGCTAGTCCTGACAAACGGCCTCGCCTCGAGGAATCGGACGTGGTCGCTCCCATTGTTATTCGGCCAAAGATCAGAGATACGCCGATTTTTTCCAATGCTTCTGCCATTGAGGATCCGGCCGTTGTGTTGAGCTTGGCGGGTTCAATTTCCTTGCTGGCTGATAGTGCAGCCTTTTGCGCCGTGTCGGATATTTTGGCCGTAGCCTTATCTGCGCAGTCGGCACTCCTGGTAGGAATCTTATATTTATTTATGAATTTATTTTTTATAAAGGTATCTAATGATCCCTTATTCTTGCAGACCGTCGGCATGATTGCCGACTTGGGCCGCCGCCTGCGGGGTCGAGGGCCGGATGGGGTATTTGAGCCGGCTAGATTAATGAATTTGCCCTTGCCCTCAAAGGTCCTGCAGGGTCGAGGTGGGTACTTGGCGGGATAAATTGATGGACTATGGTAGAATCGTGCCCCTGCCGTTGACTTAGCCGGCGTTGGGCGATTCAGGGTCTCCAATTAATGAGATTGCCTCGAACGTGCTGCCTCTGTGAAGGATAAATGAGGAAATGTACATCCTTTATGAGCTTGGTAGACAACTGAGCTGAGCTCTTGGGGGAAGACTGATTGCGCGGATGTCGAACCGACTTTTCTTCAACAGCAAAGGGGAAGCGAAGACCCTGGCTGAGCTTGGCGGAGATATGAATCGGGGTGGTGAACCCTCGCGGGCAGGAAGTAGGAGTGCCAGGGGTCGTGAGAGGCGTCAGTCTCCCCGACATCGCAGTAGATCGCCCAGGTGAGAAAAGCAGTCGCAGGGTAAGGCTCCTGATCCAGTCGAGGAAGGTCAGCGAAAACCGTGCCCATTAAGCTTTGCGGTATTCGTGAAGAATAGACCCATGATAGAGGCGGACTCGATCGTTCGAGATCCAGATGTAGCGGTCGACTTTGCCCGACAAATATTTCCGCCTGAGGTTCAGAAATCGATGCTGGGTTGACAGGATTACAAAGTGTTTCGTGAGGGCATTCACGGCGCAGTGAAGGGGCTTTACACTGCTTATGAAGTTGGCATGCGTCTGCGTGCTGCCCGTTAAGAGATGGAGAAGAAGGACGAACGTATTCGAAGTTTGGAGGCCCTCGTGGAGGCGGTCGAGCGGGAACTAAGGAAGGCCAAGGCGGCTCAGGCACAACCCACCGCGCACGCGAACCCAATTGTGGAAGAGAGGGTTACGAGTCGGCTTATCAGCTCCGCACTTGCCGATCGAGAGACGGCTAGTATATTTGCAATAGAGAGTCACGAAGGGAGGGCCTCTGAAAAAGGTTTCCATGAGGGCGAAAGGTGGGAATCGAAAACCAAGGAGGCCTGGCTAAAGAAGTATGCCGATGTGAAAACCGCGGGTTCGAACGCAGTTGGATCAAGGCATCTCAAGCCGAAGCTCTTGGCGTCGGGAATTGATTCGGCATCACCACGCTACAGGAGTAAAGATTTTCTGTTTTGTGCCTTTGAGATTGAGAAGAGTGAGGATGAGGGTGACGCCGTATGAATTTTATAGTCTTAAGATTGGAACGCAGAGCGTGTTCGAAACTATGCAACTTATTGTTTTATTAAATAAAGATTGTTTCATTATAACTGTTTCATTGTCATTCATATTCGCCATATGTGTATTTCGTGTTGCTCAAATGTTTGAATGTCTAGATATTGCCCGACCCAGACAGCCGTTAACTGCCCGGCAAGACGCGGGCCTACCGGCAATATCCGCATGTGGGCAGGGCCGACACGTCCGCGGTGACCGTTAGGGCTTTATTGAGGCTATTTCAACGGCCATTTATCTCCGATTTGGGTGAGCATATTGACGCTTGAGCAGTTGGATTAATGGGCTAGTCGATGGTGATCGGCATGTGAATATTGGCCGACCGATTTTAATAAAGTTATTTCGCTTTGGCCGAGCCAGCGCGCGTTTCGGCCAGTCGTCGGGATGGTCATGGCGAATGTCAATCGACGCTTGTTTTTTTTTAACCAATGCGTTTTTGGGAGTTAATAAAATTTTCTCAGGGTTGGGACCTCGAGATCGCAATCGTTGCTGAGAATAAAAGGAGCGGGCGCTTCACACTAGTAATCCCATTTGACTCATCATTCTTTGTCTGGTATGGTGATTTTGGTTACATTCAAATTTCGGTCAAGTTCGGTGTTGAGATGGTTTGCGACAGAAAACCTATCCGTGAAGGAGTTAGGTCATCCGAAGGGCTTGAGTTCTGTGAGTCTCCAAGCGAAGAGCTTGAGATCTGTGAGTCTCCAAGTCGTCGAAGTAGATCACCCCGAAAGGAGAGTCAACAACTGTCAAGTTCATTCTTCCTTGTCCTGGATCTTTGCCTTGACATTGTGAATGGTCTGCTGATCTGGTGGAATACCCTCCTTATCCTGGATCTTAGCCTTGACATTGTCAATGGTGTCAGGGGCAGTTTGGCGTTTATGCAAGTCGCGAGCTTAAGCATAACTGGTTCAAGGTAGTGCGCGCCGTGGAGGGGTTTAAGGTGACGGTCGTCGATCCGGCGATGCTGCTTTACCGGCGCGTTTTGTCTCTTTTTTGCTTTCGATATTGTAATGTTCAAATGCGGGTTGTATTCATGTAACAACTGTTTAATCAAATAAATGGTTTTATTTTAAATCTATTTGCGTGTTATTCTGAATTTTGGAATGTTGCTTGTGTACTAAGGCTCATTACTTCGAATGTATGATCTATTCTAGCATGTTACACAGGATCAATTATCAATATCTTTTGTTCGTGCCAACGTTTGCTCCGGATTCGGAGACGAGATTAGCACTTAGCACTGTATGATCCGTTTCCGAATCCTGGGCCCATTTGGCCTCAAGGAGATTAATCGCCTCCGAATCCAGAGACTTAATCGGCCCTAAGGCGGCATGCGCCAAAGGGGGCTCCGAATCCGGAGACTTAATCGGCCCCAAGGCGGCATGCGCCAAAGGGGGGCTTCGAGTCCGGAGACTTAATCGGCCCTAAGGCGGCATGCGCCAAAGGGGCTCCGAATCTGGAGACTTAATTTGGCCAATCGTGATACATGAAGGGCGCTCCGAATCCGGAGACTTAATCGGCCCTAAGGCGGCATGCGCCAAAGGGGGGCTCCGAATCCGGAGACTTGATTTGGCCAATTGTGATACACGAAGGGCGCTCCGAATCCGGAGACTTAATCGGCCCTAAGGCGGCATGCGCCAAAGGGGGCTCCGAATTCGAAGACTTAATTTGGCCAATCGTGATACACGAAGGGCGCTCCGAATCTGGAGACTTAATTTGGCCAATCGTGATACACGAAGGGCGCTCTGAATCCGGAGACTTAATCGGCCCTAAGGCGGCATGCGCCAAAGGGGGCTCTGAATCCGGAGACTTAGTTTGGCCAATCGTGATACATGAAGGGTGCTCCGAATCCGGAGACTTGATTTGGCCTATCGTGATACACGAAGGGCGCTCCGAATCCGGAGACTTAATCGGCCCTAAGGCGGCATGCGCCAAAGGGGGCTCCGAATCCGGAGACTTAGTCTGGCCAATCGTGATACACGAAGGGCGCTCCGAATCCGGAGACTTGATTTGGCCAATCGTGATACACGAAGGGCGCTCCGAATCCGGAGACTTAATCGGCCCTAAGGCGGCATGCGCCAAAGGGGGCTCCGAATCCGGAGACTTAGTTTGGCCAATCGTGATACACGAAGGGCGCTCCGAATCCGGAGACTTAACTTGGCCAATCGTGATAAGTGCCCCACTGGGAATCGACATATGATTTTCAGCATCGAGGAAAAGTAGTTCATATTGCAGAGGCGAAATATATTTCTGATTATCGAGCCTGGATCGAATTCGATGATGGGGTTTTCGTCAGAACTCTGCTTGTGCCAATTGGGGGGAACCACGTATTTCTTCAATGCCGTAGGTTGTTGGGAAACGCAGAATCTGATGGTAGGTGCTTGGGACGGCTTTCATGATATGTAGCCAGGTTCTTCCCATTATAGCATTATATGGCGAGGGGAGCTTCACGACCAAGAATTCCACTTCGACCGTTCTAGACCCTGCTCGAACAGGTAATGTAACCTTGCCCAATGGGTATTCCGGGTTCGTATTAAAGCCGAACAGTGGGTGAGGTGCCGGAGATAGATCTGCCTCGTTGAGGCCGAGCTTGACGAAAGTTTGATAGTACATGACCTCTGAACTACTCCCTAGATCTATGAGGATTTGTTCAATGATGAACCGGTTTATGCGTAATCCAATGATCAACGGATCAATGTGGGAAGCCGTTGCGTCATTGAGGTCGGAGTCGTTGAAGGCAATTGTCGGAGCTTCTTCGGACCGGTCAGTCGAAGTACGGCGCCCCTGTAAAGTTGGGTGCGATCGAATTGTGTGCATGGTCGGGAGTGTAGGCAGGCTGTAAATTACGTGGATCATGCCAAGTGGGGGAGAGTCCTGCCTTAATGCTAATGCCTTGGTTGGCTTTCCCTGTTTCACATACTGCTGCAGTCGGCCGTCTTGCACTAGTTCCTCCAGGTGGTCTTTTAATGCGTAGCAACTCTTTGTTTCGTGGCCGTGATCTCTGTGATATTCGCACCTCCGGTCCCTTCGTCGTGTATCGGGTGGTCCCACCATTTTTGACGGCCATTTGAAGAATGGAAGGTGTTGGATTTTGCTCATTACAGCGGTGATTGGCTCTGACAGTTCCGTGTACTTTTTGTCGGCGCGCCTCGAGCACCTACTGTCGACTTGCAATTGCTCATTCGTCGGATGGGAGCATTGATCGCTCGATCAGCGAGAGTCCCGCCTTTTGTCCTGTTTAGCACGTTGTCATGGCTCAGGGCTCAGAGGTGGCACGGAGCTTATCGGCTGAGCAATGTCAGGAGGTCCCGATTTGGTGGACGCTTGACTAGCTTTGATCCTCAGGGAATCGTCTTCCACTTTGCAATACTCTTCGACTTTCTTCATCAACGCCTAGACTGTTTTGGGAGGTCTTCTGGTCAGGGAGTAGCGAAGAGCACTGTCAGGATGTAGTCCCATTTTGAAGGCGGTAACGGTCATGGAGTCGTTGCAAGCGTCGTCAACGAGATTGAAGCACTCCCAATATCGCGTCGAATATGCTCTCAGCGTTTCTCCCGGTTGAATTTACATAGCCCAAAGAGAGTCGGCCTGTTTTGGCTGTACCTCGTTGGTGATGAACCTAGCCCTGAAGGATTTTTGCAATTGATGGAAACTTCTGATCGAAGCCGGCTCCAGCTTGTAATACCATCTGACAGCTAGTGGCCCCAAACTGCTGGGGAATATACGGCACATGAGGGCTTCATTGTCTGCATGCAACGTCATGGCCTGCTTGTAGTGACGTATATGATCGGTGGGGTCTGATTTTCCATCGTAGAGAGTAAATGACGGAGCTTTGAACTTCTTGGGCAGGGTCGCCCTTGCAATTCGTCGGATAAAAGGATCGTGCCGGTCCTCTTCGTCTGAACTACTTCTTCTGCGCTTGGTCCTTATATGTGGGCTTTTTTCAGAGGAGCTGGAAGTGTCTGAGCGTCCCTTGTTATGCTCCGTGGATAATGAATTGGAGTCGCTATCAGTTTTCCTTGGTCGGGCTTGAGGTCGTTGTTTACCTGCCCTCAGGGGTCGTTAAAGTCTTGGCGCTTCTTTGGATTTTGCTACTTCGAGGCCAAATCTTGTCGGCGTTCATTTTCTGCGAGCATATTTTCGGCCTTTGCTCATTCATTTAGTTTGTTCTATGATGGCTTGCATCGTCTCCTGCGTTGAAGTCGTTGGTGAATCAAAATTCAAAGCGCGTCTCTGGCGATGGTTTCCTTCGGCGAATCTGCGGGGTGATGTAAATCTCTCTGTATAGTCTCGTCGGTGGCTATCGGAGGATCTTGAGTCACGCCTTCCATGGATGTATTTGAGTATTCCCACAAACGGTGCCAATTGTGGGGAAGTGGTTTTTGGAAATACTCTTCGGATCCGAGAAGACGCTTTTGATTCTCAGCTAGTCACCTGCAAAGGCAAATATTCCGGTCGGGGGTGCCGTGATTAGCACTCCGACGGGCAAGTCAGTTCCTCTACTTAAGAAAGCTTGTTTACTAAGTTTAGTGAAGTGTATTCTTCTTTCTTTTCTTACCTCCCATTCCAAGAACGCTGCTTCTTTATTTATAGCTGTTCCTCCTGAGGCCTCGGGGCCTGAGCTTGGTTTTCAATCATTACTTGTTCTTATATTCGGCCCCCAACGATCTTTATTAATCGGCTTACGTATCGTATTCGGCCCATCCTAGACTTGCAGGATGGGGCCGATTAATATTTGCTGGACGTCCGGTTCATGTCAGTACTAAGACATGCCCCTTCCGATTTATCCGTATATTCGGCTCCCACAGTTAATTAGTTTCGTTTTGTAATAATTAGTCTAATTAGTTTAATTAGATTAGTTTGATTAGCTTAGCTTAGTGTAGCTTAGCTTATTCATTCGGACCCTCCTTCGAGAGGGAGCAATGTTGTAATAAACGTGCGTGCGTGTGTGCATGTCTTCTAACCCCACGTCTTTCTCCCTTTTATTTACCTGCTTTCGACGGTTAGATTAGGAACACGTTTCAATTAGCATACCTTATGCTTGCATGCGTGCATCATTCATTTGTCTTGCATGCACTAGGCTCGGTGCATTATTCAAACCACATTGTATTTCAATACCTATTTGAATACGTGTTATCAAATTGTTGCATTCATATGCCATCTTAGATAGCCGAGCCTATTAATTGCATTATTGCATGTGTTGCATTAGGCATATTGTATAGTTAGGATCATGCATATTTCTAACTACCTTTTGTTTTGGCTTGGAGTACACTGTAAGTTTTACACTTTAGCATGCTTGCATGAGTGTGAGTGTTGCCATGATAGCATGCTTTCCATGAGGCTACTTGCTTAAATGATTAATTGCATGAATGCCGATGGATGAAGGCTTGGTTGCTTGAATTGGAACAATTCGATAAAATGTGAGTTTTAAGCCCACTTTGCGAAGTGGCAAATCATGTTGTTTTAAGCCCACTTGAGGGTGGCAAATCCGTGCTTTAGCCTACTTGAGGGTGGCATTTTTAAACCATTTTCGAAAACAAACATGAATTGATTTGTTCCAAATCTTGCGACTTAGTCTATATTTGCTTGTGTGTGCGTCACATAGTAAAGTTAACTAAATAATCAGAACAAGAACACATGTGTTTATAAAACGACATATCATGCTTGGTAGAGGCCGACCTTTTGATCGGGCAAGTAGGGGTGCTCATTTCAGGACCTTTCCCTCTCGTACCCAAGTTCTCGAGTCGAGGCAACTTTGGTGATGACGGACATGTGGCCTTTGGCACGAGTCATTTCCAAAAACAAAATATTTAGGTGGCGACTCTGTAATCTAGCAAAGTAGTCCAATTTTGGCACTATTTGATTTAAAATCTGATTTTCCAAAATGATTTGCCGGATTGGACTCTTTGGTGTTTATCAGTCTCACATTGCACTTTCTGAGACTAGATTTAGAACCGCGACTGGAGTCTGAATTGTAGGACCAATTCGAGCTCTCTAAAAGGCGGTGCGAAGAAAGTCGAGTTTACAGATGATAAACTAGCTGCCAAGTATTTTGGTCCTTTCCAAATCCTGCAGAAGCTGGGACCTGTTGCCTACAAACTAGATTTGCCATCTTCCTCCAAGCTGCATCCAGTTTTCCATGTCTCCTTGTTGAAGCCGAAACTAGGTCAAGGTATTGTTGTGCAACCTTCCCTTCCACCTACCAGTCTTGATGGCCAGCTACAATTGGAACCCATTGCGATTTTGGATAGAAAACTGATCAAGAAGCATATGGTTTTGGTCCACTGGTCTAATTCTATTCCTGAGGATGCCACCTGGGAGACTTGGTACTCCTTGCAGCAGCGTTTTTCTCATTTCCAGCCTTGAGGTCAAGCTTCCTTTTAAGGGGTAGGGAATGAAAGGAACCGTTCTGTTACACAGTTGTGGGTAGTTATTTTGTTACGGGATCTGTTACAGGAAAGGGGATTATAAGGGGGGAGGGAGTTACAGATAGAGGTAGGTTGTATCTTCTTTTATTCTTCTTCTTTTTCTTTTTCTCTCTTGTTGTAAAACTCCATGGAAGAGTTCTTCCTTTCGTTTGATGAGAATTGAATAACAAAAGCTAAGTTTTCCTTTCTAATTTTGAGATTAATTGCTAGAAACTTATCAGTCGGCCATCAATTTCTCTTGCAACACTAACAACCACATCAAAATACTTGTGAAATTTTTATTAGATCACAAGTCTTCTCTAAAAGATAGCAATTGGTACCATGCTTAAGATATGAGATTTGGTTTTTATTTGCACTCTTGCCTATAAGAAGTAGTTCAAACCAACCAAAAATTGAAAATTTAACCCATGATCAAGGCATATGGAAAACAAAAATGTTAACAGAAAATGTCAGTAGCAGAACTCCCTAGCCAAACACCCCTACTCACCCAAAGTGAGGATCCAGATGTAGGACGAGTAGGGATTACTTTCCAACAAGTAGTGAGCCTGTTTAAGTATACTAGCAACAGCAACAATAGACTTATAGGGTTGGATTTGGTGAGATTTTGTGGCTGTAAAAATACTTTAAAAAAATAAAAAATAAAATAATAAAATAGGAGTTTAAGGGTTTATAAAAGGGTAGGATTTTGAGAATGAAAACACAAGTGTTTAGGAGATGTTGGTTGGCTGTCTATGAAGCACGGACACCTCTCCAAGGGCTGCGTATCAATGTCAAACACGTGTCGGACACAAAAACACATCGGACACGCAGTTGACACATGTCCAAAACGTTGCAGAAGGTGTCCCATTTTTTGTGTGTGATTATTTTGCAGCCGGACACATAACAGACACGTTTGGATATGTTCGGGACACGTTCAGGGTGAAATTCATAATTTATGAAACTTCTGTGGGGGTCAATTTATAAAAAGCAAAATCATAACATGTAACCTAATGCTCGTCAATAGACAGAGAGAACAGGAGAGAAAGAGAATAGAGAGAACACCTGGTTGCTTGTGGGTGGTCGTTCGTCACTCGTTGGTGGTCATTTGTTGGTGGTCGGTCATCGGTGGTCTGCTATCTAAGGTACAACTTCGCTACTCTTCTTTATTCTTCTTCTTCTTCGGTCTTCTTCATCTTCTTCGATCTTCTCTCTCGTCTCTCTCAATTGCTCTCTCTCTCTCTCTCTCTCTCACAGTTGTTCTCTCTCCAAAGTTGATCAAAACCATCAACAAACCTCTTGTTGAGCAAAATTTGCTCGGCAAGGAATTCCAAAGTTGATAAAAACCATCAACAAACCTCTTACCGAGCAAGATCCGCTTCGGCAAGGAATCCCAAAGTTGATAAAATCCATCAACCAAACCTCTTGTTGATAAAATCCATCAACCAAATCTCTTGCTGAGCAAGATCTACTTCGGCAAGGAATCCCAAAGTTGATAAAATCCATCAACCAAACCTCTCGTCGAGCAAGATCTGTTCTAGCAATGAATCCCAAAGTTGATAAAATCCATCAACCAAACCTCTTATCGAGCAAGATCCGCTCTGGCAAGGAATTTCAAAGTTGAACAAAACACCAACTTCTATCTTGCCGAGCAAAATTAGCTCGCTAAAGAATTCTAATCCATCAAGGTGATCGTCAGTTGCCCCTTGAACAGTGCTAAATCCGCTTGGTGAGACAATAATATAACAATTTTTAAGAAAATGGTCTACTTGTTTCATTGCGCCAATGGCAGAAAGGGTTACAAAAATGGAAATAAGAACAAAACTTTAGATTGGCAGAGTTTGATGTTCTAGAAATAAATTGGCCATCTATTCTGCGAGTTTTATGCTCATTTTCCTCGGCCTTTTTTACTGACATCTTCCAAAACTGAACTCCCTAGATCTCTTCCATGGTGGTTTGCATGACCACCCTCTTGTTCGACTGTGTGAACCTTTCCCACTACTGTTGTTCTCTATTACTGGATTTGCTATCATAGTAGCTGCGGCTGCATCGTTTTCGACTTGGATGTGCTCATTAATGTGTAGCATGAGCAGTTCCATGGTTGACAGTTGATTCATTGTGAGCGAGTCTCCCAATTAATGTCTAACTGGAAGACCGCGCTTATACTAAGTGATTGCAAGGTTGGTTAGGCAATCAAAGGTCTCATTGAAGGTCTCCTAATACTTAGCATTATACGTCTTCAAAGAGTCACTCGGCTCTATCTCTATTCCCAAGAGATGGTCAACTTCCTTGGGCGTTGTGGTGTTTGTCTTGAATCTGGTGACAAATGCTTCTGCCAACTGTTGCCACCCCTCAATGCTCTCCACTGGTAGCCTCTCAAACCATTTTAGGCCAAATTCGTCTAGACTCAATGGAAAAACAAGGCACATCAATGCTTCGTTTCACCTGTATCTAGCCATACCTTGCCGAAGATGGCTCACGTGCTTGTAGGGATCGGTTTTTTTGTCATAGAGCATGAACTTGGGCTGGTAGAACCCAGTGAGGAGTGGCGTGTTCTCTATCTCAATGGAAAAAGGGGTAGCGCTCAGCCTTGCCAACTCTTTGTTTGGTGGCATGTGTGCCGCCAAGCGTGGTGGTGGCATGGTGACCTTTTCATTGGCTCGCCCTTTAGGGGCCAGCGGCTGCAATGTAGGCATCCTTTGCACTTTTCTCCGGCGAGCGCGCCCCTCCAACATATTCCTCAGGTCTTTCGACTACTGGAGTGTGAATATCTCGACGCTGTCATTGGACATGAGGAGTGACAACTACTGTCCTACGTACAAGATGTCGCTGTCGGCACGACGTAGTCTCCAACTCAGAAGCGTCTCGTGACGGAGAGTGAAGTGGTGCGGCATATATTCTGACTACCAAAACGATAAGAATGGGCATGCTCACCGTGGTTTCCCACTCCAGCGATACCATTTCCCCTCATCTGGTGTTTCATGATCTCTATCTCTGTCGCCATCTTCTTGATGATGGTATCCTGGTCTCTTAGCTTGTCTTCCAAGTACTGAGTTTGTGAGTTTTGCTGTTGGCAATGCTCTTTTGGGCTGACAGAGTGCCCAGAACTCCTTGCGCGCTTGTCTTGCGCATCTTTGGGAAGCCCTTGCCCGAAGGTCTCCAAACCAGCCATCATCGGAATGGCAGGCAGGCCATCATTGCGTCGAATGAACTCTTGCGTGATGCCATCAATAGAAAACAACGGAATGTCATCATTGTTCACCATAAAAGATGACCAGAAAAGCTTGGAGGACAAGGTTTTGTCTGCCGGATTCCCATAGACGGCGCCAATTGTATGGGGAGCAAATATTCGTCACTGTTTGTACTCTTCGTGTCCAAGTTTTGCTTCACTTCGAATAACCTGAGAATACAACGATGGTGAGCTACTTGGTGGGTGTGATGTCGGAAAGCCCCTTCGACGATCAAGTTAGCAACCTTTTAGAGAGAGAAAAAGAGAGAAGACAAAAAGGAGATAGAGCTCTAAGTCGCCAAACCTTCAAACCCCTTTTATGGAGGCGCCACTCAATCTATATAGCCTCTGCATGTGCCACTTTGCTCGTCTTTTCCTGGACGTGTGGCTGTACTACCCTCTCTATTCTTTATACATGTACCCGTCAATACCGCCAAACAACATTGGCCAAACTGCCAAACGGTATTGATGCACACCATTGGCAGGTTTCCCTTCTTGCACTCCAATTGGACCACTACCTAGCAATTTCCACCGAGCTACGCATAGCCCAGTTAGTTCCAGCCTCAATTCCGGTCAACCTTCACGGTCAAGCTCAATAACTAGCTCGGTTTGCCCAACTCTGTTTGTTCCCATTGACCTTGCTCGGCCTTAGACCTCGCTTCACCTAGCTCAGCTTAGCCAGGTCCAACTTCCGGACCTTGGACTAACTTGGCCGCATGATTTAGAACCTCGGCCAAACTATCCTCGGCTATGCCAACTCAGTCGCGTAATCCAATGGTAAGGCCCAAGTCACAACTAGCTTGACCCCTTTGCTTGGCGCAAATTCTATCTCAAGCACCATTGTGAGACCACGGTAGATGCCCCACATGTCAGCTTCAAAGTTGTAGCACATCTCTAGCTTTGCATAGACACCACATAGCCAAACTCCTTTTTCATCTCTAGACCCCTCCAAAGTCTCCTTCTCCTGGATGTCCTTGAGCACATCCGTTCGTATTGAGTTTGATTTTCCCTGTAGAAGGAGGAAGCCATTTAAGCAATTGAGGTGAGTGGTGAGTCGAAATAATAGATATGGTAAAAGCCTATTTGATCTCACCAGCATAGTTATAAATAAAGGATAATGTTTTATGCAAAATAATATCAGATATTTTGCAAAAAAATTTATTCCTATCCTTCTAGATTTGCCACAGAGAGATAACAAAAACAATATTCCAGTAAGGGTCAGTTTGTGAGTGGGGTTTCGAATTTCTATTGAGCCAACAATTGAGACTGAACTACTTATCCTTAGAGAACCAATGAAGGCTAGCCACATTAACCCAAACAGCATGTTTGTTTGGACGGATTAGATAAGGAGAGATTGGAATCTATTGGATTGTAATCCTGGGATTCATAGTCCTGGGACTATTTGGTTGGATAGGAAAAAGCCCTAAATTCTCATAGAGGTTACATTTCAACTTTACAACATTAGTGTTCAAAATAATAATACATTATAGTTCAAGAGACAAAATAAATACAAAAAAATGTCCAAAGAGGGCTTACACCTTTCAAGGCTAGGGCCTTGATGATTGATAAGTGGAATTCTATCTCAAACACATAAGCTTGATAGTTGTGAACACTTAGAATATCAAAATGAGCCTTCGTGCTCCATTCAAAACATCTCCACCATTTTGTCACTTGAGCGGAATCACATCATCAAGTCCTGAAAGTTTTCATAGATTTGGAGTGAGCAAATGCCCAATAGAAATACTATTAACAAAGTATATAAATGATTGAAATGCATATGATAGGCACATGCCATAGTAAAATATATATTTTCCTCTTTCAAAATCAATGATGTTCAATCCACAATTTTCATTTAAGAATCTCCTTATCAACAACGGGGCAGTAAATAAGCAATGACGCCCTAAGCAAGAGCTGCAACACCATATATACATATATAGATTTATATATTGAAAATATTTTCACATTCACCGATTCTAAAAACGGTGGGGTGATGGGCACCTAAAAACCTTTTCCCTTTCACATTTGTCGACTTCTAAAACAGTGAGCTTGTGGATACTCAAAAATCAAGTTTTTCCAAATTTGCCGACTCTTGAAACGGCAGACTCGTGGACACCGAAAAATCTTTTCCCACATTCGTCATGTGATAAGTTCAAGACAGGGCAATTGGGCACCTTCACTTCTCTCGCGGGTACCAATACAATACACAACTCTTTTTCAAAACCCAACTCTACTACTTGGACTCATGCGCCATTTACTCCCTTTTTACATTTTCAAATACCCAAGAGATTGTACCAAATCAAGAGATGAAATTATGTAATGTAATGCAATGCATGAATTTGTGAACATTTCAATTGCCTAAAATTCATTCATTGGCAAACATATAAATCTTAACATAGCTCATAGTTAAGAACTTTCCAATTTTCATATTCCTAACAGTACCCAACTTCCTTCATCACAAAATAAAATTACATAACGTCTCAAAATCATTATTCATACACCATTCCACTAAACATCAACCCAATTTCATTAATCAGGGCCCAATTGAATAACACTCCTTTAAAGCAAAATCAAAACTAGGGTTAAACAAAATTTAGGGCTTTTTCCCCAATTGCATTTTAAAAACAAATATTCATCATCACCAACCTTTACCATCAATAGTTATTCAAAACCTTGCAAAATCTTGGACCAAAATCCCTTTTTATGCATCAACATCCATTTAATCTAACACAGTCAAACATATAAACCTCAAATCATAGATATACTAAGTTAAAAGTACCCCTACCTTAAAAATGGAGACAAGAAAGCAAGATTAAAGAAGAACTCTTCATGAAAACGCAATCCAATTGGTGAAAATCACAGTCTCTATGCCGGCTTCGCTTTTTACAAGAGATTTAAGCTTGATTCTAAGTGAGAAGAGAGATTTCTAGAGAGAGAAAGATAGGGTTTTTTAGAGTTAGGGAGAGGAAGAGAAAAGAGGAAAAGAAAAATGACAAAAAAGAGCAAAAAGCAATTTTTTAAGTTTGCTGATTCCCGTAGACCACTCGATCTTACATTTATATTCATTACTTAAGTTTACAATGTAAATAAGAAAATACCGCCCAATTTGGATTCAAAGTAAAATACAAAAAAAAAAAAAAAAAAAAATTCAAAATTCAATTAAATCAAAAAATGGTTCCCTCAGTTTTTAGTACAAAAATAATTTTTCGATTGAAATTTCTAAATTTGATGTTGAAGTAAAGGGGTTAATACTTCATAGAAAAATCACATAAAATCAAATTAGACCATTTAATATATAAGGAATAATTACCACTAAAAATTATTTTTAAAATTGTAAATTTTGAAAAATCCAACTTTTACACATAGAAAATTTCCAAGTTAAGTCCAATTTTTGACAGAAAATCTTTTTAATACAACCATCTTTATGCAAAAAAAAGAAATGAGGGTCGGGTCTCAACTTGTGCTATTATAATCTCCCTCGCTTGGAAAATTTCATCCCCAAAATTCAGTTAGCTTAAAATTCAATGGTCGACAATATTAAAAGAAATAAGCATAGGACTAACATCCAATTGTTTCGCACGATCAACATGAAACAAGTTACAAACAACAATCACAACATTAACACTCCCACAAACAAAACGAAGGTGACATAATAAGTTAAGGATAAAACGACTCTGAACAGAATTATAATCGCTACTCAAGACTTTAATTTGAAATAAGGGATAACTCACATTTCGGTCCCAATACTAGCATTCCAATGACACCCCAAATGATAAGAGTAACAACACTAGATGGTGTGTTTTTCCTCTAACTCATTCACGAAATTAGAAGTCAAGCAAAAGGTCTTATTAGCACACCTTACACTACTCATGTCTCAACCGCATAGCAGAAAGGGACAACCTTGGTGTAACATGCTCGGAGGGTACCCGTGCGTGTTAAACAATTCGAACCCTTGATTTCTTTGATCTAGTCTCATGAGTGCAATGTGAAACATAGGTGAGAGTCCTGATTTGGCAACTTGATGGAAAATCCATTTTATTACAAAATTATTGCCACAAATGGACTGCGTTATTAGATCTTAGAGTCATCACCTAATATTTATTTTGGAAAAGTTAGAAAACTCGTGACTCGTGCCAAGGCCACTGTTTGTCGTAACCAAGGATGCTTGGTTCGGAACCTTAGGTACGAAGAGGGAAGGTCATTAATTGAGCACCCCTGTTCACTCGATCAAAAGATCGACCTTTACTAAACCATGATATGAATTTTATTTTCTTTATATGTTCATGTTCGGATTATTTAATAAATCCTAAAATTTACTATGTGAAGCATACAAGTATAGACTATGCCATTCATTTTGGAACAATTTGATTTCATGTATTTTGAAAGAGTTTTGAAGATGTACGACCCAAATAAATTGAGTTTACAAACATGAAAACTCAACATCATTCCAAATTAAGCGACACAACCTCCATCCACTGAACTTACATGTTTGACGTTCCACGAACAAGCTACAAAACAAAGTTAGTAAAATATGCATGATCCTATATGCAAAATCCTAATGTAATACATACACAAGAATACTTCTAAAGATTCGTCTTCTAAAACATGACATGTGAAACATTGCAAAACATGCGATAGTGCACAAAATCATATAATAATAAATTAAAGCACAAAGATGTAAATTTAGCCTGATTAAGATACATGAAACATGGATACAAAACATGGATACAAAACATGGATATAATGAAAACAAAATATGATGCATATTCACAAATAAAGAAAGAAAGTAAAAGAACAGGATAGAAAGAAGTGGGGCGGGAAATTATTACAACATTATAAATATTACAAATCCGAGGGAGATGAATAATAGTATAACACAATATAAAAAAAATCCTCACAAACGCTCAAAATAAATTAAACATAACAAAATAGCAACTTTAAGCGTCTCAAAGACCATCGGAGGTTGATCTTCTCCATGTTGGAAGACTGCCCGGTTTTGCCCAGAGGTCGCGGGTACGATCATGAAGGTCACGGGTGTGATGGTGTACTTTTAGGTGGTTACCCGACCAACTAACGAGCTAGGTAGCCCGGTAGGCTCGGCTAAACTCTGTTCTCTTAGATTTCCACAACAAAAACTGAACTAAAAACAATATATGGGAGTCTCAACTCACCACTTTCAATTAGATTACAACAATATATAATATAACAAGAAATCAAAGCAAACGAGAGAAATAAGTAAGAACTGCAATAGGTTCAATATAACGTCCGATTGAACTCAACTCAATTTTATTATCTTGTATCTCTTTTAGTCCAATTTTCTTAGCCATTTTTGTTACATTTCCATTCTTTAATCATTTTGTCTGAAAGTGATAATTACATCCACTAATGAAAAGCAGCGTCAAATAATAAGTTTGTTCTTGGCATGAGAGAGAGATGTAATGCCCTAGTAATGAACCTCCAAAGAGATTAAACCATTTAGCATGAAAGGTCTATTTCTCATGCTAAAAATAGAACTAAAAACAATATATATAGGACTCTCAACTCACCACTTTCAATTAGATTACAACAATATATAATATAACAAGAAATCAAAGCAAAAGAGAAAAATAAGTAAGAAATGCAAGAAAACGAAATAAATTAAAAATTCACCTCTTCAAGAAAGGATGAACTTCATGATTTCCAAACTTCCTTTTGATCACCCTCAAGTATATGAATTATGTTCTCAATCCTCAATTTGAAAGCTTGGAATTCTTGCTAGAATGGTGGCTTGGAGGTGTATGTGGTGAAAAATGATTAGCTCTCTTATTTTTGTTCACTTTTACCAACACCCAACTTTCCTCTTGATCAAAGCTACTGAAATTCAAGTATTTTAAAATTTTTGGAGGAGTTTTGGGTGTAGAAAAGATGGAATTTTAGTTTGTATGGAAGGTATGAGGTGCATATGGAAGATAGGAATGTTTTTAGCTCAAAGACTCAACTTTTCTCTCTTATTTCACTTTTTTCTCTAGCTTAAATGTTCTCTCCTTTCTCTATCCTCTTACTCCTCTCAATAATATGATGTATATATATAGGCTAAAAAAGTAGAGAAATGGTGGAAGACAAGGGGGAAGACAAAAGGAAGATAATGAAGCTAATGGAGTACTAATGGAGCTAATGGGAGGATTGTCTCTAATGGATCAAGCACTAGATAATGGAGGCTGAGTGTAAATACATTTGGTGATGAATATATCAGAAAATGGGTCAATGAGGTGTTCTAACTAAACCAAAACCAAAACCAAAAAAAAAAAAAAACAAACGGGACTAATGTTGTTTCAGGCTAGTTCAACAAAATCTACTCTTAAGCCCAACTTCAAACGGGCATATCTCCTTTATCCGGACTCAGTTTTAGGTGATTCTTGGGTCTAAATTGAAGCCCAGAAGTCTACTTTTTAGTGGTGGTAGTCTCATATTTAAATTCTAAGTGTATAAAGAGATATGTATAATTTAGTGAAGGCAATTCATTTCTCTTGGGTCAGGTCAACAAAATCTGCTATTAAGCCCTACTTCAAATGAGCGTATCTCCCCGATCCAGACTCAGTTTTAGGTGATTCTTGGATTAAATTGAAGCCTAGAAGTCTAATTTCCAATGCTGTGGTATCACATTTAAATTCCAAGAGTACGAAGAGATATGCCTAATTTATTAAAGGCTGTTCATTTCCTTCTTAATGATTTGATGCTCATTCTTTTCCTAAACCACTTTTCTTCTATCCCCTCCTATTTCCTTCAAATCCAAATCTATAAAGAAGAAATATTTTTTTCAAAGATTTTACCTCCCTTTTATTTATTTCCACTTTGTCCTTATTCAGTTTACTAAAAAGTGCAATATTTTAAACAAAATGGGAGCCTCAAAACATCGTAGAAACATTTGAAAAAAATATTTTGAAAAGAGGGTTTTAAGGTCTAAAATAGTTTGGCCAAAAAAAATGTATAAAAGTTAGGATTAAAGTTCAAATTGCATCTCTCTTATTGAGGATTCTGTGAGAAACACATTCTAATTGTCATCGTTGGGTAATCAAAAGAAAGTGGCCAAGTCTTAGAGCCGGTCAAAATGGGGTGTCTACACTTGGGTCACTCAACAACCAAAACCTCCAGAGACAACTCTCTCACATCATACCAGGAAGTCCTCAACCGACTCTCGTAAGGAAGGAAAAAGGTTCTATAAGGAATTTCGCCCACCGATATGGCCTCCTGGAGGAAAAAATCTCAACAAAACCAATCTACTATAAACTTGATAGTCAACAACACTGCTAGCAACTCATACTCACATATTACCCAATATGTTTCTAAAATATTTAAGAGTCAACAATATATTCATAAAAAAAAAAATAAAAAATTCCTCACTTTCGAAAGTAAAAAGAATCCATTTTCCTATATAAAACTTTCTAAAAAGTGTTTCAGGTCTACATCAGATGCCAGTAAAAAAAAGAATTTGTGAAACATGGTGTAGACAACCCATTTTGACCGCCCTTAAGACTTGGCTGCTTTGTTTTGAGTACTCGATGATGAAATGTACGCTGAGCAATCGCTCGAATCTTCAGCAAGAGGAATTCGCTTTTGAGCTTCAAAAACCCTTCAAGTCTAAACATTACACACGTTTTTGATCAAAACCACTTTTCATTTAGCCTGACCACCCAAACAACTACAGGCTAATAGATGGCTGGAAGGCCATATTTGATTAACCGGCCATCCCTCCTTATGGCCGGCCAGCCATGATTAGCGACAACAAATATTTTACAGTTGCCAGCTGTCTCCATGCCTATGCTTTGCACCAGTTGTCCCTATACAGCTATTTTTGATGTGAGAAGGCGAAATTCTATAAATAGAAGGCCTGCCCTCAGGTTTTGTGGTTTAAAAAATTCATTCAAAAGCTTAGTGAAATCCAAGCCATCTTCTCTATCCTCTCAATTATAGATACAGGATAGACATACCTTTGGAGCTCAAACTTGAAGCTTTCTACTGAGATTTTGAGCCTACTTTCAGAGGCTTGAGAGTGCTTTGAATCAAGTTTGCTTAACCAAGAGCATCCTATCTTCAAGAGGTATAAGCTTTGGTCATCGTCTCTTTTCTTTATACTACTCTTTTCCATTCTTTTTTTTACTCTGTTTATACACCATTTTTGGCTATTTTCAAAGGCTGAAAATATGTGATTTAAAGTTTTAAAGGGGGAGGGGCTAGCCACCCTTCTTTAGCTTGCTTACTAGACTTGTTTCCTCTCATTTTTGTTCAAGTTTTCTACCATTTTCAAAATGATTTTCAACACTGTTTTGTGCTATTTATGGGTTGTTTAGTGTGTTTATTTAGTTTATGCTTTGAATACTATGCTTGTGTCATTGTAAATCCTCATGGATTTGGGTGTTTAGGCCATAACAACCAATCCATTTGAGTTGATAGCTTTCTTTACATAGTTTTTATGTAAATATTCACGCCATTGTAATCACCCACTTTCCATTGGCATTCTGCAACCTCCCTTCATTCTTTGTTTATTTTGATAAAGAGTTGTATTTAACAAAAGATTGTTGTTCAAAGTATAAGAAAGAGACTGTTCATTCTAAATAGTTTAATCTCCTCGAAGGTTCATTATCAGGGCATTACATCTCTCTTATGTTAAGTCCAATCTCGTGTTTGATACTTCTCTTTATTGCTGGTGCATTACTTCTAAGGGACTAACTTTCTAGTTAGACCCTTGGAAATCACAAAGAAAAGTGTCATTATAGCTTATTATCAAGTTTGGATTTGGAGTTATTATTGCTCATTTTGGGTTTGATTAGTCATTATTGCTCTCTTTGGGTTTGACTAGTCATTATCGCTCATTTTGGATTTCGCTTAGAATTCATTATCGCTTGTAAATGAGTTTGATTCTTCCTTTGTAATTTTCCCTTTAGAAAAGGGCTTGACAAGCTCATTTATCGGGTCAAGTCGTGCTTGCTATCTTTATTGCTTTTGGATTTAGTGGATGTATTAATCACCTTTAGACAAAAATGAAGAAAAGATAAGAAATGGAAAGGTAATGTAAAAAAGGCTAATAGAAAAAGGTAAAAAAGGTAATAAAATTGGGTTAGGTTCAATCGGATGTTATATTGAATCGATTGCATCTTGAATCATTGCATACTCTTTAGTGATGTTTAATGGTTTATGAAGCAATGTCTACCCCTTCCCTTGATGTGACTTCATGATAGGAAGGAGGTGTTGTTTGTTTGTATTTCATGTTATTTTATTGAGCTTTTGTCCTATCGGTTCTAAGATCATCACGCAACAAATTTGCGACAATTGATGATTTTTTAATCGAATCTACTCCTCCCTCGATCATCTTCATGATAGGGAAGGGTAAAGAGGATAAACATCTGCTAGAAACACTATGTTTTTGCTCTGTTTCAACTTTGTGGTAGCAGCGCATTTCCTAAAAGTCGTGGCTGGCTGGCCACTACTCTGTATGGCCGACCACTTTTCAAGGCCGGTCAGCCATCTATTTTGTACAAGCAGTGGCATTTTTACAGTAGAACAGAGAAAAATCTAAGGCCAAAATAGAACAATTTTCTGACTACAAATAGAGCAGATTTTGCCAGCAAACAGACAGGTTTCCGGAAGGATGATCTTGGTTGTGTGCGTTTGGCTCCTCGCTACCTGTTCAAGTCCTTTAAATTAATTCTTTAATATTAGTATGTGTAATTAATTAGTTGGCTTCATTCAAATTTGTAATAGCTAGTTAATGTAGTTAATTCACTTGGTGATGTAATAATTAGCTTAATTAAGACATTCATTCAGACCCTCTTGTGCGAGGGCAAATTTGTAACACTTGTAATATTTGTATGTCTTCCAACCCTATTTATTTCTTCCTTTTATTTATATGCTTATCGTGGTAGTATCATATTTTTTCGTTTCATATCGTTGCCATGTGTTATATCCATTTTTGCATGCATTGGGTTCGGTTCATCATTCTAACATTGTTCTCATTTCCTACTTACTTGAATACGTGCATTGCCACATACTTTGAGTTGATCCATATGACATGCTAAATAACCAAACCTTATATTTACATTTTGTATGTGTTGCATTAGTCACTTTAGATATTAGGAACATGCATTTTTCTAATTATTTTATTCTCTTTGGCTTGCCTCGGCTGAGTACTAAGTGAGCATTTTTTGCTTTAGCATAGTGCATGTGTGTTTGTGTTGCCATATCAATCATACTACCATGAGGCTACGTGCTTATTTGAGATACCTCTTTGAATTCCTGTGGATGAAGGCTATTTCTCTTAAGTTGGGATGATTTTTATTGATGTACAATGAGCTTGCTTTTCAAGTAACACATATTGAAAACTCTTTTTCAAATAAACATGATATCAAAGCATTCCAAAGTGGGTGATGTAGTCTATATTTGTGTGCCTCACATAGTAAGTTAGCGTAATAATCAGAACAAGAGCATATAATGTATATAAAAATCACATCATGATTAGCA
This sequence comes from Camellia lanceoleosa, assembly GCA_025200525.1. Lineage (NCBI taxonomy): Eukaryota > Viridiplantae > Streptophyta > Magnoliopsida > Ericales > Theaceae > Camellia > Camellia lanceoleosa. The sequence goes on from CM045760.1 coordinate 13,665,250, forward strand.
GAGGTCGATCTTTGATTGGGTGAGTGAGGTGCTCAATTCATGACACTTCCCTCTCATACCTAAGTTCCTAAGCCGAGACACTTTGTTTATGACAAACAAGTGGCCTCTGGCACGAGTCACGAATTTCCTAAATTTTCCAAAAATATTTAGGTGACGACTCAAAAATCTGGCAATATGGTCCATTTTTGGCATTTCTGATTATAATAGATTTTTTAAAGATTTGTTGAATTTGGACTCTCATTTGTGTTTTTCTATTTCACATTGCACTTGTGAAACCAGATTCAGAACCACGGGAGTCCAAACTATAGGGCTATTGTATCCGAGGAGACTAAACCTCTCCGAGGAGCACGAGAAACCAGCTATAGTTTTTAGAGACTTTGTTGGGGAATTAGAGAACTTGACTTGAACTTTATGATGTGACATTTTATTTGCGGATATATGTTCTTTACATTGCATTTGCATGGTTCTCTTAGGTCGTTGTGTTTTCTATCTGCTATTCCTGGACGGCTTATCGTAGGTTCGCCTAAAAAGATTGCCAAAAGGCTGGCCAGTCGTGGGCTCTGCCATGTTGGAAACACAACCCTCAGATCTAGATTATCGTTGTACCGCTTGATCCTCCTTTCACTTCTCGCTGTTAGGTGTGAGAGGTATATTAATTAATCTTGCTGAGGTACCCTTTTGGACCATTTGGTCTAGCTGCATATAGTAAAAGCCATAGTGACTGTTCCAACATAAGACATGATGCTCACCTATATACAGGATTTTGTGAAACTATTTGCTTAAAGTAATGAAACCCTAGATCATGTCGAATCTATGACAGGGTAACCCTCCCCTCTCTCATTGGGGTGTTTTGGCTCTTTTTGCTTGGTATGTGCTTTATAGTGAAACTGTATAGGAATGTTTCATATCAGTGGCACAGTTGATATTAGTTTGTGGGGCAGAATTTAGTGGGAAGTATAGTCCTACAGCTATGATCACGTTTGTTTGATAGAATTGTGGCTGAGGTGCTGTCCGATCTGTGATTTTGTTTGCTTTTTCTTTATTTCTTCTAAAACCATAGCTTCAAAAAGTTCTGATATCCCCCAAGTACTTTAGACCCATGTCAGAAGACTTTGTAAGATCGAAGATCTTCTTCAGGGACAGCTAGTATTTGCCTCATTGTCACCAATTGCAAGGCAAAGAAAGGTCAGACAAAGTTCACCAGTTTAGTTATTTCAGCAATCACCCCTCAGCTCACCTATACTCAGTTCACCTTAAGCACAATCATCTACTCCTGGAATGGCTCAGTATTCATTGTCAGATTTGGAGGACTTACTAATCCATCTGTAACAGTCGGTTGACTCACTCCAGCACGATACGGTCCATCAAGCCAAGGTCACGAACAGGTTGTAACAACAACAACAACAGCAGCTAGCTACGGTTTTTTGCCTCATATACACCTAACGTGGCTATCCTCATACCCAGTACCATTGCCAATGTTGCTACAGCTTAGGATTTGCAAGCCAAGGGTGTTCTGGCTTTTCCCGTCTAGGTAGATCCAATTCCAGTATAGATGTTTAGAGCCCTAGTTTACCAGACTAAGGAACCTTTTGAATTCGAGGTTGACCTAACCATTCTCAAAGTAAACAAACTGAAAAAATTGTTCAAGAAGAAACAAGGGGTTAACTCCATTCTAGATATAGAGGATGGGTATACTGAATTTGCAATTACTTTGCTGGAACGGTTCAAAAAGTTGTATATTGACCGCTTCAATGGCGCTGGGGACCCAATGGTCCATCTATGTCTATTTTCGAATATCCTACAACCAATGGGTTTAACCAGACTGCAAAAGTTGTCACTTTTCGGCCAAACCATGTCAGTATAACTACCATCTGGTATGCTAAGTTGGAGGACTTTGTGAAATAGAGCTGAGAGAAATTAGCCAAATCTTTCATTGATCAATACATCCACAACATGCAGATCAAGGTCGCAACCTGTGATCTTGAGGCAACCCGTTAAGAGCCAAAGGCTGATCAATACATCCACTTAGTCTTTGACTGAGGGTCGGGTTCTCAGAGTTCGTGACTAGGTAGAGGCCTAAGGCATCGATGATGACCACCCGACCCTCAGACAAAGACTAAATCTGAATGGTTGTCCGGAATCTTCATGGCAAGCTACTATCTCCCATTATTTACCTTCAAAGAGCTTCATGAAATGGGAGCTTAGATTGAAGATGCCATGAAACAGGGAATCATCATTGATGACAAGGAGCCGGCGAAGAGGCCTTTTATTCGCAATTCCAATGTTGTTGGGGGTAGTGAGTGTTGTCACCATAACCAAAGTCGCTGATCCCTTTGCCAATATGAACCCACAAACTTTTGATCTCCGGGTAGAACTTTCAACCAGCTCTACATGACTTTATCTTAAGCCATGTAGGTATTAATTAAAAAGGGGCATCTGAAACCCCTGGAACCTTGACTACTTCTTAGCCCTCTTCCACCTAAGCATGATCCCATCAAATAATGTGCTTTTCATTAATAACACGGCCATGAAACGGACCGGTGCTTCCGCCTACATCATGAGATTCAAGATCTCATTGACAACAAAGTCATAGCCCCACCTCAAAACCCAAATATGACCACCAACCCACTCCCTGTCCACAACCAAGTCCCCCCACCCAGAAATATCCACCTCATCCAAACACTACCACCCACCTTCGACCTGCACATCTATATCACCCCCTTCCACCTACCAAAGCTGGTGATGTTCATTCCTGAGCACACATACTTGTGCATGATGAACACATCCAATCCATAATCCGAGCCTTACAAATTTGTGGTGACAACGCCTGAAGAAGAGGAGGTTTTGACCTTAGAGGGAGGTGACGGTCTATCACTGGAAATTCTTGGAGACTTCTCTGAGGGGGAGTATGCCCCAAGCCACTACATTGTTCTAGTTACTCAAACCAGGCCTGAGGTAGTATTTTCGACCTTAGTGGACATTAATGTGGTTAGGGAAGACAGCCTAAGCCAAGGGTCCGAATGAATAAGCTAACAAACTAGCTAAGCTAATTAAGCTAACTAATACAAAAATTGAAACTAATTAACTAGCTCTAGTCAAATAATTATTACAATCCAAAAACGAATAACTAGTTAAACTAACTAATCATTTACATCACTTAATTAGCTACAAATAATTAATTACAACACGCATTTAAACTACATATTTAAACACTAAATAAGCTTAAAATGCAAGGGAGGCTCATGCACGCACTCAGTTTCCACCCGAAAAAGCACTGCCGTGCTATTGAATGCCACTGTCTACACATCTGAACACCAAACAAGCTGTCCACTTCCAGGACACCTCTGCTCCATCTCAGGAATACACTGTTTAAATTTCATTGGTGGCCGACAAGGGGCCTATCGACTACCAATGGTGGCTGATCGGCTATTAGGGGCGGCCGGTCGGCCACTGATGACATGAACTCCGCTTTTTGCTACAACAGAGAACAGACAGAGCAAAACAATATATTCTCACAGATTATTTGCACACTTTGCCTCTCCTTTTCATGGGGAAATCAAAGAAGGGACAAAATTTGGGTTTATAAACCATCAATCAAGCAATTTCATTGCATAATGGCTTGTAAAACCAATTGTGCAAGTTCATTAAATGCGAAATGAGACCAAAGGACCATCACCCTATCGTGCATGATCAAGGGCAATGGTGACCAAGGAAAATGGCACATTTCATCACTTTTAAGTATGAAATGTCTCATTTTCCTTGTGTTCAAACGAATGTCCGATTTGAACACATGCAATGCAACACAAAAGATGCTTATCTTGCCTCTTTTACTTGTCCAATTTTGTTTACTCATCTTAATTACCAAAACCATTCTTTAATTGATTTGTCCATTAGTGAGTGTCCTCTAATGGAAAGATGACTCAAACCACAAGGTGCTTTGGGCATGAAAAAGGCATTACACTGTTGGCAATGAACCCCCTAAGGGATTAAACCATTAGGTGTAGCACCTCCATTTCACATTTAGGCAAACAAGTGGGTTGAAACCACTTTCAAAGAAAACAAAAGAGTGCAGAATAGAGGGAGATTACAGAGATTATAGTGCTGAAATGAAGTGCAAAACAACACTAAAATATGCTATTAACTCAAAACAATGATGATTAAAGCATTAAAACATCAAGCTAATGAAGGAAATTACACTACAAGTATGCAATACAAGGCTCAAATGAATTAACCAGCCCAAAACAGAGCCAAAACCGGTGAAAACAGAGCTTAAAGCATGCTGGACTTGAGCCACAAAAAGCTAAAATAATAAGCTAACATGTGAGGCTAACTAGGTATGCAAACAAGACATGAGGAGGGGAGGCTAACCTCTCCAATTTTGGACTTCAAAATGAGGTTTTTACCACTGAAAAACCTTTGAAATTCAGTGGTTAAAAGGCCCAAAAAAGTTGATTTGAAAGTGATGAAAAATGGTACAAAAGATTAACAAACAAAGGAATAAGAAGGGTGGACCACCCCCTAACTCAAAGAGACCTCAAACCAATACTTTTAAGTCACAAAAATAGAGTTTTTGACAGTTCAAAATCAGCCCAAAAACAATTGGAAAGGATGGCAAAACAAAGACACAAAACAAGTATAAGTAAGGTAAGTGCTATACCTTTGAAGCAAAGCACAAAATAGCCAATAATCCAAGCTCAAACCACCTTCTAGAGCTCAAACAAGACTCCAAGTAATCTCAGCCCAAAGGTTAGAGTATTTGGTTTAGGGTTGGTATGCAAAAGCTAAGGACTTGTGAGCAAATGTGTACAAAATATCAAGAGTCAAAGGGATATTTTTGCTCTAATTTTTCTAACCCTCCAAAATGGGGGAGGAACCCCTCTATATATAGAAAAAACACCCCTTGAGCTTAGAAACATCTCGCCGAAGATGTGTATGGAGATGCAGCTCAGTGTGTAACAACTGGCACAGTTGTCAATAAATATCTAGAAAAAGGAACTCGTGGCCGTCGGCCAACACTGATAGCTGACCGGTCACCACTGGTGGTCGACGGGCCACACCCATGGCCGACAAAAACATCACATGGTTGACAGCCTTGGGTGGTGGCCAATAGGCCACCAAGAGGTCCAGACACCAAGTTTTGGTCCAAAACATGGCATAGAAAGAATAAAGTTTAGAGGCTCAAAGACAAGGCGTTCCATTGAGGACTTCGGGCGTTCAAAATGAACAAAAATATATACAATCATCGAGTGCACAAGCGATGACGTCTAAGTCTTGAGGACGGTCAAAAATGGAGTGTCTACAGCTAGCCTAACTAATTTTCATATTAATAGACAACCCCATCTAGCACCATTTACCTCATTACTCCGACATTGGTATTAAAAGGTAAGGACAAAGGTTAGCACACTTCCTACTCATTGCGTTCCCAAAAAAAAAAACCTTAGGTTTCCATCCGCCAAAAAAGAGCAAGTACATTCACGTCTCACATGTTCCAAAACAACTCTCCAAGAATAAAGGTAATAGTAAACACGCACTATAGAGATTCAAAAAAGTATACTCAAAGCCACGCTAGAACTAACACAATAGTTAGGTTGGATGGTATAAGGTCGAAAATTTTCTAGGCATCATCAATTCAGAGTATTTGTCAGCCATCTACTAGAAAACACACATGCACAATTATGCCACAACTTAGTAATGTGGTAAATCAAGGTTCTTACTTTACAAAGTTTCCTCACCCCCAAGGTAAAACAAAACTATAATAAGGTCATTTCCCTCTTCATTAAACAACTCAGACTCCCATATGTGACTATTTCAACATATTATAACACAAAATGCCATCATCACTCAAGGGTAAAATGGAGGAGTTAATTTCAACTCTAATCACACAACTCACATAGTCACAACGCACACCCAATTCATTTATGAACACATGAATACTTCTAACCCTCACGAAATTTAAGATCGTACCCTGAAACAATTATAAAAGACAAATACTACTTACTTTTAAATTGAATGCTCTATATTGAACTCAAGGGTATTACAAAACCTGTATATAGATGACACGAATTTCCATTATATCCATAGTGGAACAAAAGTCACTACACTAAATTTTTGTGATTACCACACTTATCTGCAAGGTAATCATTAAGGCAAGGAATAAGGACTCGGGTTAATTTCCATTTCGAGCACCCAAATCACATAGTCTAGATACACTAATCCAACTCAAATGCTCACCTATGGCTCCCACCTTCTAAATTTATGACTTACGATGAAGAATGACCATAAGGTTTTTCATCAATTCCTCTCAACAAGTCCAACATGACTTCCCAAGAAGATCCCAAATTCTAACTACATCCTCAAGTTTTGAAACACTTAATGTCAATTTTTGTTGGGTTTGAATAGTCTCACAAGTTGACTCCAAAGTTCACGTTGAAGATATATATATATATATATATAATAGGGGAGTACAATTCTTGATTTATTAATTCGCCATCTCCTTCTTACTCCATTCTAACCATCAACTCAAACATGACTACTTCCTCTTTCCAAGAAATTTGATCTAATTCATGAGTTCTAATGTCAACATTTCAAACATTTACTCTTAAGATATCCAAGTCATCATAAAAGTCTCAACCGGACCATACTACACTCATTAAGTTTAATCTCTATCTTATTCTATTTCCAAGGCTCTTCACAACAACAAATTGTTCACCATATGGCCCAATCTTTACTATTATAATGGCCATAATTACTTCTCATAAACATACAGAGTCAAAAAATTGACAATTTTATATCAATTCTTACAATCACTCTCACATGACTATACGGTATACCTTGCAAAGAAAAGTGGTGCTAACAACTCAAACCTTAAATGTCTTCTTCCATTTGGGTCACACGCGTCTTGACATTGTATAAGAAAGTAGAGACATGATTTAACTCACAATTAAATACTCCACACAAGATCTCAAACACCACACATGAGTTACACCTATGCTTATACATATATGTACAACACATAAGGCAAACCACATAAGCACATAAACACATAGAGCACATACGGATCACAAGGACTTCCAAGTGGAAAAAACATTGATCAGGTGTTTTCTAATTGGATTTCGATAAATGCAAGAGGCGCAAGCTGTATCCTAGAATCTTAAACTCATACTCACATAGTCATACAAACACACAAAACATGCAAAGCACATAAGCATCTCATCCTAACCTAGTAAACCTATTGAAACAAACGTCACTTCCCACAAGCTCAAGGTATTCAAACCTAGTTAGCTCTGATACCAAGTTGTGATGCCCCGATATTTTCACCAATTTTATAATTACCTATCCTTTATTAATTTCTGATTTTATAATATGAAGAGTAAAAAAAATTAATTAAACTATAGCCGTTTCACAAGTCCAGTGTTTATCTCTTTTCATTAGAATTCTTATAGAGGTTACATTTCAACTTTACAACATTAGTGTCCAAAATAATAATAAATTATAGTTCAAGAAATACAACAAAATGCCAAAAAAGGGCTTACAACTTTCAAGGCTAGGACCTTTGTTACAAATAAGTGGAATTCTATTCCAAACAAATAAGCTCCATAGCTGTGAACACATAGAACATCAAAATAAGCTCTCGTGCTCCATTCAAAACATCTCCACAACTTTGTCACTTAGGCGGAATCACACCATCAAGTCCTGAAAGTTTTGTTAGATTTGGGGTAAGCTAATGCCTAGTAGGAATACTATTAACAGAGTATGTAATGATTGAAATGCATATGATAGGCACATGCCATGATAAAATCCATACTTTCCCTTTTAAAATCAATGATGCTTAATGCACAATTTTCATTTAAAATCCTTCTTATCAATAATGGGGCGGTAAATACGCAATGACGTCTTAAAAAAGAACCGTAACACCATACATATATATATATATATAGATTTATATACTGAAAATATTCTCACATTCGCCAACTTTAAAAATAGCAGAATGATGGGCACCCAAAAACCTTTTCCCTTCTACATATGCTAACTCCTAAAATAGCGGGCTCGTGGATACCCAAAAATCATATTTTTTTTTGTTGACTCCTGAAACGGTGGGCTCATGGATACCCAAAAACCTTTTCCCACATTCGTTCGGTGATAAGCTCAAGATAGGGAAATTTGACACCTTGACTCCCTGGACGGGTACTAATACAATACACAACTCTTTTCCAAAACCTGACTCTACTACCCAAACTCATGCACCATTTACCCCCTTTCAACATTTTCAAATATCCAAGAGATTGTACCAGATCAAGAAATGAAATTATGTAATGTAATGCAATACATGAATTTGTAAACATTTCAATTGACTAAGATTCATTCATTGGAAAACATATAAATCTTAACATAGTTCATAGTTAAGAACTTTCCAATTTTCACATTCCCAACGACACCCAACTTCTTTCATCACGATATAAAATTCCATAACATCTCAAAATTATTATACATACACCATTCCACTAAACATCAATCCAATTTCATCAATCAATGCCTAATTGAACAAAACTCCTTCTTTAAAGCAAAATCAAAACTAGGGTTAAACAAAATTTGGGGTTTTTTCCCAATTTGTATTTTAAAAACAAATATTCATCATCAACAACTTTTACCATCAGTAGTTATTAAAAGCCTTTCAAAATCTTAGACAAAAACTCTCTTTTATGCATCAACATCTATGGTGAAGTGGTTTGGAAATACTCTCTGGATCCAATAGGACGCTCGTGATCCTCAGCTAGTAACCTGAAAAAGAATAAACACTCCGGTCAGGGGTGCCGGAATTAGCACTTCGACAGATAAGTCAGTGTATACTCTCTTGATTGCTTGTATTTTAAGTTAAGCATTCTAATTCTCACATACGTCTCTCTGGATGATGTTCTTCTATTTATATCTTTTTCTTTCTTGGGCTTCAGGGCTGGGCCCACCTTTAATTCGTCGTATAACTATTTACTCAGCTCCTTTTGTTGCAAATCACTCTTCACTCGGCCCCTTACTCAATTGGCTATTTGGCCGAATAGGGTATTGCTGGATTTGCATGTATAAGATAGGGCCGAATGCGAATATATGAATTTCGACTCTCCAGGTCCAACTATTCTGCCTCTTTACGTGTCCCAATATTCAGCCCCTATAATTGCCCCCCAAACACTCCACTAACGACAGTTAGCTGGTGTGTTTGGTTTCTAACTTAAAGAGTCAGAGCCGAAATTCGGCGACTAACCTCATTCCAATGTGGATGTTAGAGCACATGCCTTTCGGTTATCATTTCAACTTCCCACCCCTTCGTACGCTTCCATTTATTGTGATTTAAAATTTTGTTGTCTTTTCGAATACATACACATTTTTGGATGCTTGAAGTTTTTGGACTGCCTTCCGACTCACCTCTGCAACTTCCTTTTATCCTTCATTGTCCTCTCCGTCTCTTGTAAGTTCTCTTCCTCTCTGCTTTGAATCCCTTTTCCTGGTTTGTTTTTAGTTTAGCATGCTCCTATAGGCTGACGAAAATGGCAAAGCATTTGAAAGACCTCCTCTCCGCGGATCGAGTCTCTAGCTTTCAGCGCCATTTTTCTATTCCTGGTGACGTCCGTCTGTCACTTGTGACAGATGGCACCCTTGATATGGAGAGGGCTAATGAAAGCACAATCGTCTTCCCTCTCTTATCAATCGTAGAGGGCGGAGTCCATTTCCCTCTTCACCCGTTCCTTAGGGCTGTCCTTCGCCATTGGGGTCTAATCCCTTCCCAACCCAATGTCAACTTTTTTAGAATCGTAATGGGGATTATAGAGTTAAACTGTCGCCTTAGGATTAATCTCGACATACCTACAATTCGGCATTGTTATGCCTTGGCCAAGTCTTTTAGTCGGCATGGACGCTACTTCCTTAGGGCCAAGGACACCGACCATCAATTAGTGACTATGCTTTCTAGCTCTGGCAAGTGAGTCAATGATGTCATGGTCGTTGTCCGAGGTAACTCGGAATTCAGCGAAGGTGAGGACTGCCTAGATCTTAGTCCTAGATGGAGGGGTGAACCAGGTAGCCGTATAGCTCCTTGCGTTTATTTTTCTGATATTTACAAGGCTTTATTTCTGCGGTCTCATGGTTTTGCTTGTGCAGGAAATGATGTGAAGAAAGTTTTGATTTCAACTGACGACGCCGTTCTTACGGAAATTAAAGTCGCGCTCAAATACTTCGGCCGTCCAAGCCTTTAGAAACAAAGGAGGGCGGCCCACATTCTTCTTTGATACGAGCCGACGTATATGACATTTTCGGTGGCAGAAAACATCCCAATTCCGAGGGGTGAAAAGTTTCTTATGGCTCTTGTTTTAACCAACTTCAAAAACTTTCAGCAAGTTGGTTTTGACGAATCCGACTCGGAGCGGGCGGAAGTAGCTGAGGAGGTCGCTGAAGAGTTAGACCAGTCCGAAGTTGAAGTAGACGAGGCTTTAAAGTTGGCCTTTGAGGAAGCCGGCCTCAATTCAGCCAACCCTCCATTCACTTCGGGCCGAGGGGACCTTCCCTTCGACAACATCTTTACTAGTTTAGAAGACCTTCCCGGCGCGTACCCGAAGACATGGCCGGGTTGTCACTCACACAACTCGCCAAAGAGAAAAACATGGAAAAAATGGCCGCGCGGCGGAGAGCAGAGGCCATTCGATCTGAAGTGCCACCTGCCGCCGATGCTGAGCTCTCCCTGTCTATTATCGAGGAGGAGACGGCTGAAACCCGAAATGCCGAGTCGGAGCCAGTTGTGCAGGCGAATCAGGAGACTGAGCGAAGGGCGAAGAAACGTCCTGCCGAGGTCGAGGCCGGCTTTGAAGAAAACCCGGCTAACAAACGGCCGCGCTTAAAGGAGTTGGATGTGGTTGTGCCTTTTGTCATGCAACCAAAGATAAAAAAACATGCTGATCTCCACTGACGCGTCGGCTATGAAAGACCCAGCCGTGGTGTTGAGAATGGCTTCGTCGGTCTCATTGCTGGCTGACAAGGCGACTTTCCAAGCGGAGCTGGATCTATTGGCAGTAGCATTAGTCGCTCAATCGGCTCTTCTGGTATATAACTTGATCTTGTCTTTCCCTTTTATGCATATATTGTTTTGGTTTTAATTTCTTATTTTGCAGACGGTTGGAAGGATAGCTGAGATAGGCCGTCGCCAGCATGACACCATCGAACGAATTGGCCGTTTATAATCGGAAGTTGAGGGCCACAGGAGCAGGGTCGAGTTCGAAGCAGCGAGGGCGAAGATGGAAGATGCAAGGGCCGAGGCAGAGATGGAAAGGACGAGAAATTCAAACCAACTCAGATTGGCCGCCGAGGAGAGAGCAAACGCGAGCGAAGATGCGCTCAAGTTAGCCCAGAGGCGATTGCCAAACTAGAGGCCGACTTGGAAGAATCGAAGAAGGCGAAGGAAGTAGCCGACTTTGAGGCTTCCAAGGTGTACGAGGCTGGGCAAAGCGCTTCCCTCGCAAATTATGTGGAAGAAGTCCCCAAATTTGAGAATTAGGGATTCAAACACGGCTAGCTCAAAGCCCTTGCTGCTGCTAATGTGACATTAGCTATGCCGATTCCATACGAGCAAGTGGATGTTGAGCCGCTGGAGTCTGACTCTGAGGATTGATTAGGGCGACACTTTAGTTGTTTTTGCTTAAGGATTTTGAATGTATTGTTGTAGCTTTTTTTGTTTAATAGTTTTTATGTGTAAAATGGCTACAGTTTTTAAGTTTTTGCTAGGCATTTCCATGCAAACTTGTAGCTTTTTGTTTAGTAGTTTTCACATGTAAAATGGCTACAGTCTGTGCCCAATTTACTAATGAAAATTTCCTTTGTACTTTGCTATTATTTGTGCTTAATTTTGCTATTGATGAATAGTATTACTTTTTGCTACTTTGGATAAAACATTCGTGTACACTTGCCGATTAGATAACTAGGCAATTTAGTAATTTATCCTCGTCGAATAGCCGATTAGATTAATAAATCTGCCCTTGCCTTAGCCAATGTAAGAACTCCGAAAGTCGAATATCATTAGTTCATGGAGTGGCTGCGGCACAGATCGATCGGCATCGGGACTAGATATTTAGCCGATCAGATTAATAAATCTGCCCTTGCCCCAACCAATGGACTCCAAAATCCGAATATCATTAGTTCATGGAGTGGCTGTGGCACATGTCGATCGGCATCAGGCCTAGGCAATTTAGTAATTTATCCTCGTCGAATAGCCGATTAGATTAATAAATCTGCCCTTGCCTCAGCCAATGTATGAACTCCGAAAGCTGAATATCATTAGTTCATGGAGTGGCTGTGGCACAGATCGATCGACATCGGGCATAGATATTTGGCCAATCAGATTAATAAATCTGCCCTTGCCCCGACCAATGTATGGACTCCAAAAGCCGAATATCATTAGTTCATAGAGTGGCTGCGGCACAGATCGATCAGCATTGGGCCTAGATATTTGGCCAATCAGATTAATAAATCTGCCATTGCCCTAGCCAATGGACTCCGAAAGCCGAATATCATGAGTTCATGGAGTGGCTGTAGCACAGATCGATTGGTATCGAGCCTAGATATTTGGCCAATTAGATTAATAAATCTGCCTTGGCCCCAGCCAATGTATGGACTCCGAAAGTCGAATATCGTTAGTTCATGGAGTGGCTGCAGCACAGATCGATCGGCATCGAGCCTAGATATTTGGCCAATCAGATTAATAAATCTGCCCTTGCCGCAACCAATGGACTCCGAAAGCTGAATATCATTAGTTGATGGAGTGGCTGCGGCACAGATCGATTGGCATCGGGCCTAGATATTTGGCCAATTAGATTAATAAATCTGCCCTTGCCCCAGCCAATGTATGGACTCCGAAAGTCGAATATCATTAGTTCATGGCGTGGCTGCGGCGCACGTCGATCGGCATCGGGCTTTTGGAGTGTAGCATTATTAAAATGGCCTCGGGCGCGCTGCATGCGTTAGGAATAAATGGAGTGGGTTCTTTGCGCCTGTAATTCCACTTATTGTGTTAAGACTCAATTTAAACCAGTTTGTTACAGAAGGTTAGATAAGTGCGAATATCAAATAGACTATTCTTCAATAGCAGAGGAGAAGGGCGGACATTGGCTAAACTTGACACTGAAATGAATCATAGTAGCGAGCCCACATGCACAAGAAGTAAGACGTCCAGGGAACGGGAAAACGCCAGCTGCCAAGTCGTCGAAGTAGATCACCCCGAAGGAAAAAACAACAACGAGGCAGCTCCCTTCGACCGCGACCGAGAAATGAGTCCAATGCGATGTCGCGACCATTGAGTTTTGCGATTTTTGTGGGAAATAAACCGATGATGGAGGTGGATTCTATTGTTCACGACCCAGGTATAGCAATCGAGTTCGCTCGACAGATTTTCCCATCGGAAGTCTAGCAGTCGATGGTTGGTCAATAGGATTTCGATGTGTTTCGAGAGGGCATCCATGGAGCAGTGAAAGGGATGTATACCGCCTATGAAGTCGGCATGCGTTTGCGCGCCGCGCGGCGGGAGATAGAGAAGAGGGACGAACGAATTTGAAACTTGGAGGCTCGTGCAGAGAAGGCAGAGCGTGAGCTAAGGAAGGCGCAAACTACTGAGCCGCGTGCGGCTGGACAATCTAACCCGGTCGTGGAGGAAAGAGTGACCCAACGGCTGATAAGTCATGCAATTGCCGATCGAGATACGGCAAGCATGTTTGCAGTAGAGACTGCAAGGTCCATGGGTTATGAAAAAGGCTTCTACGACGGCCGAAAAGTCGGGATAGACAAGACCAAGGAGAAACTCGTAAAGGAGGTATGCCGATGCGAGAATTGGGGCTTTAGGCACGGGTGGATTAACGCTCTTCAAGCCGCAGAGGCTCTCCAAGAAGCAGGAGTTGAATCGGTGTCGCCATTATACCAACGTCATTACTTTTCTTTTGGTGCTTTCGAAATTGAGAAGAGCAATGACGAGGGTGACGCCGAATAGAATTTGAACATATTGTAAACGCTCCAATGTAGATTGGGCGTCAGCTATGTATTTATTGGTTAATTTAATAAAATACTTTGTTTTAAATGTTTGCGTGCTTCAACTTGTTTATACGGTTTGTGCCAGCTTAACTTAATGAAGCATTTCGTTTTGAATGTTTGCATGCTTTAATTTATGTGTATACGGTTTTTGCCGGCTCAACTTAATAAAGCATTTCTTTTTGAATGTTTGTATGCTTTAATTTATGTTTGTACGGTTTTTGCCGGCTCAACCTAATGAAGCATTTCATTTTGAATGTTTGTATGCTTTACTCAGCCAATCATGATATCCACGAAGGGCTCTCCGAATCCGGAGGCTTATTCGGCCTAAACGTGACTCGCACAGATGGGGCTCCGAATTCGGAGGCTTTTTACATGGCACGAAGGGCGCTCCAAATCCGGAGGCTTATTTGGCCCAAACGTGACCTGCACGGATGGGGCTCCGAATTCAAAGACTTTTTACATGGCCAATCATGATATCCACGAAGGGCGCTCCGAATCCGAAGGCTTATTCGGCCCAAACGTGACCTGCACGGATGGGGCTCCAAATTTAGAGCCTTTTTACTTGGCCAATCGTGATATCCACGAAGGGCGCTCTGAATCCGAAGACTTTTTCGGCCCAAACGTGACCTGCACGGATGGGGCTCCAAATTCGGAGGCTTTTTACTTGGCCAATCGTGATATCCACAAAGGGCGCTCCAAATTTGGAGGCTTTTTCAGCCCAAACGTGACCTGCACAGATGGTGCTTCAAATTCAGAGGCTTTTTACTTGGCCAATCGTGATATCCACGAAGGGCGCTCTGAATCTGGAGGCTTTTTCGGCCCAAACGTGACCTGTACGGATGTGGCTCTGAATTCTGAGGCTTTTTACTTAGCCAATCGTGATATCCACGAAGGGCGCTCCGAATCCGGAGGCTTTTATCAGAAGACTTTTGAACTGAGTTTCACATTGAGAAAATACGAAACTTCGCATTGCAAAAGTGAAATCCGTGCATGGTGAATCATTCGAAGCAAATATCATGCCCCACGAGTCGGGTTCAATGATAAAATTTACGCAAATGTGAGGAATTCCAAGGGCATGGCATACTCCTGCCAGACATGTTTTTGAGCCGATAAGCTCCCGTTCCTGCGATTAAGTTGATCTAGTAGGGGCTGTCCTAGTTAGGACCCAATTTTCCATCAGCCGACTTTTTGGCAGCTGGAAGCAGTTTCTTCAAGACAAATTCGCCTGGTACATAGCGGTGTAGCTAAACACGTTGGTTATATGACTTGGCAAGCTACTGCTGGTATCGTGCCATGGATGCAAGGGCATGGTCTCTTCGTTTTTCAACCAAAATTAAATCCAAGGCCAGCATCATGTCGTTTCGGCCCATCTCAAAAAATTTTGATTTCAAGGTCGGGAGTCCAATCTCAAAGGGGATGATTGCCTACGTTCTGAAGCACAAAGCGAACGGCGTTTCCTCGGTGGACCGTCTCGGGGTAGTGCGATGAGCCCATAATACACTCGACAATTCTTCAACCCATTTGCCTTTAGCTTTCTCCAGCCTCTTTTTGGTGCCATCCAAAATGGCTTTGTTGGAGGCTTCTGCCTGGCCATTACTCTGTGGATAAGCCGGGGTGGAGAAATAGGGCCGAATACCATACTTGCTGCACGGCTCTCGGTAGACACCACAATCAAACTGGGTGCCGTTGTCTGATATAAGTGCTCTTGGAATGTCGAATCGTGTTATGATATTTCTCCATACAAAACGCTTCACGTCGGTATCTCGGATGTGCGTTAGTGCCTCTGCTTTTACCCATTTTGTGAGATAATCTGTCGTGACAATCAAAAATCGCTTGTTGCCCAGGGCACGAGGCAATGGTCCGATGATGTGAAGTCCCTATTGGGCGAACGGCCAAGGACTGGTTATAGAGCTTAACTCCTCAACAGAAAGATGGGTTAAAGGAGAGAACTTCTGGCACTGTTCACATTTTTTCACGTAACATTAGGCATTGGCTCTCATTGTCGGCCAATAATACCCCTGCGCCACAGCTCGATGAACCAATATGTGCTTGCCAGAATAGGCACCATAACTACCTTCATGTATTTCTGTCAGAAGTTTCTCGACTTTATCCGGATGAACACATTCTAGGTATGGACCAGAGAGGGATTTTTTGTAAAGCTTTCCTTGCGGATCCAAGTAGTATCGCAAGGCTTTGTTTCGCAGCTTGTGCGCTTCTTTCTTGTCTGATGGGAGTTGTTTGAAAGACAGGAATGCAGCAATGGAGTTCATCCAACTTGGTCTTGACTCTATGACATTGACCTGGATTTCCTCCGAAGAGCCAATGCTCGGCTCTGGGATGAAACCTACTTCGATGGTTCGTTTAATCTCTGAGTTAATGGTGAAGGCTAGGCAAACTAGGGTATCCGCATGTGTGTTCTGGTCACGGGTTATTTGGTTCAATTCATGGTGGTCAAATTTTTCCTGCAAGGAATTTGTCGTTTTCATGTAAGCTGCCATACAGTCATTTTTGGCTACATACTTCCCCTTTAGTTGATTGATCACCAGTTTTGAATTGCAAAATACAAGCAAATGCCGAGCACCCAACAGATGTGCATTCCGCAAGCCGATTAGTAGGGCTTTACATTCGGCCTCATTGTTCGATGCTTCGAAACTGAGTTTGACGGCCTGCTCAATTATTGCTCCGTCGGGAGACATGATCACTACCCTGGCTCCACTGCCCCGTTGGTTCGATGACCCGTCGCAATGCAACTGCCAAATGTCCCCAACATAAATTCTCCAGTTTGGCTTAGGTTGAATTTGTTCAGACTTGAAGTCGGCAAGACCCCCTGTGAATTCGGCCACAAAATCAGCAAGCACTTGCCCCTTGATTGAGGTTCTAGGCAAAAATTGAATATCGTACTGGCCGAGTTTGAGAGCCCACTTTTAAACGTGCCCTGATGCTTCGGCACTACGTAGTACTAACTGGAGGGGGTAATCTGTTAGTACCCCGATGCTATGCCCCTGAAGTAATGTATCAGTTTTCTTGCTGTCATGACGAGGGCTAGGATAAGTTTTTCCAATGGAAGGTAACGTGTTTCGGCGTCAACCATTGCCTTGCTCACATAATACACGGGTCATTGCTCTTCAAGCTCTTCATTTAACAGTACGGCGCTGACGGCCCAGTTGGAGATGGCTAGCTATAAAATGAGTGGGTCGCTTGCCGATGGAGTTGTCAATAGTGGAACTGATTGGAGATAAGACTTTAGACCGTTGAAAGTGGCTTCGCACGCGGAGGTCCATTCAAAAGCTTTACCCTGCCGTAGGGTATGAAAGAATTGTCGGCAGCGGTTCGTGGAACGACTGATGAACCTATTGAGTGCGGCGGCCATCCCCATCAACTTCTGAACTTGTTGATTGATCGGGGGGAGCTGAGTTCCAGGATTGCTGTGATTTGCCTCGGGTTAGCTTCGATTCCTTGGTGGTTGAGGATGTAACCCAAGAATTTGCCAGAGCCAATCCCAAATGCACATTTGGAAGCGTTCAGCTTCATTATGTATTTGCGTAAAATGCCGAATGTCTCTTCCAGATCGATTAGATGAGTTTGCTCTTCTTTGGACTTGACCACCATATCGTCAATGTACACTTCCATAGTGTGGCCGAGTTGCTCCTTGAACATGGCAGTGACTAGTCTTTGGTAAGTTGCCCCTACATTCTTCAGCCCAAAAGGCATAACCTTATAGCAATAGGTCTCTCTTGGGGTGAGGAATGCAGTTTTGTCTTGGTCCTTCGAATGCATGGCAATCTGATGGTAGCCTCTGTAGGCATCGAGGAAGCTCATACGCTGATGACGTGCCGTCGCATCTACAATCCTTGGGGCAAGCTTTGTTGAGGTCGGTGAAATCAACGTAGACACGCCAAGTCTCATTTTTCTTCTTCACAACCACAGTATTCGAGAGCCATGTAGGGTAGGTCACTTCCCTGATTGCCCTAGCATCAAGTGGCCGGTCAACCTTTTCGACAATGGCGGCAGTGTGCTCTACTACTGACCGCTGACTTTTCTGTATAATCGGCTTACATTTGGGGTCAACATTTAAACGATGCTGAGAGACAGATGGATCTACCCCCGACATTTCATACGGCGTCCATGCAAATATGTCCAGGTTGTCGAGTAAGAAGGTAATTAGCTGCTTTCTGTCGATTTCATTCAGGGAGGCACCGATCATGAAGAACCTGTCTGGATTCCCGGCAATTTCGACTCGATCCAGGGCTTTAGTGGCCTTTTCACTTGGAAGCCGTCCAACATCGTCGAGGCTCTCTCGATCCGGAACCTCAATAGAATTCACTTCTAGCTCTTTTGGTGTCTTCGGGGCAAGGAGATAACATGTTTGTGCCGATTTCTGGGAACCATGAATTTGTTCAATGCTGTGATCAGTTGGGAAGTGAAGCAATTGATGATACGTGCTCGGCACGGCCTGCATGGTGTGCAGCCAAGTTCGTCCCATGATGAGATTATACGGCGAAGGCAGCTTGATAACCAAGAATTCCATATCCATTGTTCTCGAGCCAGCTCGAACTGGTAGTGTGATATTGCGCAACGGGTATTCTGGATTAGCGTTGAAGCTGAATAGTGGATAAGGAGCTGGAAAAAGATCAGATTCGGTGAAGCCGAGTTTGGTGAATGTCTTGTAATACATAACTTTCGATGTGGTCCCCGGATCAATGAGTATGCATTCAATGGTGAATCGGTTTACGCGTAACTCAATTACCAAGGGATCGATGTGAGGAAGTGTCACTCTGGCCAAATCTAAATCATCAAAAGTAATGCTTGTAGCTTCATGGGGCCGTTTGGCTGGAGTGAGTTGATTTTAAGGGTCGAGATGCGACTGAATCATATGCACCGCAAAAGCCATTGGCAAGCTATATATCATGTGGATCACGCCAAGTGGAGGTGAATCCTGCCGTAAGGCTATTGCTTTGGGTGAGTTGCCTTTTCAGACGTACTGTTTTAGCCGACCATCTTGTACCAATTCCTCCAAGTGATCCTTCAATGCATAACAACTCTCAGTATCATGGCCGTGGTCTTTGTGATACTCACATCGCCTATCTCGTCGTCTCGTGTCGGGAGGTCCCACTATTTTGGATGGCCACTTGAAGAACGGAAAGTGTTGGACTTTAGACATAACCATGCTGATCGGCTCTGACAACTCCGTATATTTCTTGTTCGCGCGCCTTGTGCTCCTGCTATCTACTTGAAGTTGTTCACTAGCTTGGTGGGAACATTGGTCGTTTGATCGGCGTGAATCCCATCTCTTGTCTCGTTTAGCCCAATGCCATGGTTCGGGGCTCCGAGGTGGTACAAAATTTATCTGCTGAACAATTTTGGAAGGGGTAGACTTGTTGGCGTTGTTCCTGGCTTTAACCCACAAGGCGTCATCTTCCACTTTGCAGTATTCCTTAACTTTCTTTATCAACGACCAGACTGTTTTGGGGGGCCTTTTAGTCAAGGAACTGCGGAGAGCACTTTCAGGATGCAAACCCATTTTAAAGGCGGTGATGGCCATTTAGTCGTTGCAAGCGTCATCGACAAGATTAAAGCACTCCCAATAGCGCGCCAAATACGCTCGTAAGGTTTCTTCTGGCTAGATCTGCATTGCCTAGAGCAAGTCGGCTTGCTTCGGCTGGACCTCGTTGGTGATGAATCTTGCCATGAAGGATTTCTGTAATTGATGGAAACTCTTAATCGACGGCGGCTCCAACTTATAATACCATCTGACGGCCAATGGTCCCAAACTGCTCAGAAATATTCTGCACATAAGAGCCTCGTCATCTGCATGCAGCATCATGGCTTACTTATAATGATGGATATGATCAGTGGGGTCCGATTTCCCGTTGTACAGGGTGAATGACGGGGCCTTGAACTTCTTGGGTAGTACTGCCTTTGCGATCTGTCGCACAAAGGGATCGTACTGGTCTTCTTCGTCTGAACCATTTCGTCGTCACTTATGCCTTACACGTGGACTCTCTTTAGAGGAATTGGTAGTTTCGAGTCATCCCTTCTTTTTGGGCTTCAGGGATAATGAGTCAGAGTCACTGTCACTATTTTGTCTCCGAACTCGAGGTCTTTGACCATCCGTTCTCAAAGGACGTCCCAGATCTTGGCACGTGACTTGTTTAGACTTTGCCACTTCCAAAGCCAAATCCTACCGGAGGCACTCGTTCTCAACGATCATGTTTTCTAACCTCTGTTCGTTTTGCTTCGCCTGTTCCATGATTGCTTGCATTATCTCATGTGTTGAAGTTGAGGGTGAGGTATGGGCAACGGAGTCGAAGTTCAAGTCGCGTCTTGCGGTGATGTTCTCCGGTCCCAGCATGTTCGTTGGAGTGAGGTCATCTCTCTGATTGGTTTCGTCAGCGACTATCGGAGGATCTTCCGTTTCGTCTGCCATGGGTCTAGTTGAGTATTCCCACAGACGGCCCCAATTGTGGTGAAGTGGTTTGGAAATACTCTCTGGATCCAATAGGACGCTCGTGATCCTCAGCTAGTAACCTGAGAAAGAATGAACACTCTGGTCGGGGGTGCCGGAATTAGCACTCTGACGGATAAGTCAGTGTATATTCTCTTGATTGCTTGTATTTTTAAGTTAAGCATACTAATTCTCACATACCTCTCTCTGGAAGATGTTCTCCTATTTATATCTTTTTCTTTCTTGGGCTTCAGGTTGGGCCCACCTTCAATTCTTCGTATAACTATTTACTCGGTTCTTTTTGTTGCAAACCGCTCTTCACTCGGTCCCTTACTCAACTGGTTATTTGGCCGAATAGGGTACTGCTAGGTTTGCATGTATAAGATGGGGCCGAATGCGATATATGAATTTTGACTCTCTAGGTCCAACTATTCGGCCTCTTTACATGTCCCAATATTCGGCCCCCACAACATCCATTTAATCTAACGCATTCATCTCATACATAACTAAAAAATTACCACATATAAACCTCAAATCATAGATATAATAAGTTAAAATTACCTCTACCTCAAGAATGGAGACAAGAAAGTAAGACCCAAGAAGAACTTTTCACGAAAACGCAATCCAATTTATGAAAAGCACGGTCTCTACGCAGGCTTCGCTTTTTACAAGAGATCTAGGCTTCATTCTTGGTGAGAAGAGAGATTTCTAGTGAGAGAAAGATAGGGTTTTTTGGAGCTAGGAAAAAGAAGAGGAAAGAGGAAAAGAAAAGTGAGAAAAAAAGAGCAAAAATTGACTTTTTAAGTTTGCTGATTCACGCAGACTACTCTAGCAGTCTTTCCACCACTCGAGTGATGAACTCAAGCTCTCAACATTACGCTCTATAAAGCGAAGTACTGGTTGCCCCCTTTTCACCGCTCAAGCGGTCACCTAAAAATAGATTGTCACACAAGCTCAGTTCCTAGGGCAGTCTCTACACATCAATCTTATTTTCTTATGTAACCATTTAAGTTTACAATGTAAATAAGGAAATACCCCCATTTGGATTCAAAGAAAAATATAAAAAAATCAAAATCCAATTAAATCAAAAAGTGATTCCCCCATTTTTAGTATAAAAATAATTTTATGACTGAAATTTATAAGTTTGATGTTGAAGTAAAGGGGTTAATACTTTGTAAAAACAATCCAATAAAATCAAATTAGACTATTTAATATACAAGGAATAATTACTATAAAAATTATTTTCAAAATCGTAAGTTTTGAAAAATCTAATTTTTACACTTGGAAAATTTTCAGGATAAGTCCAATTTTTTTTATAGAAAACCTTTTTAATACAATTATCTCTATACGAAAAAGAAATTAGGGTCGGGTCTCAACTCGTGCCGTTACATCTTCAGTGTCATAACCACATCTAGCACAAGAAGAATTGACAATCAAGCCTCTTTTCATTCTCAACTCATTGGTTAAAAGCCTACCAAGAATGTTTAACCAAAAGAGTTTTTTTGGAACTTTTAGTTTCCAAACCCATTCCAAGTCCAAATCCATGTTATCTGCCACCTAGTTGGAAGGAATTTTATAGGCAGCCACAAAAGAGAAGCCTCCCCTAGTGGATCCCTTCCAATGAGGAGTATCAAGAAAGATAACAATCGAGGTAAAATGACTTTATGTATAGAACCGAAGGCAACACTAGGGCATGTTTGGTAATCATTTCGTTTTTAGTTTTCAATTTATATTTACAAAAATTAAAAAAATTGTCATAAAAACTTGTTTGATAATTTTTTTTGTTTAAAAATGGTTGTCTCAGTTTGTAAATTTGAGGAAAAAACATAAACTCAAAAAATGAGTTTACGTTAGTTTTTAAACAAAAATTTAAAATTTTGAATAGCAAATTTTTTTTTTGTTTGCAATTAATTTTTTTTTTCAAATAAATTTGTTTTCAAATATTTTTTTTCCCAATTAATTTTTTTTCAATTCTAATGTGTATGATCCCATTGTCATAAATAATAAAAAATAAATATAAATATTTTAGCCCCGTACAAACATATTTTTTAGTTTATGTTTTTAAAAATTTTCAAACATTTTATTCAAATCACACGCGTTTGTAGTTTATGTTTTTCTTAAAATAAATAAAAATTAGTTTATAAAAATTTTGTAAACATAAACAAAAAACGTAAACGTTACCAAACGCTACCTAGGAATTTTAGAAATTAAACAGTTCATATCCCAATTGCCCTCCTCATCCATAAGTTTATCCATAGTTTTAGAAGTCATAAATAAACAATTTGTCCTTCCTATTACTACACACATTCACACAGCCAACCCTTTTGCCTCACGATTTTTTATTATAAATAAATAAATAAATAAACAACAACAACAACAACAAAAAAAAATTAAAAATAGTTAAGTAAATCTTAACTACAAAGAACCCCAAAGTCAACAATTCCCCACACTTCTTGTCTCCCACGCTTTCCGAACAACTCCCAAACCATAGCCTCACATTTCTCAATGCACAACGCTATGTCTCCTACGCTTGTCACCTTCTAGAGTCCGGATCCTTTGCAGAGTTTTCCTGCAGCGCATCTTGCAGTGCAAGGCAGACGATGTTGTTTTGCCCTTTTTTTTTTTTTTTTTTTCCAGCTTCTTCTGTTTCTTCTCTACTTCTCTTCTTAGAGACCTAACCCCTAAAAGTCCCAAATCAAAAACCAAAGGACTGGAAGACGAACAGAGGACCGATGAATAACGGTGGACCGATAACTAGGAAGATGAACGCGGAGTCCTACCAAAGGCCCAAAATGTCTCAGATTCTATATGTATGTATATATTTCATATATGTATCAAGTTATATATATGCGTTATAGGTTCTATATATATGTCTCTTCTTCTTCTTCTTCTTCTATATATACACACATATAATGATATAATATGTACTACCATAGTTTCCTAATTGCAATTTTGTAAAAAAATAAGACTTTTCTTTCATGTTCAAGTTCTCTCTCCCTCTCTCTCTCTCTCTCTATATATAGAATACAGAATTTAATGAGTATATCAAGCCCCAAAAAAATTGTTAAGCCATTAATAAGGTGATAGTGCCTTGTTTGGGTAAACCAAACCAAGCCTTAAGTCCATCAAATGGGGTCGACTACATGAATCCTTCTTCTCCATGCAGCCCCATCAAAGGCCATTTCGTTAGTCAAATTAAGTAGTTTCATATCTCTATTTACAATGCTAACCAACGTTAATCTAGGACTACCCCGTCCCCTGTTTGGGTGTTAAGATCAAAATCTTTCCATTAAATTTCACCATGCCTTGTATTTCCATGCAACCAAGATTTCTTTTGAGATGAAACCCTAGACCAAAAGCTCTAAGATTAAGGCAATACTTCAAAAATCATCCATTCATTTTCCAGTCCTCTGGTTTTCATTTTTGGACTTTTGGAGATTAGGTCTGTGAAAAGAGAAGAAGCAGAGGAGAAGAAGTTGGAAAAAAAAATAAATAAAAAGGGAAAAATGAGGCAAAACGACGTCATTTTCCTTGCATTGTAGGATGCGCTACAGGAAAACCCTGCAGAGGATTTGGACTCCACCTTCCATGGCTGAGCAGGAGCATCGCCAAATGTCTCCCTATGTTATGTCGTACACGTCTCTTCGGTCGACTAAACCCAAACACACCTATCATCGAAGCATTACCCTCATAAGGTGTAATACTCTAATGGTCCAAACATCACCCTCCATGGTTAAACATCATTGGCAGAACATACACATGGACGACACATGCAGAAACTTGCAACCTCCTATGTGTCCACGTCTGCCGTTGTCGAAAGACTCCCCTGGTCAAACATGACCCATCTCTCATGGCCGAGCTCCTATGACCGAAACTAACATGGCCGAAACACTCCATTAAAGCTTCAAGACCGAACCTCTTTTTGGCTGAAGCTCCCAGCAACAATCACTTTCCATGGCCGATCACCTACTCGAAACACCCTTGGCCGAAACACTTAACAACTCCCATGGTCGAAACACTCCTTCTGCCACAACGCTACTACAACTCCCTTGATACTTGTACAATTCAAATAAGTAAAGATAAAATAAAATATATATTATTTATTATGTGTCATTCAAGTGGTAATGATATTTTAGTTTTAAAAAAATGGTAAGGATATTTTTCAATGGACTCAACGTTCATGGTTTGAGTTCTCCTCGTCCTCCCATCTACCTGGCATAAGGAGAAGTATAGATAGATATTCTCCTATCTTCTGATTAGGATTGAAAACAATTTGGTTCGGTCAAAATCGAGGGATAATTTAACATCGAACCAAACTTTTTAGTTTTGTAGTTCGATTTTATTGATTTTCTTGATTTTTTGTAGAGAAAGAATTTTCATAAAAATTTGCAAAATCTCTATTGAAAATAAATGAAAAAAAAATTAATTAAAATTCTATAATATACTTTCCTCTCTAATTGTTTTCTGCAAAATGTATATTATTAATTACTTATATTCTAATGTTCAAAGAATTAAAATAAAGAATATTTAAATGAAATATTTTTATCGGTTCAGTTTGTATTGTTATAAAAATAAATCATAAGTTATGAAAATAGAATGAAAATTAAAATCTTAGTCGATCTTAAATGGTTAGTTTGATTATGTTGATTTTTTTTTTTTTTACATCCCTACTTTTAATCTTAAAAAACAAAGTTTAAGATTATTGCACCAAGAAATTTAAGATTAAACTTATGACCCCCATACTTGGGAAAAATGATTACATGTAGCATTTGAGATTCAATAGTTAAGAATAAAATGTTTGAGACACTAAATGCATAAGAGTAAAGAAAAAGAGATCGAATGAGAAAAGGAAAGAGATTGAATGAGGATATGGAAAGATTGAATAACTCAAAAATAAAAATAAAATATTGAATAATATGTTGTTCTGTATCCATTCCATGTTTTCCTATTTTTTCCGAATGAGTTTGAGAGAATCGTTCAATTTGAATGCAAATATTCCTCCTTTGTTTTCTCTCTGTCCTCGTTTTCTTCTTGATCTTTCTCTGTGTCCATCTTCGTTCCTTACATATTTAAGTTTTTGGGTGAGTGTATGCGTGTGCGTGTTTTTTTTTTTTCTTGAGAGAGAGAGAGAGGGGGAGGGGGGGCTTAATTAAAACGATGTCATTTTAACAAACTTCAGAAAAACTGCAAAGGACAGACTGTAGAGGATCCAAATGCTGCTTGTTTCTTAAACGGTTGTTAAGGCTGTTTCTTATTTGTTTGGTCCTTTGTTCTAACAGCCTCTGAATGGATGAATTAATAATAAGTGGTCGTGGTGGACTGATAGTTTGAATCAATTAATCAAAATAAGCCAATTTTCAAGTTAAAATTGTTTAATTCTATCTAGACCATCCCGGTAGAACCTTAGC
This sequence comes from Camellia lanceoleosa, assembly GCA_025200525.1. Taxonomy (NCBI): domain Eukaryota; kingdom Viridiplantae; phylum Streptophyta; class Magnoliopsida; order Ericales; family Theaceae; genus Camellia; species Camellia lanceoleosa. The sequence continues at coordinate 13,691,155 of CM045760.1, forward strand.
CAGAGACTTTTCGATCTCTATTAGATTAGGTGGAGTTTTCTTGACACACTATACTTTGTTGTTGATATTGAAATATAAATTCAAAATTCAAAATGACGACATTATTATAAATTTTTTAAGTTAGGTAAAGTTTTCTTGACACGCCACATTTTGCTAATGAATATTGAATGAGAGTTACGGTATAAATTAAAAATGAATGATGTTGAAGTGAAAGTGACTGTATAGATTAAAAATAAACATAACATTGAAGTCAACTTAAGCTTGTCTTCCAAAATTTAATTAAGTTTGTCTTCTTACTTACGCTTATCTACTAATTAATTAATAGTTGATGACAAGAAAGCTTAAGTATAAAAAAGTAAATTGTTCACCTTACCTATGTTTACCATATATATCATTTGCTCTCTCTCTCTATATATATATATGTGTGTGTGTGTGTGTGTGAGGGAGGGAGAGAGAGAGAGAGAGAGAGAGTCGAACTTATAACGACCTAAAAGATATGAGTCAGCCTGATTTAAGGGCCGAATTAGAGCCGAACCTCAGCCAAGTAACGGGCCTCGATATTTAGTAGCTGAGTAAGATAGCTTAAATAAGCCGGTGACTCATCCAATTGCCGATTCCTCACTTTGTAGTGCAACAGGGAAATGGGCCCCCATAGGGGATGCATAGCAGAAGATAAAATCCTGGAGGAAAAACTCTATAAAAGGGAGGAGAGAGCTCAGGAATGAGGTATGTTCTAAACAACTTACTTAAGAAAAGGAATAACCAAGATATGTCGCAGAGAAAACTAACTAGACCGTTAGAGTGCTAATTTTGGCACCCTCTAACCGAAGTTGTTCTTCTATTTCAAGTGGCCATCAACGGATTATTCAAAGATCTGCTTGGATAAAGGAGTATCCGAAATCCATTTCCTTACAATTGGCGTTGTCTGTGGGAATACTCAAACTCATCCATGACAGACCCAGCGTAGGATCTTTCGCTTATTGAGGACAATATTCCATCAGGGACAGTCTTCGGGCCAGAAGATATGCTCGCATGAAGAACTCTGATCTTCGACCCATTGACTCTTTTACCTTCATCATCAGTTGAGAATTCCATGCAAACCCTAATCAACCAAATGAAGTGAAATGAATAACAAATGGAGGATATGGTAGCTAATAATGAGCGTTTATGCCAGAAACTAGCCAAATCTCAGCACATGCCATAACATGATCGGGATCGGTCACCAAAGAAGAAAATAATGCAGCGATGTCACCCTCAGAGGCATGACAGAGATAGCAGTGATACAGGATCATCAGGCGAAGAGCCCAAAAAGTAGGGTCGCATAGACACCTTAGACTCATCTGATGATAGTCTGCAGGTGCAACAGAAGCATAATAAGAAAAGTGATGACTTTGACGAGGAGGATAAGTATGACCCCTTTATACGACGTATTGCCAAGGCCACTTTGCCCAAAAAGTTCAAAGTGCCATCGTTTATATTGTACGATGGGAGGTCGGACCCACAAATCATGTTCAACACTACAAACAAGCGATGACATTACATGCAAACGACAAAGCGCTTATGTGCAGAATATTCCCTAGTAGTTTGGGACCACTCGCCATTAAGTGGTACTACAAGCTTGAACCTGGACTGATTGATAGTTTCCATCAACTCCAGAAATCCTTTAGAGCTAGATTCATTACCAATGAAACTCAACCAAAGCAAGCAGATTCTCTTTGCGCAATGAAGATAAAGCAAGGAGAAACCTTACACGAGTATTCAGCTCGTTATTGGGAATGCTTCAATCTCGTAGATGATGACTGCAACGATGCTATGACAGTTACAGCCTTCAAGATGGGACTACACTCGGATAATCTGCTCTGAAGCTCACTCACTCGAAGGCCTTCTAAAACGGTCTGGTCCCTAATGAGAAAGGTTGAAGAGTACTGCAAGGTGGAAGATGATGCAATTAGGGTAAAAGCTGGCTTACAAACAAAAGAGTCGGAAGCACCCGTCATGGCATAACCTTTAAATTGCGTCCCACCGGAAAGAACTTCGCCGAGGAAGAGCCCAGACACAAGGGGCAAACCCATAAGGGAAAATCATCGGGATTCACGTCGAAGTGAGCAGTATCAATTGGAGAATAGATGCCCAAAGCGGCCGGATAAGCAGTAAATGTAGTTCATTGAGCCAATAAACAAAATTTTGAGCAAAATTCTACATCAACCTTTTTTCAGGTGGCTGAGTAAAATGTTTGGACTGCTAGACAAGAGATGCAGGGATTAAAGATGTGAGTATCATAAAGATCATGGACATATGACTGATAAATGGTATGCTCTCAAAGATCATCTGGAGGAGTTAGTCCAAAACAGTAGACTGGCTGAATACCTTCCAAAGACGAAAAAAACACCAGGGGTGCTCACCATACGTCTCAACTCACCACCTGTTGGCGTGATCCATGTAATATATAGCATACACCTATCCAACTACATTCGGTTCAGCTACAATCTTCATATCCCAACCTGAAATCTAGCAAGTTGAGCAAACAGCCTTGCCTGTCAAATAAAATCAATTTCTCTGATGTCGATCTCAAGGGGATCATTGTGCCGCACGACAACGCCCTCATGATTGAGTTGTGAGTTAATAAATTTACCATCAAACATGTCCTAATTTACCAAGGGAGCACCTCAGAGATTATGTATTACAAAACATTTCTTAAACTCGACCTCAGCGATGTAGAGCTATTGTCGGCCGAGTATTCTTTTTTTGGCTTTGACACCAATCCGGAGTACCCCCTTTGGAAAATTGTGTTACCATTGTGTGTGGGCCCAGAACACTGGAAGTCGAGTTCTTAGTTGTCAAACTCCCCTTGCCCTATAACATAATCATGGGCCAGACATGGCTTCATGCAATGCAAGCTGTACCTAGCACTTATCACCAATTGCTCCGTTTCCTAACATAATTGGAAATTGAGCAGATTAAAAAGCCCAAAGATTTAGAAGTAAAATTAATCAAAATCCTGAACCAAGAGAGTCTAGAAGACGTTGGAAAGAGCTTGGCTGACAAAGTTACGGAGGACCTAGATTGAATAATTATCAACAGGGCTCCTCACAAATTCTTTTTAATCAGCACAAGCCTCGACGCCGCCTAACGACAAGAGCTAATATCGTTTCTTCTCGGCTATATAGATGTCTTTTCCTGGATGCCATATCACATGTCGGGCGTCGATGCTGAGGCCGCAATGCACAGCTTGAATGTCGACCCAAAGCTAAGCCGATTACCTAGAAAAGTAGCTATTCAGGCACAGAGCAAGCGCGGTTGTAATTAAAGAAGTTGATAAGCTACTGGAGGATGGGGCAATTCAGAAAGTCACTTATCCCGTGTGGCTATCTAATACAGTTGTGGTGAAAAAGAAAATAGGCTCGTGGCGTGTCTGCATGGACTTTACAGATTTGAACAAGGCTTGTCCAAAGGATTGCTTCTTGTTACCACGAATCAACCAACTCTTGGATGCCACCGCTCAACATCAACATATAAGCTTCATAGACGTCTACATGGGTTATCATTAAATTGTCATGGATCCTGCCAATTAAGAAAAGACAACATTCCTCACACCAAGGAGGACCTACTATTATAAGGTTATGCCTTTTGGATTGAAGAATGCTGGGACAACTTACCAACGATTGGTCATGAGTATGTTCAAAGATCATGTCACAACCCAAACCCGCCCCTGTAGATTTAGTGTCGTAACCGGCAAGTAATACAGTGATTACCCAAGGCCTCATAACAGAATAATAAAATATAAGGGGCTAGCAGAAGTAATTACAAACATACAACATCTATAGAGCTGTGGAGACATACATGGGACTGAAAATTTAAACTTAAATATATACATGTGACGTCAAAATTTCATAAGTCATGCAAAATTATACAGATAGTATCATAAGGGACTTAGCCCAGGGTACTGATAAACAAAACAAAACCCAAATGTCTTTGACATGATTCACAAAACTAGACTTCTTCTAATAGAACCTCCTCAGGAGGCATTGAGGCTGGTTGACAAAAGGGAACTCTGGGCCATCAACTCTGGGCTTGGTCACATGCCTGGTTACCTACATATATAATATAAATAGTGAGCGGCCCAGTTAATAATAACAAAGTAAAGGGTTTGATGAATGATGTCCCATAACAGATTCAAAAAGCATAATCAGATTCATATTCTTATTCAGAGATCAGAAACATGTACTTATTCAGTTTCACATAGGATCATACTTAGTACACCATTTAGCACTAATAGATTAGATACAGAGCATGAAGGGTCATACTTGACCAATCCCATAAAGGAACTGTAGGCATCCCATTTTTGACTGTCCTCAAGACTTAGAAGTCATCGCTTGTGCACTTGATGATTGTGTATGTTTGTGCTTGTTTTGAACACCCGAAGTCCTCGTCGGAACGCCTTGTCTATGAGCCTCTAAACCTTATTCTTTCTATGCCTTGTTTTGGACCAAAACTTGGTGTCTGGACCTCTTGGTGACCTGTCGGCCACCACCCAAGGCTGTCAGCCATGGGATGCTTTTGTTGGCCATGGGTGTGGCCGATTGGCCACCAATGCTGGCTGATCAGCTATCAGTGGTTGCCGATGGCCACCAGTGCCTTTTTTCAGATATTTATTGACAGCTGTGTTAGTTATTGCACACTAAGCTGCATCTCCATACACATGTATGGTGAGATGTTTCTCAGCTCAAGGGGTGGTTTTTCTATATATAGGGGGGTTCCTCCCCCATTTTGGAGGGTTAAAAAAAATTAGAGCAAAAATATCTCTCTCTAGAATTCTCTTTCTCTCTTGATATTTTGTACACATTTGCTCACAAGTCCTTAGCTTTTGCATACCAACTCTTAACCAAATACTCTAACCTTTGGGCTGAGATTACTTGGAGTCTTGTTTGAGCTCTAGAAGGTGGTTTGAGCTTGGATTATTGGCTATTTTGTGCTTTGCTTCAAAGGTATAGCACTTACCTTATTTATACTTGTTTTGTATCTTTGTTTTGCCATCTTTTCCAACTATTTTTGGCCCGATTTTGAATTGTCAAAAACTCTATTTTTGTGACTTAAAAGTGTTGGTTTGAGGTCTCTTTGAGTTAGGGGGTGGTCCACCCTTCTTGCTCATTTGTTTGTTAAGCTTTTGTACCATTTTTCGTCACTTTCAAATCAACTTTTTTGGGCCTTTTAACCACTGAATTTCAAAGGTTTTTCAGCGGTAAAAACCTCGTTATGAATTCAAAATTGGAGGGGTTAGCCTTCCCTTCTTGTGTCTTGTTTGCATGCCTAGTTAGCCTCACATGTTAGCTTGCTATTTAGCTTTTTGTGGCTCAAGTCCAACATGCTTTAAGCTCTGTTTTGACCTATTTTGGTTATGTTTTGGGCTGGTTAATTCATTTGAGCCTTGTATTGCATAGTTGTAGTGTAATTTCCTTCACTAGCTTGATGTTTTAATGCTTTAATCATCATTGTTTTGAGTTAATAGCATGTTTTAATGTTGTTTTGCACTTCATTGTAGCACTATAATCTCTGCAATCTCCATCCATTCTTCACTCTTTTGTTTTCTTTGAAAGTGGTTTCAACCCACTTGTTTTCCTAAGTGTGAAATGGAGGTGCTACACCTAATGGTTTAATCCCTTAGGGGGTTCATTGCCAACAGTGTAATGCCTTTTTCATGCCCAAAGCACCTTTTGGTTTGAGCCATCTTTCCATTGGAGAACACTCACTAATGGACAAATCAATTAAAGAATAGTTTTGGTAATTAAAATAAGTAAACAAAATTGGACAAGTAAAAGAGGGAAGAGAAGCATATTTTGTGTTGCATTGCATGTGTTCAAATCGGACGTTAGTTTGAACACAAGGAAAATGAGACATTTCATACTCAAAAGTGATGAAATGTGCCATTTTCCTTGGTCACCATTGCCCTTGATCATGCATGATAGGGTGATGGTCCTTTGGTCTCATTCTGCATTTATTGAACTTGCACAATTGGTTTTACAAGCCATCATGTAATGAAATTGCTTGATTGATGGTTTGTAAACCCAAATTTTGTTCCTTCTTTGATTTTCCCATGAAAAGTAGAGGCAAAGTGTGCAAATAATATGTGAGAATACACTGTTTTGCTCTGTCTGCTCTCTATTGTAGCAAAAAGAGGAGTTCATGTCATCAGTGGCCGACCGGCCACCACTAGCAGCCGACCGGCCACCATTGGTGGCCGACAGGCCCCTTGTCGGCCACCAATGAAATTTACACAGTGTGTTCCTGAGGTGGAGCAAAGGTGTTCTGGAAGTGGACAACTTGTTTGGTGTTCAGATGTGTAGACAGAGGCATTCAGTAGTAAGGCAGTGCTTTTTCGGGTGGAAACCAAGCGCGTGCATGAGCCTCCCTTGCATTTTAAGCTTATTTAGTGTTTAAATATGTAGTTTGAATACGTGTTGTGATTAATTAGTTGTAGCTAATTAAGTGTTGTAAATGATTAGTTAGTTTAACTAGTTATTCGTTTTCGGATAGTAAAAATTATTTAATTAGAGCTAGTTAATTAGTTTCAATTTTTGTATTAGTTAGCTTAATTAGTAGAGCTAGTTGGTTAGCTTATTCATTCAGACCCTCCTCCACGAGGGCGTAATATTGTAATAAGTGTGCATTCATGTGTGTATGTCTTCCAACCCCACGTCTTTCTCCCTTTTATTTAATAGCTTTTGGTGGTTAGATTAGGGTCATGTTTTAATTAGCATATCGCATGCTTGCATCCATTCATCTCGTATTGCATGCGTCGAGGCTCGGCGCATCATTCAAACTGCATTGTCATTTTAATACTTCTTTGAATGCGTGCTTAATCACTTGTTGTTCAAATCGATCCATATGCCATATTAGTACTCGAGCCTATTAATTGCATATTGCATGTGTTGCATTAGGCATCTTGTATAGTTAGGATCATGCATCTTTTTAACTAGTTTCTATTTTGGCTTGGAGTACTCGGTGAGTCTTTAAGCTTTAGCATACTTGCATGAGTGTGATTGCCATGATGCCATGTTTCACATGCTTGCCATGAGGCTATTTGCTTAAATGCTAAACTGCATGAATGCCTGTGGATGAAGGCTTGTTGTTTGAATTGGAACAATTCAACAAATGTGCATTTTAAGCCCACTTTGTTGTAGCAAAATCATTTTTAAGCCCGCTATGTTTGGTGGCAAATCCGCATCTTTAAGCCCACTTAAGGTGGTAAATTCAAACAATTTTTCGCAAATAAACATGAGTTAAATTGTTCAAAGTCTTGCGACTAGTCTATACTTACTTGTGCACGTCACATAGTAAAGTTAGTTTAATAACTAGAACAAGAACACATAATGTTTATAAAAATGCATATCATGATTAGTAGAGGCCGATCTTTGATCGGGCGAGTGGGGGTGCTCAATTCATGACCTTCTCCTCTCGTACCTAAGTGCCCAAGCCGAGGCAAATATGGTGATGACGGACACGTGGCCTTTGGCACGAGTCAGGGTTTGCTAAATTTTCTCAAAAACAAAATATTTAGATGGCGACTCTGTATCTGGCGAAGCAGTCCAATTTTGGCATTATTTGATTTAAAATTGATTTTCCAAAAAGGTTGATTTGGACTCTTTGGTGTTTATCATTTTCACATTGCACTTGTGAGACTAGATTCAGAACCGTGGGAATCTGAACTGTGAGATCTTCTTTTCAAACCCGAAAAAAGGCGAGTCCACAGGAACCTCTAGTACTGGGAACATATAACATACTTGAGCCACAGTATTGTTACCCCCGGGGCAAGGGCCATAAGACCACGGTATTATTACCCCCCCCCCCCCCGGGGCAATGTCCTTAAGCTCATAAACCATGGTATTGTTATCCCCAAGCAAGGGCCTTATGCTAAGGTTGCCATGAATACTTGTCAGAAATTAGATAATCATTCATTGTACAGAATATAATATTTCATAAAATAGATCTTATTGCATCATATGCATCATATAGAAAATAAATAAAGTTGAACATCGCTTTACTAAGTTATTGCTCATAGATGGCTCCAAAAGCAAAACAGATATAGCAGACAGATCAGGCGAGTTATGGCACGTGACCTACACAAACACAGAATGAATACACATTGAATCACACACCCGAAATTCTTTCACTTAATTCTTATCTTATCTTGGTGTGTTTCTAATATGTCTTAATTAGGATTTAGGAATGCCTAGGATGCAATGAGGATGCCAAAATGCACTTTGTAACACATAACAAACTTTTCTGAAAGAAGGGCCTTCACTCGAGCGCAACTTCCTTTGCTCGAGCTATCTGTAAACTCTGGAAAAGTACTAGTTGCTTAATTTTCCCTCTCGATGGCTGCTCGACAGTCGCTCAAGCGTGTGACTAAGGTCCTCGCTTGAGCGCAACTCTTGTCGCTCGAGCGATCTGCAAAAATTATAAACTTCTAGGAGTATGCACTTTACGCTCGAGCCAACTTTTGATCGCTTGAGCAGAAGGGAAAAACTAAGAGTGGTTGCCCGGGAGCAGAATCTGTTGCTCGAGCACAGAGGCAGAATTTTGGAATTTCCAAATTTGCTCCCAAGCTCAAAAATTGAATTCAATGCTGCAATTTATGCTCTTTTGGGCCAAAAATTCAAGAAAACTTGTGCAAACTTGCAAAACATCATGAATTCAAAACCATTTCGCAAAATCAAGGTCCAAGAGTAAGTCAATTATTTAGCCCAAGTTTGAAACTTACATGTATATGACATGTATGCAATGCTATGAACTCAAACTTGTCCAAAACATGATCAATTTAGATAAAATGCTGAGAAACTTGATAAATTCTCAAAACAAAGCCAAGATAGACACATGCATATAAGATTTGTTTGAAATTCAAACTTAAAATGTGATAAAAATGCATGCATGCATAAATCTTGCTTAAATTCATTAATTCTATCTCAATTCTCATGTTAATTCATCTCTTTCACTTGATTTCACATGCGTATCAACTCAATTACATAACTAGGGGGTTGAAGCCTTACCTTTAAGTCTTAATTTGCAAGAATTTCAAGTTGTTCCTCCCAATTTCAAATCTCTAGCTTAAGTTCAAGCCAATTCCTTTGTTTGATCTCAATTTCCTTAGCCTCTCTTCTCTCTTCTCTCTCTCTCTCTCTCTCTCTCTCTCTCTCTTTCTCTCACATTTCAAGCTCAAGGATGAAGAAATGAGGGTGTAAAAGTGTATCAAAGGTGTTGGAAGTGGCCTTATATAGGCTCATTAGGGAGCTTAATTAGTGACTAATTAATTGACATTATTTTATTCTAATTACTTCGTTCCGAATTGAATTTAAATGAAACCTACTGTAGACACCCCATTTTTGACGGCCTTTAAGAGTTGGACGTCCTCGCATGCACACCCAATGATGACTGTGTTTACTCGCCAAGTGCTCGAAGTCCTCAGCAGAATGCCACAACTTTGAGCCTTTCAAACCCTGCAACCTTGTTACCTAATTTTTGGACCAAGCCTTGGTCTTTCATGCTCTCTGACCTTTGGTGGCTTGCCACCATTATTAGAGGTCACGCCATCACTTTTGGTCGTCCACCTTGATGTGGCTTGTTTGGTCACCAGTGATGATGCAGGCCTACCACCGATTACTTTTTGTAGATATTTTATGCCAGCTGTGCCAGTTGTTTACACAGATGTATCCATCTTCACCCATGTGTAGGGATGGATCTCCTTGTAGTGATTTCATGTTTTCTATATATAGGAGCCCCTCCCTTCTTGTTTTAAGGTTGGAAATTTTGGAGATCAAAAAAATTTCCTCTCTCTTTACAATTCTCTCTCTCTACAAATTTTCTACACTTTTGCCTACACCTCCTTATTCAAAGTTGATCATCTTAGAGCTGAGATTCTTTGAGGCCTTCTTGGAGCTCTAGAAGTTGGTTTTGGCTTGAATTGTTGCCTAAAGTTGATATTTGCTTCAAGAGGTATAACACTTGCCTTTTTACCTTACTTTACCTACTTGTTTTCTATCTTTTTCCCACTGATTTTTGGACTGTAAAACTCTGTTTTTATGGGCTGAAATTGACGATTTAAGGCCATTTAAGGTTAGGGGGTGGTTCACCTTTTGTTTCTTCCTTGTTTGTAAGGCTTTCCACCTTTGTTTCGTACTTTCAAACCATCTTTTCTTAGGCTTTTAAACACTGAATTTTAGAGCAATTTCAGTGGTGAAAATCATGTTTTGAAGTTCAAATTTGGAGGGGTTAGCCTTCTCTCCTTGTGTCTTGTTTGGTAGCCTAGTTAGCTCTATGTGTTAGCTTATTTTTCTAACCATTTGTAGCTTAATTCCAGCATGTTTTCATCTCTATTTTGAATTGTTTTAACTCTATTTTTGGCTGGTTGTTGCATTTGAGTCTTGTTTTGCATGTTGTAGTGTAAGTGTTCTCACAAGCTTGGTGTTTTAGTCCTTTAGACATCACTTGTTTGAGTTACTTACATGTTTTAGTGCTTTTCTCACTTAATTTCAGCATTATCAATCTCTGTAACCTCCCTCATTTCTTGACTTTTTCATTTGCTTTGATGGTTGTTTCAACCTTGGGATTGTGTAAGCTTGAGATTGAGGTCCATGCTCAATGGTTTAATCCTCTTTTGGGGGTTCATTATCAACGGCATGACACCTCTCTCTTGCCTTAAACTTCCCCTTGTTTGACACTTCTTTCTTTTTAGAGGACTTCTCACCAACGGACTTAATTGGTTAAAGTATGGTTGGTAAGTTAGAATGGGTAAATAAAAGTGGAAACTAAAATTTTGCAAGATAAGAATTTGGTTGTATTTTGGTGTGTTCAAATCAAATGTTAATTTGAACACATGAAAAATTGGGACATTTCATACTCAAAGTGATGAAATGTGCCAATTTTCTAAGTTTCTATTGCCCTTGATCACGCATGATATGGTGATGGTTTTTTGGTCTTGTTTGTGCATTTATTGAACTTTTACATCTTAGTTCTTTGGCCATCATTCACTGAAATTGCTTGATTGATGGTTTAAGAGCTAAATGTATCACTCATTTGAGATGTTTTGATGATAATGAGGGATGCACAGTATAGACAACCTGTGAAAATACGATGTATATGCTTTGTTTCTCCTCTGTTGCAGCAAGATGAACCTGTGCATTAGTGGTCGGCAGGCCACTTTCCATGGCCAACAGACCACTTTTTATGGCCGGCAACCTTCAACCATGGCTGGTTGGTGGCAGGCAACCCTTACCAGTGGCTGGCCAGCCACTGATACAAAACTCAATAGAGTGGTGGTAAGGCAAAGCAGAATGAGCAGTAGTGTTGGTGTTCAACTGTGTAAACAGAGGCATTCGGAAGCAAAATGGTGGTCTTTTCGGGTGAAAATCGAGCATGCGCATGCACATCCCTTGTTTCCTGAGGCTTAGCAGTGTAGACACCCCATTTTTGACCGTCTTAAGATTTGGACGTCATCGTTTGTGTACTCAATGATTGTGCTTGTTTGTGTTCGTTTTGAGCGCCCGAAATCCTTGGCAGAACGCCTTGTCTTTGAGCCTCTAAACCTATCTATTTTGTGCATGTTTTTGGGCCAAGAGCTTGTTGTCTCTTTCCTGGCTGAAAGGGTGGCCTGTCAGCCAGTCCTATTGTAGCACGTCCGCGGGGGACCTTGGCTACAGTTCGGACTCCCTTTGTGTCATGGTTCTTAATCTGAACCAAAGAGTCCAAATCCGGCAAATCGTTTTGAGAAAACAGATTTTTGAAAAGTAGTGCCAAACATGGACTGCTTTGCCAGATTACAGAGTCGCCACCTAAATATTTTTTAATTTGGGAAATTTAGGAAACCCTGACTCAGTCGAAAATGCGTGTCGTCATCACCAAAGTGGTCTTGGCTCGGAGCTTAGATACGATCGGGGAAGGTCGACTATGAGCACCCCCTTCGCTCGTCCGAAGACCGGCCTCTACTAACCGTGATATCCGTTTTTGAAAACATTACATGCTCTTATTCCAATTATTAGCCTAGAATTACTATGTTATGCGCGCGGCAAACAAGTATAGACTAGATCACCTAATTTGGAAATAAACATTGCATATCCGTTTTGTCTCGAAAAATGTGTTAGATTTTGCTACTCGCGAGTAGGCTAAAATGCGGATTTCAATGAGTTGTTCCAACTCAGGCAATCCAACCTCCACCCACAGGCATTCAAACAGTTTATCATGTAAGCACTTAGCCGCATGGTAAGCATACTGTCATGGTAAGCATTCACACGCATGCGGTATGCTAAAGCCATAAAAACTTACATCGTACTCCGTGCCAAAACAAGAACCGGTTAGCAAACATGCGTGACCTAGTTCATGTTAAATGGCTAATGCATCTGTCTGAGAGTGCAATCTAAGCGAGCTCGCTAACCTTAATCATGGCACATGAGATGCAACAACTATCACGTATTCAATTTGGAATTGAAAGTACGATGCAGTTTGCATGATGTGCCGGGCCTGATGCATGTAAACAAATGCATGAATGCACACATGCATTACATAAGGTATGCTAATTTGAATGTGCCCTAATCTACCAACATAAGCGGGTAAATAAAAGGGAGAAAGAAATGGGGATTGGAAGACATACACCCACTCACACACACTTATTACATTTTTACCCTCGCTCGGAGGGACCAAAATAATAATACAGTCCGAAGAATAAATGAATAAATAAATTATTACAAATTTATTAAAATTAAATGAAATAAATAAATAAATGTAATTGGGCCTCAGCCCTGCCTTGGGGTTCGCGAATGATGCATGCTCGATCCGATTTACCCGGAAAATCCGTGTCATGGCATTCTTTATACATTTTCTTGCCTTGCCTCTCCAAAAACTCCCAAAGTTTCAGGAAACCTTCCAAATGATCTGAAATACCCCACGATTGGGGAAGAGCTCATCGGTCTTGATATTGACCACCCATTTGCATGTGGAGTTTATCGGCATAAAAGCAGTGGCCGATCGGCACAATAAGCGCCGTGGCGTGAAAGTCCTACGGCAGACAGTTGACAATGAACAAAGAAGACAAGAATGCATGGCATGGGTTTTGGGGGACATGTAAGCATGGCCATTGCCTCCTATCATGTTTGGGGACTCAAGGAGGCAAGACTCTTGGTTCTTGAGCCACCAATAGTGCATTTTGATGCATGATAGCTCTAAGAACTAAGATTGCATTTTAATGTAAATGCATGCAACACAAGCAAATGAAATCCAAAGCCTTATCATGTGTTGGTCCAAGGCCTTGGTGACCAAGAACTGAGGTGAGTTGCACCACTTGAAGTGTGAACTCCTCTAAATCCTATGCTTGGCTTGGCAATCCCCAAGCCAAGCCATGAAATGCAAGTATGCAACATGGTTCAAATGCAATGTGACTTATCATGTTAAGCATGCAAAGAGTTGAAGTATGCAAGGCACAAATGTCATGCAACGTGGACCAATTAAGCATGGAACTAGCATACACTCAAGGCCTCATTGATCAAACATGCAACAACCGAGATACAAACATGCAATAATGGACTTAAGCCATAGAGGGCAGCCCTTAAACTCCCCTAAAACAGTGGCAAATCATGCCTCAAAACAAGAGCAAGATGCCACACAAGCATGCAAGCCATAAGGCACAAGGCTAAGGCACAAAGTGGGACATTGAACCAACACTTAACAAGGCTAAACATGGCACATGTTAGGCAACAAAACAGGTTTTATCATGCAAAAGGCACCTAAATCCTTCATGTGGCAGCCCAAAACAATCCCAAAAGCATGAATGCACACAATGCACATTTTAAAGCATAAAGGCGCACCTTTAAAAGCATGAAGAGAGATGACAAATCTGGACATGTGAGCATGGGTTAAGGTCTGAAATAGCATGCCAAATGATCCCAAATCCTCTAAATAGGCTAACCAATGTATACACATGGACTATATGCTTGAGGCCAACAAACCATCATGCAAAGTAACCATACTAACCATGCCAAATATGATCAAAACAGTGACTCACAGCCCTAGCACATGGCAAATCAAGGCTAAATGCTCCACCATGCTAAGCCAAAACATGGAGATATATGGGGCTAAACATATGGCACAATTCTAAGCCAAATGAGGCATTACAAAGCAAGTGTAAGAAGCATGCTAAGGGCCATTAAACCCACATCAGACAAAGGTTAAACATGACTTAAAACACTCAAGAAAGCTCTGAAATGAGGCCAAATGCAAGCAAGCATACATACTAGAGCTTCATACAAACAAAGCCTACAAGCCAAAATGCAAGACAACCAAACCAAGCATGCCAAATGGGTCCAAGACAGTGGTTCACAGCCCTTATACATGGCAAGATGATGCTATTATCCCCATGGAATCAAACCAAAACATGCAAGTATTAAGGCTTAGACATATGACACACTTTTAAGCATAAAAGAGCATTTCAAAGCAAGTATGAGAGAGATGCTAAGGACCATAAATACGACCAAAAACAGAGGTATAACATGTCATATTGAGCACAAATATACTCTGAAATGAAGCCAAAACTTACCATACACACATGCTATTCTTTAAGCCCAAAACCAAAGCAAGCAAAGAGCCAAGGGGAGAGGGGTGTCCCCCCCCCTATATGTGACCTAAAATCATCTTCCCCACCACTAAAAACCCACTGGTTTTCAGTGGTGAGAAGGTCAAAACACCAAGCAAACAAGGTCTAAGATAAAGGTCACCAAAATAGCCAAATAAGGCCTAAGAGGGTGAGCCTTTGTTCAAACCACAAAATGACCTTAATGAAGGTTCAAGAACAAGTAAAAACAAGATTTTTTTATCTTAAACACAAACTCAAAAACACAAAGCAAAGAGGGTAGAAAGGGGTTGCAAGAATGGGGAATATAAAGTGAAGTGTTTACCCTTGAAGATCCAATGAAGAATAGGTGGAGCGACTCCTCTAGTGGTCAAAACCAGTCCAAGATCACACAAAACAAACCTCCAAGCCTCTCAATCTTGAGCTAAGGTGTAAAAGTGTGTGTAAAGGGGCAAAAATGAGGTAAAACTACACTTTTTGGCCTAAAATCACACACACAAGAGGAGAGAGATGGAGATATAGATATATGGCAGAGATATATGTATATGAGCTTTGGTTTTTGTCTCTCAAAACTCTAACCTTGAGCCAAGAGGAAGAGCTCTCTTCTTATAGGCAAAGAATGCTTAGCCATTAAGCAAACCAAGGGCTCATCCCTCCATACACGTGTATGGAGGGGAGCAAAACACTTTACAGCTGCAATAAAATATCTGATAAAGCAAGTGTACAGTTGCGCCAAAGCAAAGAGTACCAAATGGTAAAATTTAGTGCGGTCGGCACAAAAAATCTTGGTAGAAGCTTGATCACCGGTGGCCTCCATGTACCGGTGGTGTGTAGGGATGCCTCACAAGGCATTCCTTCCTCCCAAAGCAAAACACAAGCGTTTGGTGCAAAACCAAATACAAGCTGTCGAGTTCGGAGGTCTGAGGCAAAGCGCGCCTGACCAAGAACTCCGGGAACTCCAAAGCGAACACAAACATAGATAATCACCGAGTGTCCCCACGGTGGCGTCCAAGTCTTGAGGACGGTAAAAATGGGGTGTCTCTGATTGCCCCTCTTTGTGAACTTCGGAAGTCATAAGAATGGCGGAGTGAATGTCAAAGCCGAAACGACCCATTTTGACAAGGTGAAGACTTAGACAATCATGCAAAACAAGTAAGATATCGCCGGCGGGGCAAAATGCAACTGAAAATGCAAGAAGCCGGGTACAACTTATGATCATGCAAAGAAAGCTGTAATGAAGCACGCATACAACAGTCATAAGCTAGCATACGCCAATCTACACTACAATGCGGAGAGGATGTAAGAGAACTATACAATTCTCAAAACGTCTCACGCGGAGGATACAATACCTGTGCGGCTCGTCCGGTTGCACCGGCCTCAAATGAACCGTACATACAATATCGTGCCTGCAAAGAGAACAAACTTAACAGGTACAATATTGTTAGCAATATGCATGTTGCACAATTGGAGGTGTATGGCAGATGCAACGCGTATAGGTAGTCGTAATTGAACACATGTGAGTAAAGCAGAGCACGCATACAATGCAATGTGTATAGAAAAAGGAACTTGGACACATATCAGTAAAGCAAAGCACGCATACAATGCAATGTGTATAATAGGAACTTGAACACATATAAGTAAAGCAAAGCACGCATACAATGCAATGTGTATAAAAAAAGGAGCTTGAACACATATAAGTAAAGCAAAAGCATACAATGCAATGTGTATATATATAAAAAAGGAGCTTGAACACATATAAGTAAAGCAAAGCACGCATACAATGCAATGTGTATAATAGGAACTTGAACACACATAAGTAAAGCAAAGCACGCATACAATGCAATGTGTATAAAAAAAGGAGCTTGAACACATATAAGTAAAGCAAAGCACGCATACAATGCAATGTGTATATATATAAAAAAGGAGCTTGAACACATATAAGTAAAGCAAAGCACGCATACAATGCAATGTGTATAATAGGAACTTGAACACATATAAGTAAAGCAAAGCACGCATACAATGCAATGTGTATAATAGGAACTTGAACACATATAAGTAAAGCAAAGCACGCATACAATGCAATGTGTATAAAAAAAGGGAATTTGAAATTGAACATGGTAAAACATGATGTTGAAATGCAACGTACTGCAACACAGTATAATTGAAACGGAATTTGCAAAATATAAAAGGATACGGGAAGGACACCGCCATGAAGTTCCAAGCATCGTTCTCAAAAGTTGTGGTACGAGGTCAACTCGAAGCTCGCTTATATTCGAGGCGCCATTTCTTGGACGCCTTAAGCGATGAAGATACCAAATCACACGACTGACCCGAACAAGGGCGCAAAAGGTACGACGGCCGAAAGGAGGAGGTTACCTAGTGTCAAACCCAGCACCCTGCTACCCTGCTATTTTCTTGTTTTACTTTCCTTTTTACTAGGAGTTTAAGCACATTGCACTGCCTTAGGCAGGTTTCATTTCTCAAAAGCGTGTGTTTTTGCAAAAAATCTGATGGGGATGAAACAGCTATTTGTTCAAAAGGTATTGCGTTTGCATGTTCTATGCATCGCATCGCAAGGCTTCACACCACAATGCGACTGAAACTGAAACTTGTGTTTATGAAAACAAAGCATCGCATCATAATAATCAGGTAGTAAACCAATTACAACTCGATAAGCAAAACAGAGGGACTCGGCAAACTAGCCAAGCGCGAGTACACCTCGATAAACATTACAAAGACTTAAAGAGAGTGACATACAACTCGATAAGCAAATATACAACAACTCGATAAACAAATGGACGCGCCTTCATAAGGATTGATCACTGAAAGGCATTGGAAGTGGTGGGATTCTCCCAAATTCTTAACATAACAGCTTAGAGTACAATGGAGAGACCCACCGGTCAAGCCAAAATTCCACCGGCCGTGAGGGATGGCCATCGGCCGAAATGGTGCTTCATCGGCCAAAATAGATGGCCGGTCGGCACTATAAATGGCCGGTCGGCACTAAATTGTCAGCACCAGCAGAATGTTGCCACCTGTCCTCCACTCAACCTTATCTTCTTCAAAAGGGTCTCAACTTCGTGGTTCTCTTCATTTCCACACTGATTTGCTTCAGATGGAAGAATTTCTTGCTCAAAATCTCGCAACTTGGATTAACAATTTGAATGGCTCGGAAAAGCTGAATTTCCGGGCTTTTGGCATAAACGCACTATTTACTTTGCGCCACACCCCGCTGCATTTTCCGTTTCTCCATGCCGCGGCAAGGTTCTGGAACCCGGTGACACATGTCTTTAGCTTTAGCGGGCAAGAGGTATGTCCCACTTTTGAAGATTTCCAAGCTCTAATGGAATCTGGGCGCAATGAGGAGATTCTGCCTCAACTTCGCTTTGGCCATGCTCAAGCCTTAGGACAAATGTGTGGGCTCTCAATACCCGATGCTCGTTCTCTGATTTGCGACGGGATATTAGATGTTTCGAGTTTGGTTTGTCGTTTTTCTAAGACTGGTGATCGCAGCGATCATCACTGGCAAGGCTTTCGGCGGCACGCCCTCTGTCTATGCATGCTATCTCATTTTCTGTTCGTCTCCGTTAGGAGGACCCGATGTCCGGTTGATTGAAATTGCCCAAGGCTTGAAGGAGGGCCAAAGCTGCATTGCCATGGTCTTGGCTGAGACACTGTTGGGCTTAGACGCCTTTTATCGTCGAGAGACGATCAGATTGGCAGGGAGTCCACTATTACTGCAGGTAATGTTTCCCACCCCAATCTCACATTTAGGTTTGCTCACATCTCTCGGCCCTCAGGCTCGGTTTTTCTCACAAAAACCCTTTTTCTTACTTTTTCTCTCATCGTACTTCTCTCTATTCTTTATTCTCTCATTTTTCATCCCTTCCCAGGTGTGGTTGATGGATAAATTGAAGGTCGTGGACTCTTGCCCTGCATATTCAGCTCGCGGCTACTTTTTCAGGCAACGTTTAGTTGACGCCCTTGATGAGGGCTGGTGGTTTGAGTGGATGTGCAGTTTGTCTGCGGATCGCATTGCTTGGCGGTGCCCTTGGCTCAATCTCCCAATGATGAGTTATAGCATGACCCGTCAACCCGGGATCCAATTGATTGGCTTGACTCACTGTGTCTTCTACTTCCCATCCTGTATCCTGCGCCAGTTTGGTCATGATCAGACTTGCCTGCCGGAAGGGATAGAGTACCCGGCTGCATTCCTAATCCGAGGCTCACAGTTGGCCAGATATGCCATAGCATGGAGGACGAGAGAGCTCCTGGCCCCCGCTCCCACTTTCAGTTGTACTTTGTTTGATGAGTGTTTGGATTGGCTTAATGAAGAGGCACAGGAAGGGCCCACTTTGGCATCAGAGGCTTCGACCAGCTCTGGGAGGGGGCGCAGGGACATTTGACTTGACCATGCCCCGGATTTATTACTTTATTAGTACTTTCAAGTTTTCTTTATGAATGTAATAAAAAGCAACTTCAATTGTATGCAAGAGCAAGAGAACTCTATTTGAAATCAATGAAATTGGAGGTTGTGGTACTGAAAATTTTCCGTTTTGGTCCAGAAATGGTCTTAGTTGTAAAAAGATTTATTTGAACAAAGTCATCTTTTATCAAAAATTTTCAAAACCATTTTCGATATGGATCAGAACTGGACACGCCTGAAATTTGTCACTGAGATGCACAACCGGTTCTCGCAATTGGAAAATTGCCCTAGTTTGAATAGTGCTTGCGCATTAGCATTAGCGGAAAGTTGCCCCTAGTCCGAATAACCTTTGCACCGGAGATTGCGATAAATGCTGATGGGCAAAAATGACCAAGATGATCAAATGGACAAAGTTGATCGGGGAAGAGTTTATGGCTGAACTTCAGGACGAAGCTGCCTACGTATCCCAAGGATGGGAATCAAGCCTTACGTAGTTCAGGCTTGGGTTCACTCGAGTATTTTCACTCTCCTTTTGCGCTCTAACTTTTGCCAAGGCCGCCCTTTGCGGGTTTTCAACCTTGCGAGCTCAGTTTTTATATTTTCTAATTTTTTGTGCTCTGAATTTTGCCTAGGTCGCCCTTTCGGGTTTTCGGCCTAGCGAGCCTCTCAGGGATAATATTTCTTCAGCTTGTCCATGTTGATCAGTTGGGAGAACTCTAGGCCATCTAGGTCCATCAGAACCACAGCTCCACCGGACCATATAGACTTGATGATATAGGGACCAGTCCAATTGGGTCTGAACTTGCCCCTTGGGTCATGGATGGGAGCTCGGTTGTCCTTGAGCACCAGATCTCCTTCTTTCAGATTCCTAGACTTAACTTTCTTGTTAAAAGCCCGGGCGATTCTGCGTTGATAGCCTTGGACATGGTACAGTGCTTTCAGCCTTCTTTCATCAAAGAGCATGAGTTCCTCGAATCTACTCTGCTGCCAATCTGCCTCAGCTATCTGACATTCAGCCAGCACTCGCAATGACGGAACCTCAATCTCAATCGGTAGAACGGCTTCCATTCCATAGACCAGTGAATAAGGAGTTGCTCCAGTTGAAGTTCTAATTGAAGTCCGGTAGCCCCACAGAGCGAATGGCAACTTGTCTGGCCAGTCCCGATAGGTTTCCACCATCTTCTGCAAAATGTGTTTGATGTTCTTGTTGGCGGCCTCAACTGCTCCGTTGGTCTGTGGCCGATACGTGGATGACTTATGAAAAGCCACATTATACTTCTCCAGCAAATCAATCACCTCTCTCTTGAAGGAGAACCGTTGTCTGAAATAATCTCGTTCGGGACTCCATAACGGCAAATAATGTTGTTTCGGATAAACTTCGCGACGTGCGAAGCCTTCAATACAGCATAAGATTGGGCCTCGACCCACTTTGTGAAATAGTCTATTGCTACCAAGATATACTCATGCCCATTCGACCCCTTTGGAGTAACAGCCCCAATCACGTCGATTCCCCATACTGAGAACGGCCACGGTGATGTCATGTTGTATAACTTGGACGGCGGGATGTTCATGCGGTTTGCATGAATCTGGCACTTGTGGCATCGCCGAACAAAGCCGATACAATCTTCCTCCATGGTAGACCAGTAGTAGCCTTGTCTGAGAATCTTCCGTGCCAGCATCACCCCATTCATATGTGCACCACATTCTCCTCCATGGATGGCCTCCATCAAGCGCTTCGACTCTTCGGCTTCCACACACAGCTTGTGCATTCCCAGATGACCTCTTTTGTACAACTTACCCCCGCAGATGATAAACTGAACAGCCATCCTTCTGATTACCCTCTTGTCTTTGGCGTTTGCCCCTGGTGGGTACGTCTCCTTCTCTAAGAAGTTCCATATATCGTAATACCAAGGGTTGTTATCCTGTACTTCATCTATGGCAGAGATTGACTCGTAGGCGGGTGCAAATTTCTGGTCAATAATGACTGGACGCATCCGAACTCCAGATGGGATGTCTATCATGGAAGATAGAGTTGCTAACGAATCCGCAAACCTGTTATTTTCTCTTTGGTGAGTGAAATTTAGCTTTTCAAACCGAGGGATCAACAAATCCAAGGTCTGGTGGTAAGTTATCATCTTTTCCTCTTTCACTTTCCAATCTCCTTTCGCTTGAGACACAACCAGGTTCGAATCTCCAATGACGTCCAATCGCCTTGCCCCTAGTTCTAGGGCAGCTTCTAAACCGGCAATACACGCCTCGTACTCTGCCTCATTGTTCGAGACTTTGAACCGGAGCTTAAATGCTAAAGGGATACGGGAGTCGTCGGGCGCTATCAGCAATACCCCTATCCCATATCCGTATTGATTTGACGCTCCGTCAAAGTACATCGTCCAAGTCTCATTTTCGATGTGCAAAATAGCTTCATCTGGGAATAGGTACTCAACCGCTTCATCCCCTTCAACCGGGTGGTCGGCAAGGAACTCTGCCACCGCTCTCCCTTTTACGGACTTGCGTGTCACATACTTGAGGTCAAATTCTGAGAGCAACAGCAACCAACGAGCTAGCCTACCCGTAAGCGCTGGTTTCTCGAAAAGATATTTGATGGGATCAAGTCGCGAAACCAACATTACAGAGTGAGCTAACAGGTAGTGCCGCAGCTTCCGGGTAGCCCATACCAAGGCCAAACAGGCCTTCTCTAGTGGGGTGTAGCGGGTCTCGTAATCCAGCATCTTCTTGCTCAGATAGTAGATGGCCCTTTCCACTTTATCTTCCGACTCTTGTGCGAGCATGCAGCCCATTGTAGTTTCAGTTACCGATAGGTACAGTATCAACGGTTTTCCTGGCTTTGGTGGTGACAACACGGGTGGATTCTGTAGATACTCTTTAATCTGTTCAAATGCGGCTTGGCATCGGCCGTCCCATTGGAACTTCTTTCCTTTCTTCAAGAGACCAAAAAGTGGTTCGCAAGTTAAGGTTAGTTTTGAGATAAACCGCCTTATGAATTGCACTTTACCCAGAAAGCCTCGCACCTCCTTTTCAGTCATTGGTGGTGGCATTTCTAAGATGGCCTTGATTTTAGAAGAATTAAACTTGATGCCTTTGTGTAATTAGGAATCGACATTTTTCATTGTAACACGAGCGTACATTTTTGAGGATTCATGACCTAAATTCACGAATCCTTTGAAAAGACTTTCGCAAAGCGGTGTAGTGGCCCTCTCTTTCTTTGGACTTGACAATCATGTCGTCCACATACACCTCGACCTCTTTATGGATCATGTCATGTAATATTGTGGTTGTTGCGGCCCGATGATATGTAGCCCCAGCATTCTTCAACCCAAATGGCATCACTCTGTAGCAATATGTACCCCACGGGGTGGTAAAAGCAGTCTTCTCCCGGTCTTCGGGTGCCATTACTATCTGATTATAGCCTGAAAAGCCATCCATGAACGAGAGCAAAGCATGCCCCGCTGTGAAATCCACCAACTCGTCGATGTGCGGCAAGGGGAAGTCATCCTTGATGGCTCTGTTCAAATCCACGAAGTCCACACACCCGGATTACGCCATCCTTCTTTGCCTTTGGAACAATGTTGGCCAACCAAGTCGGGTATTCCGATACCAGCGAAGCTGCGTCAATCGCTTGGTGACCTCTTCCTTGATCTTAATGGCTATCGAGGCGGATCCTCTGAGTTTACGTTTGTGAGTCGAGCCTCGGGGTCAAGAGGGATCCGGTGCTGTACAATCTCAGGATCGATTCCAGGCATGTCTTCGTAGGACCACGCGAAAACATCTTTGAAATCTTTTAATAAAGCGACTAAGCGCTCGCGTTCCTCCGAAGACAACGTGGACCCGATCTGGACCAGCCGCGGGTCCTTCTCAGTACCAACATTCACGGTAGTGATTTCATCAATTAAGGGTTTAACAAACCTCTCTTGCTCTTGTTCAATTAGTCGTTGCAAAACCGGAGGAATTTCGTCCTCGTCGTTTTCATCAAAATTTTGAAAGTCCTGATTTAAACAATAAACCAAAGGCCTGAAAAGTACTAGGAAACCAGTTACCTCATTCTCATTAGATACTTCCAAACCGTCCGATTCTTACATTACAATGAGACTCAAAGAAAAAAAAAGACGACACAGGGCGGCTGTGGCATCCGGGTTATCACTCGAAATCTGGGACTCAGACTTAGGCAATTTGGAACTGATTCCAACTCACAAGACTTCGGTGGAATCGATTCGGCTCACTACTGACCGGTGTTGCTTGATAAAAATCCTCCTCGTCTTGCCCGGTGAGGGAGGTGCGATGGATGCATCCAAAATAGCATTGGTTGGCCCAGCCGTTTCATCTCTAATCATGGACACCGAGTCACCCCCAGCTGGCCCAGTCGATCACAGGATCTGAAAGTAGACATGCCAGTGCTACCCCCATTTCAAACTCTGTGTCCGCAGACTCCAATTCCTTGCTATATTCAGCCTCAACTGTCGGGTCTGTCTGCTCTTCAGCAACATCATCCCCAGATAACTGCAAATCGAAGAAAATCTCAAATCCCGGCATGCGTTTCTTTTCTTTATTCAGCCATGGCTCTGGAAAACCACAGAATGGGAAGTCTTCCCCCTCCCGGATGAAACGTCCGTTCAAGGTACCCCGGATGGGCCGGTGCATCAATTCGAAAGGTTTCCCCATCTGTTTTGCTTTGGCTCTTCCAGCCATCTCTTTTCCTCTTCTTACCCAATCTTCCTTGGTGGGCAGATAACCCAAGCCAAAGGTATGAGGATTGTCTTGACGCGCCATTTGACGCAATGCCCTTACGGCCACTTTTCCCTAATCCCATCCCGGGGATGTATTGGAGTTTGTTCATGAGGTTCACTGCTTGGGCACTAACATATATCCCTTCATTAGCGGCCATGATATTACATGCGACTGAGCCTCGGCCAAGGTAAAACACGATATGAACCGTCCTCCGGGCCATGCTCTATCTCCGAGCAGTGTATACTTCGGTGGTGGATGGATTGATGAATTCTAAAGCGATGGCTACTCCCTTCCCATAGGGGTATTTCACCATTTGGTGCAAAGTAGATAATCTGCCTTCACGATGCGACCAGCCGCCCCAACAACAAATTGAAAGTTGCAGGTACTTCCAAGACATGAAAATCTATCTCCTGCTGTCTCGGCCCAACCTTGGTCTGGATTTTAACGGTTCCCATCACCTCTCGGCTTGTATTGTCATATGCCCTGATGACCTGGACTGCTGGTACAAAGTCTGCGGCTTTCAGACCAATCGGGTAAAATTTGTCCTCGCCGGGCAGACGTTGATGGCAGACCCTGTATCAACAAGGACTACCGGTATCCATTTATCCCTGCACTCCACAGAGATGTAGAGTGGCTTGTTGTGATTTGTGCCCTCAGGCGGTAATTCCTTATCAGCAAACGTCAACATCGGGGTAGCTCCTCCCGGGAAGACTAACCCCACTAGCTGTTCTGGTGTTGTTTCTATTGAAAGCTTTGCTTTATCCATGGCTGATAAAACAGCCTCCCTATGCACTCGAGAAGCCATAAGCAGTCCCCAGACGGAGATGTCTGCCTGTATCTTTTTCAATTGTCTCAAAACGGCCTCTTCTTCGAGTTGCTTTTCTTTCTGTCTCTCTGTCTCCTTATCCTTTCCGGACGTCTCTGGTTGATCCAGGTGCGGAGGCTTGAAATACCGTCCACTCCTAGTCATATGGTCGATTTCCCCCAGGTACCAGGTACCGTCAGGTTGATCATTTCCCCAGCCTTCGTCTGTATGGGCAAGACAAAGATCCTCATCTTCCCACCACATCCCATCAGCAACTGACAAACATCTGTCGGGCTCTGGCATGGCTGTTCTCGTACTCGCGGCACTTTCCATCCACATACCCGCAGCATTCTCGGTTCGTGTGCACACAGCAGCTTCCGCTCCCACATGGGCCTTTGCCTTCCTGATTCTCTCGGAATCCTCAGAACTTGCTTGTTTTGACATAGTTGACTGTTCATTCATTTCCGTACTCAAAATGTTCCAATCTTGGGCGAAATTCTTAACACCGGCGCCCCCCGGCAATACGCTCTGCTCTTCGACCCTTCCGGCCGTTGCTGATATTCTCATTCCTGCTGAGCTCTGCTCTGCCTGAAATTCTCCTACCACATCGGGCTGCTCGTCCAACCACCCGGTAGCTTCTACTGAATCCTCATAATTGAACCACGCAACTGCCGCGTCCTCTGGGTATTGGTCGCTGTAAAGCCGGAGATTGGCCAGGTCCTCCCCTATGGTTGTTACATCATCGATTCCCTGTCCCAAACTATCTCCTCGGATCACGCACAATTCTCTGCCTGTTGGCAGTTCCACCCTGGGCCTATCTTGGCCTATCAATGAGATGTAGTCACTCGGACTGTATGTCTTCCCACTGTAACTCCCAGATTCCGTAAACTCTGATTCAACGACCCTTTTCTCCTTCGGGGTCTCTTCTCTCCTGTTCTCGGTGGTCACCACCGCTGGCTTAGGTTGGGTCACGGAGATGTCCATCATGCACA
Organism: Camellia lanceoleosa; assembly: GCA_025200525.1. Lineage (NCBI taxonomy): Eukaryota > Viridiplantae > Streptophyta > Magnoliopsida > Ericales > Theaceae > Camellia > Camellia lanceoleosa. Next base: position 13,716,729 of record CM045760.1, read on the forward strand.
AGTCAGTGCACTTGGGGAGGAGCACCTCTGGTTTAGGCAAATGGTTGGGTGTGATATAGACACTAGGGTCATAAGACACGCCCCCAGTATGGATGAAATTAAGTCTTTTAGGTGGTGGAGCTTGGTTATGTGCAGGGAGGGGATTTGTAGTGACATTGGGCTTCTCGGGAGGCAAAATCACCCCGTTATCGATAAGGTCTTGAATTTCATGGCGTAACCGATAGCACTGGTCGGTGTCGTGACCGTCTTTGTTGATGAAATGCACAATATTTGGTCGGGTTATGGGTAGGAGGAGTTTTTGGTAGGGTCGCGGCTCCGGGGCCTCAGTGCCCTTTCTTGATCAACACCCCGAGCTTTGGATAGGGGCATATAGAGTGGAGGCGAAAGTTACGGAGTTTTGGGTGGGTATTTGGTTGTTTGTGGGTTGCTTAGGACGCTTAGGAGAATGGCGAAGCTGCCGCATTTCTTTGTGGGGGGTTAGTGGTGACCATGCTCACTTCGGAGGCTCTCGTGGCAGATGTACCACTCGGGCCTGCATTAGTGTTGCGGTTGAAGGTCCTTCGGGGTTGCTCCCGATCGTTATCAATCCAGCCTTGTTTCAAGGCATCTTCAATCTGCACCCCCATTTCATGTAGGTCAGAAAAGGTGGGAAATGGGACTACTATCATTTTTTGCATCAATTTCGGCTGTAGATTGCGCACAATCATCCGAATCTGGTCTTTGTCCGTGGGCCTTACGGTCATCATTGAAGCCTTGGCCCTCCATCTGGTTACGAACTCTGAAAAACTCTCCTTAGGCTTTTGTCTGGTTGTCTCGAGATCACGGGTAGTGATCTCAATCTGCGTGTTGTATGAGTACTGCGCGATGAAGGCCTCAGCCATTTCGTCCCAATTCCTCTTGACGTCATCTTCTAGCTTGGCATACCATGCGGATGCCACACCTGACAGGGTCCGACCAAATAAAGACAGCTTCTGGAGCCTACTAAGGCCCATTGGCCTTAGAACGTCCGAGAACAGTCTTAAGTGTACCATGGGGTCCCCAGACCCATCAAATCGATCAATATGAGGCATTTTGAATCTGTCAGGCAGCGTCACAGCTGCGTCAGTGTAACGATCTTCAATATCGGGGATAGTCTTGACCCCTTGGGATCTCTTGAATAACTTCTCAAGCTTGCTTAATTTGAGTGCGGTGGGATCAGTCTCGAATTCAAAGGGAGAGTCCGGTAGATTGGTGGGTGTTTTTGATAGCTGAGGTTGAATTTGGGGTAGAGTTGGAGGTGGGGGTGGTCCTGTGGGTAGCTCTGTATCAGTCTGAACATTGGCCGTCTCCCCGACGTTGGGAACTCCTGGTGGGGAAGGAGCTTGATCTGGCAGATGCTTGAGTTCTTTGTTCGATGGCAATGGTTTCTGCTGTTCTCTCTAGCTGTGGCTTTGTTGCTGGCGAAATCTGCTGACAGATGACGGCATCCTTGCATTGCTTTCATACTCTCTTGAAGGTGGCGCACCATCTCCTCCAAAATGGCATACTATCCTGCTCTGGTTGGATTACTGGTATAAATTCCCTCTCTGTTGGTAACACAAAACCCCGATCTCTACTGAGCACAGGTGGGGTAGACAAAGCCCTCTGAACTGACTGTTGTACTGATGTCCTCTGCCTTACTGACCTCCCTTTAGTTACCCGGGGTAGTGAGGTGTACACTGGTTGTCCCTCTATCAGATCCTCAGATCGAAGAGTCGTGACCTCGACCCGAGTGCTTGGGGGATATCTATCGGGTCGGTAGCAATCGTGCTCAACTACCTAATAAAAAGGTAAATAAAGCGTATAAATAAGCAGAAAATCGGACAGCATAACAGCATAAAGTAAATAAACACATAACACACGGTCGGGTATTTAAAACAAACGATCGAATGCTGGATACACTGTTTCTCAACCACTGATTGCTGATCATGAACCATTGCCCCTAGGCCTGAATCTGATATCCACAGACAACTGATTCTCAAAACACTGATACTGATACCCTCGAGCCTGATACTTAAACTTGCAACCGATCATGCGTTCCTGTGAGTTACACTCTAAAGCACATAGCAGATAAATGAGAACCAAAACACCCCTATATGGGGGTTGGGTTTCCCTGTCCTATTTTGTCGAGCTAGGGTTTCACTATGCCTTGACGGTTTCAAACAACCTAAAATCGGGTAAGCAACTTGTCCTAGTTTGGAATGGTCACTATGGATCGAATATGTACTAGGTCGAATGGTCAAAAGGGTGCCGGTAAAACCGGGGTTTGTGTTCCCATCTTGGTAGAGCCATACGGTCGACCTTACGGACATGCCTTGACAAGACAAGCCTCCGACAAACCGCTCAGAATAGCAGATGGCCAACACGGTGTCCTAGGCGCACAATGCACATGCAATGCAAAGAAACACATAAGCGTAGTCAAAGCAGGATATCACGAGTTAGTCAAGCTCTCTAAATCCCAATGAGTCGCCAGAAGCGTAGCGTCATGGGGACCTCGCTCTGATTCGGACTCCTTTGTGTCACGGTTAATCTGAACCAAAGAGTCCAAATCCAAATCGTTTGAGAAAGCAGATTTTTGAAAAGTAGTGCCAAACATGGACTGCTTTGCGGTTCTGAGTCGCCACCTAAATATTTTTAATTTGGGAAATTTAGGAAACCACGACTCGGTCAAGAAATACATGTCCGTCATCACCAAAGTGGTCTTGGCTCGGGAGCTTGGTACGATCGGGAAGGTCACTATGAGCACCCCTTTCGCCGGTCGAAGACCGGCCTCTACTAACCGTGATATCCGTTTTGAAAACATTACATGCTCTTATTCCAATTATTAGCCTAGAATTACTATGTTATGCTTGTGCAAACAAGTATAGACTAGATCACCTAATTTGAAATAAACATTGCATATCCGTTTTGTCTCGAAAAATGTGTTAGATTTTGCTACTATGCAAGTAGGCTAAAATGCGGATTTCAATGAGTTGTTCCAACTCGGGCAATCAACCTCCACCCACGAGCATTCAAGCAGTTTATCATGTAAGCACTTAGCCGCATGGTAAGCATCTTGTCATGGTAAGCATTCACACGCATGCGGTATGCTAAAGCCATAAAACTTACATCGTACTCCGTGCCAAAAGCGATGGCCCGGTTAGCAAACATGCGTGACCTAGTTCATGTTAAATGGCTAATGCATCACAATCTGAGTGCAATCTAAGCTCGGCTAACCTTAATCATGGCACATGAGATGCAACAACTATCACGTATTCAATTTGGAATTGAAAGTACGATGCAGTTTGCATGATGTGCCGGGCCTGATGCATGTAAACAAATGCATGAATGCACACATGCATTACATAAGGTATGCTAATTTGAATGTGCCCTAATCTACCAACATAAGCGGGTAAATAAAAGGGAGAAAGAAATGGGGATTGGAAGACATACACCCACTCACACACACTTATTACATTTTTACCCTCGCTCGGAGGGACCAAAATAATAATACAGTCCGAAGAATAAATGAATAAATAAATTATTACAAATTTATTAAAATTAAATGAAATAAATAAATAAATGTAATTGGGCCTCAGCCCTGCCTTGGGGTCCGCGAATGATGCATGCTCGATCCGATTTACCCGGAAAATCCGTGTCATGGCATTGCTGCTTCTGTTTTTACTGCCTTGCCTCTCCAAAAACTCCCAAAGTTTCAGGAAACCTTCCAAATGATCTGAAATACCCCACCGGCTGGGGGAAGAGCTCATCGGCTGCTGATATTGACCACCGGCTGCATGTGGAGTTTATCGGCATAAAAACAGTGCCGATCGGCACAATAAACTGCCGGCCGTGAAAGTCCTGCGGAGAGCAGTTGACAATGACAGCAATGCATGGCATGGGTTTTGGGGGACATGTAAGCATGGCCATTGCCTCCTATCATGTTTGGGGACTCAAGGAGGCAAGACTCTTGGTTCTTGAGCCACCAATAGTGCATTTTGATGCATGATAGCTCTAAGAACTAAGATTGCATTTTAATGTAAATGCATGCAACACAAGCAAATGAAATCCAAAGCCTTATCATGTGTTGGTCCAAGGCCTTGGTGACCAAGAACTAAGGTGAGTTGCACCACTTGAAGTGTGAACTCCTCTCAATCCTATGCTTGGCTTGACAATCCCCAAGCCAAGCCATGAAATGCAAGTATGCAACATGGTTCAAATGCAATGTGACTTATCATGTTAAGCATGCAAAGAGTTGAAGTATGCAAGGCACAAATGTCATGCAACGTGGACCAATTAAGCATGGAACTAGCATACACTCAAGGCCTCATTGATCAAACATGCAACAACCGAGATACAAACATGCAATAATGGACTTAAGCCATAGAGGGCAGCCCTTAAACTCCCCTAAAACAGTGGCAAATCATGCCTCAAAACAAGAGCAAGATGCCACACAAGCATGCAAGCCATAAGGCACAAGGCTAAGGCACAAAGTGGGACATTGAACCAACACTTAACAAGGCTAAACATGGCACATGTTAGGCAACCAAAACAGGTTTTTATCATGCAAAAGGCACCTAAATCCTTCATGTGGCAGCCCCAAAACAATCCCAAAAGCATGAATGCACACAATGCACATTTTAAAGCATAAAGGGCGCACCTTTAAAGCATGAAGAGAGATGACAGATCTGGACATGTGAGCATGGATTAAGGTCTGAAATAGCATGCCAAATGATCCCAAATCCTCTAAATAGGCTAACCAATGTATACACATGGACTATATGCTTGAGGCCAACAAACCATCATGCAAAGTAACCATACTAACCATGCCAAATATGATCAAAACAGTGACTCACAGCCCTAGCACATGGCAAATCAAGGCTAAATGCTCCACCATGCTAAGCCAAAACATGGAGATATATGGGGCTAAACATATGGCACAATTCTAAGCCAAATGAGGCATTACAAAGCAAGTGTAAGAAGCATGCTAAGGGCCATTAAACCCACATCAGACAAAGGTTAAACATGACTTAAAACACTCAAGAAAGCTCTGAAATGAGGCCAAATGCAAGCAAGCATACATACTAGAGCTTCATACAAACAAAGCCTACAAGCCAAAATGCAAGACAACCAAACCAAGCATGCCAAATGGGTCCAAGACAGTGGTTCACAGCCCTTATACATGGCAAGATGATGCTATTATCCCCATGAAATCAAACCAAAACATGCAAGTATTAAGGCTTAGACATATGACACACTTTTAAGCATAAAAGAGCATTTCAAAGCAAGTATGAGAGACATGCTAAGGACCATAAATACGACCAAAAACAGAGGTATAACATGTCATATTGAGCACAAATATACTCTGAAATGAAGCCAAAACTTACCATACACACATGCTATTCTTTAAGCCCAAAACAAAAGCAAGCAAAGAGCCAAGGGGAGAGGGGTGTCCCCCCCTATATGTGACCTAAAATCATCTTCCCCACCACTGAAAACCCACTGGTTTTCAGTGGTGAGAAGGTCAAAACACCAAGCAAACAAGGTCTAAGATAAAGGTCACCAAAATAGCCAAATAAGGCCTAAGAGGGTGAGCCTTTGTTCAAACCACAAAATGACCTTAATGAAGGTTCAAGAACAAGTAAAAACAAGATTTTTTTATCTTAAACACAAACTCAAAAACACAAAGCAAAGAGGGTAGAAAGGGGTTGCAAGAATGGGGAATATAAAGTGAAGTGTTTACCCTTGAAGATCCAATGAAGAATAGGTGGAGCAGCCCTCCTCTAGTGGTCAAAACCAGTCCAAGATCACACAAAACAAACCTCCAAGCCTCTCAATCTCGAGCTAAGGTGTAAAAGTGTGTGTAAAGGAGCAAAAATGAGGTAAAACTACACTTTTTGGCCTAAAATCACACACACAAGAGGAGAGAGATGGAGATATAGATATATGGCAGAGATATATGTATATGAGCTCTGGTTTTTGTCTCTCAAAACTCTAACCTTGAGCCAAGAGGAAGAGCTCTCTTCTTATAGGCAAAGAATGCTTAGCCATTAAGCAAACCAAGGGCTCATCCCTCCATACACGTGTATGGAGGGGAGCAAAACACTTTACAGCTGCAATAAAATATCTGATAAAGCAAGTGTACAGTGCTCGGCCGGCAAAGAGTACCAAATGGTAAAATTTAGTGCCGGTCGGCACAAAATAGTGCCGGTAGAAGCTTCAGTCAGCCGGTGGCCTCCAGCCCCAGCCGGTGGTGTGTAGGGATGCCTCACAAGGCATTCCCTTCCCTCCCAAAGCAAAACACAAGCGTTTGGTGCAAAACCAAATACAAACTGTCGAGTTCGGAGGTCCTGAGGCAAGGCGCGCACAGCCAAGAACTCCGGGAACTCCAAACGAACACAAACATAGATAATCACCGAGTGTCCCCACGGTGACGTCCAAGTCTTAAGGACGGTCAAAAATGGGGTGTCTACACCTATACTTTGACGGCCATAAGTTGTGCCTGTCGGCCACTAGTGGTGTCCGGCTGCCACTAGTGGTAGCCGATCGACCACCATTGGTGGCCAACGACCATTTGTCTCCTTTTTTAGATATTTGTTTGCCAGTTGTGCCAGTTGTTGCTCATTGAACTATATCTCCATACATGTGTATGGTAGGATGAATTCAAGCTTAAACCTTGGTTTTCTATATAATGGGAGTGCTCTCCCCCATTTGGAGGGGTTAGAAATTTTGGAACAAAATTCTCTCTCTCTCTCTCTCTCTCTCTCTCTCTCTCGCTCTCTTCTTATTTTGTGCCTTAAAGCTTAGTTTTTCTACACTTTTGCACATCAATCCTTAACCAAACACTCTCACCTTTGAGCTGAGGTTCTTTGGAATTTAGTTTCAGCTTTTGAAGGAGGTTTGAGTTGGAACTTGGGGCTGTTTTGTGCATGAGCTTCAAGAGGTAGTTCACTTGCTTAATGTACTTGCTTTGATTACTCATTTTGCCATCCTTTTGTATTGTTTTTGAGTTGGTTTTCAACTACAAAAAACTCTGGTTTTTGAGGCTGAACATGATGGTTTGAGGCTATTTTGTGTTAAAGGGTGATCCACCCTTCTTGTTGCTTAATTGTGTAGACTTTTGCACCATCTTTTAGCATATTCAAATCAAACTTTTTAGGCCTTTTAAACACTGAAATTCAGAGTTATTTCAGTAACAAAAACCTTCTTTTGAAGTCCAAAATTAGAGGGGTTAGCCTCCCCTGTTTGTTGTCCTGCTTGCATGCCTAGTTACCTCTTAAGTTAGCATGTTTTTGTAGCTTATCTTAGCCTACTTCCAGCATGTTCTTACCTCTGATTTGGGCTATTTGTGTTGTATGAGTAGTATTTTGCATAGTTGTAGTGTAAAGGACTTCATTAGCTTAGTGTTTCAAGCTTTTAAACATGAATTGCATGAGTTGCTTGCATGTTTTAGTGTCATTTTGCACTCCATTTCAGCACTGAAATCTCTGCAATCTCCCTATATTCTTCACTTTTTCATTTATTTGGAAAGTGGCTTTAAATCCCTTGTTGGCTTGAGTGCGAAATTGAGTCATTCATGCTTAATGGTTTAATTCCTTCAGGAGTTCATTATCAACGACATGAGGTCTCTTTCATGCTCAAGGCACTTGTGGTTTAAGCCCTCTTTCCATTAGCAGACACTCGCTTTCGGACTTAACCGGTTAAAGAATGGATCGGTAATCTAAAATGAGTAAATAAAAAATAAACAAGATAAAGCATCTTTCGTGTTGCATTGCATGTGTTCGGATTGGACGTTAATTTGAACACGAGGGAGATGGGACGTTTCATACTGAAAGTGATGAAACATGCCACTTTTCTTGGTTGCCATCACCCTTGATCATATATGATAGGGTTATGGTTTTGTTGAGTCTTATTTTGCACTCGTTAAGCTTGTACAAGCTTGGTTCCTTAGCCATCATGCATGGAAAATGCTTGGTCGGTGGTTTAAGGGTCAAGAGTTGCACTTGTTTGAACTTGTGTTATGATAAGGAGAGTAACAGTACACACAAATCTTGAGAATACACTACTTTGCCTCTGTTTGCTCTCTGTTGTAGCAAAAAGATGAGTTCAGGAAAGGGGTGGCCGACCGGCCACCAGTACCAGGCAACCGGCCACCATTGGTAGCTGACCGGCCATCAATGCAAAAGGTTGCACAAGTGTGCTCCTGAGTTGGAGCAGAGGTATTCTAGAAGATTGGCAGCACTGTTGGTGTTCAAGCATATGCAAACAGAGGCTGCAATGGCAAGGCAGTGGCATTTTCGGGAGGAGAATCCGAGCATGCATGCATCCCTCGCCCCTGGAGGCCGTCAAGTTGCTTTGTTTAGTTAAATAGTAGTAGCTAATTTACTTGCTTTGTAATTAGTTAGTTAAAGTGTGATAATTACATCATTTTGTAATATTTAATTAGCTTAGAATAAGTTAGTTAATTCGTTTTAATTGTTGTAATAATTTGTTAGCTTAATTAGCGTAGCTAGTCAGCTTATTCATTCAGACCCTCCTTCACGAGGGCGTAATGTTGTAATAAGCGTGTGTGCGTGTGTGTATGTCTTCCAACCTCACGTCTTTCTCCTTTTTATTTAATCACTTTTGATGGTTAGATGAGGGACATGTTTTGATTAGCATACCTTATGCTTGCATGTTTGCATCCATTCATTTGTCTTGCATGCACCAAGCCTTGGCGCATCATTCAATTTGCATTGTTATTTCGAATACTTATTTGAATACGTGTTTCAAAGCATGCTATCAAAGTGTTACAAATACCATGATTAGGTAGTCGAGCTTATTTAGTCACATTCTTTGCATGTGTTGCATTAGGCACTTTGTATAGTTAGGATCATGCATTTTTCTAACTAGTTTCTATTTTGGCTTGTAGTAATCGGTGAGTCTTTAAGCTTTAGCATATCGCATGCGTGTTGATGTTGCCATGTTTCGCATGCTTGCCATGAGGCTATGTGCTTAATTGCTAAACTACATGAATGCCTGTGGATGAAGGCTTGTTGTTTGAATTGGAACAATTCAACAAATGCGAGTTTTAAGCCCACTTTGTTGTGGCAAATCATGTTTTAAGCCCACTGTGTTTGGTGGCAAATCCGCAACTTTTAAGCCCACTTGAGGGTGGCAAATTCAAACCATTTTCGAAAACAAATATGAGTTGAATTGTTCTAAGTCTTGTGACTAGTCTATACTTGCTTGTGTGCGTCACATAGTAAGGTTAGATTAATAATCAGAATAAGAACACATAATGTTTATAAAACATCATATCATGATTAGTAGAGGCCAATCTTTGATCGGGCGAGCGGTGGTGCTCATTTCATGACCTTCCCCCCTCGTACCCAAGTTCTTGAACCGAGACAACTTTGGTGATGATGGACACGTGGTCTTTGGCATGAGTTAGGGTTTCCTAAATTTCCCCAAAAATAAAATATTTAGGTGGCGACTCTATATCTGGCAAAGTAGTTCAATTTTGACATTATTTGATTGAAAATCGATTTTTCAAAATGTTTTTGGACTCTTTGGTGATTATCAATTTCACATTGCACTTGTGAGACTAGATTCAGAACCGCGGGAGTCCGAACTGTGAGGCCTTCATTTTCAAACCCTTTCTGAAAGGCGAGGGCATGGAAAAAGGCAAGTCCACAAGTAGTTAGTTGTTTAGTTTAATCATTAATTGCACATGCGTTGTAATTATTTAATTATTTAATTAGTTACTTAACTAGTTAATTAATTCAAGTGTTGTAATAGTTAGTTAATTTACTCGGTTTGTAATAATTAGCTTAATTAGCTTAGCTTAGTTGACTAATTAGTTTAGTTCATTCGGCCTCTCCCTCGTGAGAGTGCAAAGTTGTAATAATTTGTACGTCTTCTAACCTCACGTCTTTCTCCCTTTTTATTTACCAGCTTATGATGGTTAGATTAGGAGCATCATGTTTTGATTAGCATACTTTATGCTTGCATCCATTCATTTGTATTGCATGCACCGAGGCTCGGCGCATCATTCAAATTGCATTGTTGTTTCAATACTTCGGTGAATACGTGCCTAGATCACATGTTTTGAAGTAAGTCAAATGCCATATTAGTGGCATAGCCTAGTAGTTGCATTATCGCATGTGTTGCATTCGGCATCTTGTATAATTAAAAATCATGCATATTTTTCTAACTCTCTTGTCTTATCTTAGCTTGGAGTACTATGTGAGTTTTTAGTGCTTTACCATGCTTGCATGAGTGTGAGTGGCTGCCATGACTAGCATGCTTGCCATGAGGCTATGTGCTTAAGTGATAAACTATTTGAGTGCTTGTGGATGAAGGCTTGTTGCTTGAATTGGAACTATTCAATGAATGTACGTTTTAAGCCCACTTTGTTAGGTGGCAAATTCACAAACTCTAAACCCACTTTGTTAAGTGGCAAATTCATAAGCTTTAAGCTCACTTTGTTAAGTGGCAAATTCAAACCCTTTTCGAAAAACAAACATGAAATTAAATTGTTCCAATTTGAGCAAACTAGTCTATACTTGCGTGTGCGCATCACACAGTAAATGTTAGCCTAATAACCGAAACAAGAGCATATAATGTTGATAAAAAATCATATCATGACCAATCTTTGATCGGGTGAGAGAGGGTGCTCAATTCATGACCTTCCTCTCCCGTACCTAAGTTCCCGAGTCGAGGTAACTTTGGTGATGACGGGCACGTGAACTTTGGCACGAGTCATGGGTTTCCTAAATTTTCCCAAAACAAAATATTTAGGTGGCGACTCTGTATTTTGCAAAGCAGTCCATTTTTGGCAATTTGATTCAAAATCGATTTTCTAAAAGATTTGCCTGATTTGGACTCTTTGGAGTTTATCAATTTCACATTGCACTTGTGAGATTAGATTCAGAACCACGGGAGTCCGAACTGTAGAGCTTATTTCGAATTTTCGAAAGGGGGTGCGAAAAAGTCAGGGTACAGTTTCTGGTGACTCTACTGGGGATTTAGAGAACTTGACTCAAACTCGTGATATGTTTTTTTTATCTACACTTATGATCATGCAACGAGGCTGTAACGAAACATCTAGATGCAAATGATATGCAAAGAAATGCTACAGCAAACTTGCACATAAGCAAGTAAACAAGAACCAAAGATGTAAGAAAAGATGCAGAAAAGATGTAAGAAAATTATGCAATCTTAACTACGCATCACGCAGAAAATTATGCAATCTTAACTATGCAATCTTAATTGTCAGGCGCACTTGAGGCGGCAAACAAGATCCCAACGCGTGGCACATGCGAGGATAGAAGTGGTGCGAACCCAAGGACACATCCTAAGGTTCTGAGCCACAGAGAACGCATGATAGCAATTGAAACACATCCAAATATTATGCAATCAAAGCAAAGAGCGGTATAAGCATTGGAATCCGTCCAAATGCATTTAACCAAAGCATCTTAACGTGCCACGTGCGAGAGGGAAAAGGGAGCAGTGCAAACACCGAAGAGTGGTATAAACATCGGAGCATGTTCCAATGTTTCTAACCAAAATAGAGTGATATAAGCGTCGGGCACACGGTCCAAACGCTTCTATCCGAAGGGAGGTATAAGCGTCGGGCACACAGTCCAAACGCTTCTAACCGAAGGGAGGTATAAGCATCGGGCACACGGTCCAAACGCTTCTAACCGAAGGGAGGTATAAGCGTCGGGCACACGGTCCGAACGCTTCTAAACCAAAAGAGTGGAATAAACACCGAGCGTACCCGAGTGTTTCTAACCAATGGAGGTGTTCAAAGGACAGGAATGATCTTACCCGGAATTCTTCTGAATGAACCGTACATACAATATCGTCTAGTTGCACCATCTTTAAATGAACTGTACATACAATATCATGCCTGCACAAGAAAGAAACTTTGACAAGTACAATACAATAAAAATGCATGTTGAATGCAACAGGAATAGTCATGACAGAACGCTTAGAAAGGCATGTGTAGACACCCCATTTTTGTCCGTCCTCAAGGCTTGGACATCACCGCTTGAACACTCGGTGATTATACATGTTTGTGTTCGTTTGGAGTTCCCGGAGTTCTCGGCTACGTGCCTTGCCTCAGGACCTCCGAACTTGACCGTTTTGTGTCTGGTTTTGCACCAAACACTTGTGCTTTGCCTTGGAGGGGCAGGGAATGCCTTGTGAGGCATCCCCACACACCACCGGCTGGTTGGTGTTGCCATCGGCACTATATTGTGCCGGTTGGCACTATTTTGTGCCGGTCGGCAGTCAATTTTGTCAAAATGACAATTTTGCCCTGCCGACTACTGTTCAGTTGCTTTATGAGATATTTTAAGGCAGCTGTCTTGCATTAGTTTCCCCTCCATACACGTGTATGGAGGAATGAGCCTTTGATTGACTTAGCTTGTAAGCTTTGTTGTCTATAAGGGAAGGATCTCTTCTCTTGGCTCAAGGGTTAGAAGAGTTAAACATTTTTGGAGAGAAAAGATAGAGAAGAAGCTCTGGTTTTAGGGTTTGAATTCTATATCTATTCCATCTCTCTTTTGCTCTCTTGTTTGTACACTAGGTGTTTGTGTCTCACTATTGCACATCAACACCTAGTGTTTCACCTTCCCTTGGCTACTGAGGTTCCAAGAGGTTGTTCTTAGAGTTTTTGGCTAGATTAGAGCTTAAGGAAGCAACAACATCATCTTTGGTGAAGAAGGTCAACAAGGGTGAGAAACTTGCTTTATTTCCCCCATTCTTGCACTCCATTTTTACCTATCTTTGAACTATTTTTGTGCTTGGTGTTTAATACAAAAAAGTTCTTTTTTTTAGTCCTCTTGATAGTTTATTAAGGGTACTTTGTGCTTTGGGGAAGTTTGGCCCCTCTTAGGCCTTGAAAGGCCTCATTTTTGTGCTATTTTGTGAGAGCTCCGGGATTTTGGTGTTGGGGTCTCTTCACCACTGAAATCTTGAGGGATTTCAGTGGTGAAGATGATGCCTTGAAGTCCCAAGAAGGAGAGGGTCACCCCCTCTCCTTGTTGTCCTTGAAAAGGACAAGTTTTGGCCTCTTGAGGAAGCCTATGTTCAAGTGTGTGTTGAGCATGCCATGACTGTTTTTCATGCTTATTATACCATGATATAACATGATTTTAAGTTGGTTTTGGTCCCTTATGCATGCTTAGCATAGTTGCCTTGTAATGCCTTGATGTTGCCTTAACCTGCCTTAGGTTGTTAGCCCTAATTTGAGCATGATTTAGGCTTAGACTTGTGAATAATTTGTGCTTATTTTGACATGATTTAGGTCTGTCCATAGTCGTTTGGATTGATTTCAGCATGCTTAGTATAGCTCCTTTGTATTCGTGGCTTGCCGGGCTTGTATGCCTCAAGTATGCGAGTGTATAGCATGTGTTGCTTGCATTATTTTGATGGTTTGGAACCACCCTACATGTAATTTCAGACCCTTTGGCATGCCCATATGCTTGCCTTGCATGCCTCTTTAATGCTTTAAAAGCATGTGTTGAATGCTCCATGTTTTGGCCAATATGCATGCCTTTAAATTCGAGTCACTTAGATGCCATCTATGTGGTCTTTTGGACTTAGTTTTATGTGTTAAAACTCTGTTTTTGGTCACCTAATGCATGCCATGAATGGTTGTGTTAAGTGTAGTCCATTACCTCTTTGGTGAACCTTGAATGCTTAGGACATTGTAGCATGATTAGTTTGCTTTGTTGCTCGGCTTGACACCATGTTTTGCATGATTTTCAGAGCTTAGGATGCATGTTGAGTGTCCATGATATCCCCTTTCAAGTGTGCTTGAGGGTTGCTTATTTCGTGCCTAAGTGTTAAGTCTTAACATATGCATGTGTGTGTGTGTGTTGGCTTTCATTTTTGGGCATTATGGCTACTGATTTTGGGCATATTTGGAGTTGCCTAGGTCATGTTTAAGACCATCATTTGCTTGTTTGCATGCTTACCTCATGTTTGCTTGTATGCTTGTGCATAAGTGCATTGCATTGCTCATATTGCATGATAGCTAACATGACTAGGTTGCATTGCATCAACATGCATTCCTTGTCCCTTGATTTGGTGATAGGGATTGGGATTTTGGTTTGCTTGGTTTGCATGCATTTGAGATTGAAAGTGCACATTTGATCCTTTGGGCCATCATGCATGGGAATGCGTGATTGGTGGCCCGAGAATCGAGGCACATGCCCCTTTGAGTCACAAACATGATAAGGGGCATGATTGGTGCATACATTGTTGGAATTACATTGCCATGCAAGTCTTTGCCCTCTGCTGCTGTGAGTTGCAGGTTCTGCAGGCATTCAATGTCGGCCGACAGTGTTTAGTGCCGACCGGCAGTCTATTGATGGCCGATGGATATATTTTATGCCGATGTCTACATCCTAGTGCCGGTGGACATTTCCTCCAGCCGACGGGATTCTCCAGTGTCCAGAGAGGCATCCTTGAGACTTTGGCAGTTTTCAGAGGAACAAAGCAGGGAAAACAGAGGCAAGCTAGGCATGGCAGTGCAATTCCGAGCGGAATCCGAGCGCGCGTGCATTGAGCCCTCGCCCCGAGGCGGTTTACTATTTTTCCTTAGATTAATTAATTTGTTAATTTAATTAATTTGTAATATTTAATTAGCTTGCGTAGTTAATTAATTTGTATTATTCTTTTGGTCCCTCCGAGCGAGGGCAAATCTGTAATAACTGTGCGTGGGTGTGTGCATGTCTTCCAACCCCCACTTCTTTCTTCCCTTTTACTTACCTGCTTTTAATGGTTAGTATTAGGGCACGTTTATTTTAGCATACCTTATGCTATGCATGCGTGCATCCATGCATTTGTTGACATGCATCGGGCTCGGTACATCATACAAACTGCATTCTATTTTCAATTCCAAATTGAATACGTGCATCGAATAAAGTGCATTTCACATGCCATCTTTAGGGTTAGCCGAGCCTACTCTAAATTGCATCCTTGCCTGTGTTGCATTAGCCACTTAACATGACCTAGGGACATGCATGCGCTAACTAGTTTCTTGTTTTGTACGAGCACGATGTAAGTATTTTACGCTTTAGCATACCACATGCGTGTGAATGTTGCCATGACAGTATGCTTACCATGCGGCTAAGTGCTTATGTGAGATAAACTGTTTGAATGCCTGTGGGTGAAGGTTGGGTTGCTTGAGTTGGAAAACTCATTGAAATCCGTGTTTTAGCCTACTTGCGAGTAGCAAATTCCAAAGCATTTTCAAAACGAACGGATATGCAATGTTTGTTTCCAAATTAAGCGATCTAGTCTATACTTGTTTCTTTGTCGCATAACATAGTAATTCTAGGTTAATAATTGGAATAAGAACACATAATGTTTTCAAAACGGATATCACGGTTAGTAGAGGCGGTCTTCGGCCGGCGAAAAGGTGCTCATAGTGACCTTCGATCGTACCCAAGCTCGAGCCAAGATCGCTTTGGTGATAGCGGACCACGTGGCCTTTGGCACGAGTCAGGGTTTCCTAAATTTTCCATTTTAAAATATTTAGGTGGCGACTCTGTATCTGTCAAAGCAGTCCATGTTTGGCACTACTTTTTCAAAATCTATTTTTTCTTCAAACGATTTGCGAGTTGGACTCTTTGGTTCAGATTTAGAACATAACACACAAAAAAGGGAGTCATGGTGAAGTTCCTCATGAGCTTATTGATTTGGCGACTTCATTTGAAAGGGAGTTTAGAGAGCTTGACTCGAACTCATGATATCTGTTTTGACTACACTTATGTGTTTCTTTGCATTGCATGTGCATTGGTGCGCCTAGGACACCGTGTTGGCCATCTGCTATTCTGGCGGTTTCTTTGGAGGCTTGTCTTATCAAGGCATGACCATAAGGTTGACGATTGCGGGCTCTGCCGATGTAGAACACAAACCCCGGTTTTACCGGGGCACCCTTTTTGACCATTCGACCTAGTGCATATTCGGATCCATAGTGACCATTCCAAATTAGGACAGGTTGCTTACCCGATATAGGTTGTTTGAAACCGCTGCGTGTGTAGTGAAACCCTAGCTCCTGACAAAATAGGACAGGGAAACCCTACCCCAACATAGGGGTGTATTGGCTCTCCTTTACCTGCTATGTGCTTTTAGAATGTATCTCTGCAGGGAACGCATATACCAGTTTGCAAGTCTGGGTATCCGACCTGCGGGCACCAGTATCAGTAGTTTGAGAATCAGTTATATCTGCGGGTATCAGATTCAGATTTGGGGCAGTGCTCTCGGGGAACAGTGATCAGTAGTAGAGTACAGTTGTCCGGCTGCATCCGTGTTTGATCAGTAGTAAAGTACAGTAGTAGAGTACACTTGCGCACTGCATCTTCTATACTGCCTTGCATCTGTTTACCCTGAACATACCCTTGCACTGTATTTCTTACACTGCCTTGCATCTGTTTGTCCTGCTTACAAGGAGATTCATATGCTTTTCGAGGATACAGAACCACCTCCGCGAGGGAGTGGTGTTGGAGCTGCCTGACGCAGTATGCCACATTGTTGCCATATGGGCTCTCACGTCTCACTGCGAGTCGGCCTCTACTGGGAGCTTTAGTAGAGAGGTGGTGGGATACCACCGATTCCCTCCATTTCTCTACAGTAAGGGAGATGACGATGACTCCCTTTGACTTCTCCATGCTCACCGGCATAGGAGTAGGGGGTCATTCGATTCCTTACGACACCGACATGGGCGAGTGGGAGACCGCCCAGATCTACCTGCTAGGGATTCGCCCACCTGTCTCTTGATCTGGGATGGTGCGATATACTTGGTTCGCTGATCACTTCAGAGGGATGACACTGATGACCCATAAGGAGACTGAGTACTATGCTCGAGATTTTTCTCATTTTCCTGTTTGGCAGTACTCTGTTCGCCGACCAGGCGAACACCGTCAGGCTCTATCTCCTGAGTGCATTGGTGGACCTGCCTCGCGTCCGATTCTACGATTGGGGCGGTGTAGGCTTGGCCACATTATATGGATACATGAGCTCCTCTTCCCACCGGAGCGGGCATCTGCTAGAAGGCTACTGGAGAGCCTGGGAGGTACACCCTACCCTGCTGCTTTATATTTATGCTCTTCATTTTCTGTATACTACACACTGCACACATCTGATTTCTGGTTTTACCCGTACACTACACATACTGTATACTTTCTGCACACATTGATTTCCGCTTTATCTGTACATTGCACACACTAATAGATATACTCACTGTTACCCTTCCACCTTCTGCAGCTATGGGTGTATGCCTATTTCCCGAGGCTTGCCCCAGAGCCAGAGGTAGAGATACCACCCATGGTGCCATACTCACACAAATATGACAGGAGGTGCCAGCGGAGGCCCCAAGAGTCATTCTCATTCTTCCGCCAATTCTTCGACACAGCGACCATGGTAGAGATAACTCAAACCTTATAGTTATTTCAGCTTTGCTTCATACTACATCCTTAATGACAGCTAATAATCTGTATATTCACTATCTGCAGATCACCTGGCAGCCGTGGGCAGCGATGCCTGACGGGGTCAGAGATCAGTTAGTGGGCGCTCAGGAGGCCTCTTGGTTCTGAATCTTGCTCGAGGGACCAGTTTGCTGGGTGTGGTTCTTGGGAGAGCAATTTCTATAGCAGAGCCTCGGCTTGCCCGAGCCAGTAGTCCAGATTCTACCTCCTTCTTACATGAGGACTACAGAGAGGTATACCACACAAGAGATGATTAATTTCACAAGAGGTTGGGATGCCGACTTCTTCCGACTTGAGGGTGATTACACTGCCTTCATTCAGACATATCACATGCCTTGGGGCTTCGCCTTGGTGAGGTGAAGAGCGAGCTCTCATTCTTGAGGGAGTTGGGGGATCCAAGACTACTCAAGCCCAGGCCCATTACAAGAGAGGCTCCCAGACGAGGCAGATGGAGGGATGACTAGAGCTGCCCACCACACTGACCTACTGGGGATCCAGAGGGGAGACTTATTAGGTTCCCATTGAGCCTGCACCCGTTGGTCACGAGCTCGTTGGAGTTCGAGGCTCGACTCCGATATGTATCATACTTTACGTTTTGCACAGTCAGTTCATTTTAGTTAGGCTTTGTAGACCACTGATCATCTCAATACATTTGCAGGCCTTCATAGAGTACACTGGACAGGCTCTCGAGCTGGCAGCTTCTCTGATGGGGATGGTTCAGACCAGTCTGAACCTTCTCAGTCTGTATAGGATCCCGGTAAGTTTCCTTTAGTTTGCATTTCATGCCCTGAATTTCTCTGCTGACACATATTAGCATTTCAACTGCAATTTGCCCCATACTGATCTAAATACATTACATTATCAACATTGCATTGATACACTGCTCTCATACACTGCATTTCAACATTATACTCATCTTTGCATACCATAATTGATGCATTTGACAAACTGTTCTTTTCAGGTCCCTTTTTAGATGCCAATTCCACCGGGCGCCCTAGCGGGAGCTACTGGAGGACCTTCAGTGCCTCCCCGAACAGTAGGGAGGGAGAGACGAGGGACTCCAGCACACTGCCAAGGCGGAGCCAGACATACTTGTGCCGAGAGCAGTTCACCAGAGCCTATCTCGGAGGATGATAAGACAGACAAGGACGCAGAGCCAGCGAGCCCATAGTCAGAGTCGTCTGAGGGTGGAGGCGACGGCACCAGCTCGAGTTCTGTGGATGGTGGCGATGCCGAGGAGAGGGCTGAGGAGGGTAGCGGAAATGGATCTGGATCGGGTTCCGGCTCAAATTTAGACAGCTGACGCAGATTCAGATGCTTTTTGCTTTAGTTTTCTTTTTACTAGTTATTAGCACATTGTACAGCCTTAGACAACTTTTCTTTTCTTAAAAACTTGTACTTTTTGTAAAAAGAAACCATGATTGGAATGGAAATTCAACTTTTGGTTTAAAAAATGTGGTATTTTGCATTCTAAGCATCGTATAACATTGCACATCATGAAAATGAGATTGATCTTTATTGAAAACTGTACATCCAAATTGCATTGTCTTAATCAAGTAGCAAACCAACCAACAACTGAACAAAACAAAACAAAACAACTCAAAAAATAACATGAATACAACTTGATAAGCAAATTACAACAGCTTTATAAATAGCATAAATACAACTCGATAAGCAATTTTGACAAAATCCTTAAAGAAAGACAGAAGAAATGCACCAAGAATGGAATAAAACACAGGTTCTTGGCATTTTCAACACGTAGAAGGAACAAAAGGCAAAATAGTAGGCCACCAGCCATAAATAGATGCTGCCGACCATCTAAAAATGGTTGTCGGCCACTAGTGCTGGCCAGTCGGCTACAAAATTGGCCGGTCGGCCGTCAATAGAGGAAACCTCCAGATTGCTGCCACCTGTCTTCCATTCAGCACCTTATCTCCTACAAAAACTCCAGCTTTGGGGTTTCTTCAATTCAGCACTATTTTTGCCACAAATGGAGCCATTCTTTGCCGAAAATCTCTCTAATTGGATTACAACTTTAGATGGCTCGAAAAAGTTGAATTTCCATGGTTTCGGGCTAAATGCACTATTCCCGCTAAGTCGTACTTCACTGTGTTTTCCATTCCTTCACGCCGTGGTTAGATGTTGGAATCCGGTTACACACGTTTTTAGCTTCGGGGTACAAGAGATATGCCCCACAATCGAAGAATTCAAAGGTTTGATGGAATCCCAACGTGACGAGGAGATCCTGCTCCAGTCTCATTTTGGCCACATCAAGGCTTTAGGAAGGATGTGCAGGCTCACTTTACAGGATTCCCGTTCTTTGGTTCACAACAGGGAGTTAGACATCCCTAACTTAGTTCATCGATTTTCTGATGTCGGTGACCGCAGTGACCGTCTCTGACAAAGTTTTCAGCAACACGCCCTCTGCTTGTGTATGTTAGCTCATTTTCTACTTGCCCCTGGCTTCGGAGAGTCTAGCATTCGCTTGATCGAAGTTGCCCAAGGCTTGAAAGAGGGCAAGAGCTGCATTGGCTTGACATTAGCCGAGACTTTGATGGGCTTGGATGCTTTCCATCGTCGAGAGACATCCAAGTTTGCAAGAAGTCCACCACTTTTGCGGGTAATGTTTCCCACCCTTCTCACATGTATTTCTCACATCACTCGGCCCTTAGGCTCTGTTTTTTCTCAAGACCCTTTCCCACTTTTCTCTCCACATACACCTCTCTATTCTTTAATCTCTCTTATTTTTTATCCCTCCCTACTATGGTTGATGGAGAGGTTAAAGGTAGTGGACGCTTGTCCTGCATATTCAGCACGCGGCTATTTCTTCTGTCCACGGCTAGTCGATTTCCCGAACGAGGGATGGTGGTGCCACTGGATGTGCAACAGATCTGCTGCTGACATTGCTTGGCATTGCCCCTAGTTTGACTTGCCTGAGATGAGCTACAACATGTCCCAACAGCCTGGCATTCAGTTGGTTGGCTTGACACACTGTGTCTTCTACTTTCCATTTCAATTCAAGTGTCAATTCGAACACGACCAAACTTGCCCAGAAGAGGGGGTAGAGTACCCAACTTCATTTCTAATCTGAGGCACATAACTAGCTCGGTATACCTCCAAATGGAGAACAAGAGAACTTCTGGCCCCCTTTCCCTATTTCAGTTGTGCCCTTTCTGGCGAATGCATAGCTTGGCTTGAAGATGAGGCACAAACCGGGCCTACTTTAGCATCTGAAGCTTCCACAAGCTCTGGGAGGGGACGTAGGAACACCTGACTTAACCATGCCCCAAGTTTATTGCTTTAATCTGTACTTTCAAGTTTTCTTTTTGAATGTAATAAAAAAGCAACTTCGATTTGTATCAAGAGTCGGAGAACTCTGTATTGAAATCAATGAAATTGAAGGTTGTGGGTACTGAAAATTTTCCGTTTGGGCGAAAAATGGTCTAAGTTGTAAAAACATTAATTTGAACAAAATCAACTTTTATTAAAACTTTTCAAAACCATTTTCGATAAGGATCACAACTGGACATGCCCAGAATCTATCCATGAGATGTACAACCCCAAATCCAACAACTGAAAAGTTGCCCCTTCTCTGAATAGCACTGCACTGGAGATCACAACCGAACTCTTGGATGTAGAAACGACAAAGATAACCAAAACAATCACATGGACACAGTTGATTTGGAAGTGTTTATGGCTGGACTTCGGAATGAAGTTGCCTACGTATCTCGAAGATGGAAATCAAGCCTTACACGTAGTTCGGTTCAGGTTCACTCGGGTTTTAACACTCTCCTTTTGCGCTCTAACTTTTGCCAAGGCCGTCCTTTCTGGGTTTTCAACCTTGCAAGCTCAGTTTTTGAGAGAATTCAAGGCCATCCAAGTCCATAAGAATGACAGCTCCTCCCGACCAAATAGATTTGATGATGTAAGGACCAGTCCAATTAGGTCTGAACTTGTCCCTAGGGCCATGGATGGGAGCTCGGTTGTCTTTGAGCACCAAATCCCCTTCTTTTAGATTCTTGGACTTAACTTTCTTGTTGAAAGCCCTGGCAATTTTGCGTTGATAACCTTGGACGCGGTACAGTGCTTTCAGCCTCCTCTCGTCGAACAGCATAAGTTCCTTGAACCTGCTCTGCTGCCAATCTGCTTTAGCGATCTAGCACTCAGCCATAACCCGCAGCGATGGTACCTCAATTTTAATCGGCAGAACAACCTCCATCCCATAAACTAGAGAATACAGAGTTGCCCCAGTAGAAGTTCGAATTGATGTTCTGTAGCCCCAGAGGGCAAATGACAGCTTATCTGACCAGTCCCTGTATGTTTCCACCATCTTCTGTAGATTATGCTTGATGTTCTGGTTGGCAGCCTCAACAGCTCCATTGGTTTGCGGCCAATATATGGATGACATATGAAAAGCCACGTTGTATTTCTCCAACAAGTCAATCACTTCCTTCTTGAAGTGGGAACCATTGTCCGAGATGATCTCATTTGGGACCCCATAGCGACAGATGATGTTATTCATGATGAAGTTGGCTACGTGCGATGCTTTCAACACTGCGTAGGCTTGGGCCTTGACCCACTTTGTAAAGTAGTCTATCACCACCAGGACGTACTCATGCCTGTTCGACCCCTTCGAAGTAACTACCCTAATAACATCAATCCCCTAGACTGAAAATGGCCACGGTGAAGTCATATTGTACAGCTTCGACGGCGGGATGTTCATGCGATTCACATGGATCTGGCATTTGTGGCATCACCGAACAAAACCAATATAATCCTCCTCCATGGTTGGCCAATAGTAACCCTGTCTGAGAATCTTCCAAGCTAGCATCACTCTACTCATGCACGCTCCGCACTCTCCTTTGTGGATGGTCTCCATCACGTGCCTCGATTTTTCAGCGTCAACACACAGTTTATGCATTCTCAGATGGCCACGTTTGTATAATTTACCCCCGCAAATGATAAACTGAGTAGCCATTCGTCGTATCACCCTCTTATCTTTGGCATTTGCCCCTGGTGGATAAGCCCCATTTTCCAAGAAGTTCCATATGTCATAATACCAGGGGTTTTGATCTTGTACCTCATGGATTGCGGCAATTAGCTCATAGGCCGGCACATACCTCTGTTCAATGATGATCGGACGCATCTAGACTCCCAAAGGGATGTCTATCATGGAAGATAGAGTTAATAAAGAGTCTGCAAACCTGTTGCTCTCTCTTAACAGATGCGTGAAGGTTAGTTTCTCAAACCTAGAAATCAGAGCATCCAGGGTTTGGTGATAGATTTTCATCCGTTTTTCTTTAACCTTCTAGTCTCCTTTCGCTTGAGACACAACTAGGTTCGAGTCCCCAATGACGTCCAACCATTTTGCACCTAGTTCCAGGGCGGCTTCCAAGCCAGTGATACGTGCCTCGTATTCTGTCTCGTTGTTCGATACTTTAAATCAGAGTTTGAATGCTAACGGTATGTGGGAATTGTCGAGTGCTATCAGCAACACCCCTATCTCATACCCGTACTGATTAGACGCTCCGTTAAAGTACATAGTCCAAATCTCTTCTTCAACCCGCAGAATGGCCTCATCTGGGAATAGATACTCTACTGCTTCATCTTCCTCCACTGGGTGATCGGCTAGGAACTCTGCTACCGCTCTCCCTTTCACAGACTTGTGAGTCATGTACTTCAAATCAAATTCGGAGAGAAGAAGCAACCAACAGGCTAGCCTACTCATAAGTGCCGATTTCTCAAAGAGATATTTGATGGGATCTAATCTCGAAACCAGAATTGTGGAGTGAGCTAACAGGTAGTGCCTCAACTTCCTGGTAGCCCATACTAAGGCCAAACAAGCCTTCTCAAGCGGAGTGTAACGGGTCTCATATTCCAGCATCTTCTTGCTCAGGTAATAGATGGCTTTCTCCACCTTATCCTTAGATTCCTATGCAAGCATGCAGCCCGTAGTCGTGTCGGTTACTGACAGATACAAAATCAATGGTTTCCTTGGCTCTACCGGTGACAACACGGGTGGGTTCTGTAGATACTGCTTGATCTGCTCGAAAGCAACTTGCAATCGATCATCCCATTGGAATTTCTTTCCTTTCTTCAAGAGACCAAATAGTGGTTCACAAGTCAAGGTTAATTTTGCAATAAACCGTCTTATGAATTGCACCTTACCCAGAAAGCCTTGCACCCTCCTTTTTAGTCCTTGGTGGTGGCATTTCTAGTATGGCCTTGATTTTGGAAGGATCAACTTCAATGCCCCTTTGTGTAATCAAGAACCCCATCATTTTTCTTGCTGTGACACCAAAAGTACATTTCTGAGGATTCAGTCGCAACCAATACTCTCTGATCCGTTAGAAAAAAAATTTCAAGGCGGTGTAGTGGCCTTTTCTTTCTTTAGACTTGACAATCATGTTGTCCACATACACCTCAACCTCTTTGTGGATCATATCATGCAAGATTGTAGTTGCAGTTTGTTGATAAGTAGCCCCAACATTTTTCAAACCAAACGGCATCACCCTATAACAGTAAGTTCCCCGTGGGGTGGTGAAGGAAGTTTTCTCCTTATCTTCGGGTGCCATCAAAATCTGGTTGTAACCGAAAAACCAATCCATAAATGAGAGCAACGCATGCCCTGTGGTGAAGTCCACCAATTCGTCGATATGTGGCAGAGGCAAGTCATTCTTCAGACTGGCTTTGTTTAGATCCTTGAAGTCAACGCATACCCGAATTCTGCCATCTTTTTTTGGCACCGGAACTATGCTGGCCAACCAAGTAGGATACTCAGATACTAACAGGAACCCTGCATCAATATGCTTGGTGACCTCTTTCTTGATTTTCAGAGCCCAATCCGGGCGTATTCTTTGAAGCTTCTGCTTGACGAGTCGGGCCTCAAGGTCAAGAGGGATCCGGTGCTGTACAATCTCAGGATTGATTCCAGGCATGTCTTCGTAAGACCACGCGAAAACAACTTTGAAATCTTTTAATAAAGCGACTAAGTGCTCACGCTCCTCCAAAGACAACATGGACTTGAGCTGGACCAACCGCGAATCCTTCTCAGTACCCACATTAATTGAAGTGATTTCATTAACCAAAGGCTTTACAAACCTCTCTTCCTCTTGATCAATCAAATGCTTCAGAACCGGAGGAATTTCTTCCTTGTCATTTTCATCAACCCGCAGCAGTACCATTCTCATTTACAACTTCTAGTTCGTTTGATTCTTTGGTTACAACCGACTTGAAAGAAAAAGAAAAAGACGACCTAGAAAAAACAACAGCATCCGGGTTATCAACCCCAGGAATACCGGACTCTGACTCAGAAGAACTGGAATCTGATTCTAACTCCACGGACTCTGTGGAATCAGACTTCGGTTCACCACCTGACTCAGAACTGCTGGACAAAAAGCCTTCCTCATACTGCCAAATGAGGGAGGGTGCGATAGATGCCTCCAGAATGCTGGAAGAAGGGCCCACAACCATTTGATCTCCAATCTTGGAAACAGAGAAATCATCCCCCAAGCACTCCAGTGTGATATGAGGATCTGAGAGGAGACAAGCCAGCGCTGCTGCTATATCGAGTTCCATGCTATCGGACTCATCCTCTTTGCAATGCTCAGTCTCAACTGGTAGGTCGGTCTGCTCTTCTACAACTTCATCCCCTTGTAACTGAAGGTCAAAAAAGATCTCAAAGCCGAGCAAGCGTCACTTCTCAGAATTCAGCTATGGCTCCGGAAAGCCACAAAACAGGAAATCTTCTCCCTCTCGGACGAAGCGTCCATTTAGGGTTCCTTGAATAGGTCTATGCACCAGCTTCTATTGCTTCTCTACTTGCTTAGCCTTGGCTCTTCCACCCATCTCCTTTCCCTTCCTTGCCCAATCCTCTTTGGTAGGCGCGTAACCTAGACGAAAGGTATAAGGGTTGTGCGACACTTCAGCCAATGCAGCGACGCCCTTCCGACCGCTCCTTCCCAATCCCATTCTGGGTATATGTCGAAGCTTATTCATGAGGTAGACAGATTGTGCACTGACGTACAGTCCCTCATCAACAACCATAATATCGTGCACTACCTGGGCCACGGCCAAGGTGAATCTCGATAAAAAGCCATCATCCTTGCCGTGTACAATTTCCAAAACCGGTGTAGTAACCTCCGGCGGCGGATGTATGGAAGAGTTCCCAAAAACATTTGTTACCCGCTTCCCATGGAGGTACTTCAACATCTGATGCAAAATGGAAGAGACAACTCTCACTTGATGTAGCCACGACCATCCAAGGAGTCAATTAAAGGTGGCTAGAACATCCAAGACATGGAAATCAATGTCTTGTTATGTTGGGCCGACCTGAGTTCTGATCTGAACCATCCCCATCACTTCCCAACTTGTGTTATCATAAGCTTGAATCACCTGGGCTATTCATGCAAAATTTGTCGGCTTCAAACCGATGGCATAGGCCATGCATGACGGGCATACATTAATTGCAGATCCCGTATCAACCAGGACAATTGGTATCGACTTCTCTTTACACTCCACAGAGATGTAGAGTGGCTTGTTGTGCTCAGAGCCCTAAGGCGGAAATTCTTTGTTCGTGAATGTCAAAGTCGAGTGAGGCGCCACCTGAGAACACTAGTCCCACTAACTGCTCGGGAGTTGTATCGATAAGAAGCTTAGCCTTGTCCATTGCTGATAGGACGGCTCGTCTATGCACCCTTAAGGCCATGAGTAATCCCCAAATGGAGATGTCTTCTTGAATTTTCTTCAGTTGCTTCAGTACAGCTTCCTCCTCTAAAAATTTCTCTTTCTGTTTCTCTACTTCCATGTCTTTTCCCGACGCTTCCGGTTGGTCCAAGTGTGGGGGCTTAAAATACCGCCCACTCCGGGTCATGTGATCAACCTCCTCGGTGTACCAAATATCATCTGGTTGATTCTGTCCCCAGTCCTCATCAGTATGGGCAAGACGTAAATTATCGTCTTCCCACCACATTCCCTCGGCAACTGACAAACAACTGTCCGGTTCCACTGTAACTGTTCCTGTGTTCACGACACAGGACCTTTGGCTTTTCTAGCCCTTTGATCATTCTCAATTCTCTCCTGCTCAAACCGCTTTAGCGCGACCTCCTGTTCCATGTCAGCTATACACAAACTGCCCAATTCCTGAGCAAAATTCTCAGTACCGGTGCTCTCTGGCAACTCCCCCTTGTTCTTGACCATTCTGGCCGCTGTAGACATTCCTGTTTCTGACTATCCTTGCCTTGGCTGAGACCCCTCATCAACATCCGGCTCGTCACTAAGCCACCCTGTGTTATCTGTTGATCTTTTCGCATCAAACCAACCGATCTGTACATCCCCTAGATCCCGTTCATCAAAGAACTGCAGGTTGCTGATATCGTCCTCAAGCTTGGCTAGATCATCCAGCCCCTGGCTTGGCCCCGTCGTCCTGGACGACATTTACCTCCATCTCCATTGGCAATTCGACCCTCGACTTAGCCTGGCTCGTTGGCACGATGTAGCGGCAAGGGTTGTATGCTTCCTCAGTTAAGCTCTCGAAGCCCTCAAGCATGTCTTCTACCATAGCCATCACGACGGGTTTGGTTTGGGGTAGGGACGTGCTCATCATGCACAAGTCTGTGCTTTTTGGAATGAACAACGCCGGCTTAGGTAGGTGGGAGAGAGTGATGTATATGCTGGGGTCGTATGGGACGGCCATTATTTGGATCAAGTTTACTTGCCTCGGTGGAGGAGGGGGTTGGTTATGTGGTGGGAGAGGGTTTGTAGTGACGTTTGGCTTCTCAAGAGGTGCTATTACCTTGTTGTCAATGAAATCTTAAATCTCATGACGGAGTCTAAAGAATTAGTCAGTGTCATGACCATACTGTTGATGGAAGGTGCAATACTTGGCCAAGTTGTGTGTAGAAGGGAGGGGATTTGGCAGTGGGCATGGTTCTAGGGGCTTCAGATGCCCTTTTCTGAGTAGAACCCCCAAGGCTTTGGACAGAAACATGTAAAGTGGGGTGAAAATCCTCTGGCCCCTGGGTGGGTGTAGACCGCTTGAACTCACTCCACGCGCGAAGGCGCGAATTAGGTTCATAGCTACTGTAGTTCGGACTCCTGTCACAGTTCTGTATCTACTATCACAAAGTGCAATGTAAGACTGATAAATCACCAAAGAGTCCAAATCTGGCAAATCGTTTTGGAAAATCAATTTTGATCAAGAAGTGCCAGACATGGACTGTTTTGCCAGATTACAGAGTCGCCACCTAAATATTTTGTCTATGGGAAATTTAGGAAACCCTGACTCGTGCCTAAGGCCATGTGTCCATCATCACCAAAGTTGCCTCAGCTCGAGAACTTGGGTACGAGGGGGGAAGGTCCTGAAATGAGCACCCCCGCTCGCCCGATCAAAGGATCGACCTCTACTAAGCATGATATGTTGTTTTGAAAACACATATATTCTTATTCCAGTTCTTTAGCTAACTTACTACGTGATGCGCACAACACACAAGTATAGACTTGATCACACGTATTGGAACAAAACAACTCATCTTTGTTTTTCGAAAATGGTTTGAAAGTGCTACTCGCAAGTAGGCTAAAGCACGGATTGGCTACCCTCAAGCTTTCATCCGCAGGCATTCAAGCAGTTAAACACTTAAGAAAATAGCCTCATGGCAAGCATGCTGTCATGGCAACACTTACACACATGCAAGGATGCTAAAGCGTAAACACTTACAGTGTATTTCGAGCCAAAACAGAAGCTAGTTAGAAATCATGCATAATCCTAGCTATGTCAACAATGCCTAATGCAACACATGCAAAAATGCAACCAAAATAGGCTCGGTTATCTAGAATGGCATATGAATGCAAAACTTGATAACATGCTTTGAAATACATATTCAGGAAAGTGTATTGAAATACAATACAATTTGAATGATGCGCCGAGCCCAGTGCATGCAAGACAAATGAATGATGCACACATGCAAAGCATAAGATATGCTAATTGAAATATGCCCTAAACTAACCATCGGAAGCGGTAAGTAAAAGGGAGAAAGAAGTGGGGTTGGAAGACATGCACACACACACACACGCACCCTTATTACAACATTTTCCCTCTCGATGGAGGGTCCGAATAAATAGGCCAAGCTACGCTAAGCTAAGCTACTTATTATAAAGAAAAACTAATTAACTATTCTAGTTAACTAATTACTTATTACAACACAAATCGATTAGCTAAGTACATTAACTAATTAAGTACAAAATTGACGAATTAACTAGTTAATCAAAGCAGTTAAAAGGAGCCTCAGGGCGAGGAATGCATGCATGCTTGGTTGCTTCTTCTCGAAATCCCGTCGCCTTACCACCGGTTGCCCCCTCTGTTTGCGTTCACTTTGATTCTGAACACCAAACCCATTCCCAGTCTGTCTCTGCTCCAGAACCAGAACAACCTTGAACCATTTTCAGGTTGGTGGACTGCGGGCCACCAGGGAAGGCTGTAGGCCACTTGTCGACCACTTCAGTAGGCTGTAGGCCACTTCCTCTGGTCAGTCGTCCAGTTGCTTCTGCACACCTCCATTTTGCTGCAAACAGAGTTCAACAAGGGCAAAGCAAGGCATTGGTAGGGCATGTGTGTACAACCACCCTCCTTATCATTTCTCAAGCTTAAAGGAGTGCGGTACTCGGCTCTCAGGCCACCAATCGAGCATCGCAATGCACGATGGCCGAGAAGCTGAGTTTGTACAAGTTAATGAATGCACAAGTAACATACAAGACTTGAGAGGCCTCCACCCTATCATGCACGATCAAGGGGGACGGCGACTAAGAAATGAGGCACGTTTCATCACTTCAAGTATGAAATGCCCTCGTTTCTCATGTTTGGATTAATGTCCGATCCAAACACATGCAATGCATCACACATGCAAATAACATGCTTATCTATCAATGCTAAAGTGGCATGCACAAGGCTCTATCATATAAGCAATGCACGCATGGCATGTTTAGAAGCTAAGGCATCAAAGCTAGTGAAGTGTATTACACATGAGGCATGCACTACAATGCTCAAATGGTCAAACCACACATGGACAGACCTACATCATGCCAAAACAGTGGCACAATCATGCTGGAAATGAAGCACCAAAAGCTACAACAACATGCTCATGCATTGGCTCGCAAGCTAGGCATTAAACACAACTTTCAAACACAATGAAGAAGTGATAAACAAGAGAGTATGGCAAAGATGTAGGCACTAAAATTGCATACCAAAAGATGCTATATCATGCAAACAACACAAATATGGCATGCTTAGAGGACTCAAGCATAAAAGCTAGTGAAGTACACAATGCCAGGACTATGCAATGCTATGCACAAACAACCAAACCAGCCCTAAACAGACCTCATGCATGCCAAGACAGTGGCAAGAACATGCTCAAACTAAGGCTCAAAAGAGTAGCAAATCATGCTCCTTTGGTAGCTCACAAATAAGTCAAAAGGCACAACTCTTAAAAGGTCTCAAGAAGTGAAAGAAGTGAGAACATGACACGTGTATATGCTCTGAAATTACATGCTAAATGATGCCAAAACATGCAACCATCACAAATATAGCATGCTAAGGTGCTCAAAACTCAAGACTAGATATGGCACTTGCACCATAGCCATATCAAGCAAGCCCCAAAGGACCAAGATCACTCAAAATAGTCCTAAGTCATGTCAAAACAATGCTAGAAACATGATGAAGTGTAGTCAAAACAAGCTAGGATGGTAAGCCAAAACACTAAGCTGTAGACACCCCATTTTTGACCGACCTTAAGACTCAGACGTCACCGATTGAGCGCTCGGTGATGTTGCATACTGTGCTCGTTCAGAAGTCTCGGAGTCGCGGCCGTGCGCCCTGCCTCCGGACTTCCGAATTCTCTTTTGTGCCTTGTCTCGGTTTGCGAACCCGACTCGGTTTTCTCTGTTTTCTTTCCTGAGGGAAGGGAGTGGTCCTGTAGACTATCTCCCGGTGGCCGTGAGCTACTTTTCGTGGCCGTAGGCCATTTAGCCATTCGGAGCGGTTCGGTTTTGAATCGTCGGGCCGTGTGCCTCGGCTGGGACCGCCCAACCATCTCCGAGTTCTCGGTTTTGGGCGGAGACCTCTGTTTTGTAGTTCGAGAACAGGGGCCTCGATGCCCACCGTGGCCGTATGCCACTTCGGTGCTTATGGCGGTTTTGGGGACCCTAAATTGCGGTTTGGGCCCGAGCATTCATTTGCATTGGTTTTCTCGATTTTTGGCGAGGAACCTCTTTTGTCATTACAAGGAACCACAGGGGCCTTTGATACCCGCCGTGGGTATGCCACTTGCCGGTGCCCTACGGCCCACTTTCGAGACCACGACTGCGTGTTTCGGCTCCCGAACCCTCATCTTGCATTTTTGGGCCCGACCGAACTTGAGATAGTCATATTTTGAGGTCCTTTTCATGTTTGATTAAGGACCTTTTACTGTTGACATCTCCATTTGTCACTTGCCTTTTTACCTCTTTTTGGGCCTTTTTGCGGTATTTTAGGCGTACTTGTGGGCTGCGTTGGACTTGGTAAACTACAAAGCGTCTTATTTTGAGCCCCTCTTCGACTTTGTTGAAGGGCTCTCGCCATTGAAACCCGTAGCTACCACTTTCCTTTTGGCCATTTTTGGAGGAAACTTGAAATGTTTCCCCCCCTTTTTTCCCCCCTCTTTTTCCCCCTCTTTTCTAAACGTTTTTGCCTATTAATACAGCCCTCCAGATCTGTTTTAAGGGTTAGAAAATCTGGTTTGAGAGCTCCTATATTGTATCTCTCTCTCTCTATAATTCCAAGCTCCAAAACTCTCAAAAATCTTCCAAGTTTGGCACCATTCCTTCACCACCACCTAGCACCACCACCACCACTCCATTTCCGGCAGCAAGGAGGGATTTTCAGAGGCTAGGAGGCTCTGTTTTTCAGTTCAAAAGGCAGCCAAGATTGGTCTACAAGGGTGAGTCTCGTTTTTCCCCTTTTTTGCTCTTTTTGGTCTATTTCTTAGCCCTCTTTTCCCACTGTTTTGAGCTCCGGCCCTAACTGAAAGGGGCCTTATTTTGAGCTATTCTACATGTTTGTTTAAGGGCTCAACCCTGTTTGAGCCCTCTATGATGCACTTGTTTCAATATCATTCTTTATGCCATTATTTTGCATGCTTTGTTTGGCTCATGAGTAATCTGATTTTGAGCATGACATCTACTGTAAATATGCATATTTGGGCTCCTCTTCAATGTTGTAGAAGGAAATTTTGCTGTTTGAATTTTCTATATACTACTTGTCTCAAGACCTCTCTTTGGTTCATTATTTTGCATGCCTTTTTAAG
Organism: Camellia lanceoleosa; assembly: GCA_025200525.1. Classification (NCBI taxonomy): domain Eukaryota; kingdom Viridiplantae; phylum Streptophyta; class Magnoliopsida; order Ericales; family Theaceae; genus Camellia; species Camellia lanceoleosa. The sequence goes on from CM045760.1 coordinate 13,748,545, forward strand.
CTCACCATGCTTCGGATTTCAGCCTTCATCAGGCCTAGAGAGAGACTTATTTTTGTCTCCTTGTCATGTTTTGTTTAGGATCTTAAGACATTTGGTGTATATTTTTGGTACTTCCTTTGAAATCCTTTCATTTTACCGTAAATTTGCATGCTTTGTTAGACTTGTTTAGCTACTGTTTTGAGCCTCCATCAGGCTTAGGGAGTGTCTTGTTTTGGTCTATTCTACACTTTTTGTCAAGGGTATTAAGTGGTTTGGTGCATCCATTTGGTACCTCTCTTTATAACCCTCTTTTGGCCCTTATTTTGCATGCTATGTTTAGCATATATACATACTGATTTAGAGGTTGTCATCTCTTGAATTTGTGAATATTTTTGGCTCATCTTTATTGTTGTAGAACTGATTTTTTGGGTTTGAGCATTGTAGATATCACTTGCTTTGTAAATCCCCTCTTTTACCGTATTTTTGCATGCTAATGTTGCCATGTCTATGCTTACATTTTGGATATGTTTATTACTGAAAAATGCCATATTTGGGACTGCCTTGCTACTGTTATTGCTGCCATGATCGTATTTTGCATGTATAGCATGGCTATAGGCCATTTCGGGGCTTAATTTCACATTTTCGGGATGATTGCATGCTTCGGTTGTCATTTCGTATCATTTCGGGGCTGTTTTACATCATTTGTGAGTGCTGAAATTTCTTTGCCATGCTTGCATATCATTTCCCATGTCATTTCATGCCTTAATGCTTTGCCTCGGTTTGCGTGCCGCAGTGCGCATTTCGAGGCTGCCGTTATCCTCGGCCTCCATTGAGTGAGCTGAGGCTCTCCCATGTTGGTGTAAGCCCATCGCGGCATTCCGTATGCCATTTCATTGCATTTCATCATCGCCTCGATTTGCGCGCCTGTGGGCACGCGTTTCGAGGCACTTTGGTTTTATCCGATTTTTCATTTCATCATCGCCTCGATTTGTGCACGTAGCGCACGCGTTTGAAACGCCGGTTTATCCGATTTTCATCTTTCATCATCGCCTCGATTTGCGCGGCGCTACGTGGCACGTTTGGCACTTGCCGATTTATCCGATTTTCATCTTTCATCGCGCCTCGATTTGCGGCGCTGTGAGCGCAGCGTTTGGCTGCCGGTTATCGATTTTCATCTTTCATCATCGCCTCGATTTGCGCGCGCTGCACGCAGCGTTTGGCCGTTTATCCGATTTTCCATCTTCATATCGCCGCCTCGGTTTGCGTGCTGTAGGCGCGCATTTGGCGATACATTTTTATCCGCTTTACATTTCATGCCGCCGCCTCGGTTTTGCGTGTCGCGGCGCATTTTGAGGCACCTCGTCTATCATTCCGGCATCCCATGTGAGTGCGGTGTGAGGCCCTCATGTTGGTATAAGCCCAATTGCATTCGCATGTCATTCGCATCGCCTCGGTTTTGTGACGCGGCACGCATTCGGCGGCTTTTATCCGACGGCGGCCTATGTGAGTGTGGTTGAGGCCCTCTCATGTTGGCGTAAGCCCAATTTGCATTTTCATGTTTGTATGCCATTGCCTCGGTTTGCGTGCGGGTGTGCCGCATTTAAACTTCATTATCGGCGGCGGCTTATGTGAGTCTTGGTGAGGTCCTCTCATGTTGGCGTAAGCCCAATTTGCATTCCGTATGCCATTTCATTCCATTTTGTCATCGCCTCGGTTTGCGTGCCTGTGTGCACGCATTTCGAGGCACTTCAGTTTTATCCGATTCGCATTTTGTCATCGTCTCGGTTTGCGTGCTGTGTGCACGCGCATTTGGCTTTACCGGTTTTATCCGATTTTGCGATTTTCATCATTGTCTCGGTTTGCGTGCCCGTGTGCATTTGAGGCTGCCGGTTTTATTCGATTTTGCATTGCATCATCGCCTCGGTTTTGCGTGCCCGTGTGCCGCATTTCGAGGCACTGGTTTATCCGATTTGCATCGCACATCATCGCCTCGGTTTACGTGTCCGTGTGCACGCATTTCGAGGCACGCAGTTTTTATCCGATGTTCGTTTCATATCATCGCCTCGGTTTACGTGCCTGTGGGCGCGCATTTCGAGGCACTCCGATTTTATCCGACTTGCATTACATGCCATCCTCGTTCGCGTGCCGCGATGCACGCTTTTGGCGTCTTATTTTCATCTCATTTTCACAAGATAGTACATACTAGGTCGCAGTGCATCTTAGATTACATTCATACATTTTCTCGATTTGCGGCGCCGGGTAGCACGTTTGACATCTCATTTTATAGCATTGCGCATGCTGGGTTGCATATTAGTTGCATTTCATGCATATCATTGCATATTGCACGCGGAAGCGAGCGCGTTTTGTACTCGAGTAGCGGGCAGTCTCAATTCCCAAGTCACCACCACTCCGGATTACCCATGATGGAGTTAGGTTTTGTTATAGCATTCATACGCATTCATCCCTATATTGAGTCGTGCAATCCGATTCCTCGGCCATCATGCATCGGTATGCGTGATTGGTGGCACGAGGATCGAGGTATGCATATATTTGGGAAATACATTGCTATGCCCTTTTCCTGCTCTCTGTTACAGCAAAATCGAGGATCAACAACTTTCGGTCGTGGCGCATTTAATCAAAGCAGTGATTGGGGCATCCGTGATTTTCCACACCAGTGACCCAATGGCATCTATCGAAGCAAAAGCGGTCCACGGCTTGCATGCCCTTTTACAAGTTTTCTTAGTTTAAATTGTTAATTAGTTAGGAATCTGTATATTCTTTTATTCGGACTGTATATTTATTCGGACCCTCTGCGCGAGGGCATAACTGTAATAAGGGTGTGTGAGTGTGATGTATGTCTTCCAACCCCCATTTCTTTCTCCCTTTTATTTACCGCTTTGGATGGTTAGATATAGGGCATATTTCAATTAGCATCTGATGATGACATGTTTGCATCATTCATCTGTTTTGCACGCACCGGGCTCGGCGCATCATACAAACTGCATCTGTATTTCAATTCCAAATTGAGTACATGATAGTTGTAGCATTCCATATGCCATGTTTAGAACATGAACGCCATTAGTTTGCATTTTTGCATGTGTTGCATTAGGCATTTCAGCACATTTAGGATCATGCATGATTTCTAATCAGTTTTCTGTTTTGGCTGGGAGTACTCGGTAAGTTTTATGCTTTAGCATTCTTGCATGCGTGTGAGTGAATGCCATGAAAAGCATGCTTACCATGAGGCTATGTGCTTATGTGATATAACTGCCTTGAATGCCTGTGGGTGGAGGTTGAGTTATTTGAATTGGGACAATGCATTGACTGTTTGTTTTAAGCCCACTAGATAGTGGCAACATCACTGTTTTCTAAGCCCACCCGAGGGTGGCAAATCCGCATTTTAGCCTACCTGCGGGTAGCACCTTCACACCATTTTCAAACAAACAAACATGAAATGTTTCGTTCCAATTCAGACGGCCCAGTCTATACTTGTTTGCTGCGAGCATCACATAGTAACCTAGGCCAATAATCGGTTTAAGAACGCACAAAGTTTTCAAAAACAGATATCATGGTTAGTAGAGGCCGGTCTTTGACCGGGCGAGAGGGGGTGCTCACGATGTGACCTTCCCTAATCGTACCCAAGTTCCCGAGCCAACTTTGGTGATGACGGACACGTGGCCTTCCGGCACCGAGTCAGGGTTTCCTAAATTTCCCATTTTAAAATATTTAGGTGGCGACTCTACATTATCGCAAAGCGGTCCATGTTTGGCACTTCTTTTCAAAAATCTGTTTTCCTTCAAAGCGATTTGCGGATTCGGACTCTTTGGTTCAAGATTGAGAACATAACAAAATCGAGTCGAGTATGGCGAGGCCCCAGCGTTATTCTGATTTCTGGCGACTTCTGAGGATTTAGAGAACTTGACTCGAACTCATGATGTCTGGTTTTGACTACGCTTGTGTGTTTCTTTGCATTGCATTTGCATTGGTGCGCCTAGGACCTGTGTTTGCCATATGCCATTCGAGCGATTTGGGAGGCTTGTCTTGTCAAGTCATGTCCGTAAGGTGATCGGCTCTGAGCTCTGACGACATGGGAACAAAACCCGGTTTCTGGGGCACCCTTTGACCATTCGACCTAGTGCATATTCGGATCCATAGTGACTATTCAAATTAGGGCGGGTTGCTTACCCGTTTATAGGTTGTTTTGAAGCGGCTGCGTCGTGGTGAAACCCCTAGTTCTGACGAAATAGGGCGAAACCCTACCCCAACATAGGGGTGTTTTGGCTCTCACTTATCTGTTATGTGCTTGTTAGAGTGTGCCTCTACAGGGAATGCATGTATCAGTTTTTGAGTTTGGGCATCAGGCCTGCGGGCACCAATTCAGTATTTTGGGCATCAGGCCTGCGGGCACCAGTTCAGTATTTCGAGATTCAGTTATACAGAGGTATCAGTTTGAAAGTAATTTTGAGGCGAGAACTTCGATGAGAGGGCACAGTCATCTTGTTATGCTCGTATCTGTTCAGGTGAAATTGGGCTGAGATGCTGTCCGTTTTCTCTTTTGCTAGGTAGTCCTAGAACCATAGCTTCAGAAGGCTCCACTATCCCCCGGGTACATTGGACTAGTGCTGATAGACTTTGTGAGGTCAGAGATTCAATTCAAGGTGTCGGTGTTTCTTTACGGAGGCGGTGAAAAGGACCAGTCGGGCACAGATCACCAGCTCAGCAGTTATCAGATCAGTGGCTCTTATCCACTCCACCAGTGAATAGTCAGGCAATGGTCTCACTTTCTACTACAGGGATAGATACACCAGTCAGTTGGATGGATCAGCAGAACACGTCAGGGATAGAGGCAATGATGCTTCAAATGCAAGAAAGTATGAAACTCATGCGACAAGATTTGTCATGTGCGAAATTTTCCAGCGGCCGGTACGCAATCATGGCCCAATTTGAGCTCATCACCGGTACCGCGACAAGCGGTAGCGTCTGCTTACAACAAGTTCCTCCCCTAAGAGCTCTAGTACTGGGAGGCGCCAAATGTCCAAAATATCGAGGAGGACGGATCTTCCAAGGGCGGCTCGCCTCGCTTCGCCACTGCTGTCCAAGACCCACACTGTCAATCACCGGGCTCTCCTTCGAGTTTGAGGTAGATCATACCGCTCTGAAATTGAGCAAAATTTGGAGAAGCTTTTAAGAAATCCCAAGGGGTGAAAGCCATTAGGGCATCGAGGATGGTTATCTTGATGTGGCCGTGACATTACAGATGATTCAAAATGCCGATTGATCGCCGATGGGTCCGATGATCCCATGGTCCACCTTCGGTTATTTTCGGATGTATTGCGGCCAATGGGCCTAACCAGTCACAAAACTTTCACTATTCGGCGAACCTTGTGGAGGATAGCTTCCAATTGGTATGCGAAACTAGAAGATGAGGTCAAAAGGAATTGGGATGAAATGGTGAGGCCTTTGTCGCACAATACTCGTACAATACCAGTTGAGATCACAACTCGTGATCTCGAAAACGACGAGCAAGAGCCCAAAGAGACTTTCTCGATTTTGTGACTCGATGGAGGCAAAGGCAAAAGCGACAATGATGACTTTGAGGCCCAAACAAAGATCGGATCGAGAATGATCGTCGCAATCTCCAACCAAAGGCGATCTGAAAATGATTGTAGTCCCCTTTCCCACCTTTTGCGGATCTACGAGATGGGGATGCAAATCGAGGCCTTGATAAACGGGGCCTTTTTTCGGACGGGATAGGGGCGACCGGAGAACCTTCAACGCGAACAACAACACAGGCACAAGCGGTGATGCGGCTGCAAGATCTTCCGAAGTGGGCATGGTTACCACCACCACATCAAAAAAGGCTACCCCATTCACCGGTGCGTCCGGAAGTAGCTCACAGACGGCCAAATATCCACCTCGAGTTAAGAGGGTTTTCACTCCACTTCATATGCCTTTGTCAAAGGCTCTAGAGGTCTTACTCCGGAAGGGACATTTGAAACCGTTGGAACAACGGCCCCTACCCGATCCTATCCCTGCAAAGCATGACCAGACTAAATACTGTGCCTACCATCAGCAAACCGGTCATGACACCGACAGTTGTTTTAAATGCGCCATGATGTACAAGATCTGTTTGACAAAGGGGTCATTCTTTGCACGAGTCACGCAAAGTCTATCGGTACTTGATCAGTGAACTTGTGGGGGATAATGTGACTATGTGATCGAGGGATGAACCACCTGCGGGCGGCACTCAGATTATTCCAGATATGGTGAACGACATGCACTGTGTTGAGCACATTTGCGAATGTTGTTAATTTTGCATTCTGACTTAGGTATTGGGTCAGTTTTGTTGTTTTGTTTTGAGTCTGTCTTTTTGTTTTGAGTCAGTCTCTTTTGTTTTGGGTCTGTCTTGTTGTATCGAGTCGATCTGTTGTATAAAGTCGGGTGATTAGGTGTTACCTCGGGTGTCACCATTTTGTTTCGCGTTTGTCTTTTTGTTTTGTTTTGAGTCTGTTTACGTCGAGGGCAGTTATGTATGATTTGAATGAAAGCGATGATTTCCACACTCTCGCATTTGCTTCGCCGTGTGTTAGTTCTTGCGATTTGAATGAAATGGCAGTGCATTCCACCTGCTCTCTTGTGCCTTGAAGTCATTGTAATGACCTGAGTTTTTTTCAAAATTTTTGAACACTGCGGTGAAAACAAAGAGGGAGGAATTCCTCGGGATTTGCAAAACTTTGATCAAATGAGAGAAAGAGAGGCATATTAAGCCCTTAATGAATGAAATCATGCTTGTTAGCGTAGTCTTGAGAAGGACCACGGCTTGATCGGACTAGTTTCACAATATCTTATTGTGACGATTACGTCGCGTTTTTTAAAAATTTTCAAAAACAAAATGTTTTGCGCGGTCCTGCGAAGACCTGTGTGGAATCGCTCTTGAGATGGTGCAGCTTAGGATCGCTCTCAGCCTCGAGGCTCAACCCCTTTGCTTCTAAACCTTGAACTTGAATTCAGAAGGTTCAAGGGTCGACCACAATGTGAGGCTGTGTGGCGGTTGAAGCGACCCTCGAACAAGAGGCACCAAAGTCGGATCAAGAAGATCAAGTCGTCAAAGAAGCTGCGAGCTAGATCGAAGCACCTCTCGAACTAGGGGCAAAAAATATCCGATGTGCTCGAAGAGCCAAAGGTGGATCCTTCTGTAAATCAATACAACAGCCACTCTCCGGGATACAAAGGGCTTCAATCTCAAAACCATTTGGCATGGACTTGTTACACTTTTACCCTTTGAGAGGCTCATTTGGGCGAAAACCGGAAGGCGACTCGAGCAAAAGTTAGAGCAAAGAAAAAGAATGAAAAAAGGAAAAAAAGAAAAAAAAGCAAAGATACAAAAATGCAAAAAAAGAAAAGAAAAAAAAATGAAAAAAAAAAAAAAAGAAAAAATGCAAAAAAAAAAGGAATGAAAAGAATAGAAAAGAGAAAAGAAAGAAATACAAAGCACGCAAGGTCGAAAACACTGCAGTAGCCTTGGCAAAAGTTAGAGCATAAAAGGAGAGGTTAAATACCGAGTGTACCTTAACCGAACTACGTAAGGCTTGATTCCCATGTTTGGGATCGTGAGCAACTTCATCTTGAAGTCCACCATAAAACACTTCAAATTCGATTGTCTCCATGTAATGGTTTGGATCATCTTTGCCTTTTCTGTATCTGAGAGTTCGGTTGTCATCATCACTCGAGGTTAATTATAGTGTCTTTGCGGCCATCCAAACAAGGGCAACTTTCCGTTGCCATTCAACGCCCTTGATGCCGTTCAAACAAGGGGCAACTTTCCGTTGCCATGCAGCTCTCTTTAAGCAAGGGGCAATTTTCCTTCGGATCCGAGGTTGCGCATCTCAGGAGTAGGTTTCATGTTCGTTGAGCAGTGACCATTTGCAAAATAGTTTTTGAGAATTTTTACTGAGGTTGACTAGTTTTCTCGAAAATTATTTCATCTTTTCCAAAAACTGGACCATTTCTTGGGCCCAAAAAAGAAAAATTTTCAGTGCTCATAGCCTGACTTGCATGATTTCAAATCAAAAATTGAACAGGCATGTTAATCTAACTCTCATTTTGGTCGAAATTGTTTTAGTATAAGGCAAAAATAAAAAATGGTCAAAATGATGAAGTAGGGGCACGGTTGAGTCAGGTGTTCTGTCTTTTCCCCATCATCAACATCCTTGCCAAGAAGGGCACTCTACCTGCCAGAAGAGGCACAACTGAAGGCGACAACAAAATGGTCGAAAAGGCTCTCTCACCCTCCAAGCAGCGAGGTATCAAGCCAAGTCTGGCCTGACTGGAATGGGCCAAGACATTCCACTCCATCATCTGGACAGATCTGATCACGTCCAAACTCCCCAGCAAAGCATCATCAACCGATGCTAGCTGCAGATTTGCTACACACCCAGTTGCAGCACAACCCCTCTGTGGGAGGAACTCACTAGCTGTGTGCAGAAGAAGAAGAATCTGGTAGAATACCAGGGGCGAGAGCCTTCAACTTGCTGTTTATCCATCAACCACCCAGGGGAGGGATTGAAAAATGAGAGATTGAAGAATAGAGAGATGTGCGATGAGAGAAAAAGTGAGAAAATGGCTTTTTGTCAGAAAACAAGAGATTGAGTGTCGAGCGATGTGAGAGACACAAATAAGAAAGGGTGGGAAGCACCACCCGGTGAAACGGGCTCCCTGTACACGTCTGAGTGTCGTGTCTTTTTGTTTTATCTCGTTTCTTGTTTTGAGTCGTTTCGGGTGTTACTCGATGTGTCTAGGTTGTGTGCCTTTTATTTCCTTGTTGAGTCGTTTTGCTGTGTTCAGTCGTAGGCTCAATACCTGGTCGAAAAACTCATCTCTCAATTTCAACAAAATCGTTTTGTGCTCCGAGTGCCGTGCCGTTCTCCACATTTGTGCAAAACAAAATTTGTTCTTTCATAAAACCGCAGGATTCAACTCAGGTCATATGAGAACGAGAACCGGGACCTATCTGGCTATGAGTTTCAGTCGCAAAGCAAAAGCAAAAGAGGAAATGTCGGCATCCGAGTTTGTTCCAACTTGATGAAGTTCGAGACTATATTCCGTATGTACCTCTTGGTCTTGCCAATGTTCAAGTATGAGTGTGCCTCTACCTCGAGCTCAAAATCAAGTCTACTTCAAGCTAGAATGGCGATCAGTGCTCTCCTGAGTACCATTCTCGCCGGTGGCATCTTGGCCGTGTTTGCGATGAGTTCCTAGGAGACCAACTGCGACGGTGGAAACTAGAGTTCGAATGGCCGTGGCCTAGAACGCAAAGGTTCGGGATTTCCGAGACTAAAGTCTGGTTTAAATACCCAGAGGCGCGCCCTCGGCTTGAAATCTGTATGGAAGCCCCATAGGTTGAGATAGCATGTATGCACCTCAATTCCGGATACTGAACCAACCTAGTCTGTCACCCCGTTGGAGAATAGGGAAAGTTGTGAGTATGATCAGGAAGACAAGCGGCAGCCGTGGCTCCTACATGCAGATATTGTTACTTGTTAGCATTCCAAAACCTTTGTACTGTGGGTTAAAGGTAAAGTGTTCGAAGAGCACGAGGGGAGATCCCCGTCAGAGTAGAGCAGTTCACCACCACTCACCTCATGAGATGCTTTCTAAAAGCGCCGCTTTGTCCATTTATTGCTTTCTTTAAGCATCATGCATTGTAATGCATTGTACCTATCAAGTTTCATTCTCAGTCATGCACGATATTGTATGTACGGTTCATTCAAAAGTTCGTTTAAGATCATTCATTTAGTGTATCAATCACACTTTATTTGCTTCGCTCAGTGTATCTAACACACTTCACACCTTTAGTGTATCAATCACACTTCATTCATTTTGTATCTATCACACACATTTTCACTTAGTGTGTCACTCACACTCTCTTCACTTTAGTGTATCAATCACACTTCATTCACTTTGTGTACCTATCACACATATTTATTTGCTTCATTCAGTGTATCTAACACACTTTATTTGCCTTAGTGTATCGACCACACACGTTCTCATTTAGTGTATCAATCACACTTCATATGTCTCTTTGTGTATCTATCACACCATTCTTCTCTTCATATCACATGTTCACTTTAGTGTATCCATCACACCTCACTTACTTTCGTTGCTTCATGTACCTCTCACATGTTTACTTAGTGTATCAATCACACTCCGTCATTTCGTATCAATTACACTCTCTTCACTTAGTGTATCAACCACACTTCTTTCATCGTGTATCTATCACACATTCTCATTCTTTGTATCTATCACACGCATACTCATTTTGTATCTATCACGCACATATTCACTTCAATTACTTTAGTGCATCTATCACACTTCGCGCTCACCCTTAGTGTATCAATCACACTCTGTTCACATAGTGCATCTATCACACTTTGTGTTCACTTTCAGTATATCAATCATACTTTGTTCACATAGTGCATCTATCACACTTTGTGTTCGCTTTTAGTATATCAATCATACTTTGTTCACATAGTGCATCTATCACACTTTGTGTTCGCTTTTAGTATATCAATCATACTTTGTTCACATAGTGCATCTATCACACTTTGTGTTCACTTTCAGTATATCAATCATACTTTGTTCACATAGTGCATCTATCACACTTTGTGTTCACTTTCAGTATATCAATCATACTTTGTTCACTAAGTGCATCTATCACACTTTGTGTTCACTTTCAGTATATCAATCATACTTTGTTCACATAGTGCATCTATCACACTTTGTGTTCACTTTCAGTATATCAATCATACTTTGTTCACTAAGTGCATCTATCACACTTTGTGTTCACTTTCAGTATATCAATCATACTTTGTTCACTAAGTGCATCTATCACACTTTGTGTTCACTTTCAGTATATCAATCATACTTTGTTCACATAGTGCATCTATCACACTTTGTGTTCACTTTCAGTATATCAATCATACTTTGTTCACTAAGTGCATCTATCACACTTTGTGTTCACTTTCAGTATATCAATCATACTTTGTTCACATAGTGCATCTATCACACTTTGTGTTCACTTTCAGTATATCAATCATACTTTGTTCACATAGTGCATCTATCACACTTTGTGTTCATTTTCAGTATATCAATCATACTTGGTTCACATAGTGCATCTATCACACTTTGTGTTCACTTTTAGTATATCCATCATACTTTGTTCACTAAGTGCATCTATCACACTTTGTGTTCACATTCAGTATATCCATCATACTCTGTTCACTAAGTGCATCTATCACACTTTGTGTTCGTATTCAGTATATCTATCATACTCTGTTCACTAAGTGCATCTATCACACTTTGTGTTCACTTTTAGTGTATCAATCACACTTCATTTACTTAGTGTATCAATCACACTCTGTTCACTAAGTGCATCTATCACATTTTGTGTTCGTATTCAGTATATCTATCATACTCTGTTCACTAAGTGCATCTATCACACTTTGTGTTCACTTTTAGTGTATCAATCACACTTCATTTACTTAGTGTATCAATCACACTCTGTTCACTAAGTGTATCTATCATACTTTGTGTTTGCATTCAGTATATCTATCATACTTGTTCACTAAGTGCATCTATCACACTTTGTGTTCACTTTTAGTGTATCAATCACACTCTGTTCACTAAGTGCATCTATCACACTTTATGTTTGCTTTTAGTGTATCAATCACACTTTGTTCACCTTTAGTGTATCCATCACACTTTGTTCACTTTGTTCATATAGTGTATCACTCACACTTTGTTCATATAGTGTATCAATCACACACACTCGCTTTGTATCTATCACACTATGCCTACCTTGTGTATCAATCACACACACTCACTTTGTGTATCAATCACACACGTTCTTTTGGTGTATCAATCACACACTCACACCTGTTCATTAAGTGCATCTATCACACTTTGTTCATATAGTGTATCCATCACACTTTGCTCACTCCAATTTACAAACCGGCTTCGCGTAGCGTGTAAGTCCAATTTTCCAACCGGCTTCGCATCAGCGTGTAAGTCCAATCTTCAAATAGGCTTCGCGTAGCGTATAAGTCCAATTAGCAAAATCTTCCCGCATTTTGCATTTTGCCCCCTGCCTGCGGGCACACATTCTCTGTTTATCTTGTTTGATTGTCTTAGTCTTCGGCCTTGTCAAAAATGGGTCGTCTCTGGGCTTTGACATTCACTCCCGTCATTCTTATGACTTCCGAGTTCTGTCAAAGAGGGCAAATCAGAGACACCCCATTTTTGACCGACCTTAAGACTTCGGGCGTCACCGATTGAGCTTCGGTGATGTTGCATCTTGTCTTTCGTCAAGTCTCGAGTCGCCGGCCGTGCGCCCTGCCTCCGGACTTCCGAATTCTCTTTTGTGCCTTGTCTCGGTTTGCGAACCCGACTCGGTTTTCTCTGTTTTCTTTCCTGAGGGAAGGGAGTGGTCCTATAGACTATCTCCCGGTGGCCGTGAGCTACTTTTCGTGGCCGTAGGCTATTTCGCCCATTTCGGAGCCCGGTTCCCGGTTTTCGGAATCGTCAGGCCGTGTGCCTCGGCTCGGGACCGCCCAACCATCTCCGAGTTCTCCGGTTTTGGGCGGAGACCTCTGTTTTGTAGTTCTGAGGAACACTGGGGCCTCTGATGCCCACTTCGTGGCCGTATGCCACTTTCGGTGCTTGTAGCCGGTTTTCGGGACCCTAAATTGCGCGGTTTGGGCCCCGAGCATTCATTTTGCATTGGTTTTCTCTGATTTTTGGCAGGAACCTCTGTTTTGTCATTACAAGGAACCCTGGGGCCTTTGATACCCACTTCGTGGCCGTATGCCACTGCCGGTGCCTAACAGCCCACTTTCGAGACCCCGAACTGCGTGTTTCGGCTCCCGAACCCTCATCTTGCATTTTTGGGCCCCGACCCGAACTTGAGATAGTCATATTTTGAGGTCCTTTTCATGTTTGATTAAGGACCTTTTACTGTTTGACATCTCCATTTGTCACTTGCCTTTTTTACCTCTTTTTGGGCCTTTTTGCACGGTATTTTAGGCGTACTTGTGGGCTGCGTTGGACTTGGTCGTAAACTACAAAGCGTCTTATTTTGAGCCCCTCTTCGACTTTGTTGAAGGGCTCTCGGCCATTTGAAACCCGTAGCTACCACTTTCCCTTTTGGCCATTTTTGGAGGGAAACTTGAAATGTTTCCCCCCCTTTTCCCCCCTCTTTTTCCCCCTCTTTTCTAAACGTTTTTGCCTATTAATACAGCACTACAGATCTGTTTTAAGGGTTAGAAAATCTGGTTTGAGAGCTCCTATATTATATCTCTCTCTCTATAATTCCAAGCTCCAAAACTCTCAAAAATCTTCCAAGTTTGGCACCATTCCTTCACCACCACCTAGCACCACCACCACCACTCCATTTCCGGCAGCAAGGAGGGATTTTCAGAGGCTAGGAGGCTCTGTTTTTCAGTTCAAAAGGCAGCCAAGATTGGTCTACAAGGGTGAGTCTCGTTTTCCCTTTTTGCTCTTTTTGGTCTATTTCTTAGCCCTCTTTTCCCACTGTTTTGAGCTCCGGCCCTAACTGAAAGGGGCCTTATTTTGAGCTATTCTACATGTTTGTTTAAGGGCTCAACCCTGTTTGAGCCCTCTATGATGCACTTGTTTCAATATCATTCTTTATGCCATTATTTTGCATGCTTTGTTTGGCTCATGAGTAATCTGATTTTGAGCATGACATCTACTGTAAATATGCATATTTTGGGCTCCTCTTCAATGTTGTAGAAGGAAATTTTGCTGTTTGAATTTTCTATATACTACTTGTCTCAAGACCTCTCTTTGGTTCATTATTTTGCATGCCTTTTTAAGCTCACCATGCTTCGGATTTCAGCCTTCATCAGGCCTAGAGAGAGACTTATTTTTGTCTCCTTGTCATGTTTTGTTTAGGATCTTAAGACATTTGGTGTATATTTTTGGTACTTCCTTTGAAATCCTTTCATTTTACCGTAAATTTGCATGCTTTGTTAGACTTGTTTAGCTACTGTTTTGAGCCTCCATCAGGCTTAGGGAGTGTCTTGTTTTGGTCTATTCTACACTTTTTGTCAAGGGTATTAAGTGGTTTGGTGCATCCATTTGGTACCTCTCTTTATAACCCTCTTTTGGCCCTTATTTTGCATGCTATGTTTAGCATATATACATACTGATTTAGAGGTTGTCATCTCTTGAATTTGTGAATATTTTTGGCTCATATTTATTGTTGTAGAACTGATTTTTTGGGTTTGAGCATTGTAGATATCACTTGCTTTGTAAATCCCCTCTTTTACCGTATTTTTGCATGCTAATGTTGCCATGTCTATGCTTACATTTTGGATATGTTTATTACTGAAAAATGCCATATTTGGGACTGCCTTGCTACTGTTATTGCTGCCATGATCGTATTTTGCATGTATAGCATGGCTATAGGCCATTTCGGGGCTTAATTTCACATTTTCGGGATGATTGCATGCTTCGGTTGTCATTTCGTATCATTTCGGGGCTGTTTTACATCATTTGTGAGTGCTGAAATTCCTTTGCCATGCTTGCATATCATTTCCCATGTCATTTCATGCCTTAATGCTTTGCCTCGGTTTGCGTGCCCACGGGTACGCATTTCGAGGCACCTTCGTTTTTATCCTACGGCCTCCTACGTGAGTGAGCTGAGGCTCTCCCATGTTGGTGTAAGCCCATCGCGGCATTCCGTATGCCATTTCATTGCATTTCATCATCGCCTCGATTTGCGCGCCTGTGGGCACGCGTTTCGAGGCACTTTGGTTTTATCCGATTTTTCATTTCATCATCGCCTCGATTTGTGCACCTGTGGGCACGCGTTTCGAGGCACTTCGGTTTTATCCGATTTTCATCTTTCATCATCGCCTCGATTTGCGGCGCTACCAGGCACGCTGCTTTCGAGGCACTTCGATTTTATCCGATTTTCATCTTTCATCATCGCTGACGGCGCTACCAGGCACGCTGCTTTGAGGCACTTCGGTTTTATCCGATTTTCATCTTTCATCATCGCCTCGATTTGCGCGCCTGTGGGCACGCGTTTCGAGGCACTTCGGTTTTATCCGATTTTCATCTTCATATCATCGCCTCGGTTTGCGTGCCTGTGGGCGCGCATTTCGAGGCATTCTGTTTTATCCGCTTTACATTTCATGCCATCGCCTCGGTTTGCGTGTCCGCGGGCACGCATTTCGAGGCACCTCATTCCTATCATTCCGGCATCCCATGTGAGTGCGGCTGAGGCCCTCTCATGTTGGTATAAGCCCAATTTGCATTTCGCATGTCATTCCGCATCGCCTCGGTTTGCGTGGCCGCGGGCACGCATTTCGAGGCAGCTTTTTTTATCCGACGGCAGCCTATGTGAGTGTGGTTGAGGCCCTCTCATGTTGGCGTAAGCCCAATTTGCATTTTCATGTTTGTATGCCATTGCCTCGGTTTGCGTGCCCGTGTGCACGCATTTCGAGGCACTTCATTTTTATCCGACGGCAGCTTATGTGAGTGCGGCTGAGGTCCTCTCATGTTGGCGTAAGCCCAATTTGCATTCCGTATGCCATTTCATTCCATTTTGTCATCGCCTCGTTTGCGCGTTTGCGTGCACGCATTTCGAGGCACTTCAGTTTTATCCGATTCGCATTTTGTCATCGTCTCGGTTTGCGTGCCTGTGTGCACGCATTTCGAGGCACTTCGGTTTTATCCGATTTTGCAGTTTTCATCATTGTCTCGGTTTGCGTGCCCGTGTGCACGCATTTCGAGGCACTTCGGTTTTATTCGATTTTGCATTGCACATCATCGCCTCGGTTTGCGTGCCCGTGTGCACGCATTTCGAGGCACTTTGGTTTTATCCGATTTTGCATCGCACATCATCGCCTCGGTTTACGTGTCCGTGTGCACGCATTTCGAGGCACTCAGTTTTTATCCGATTTTCGTTTCATATCATCGCCTCGGTTTACGTGCCTGTGGGCGCGCATTTCGAGGCACTCCGGTTTTATCCGACTTGCATTTCATGCCATCACCTCGGTTTGCGTGCCCGCATGCACGCTTTTCGAGGCGTCTTATTTTCATCTCATTTTCACAGCATAGTACATACTAGGTCGCAGGTCGCATCTTAGATTACATTCATACATTTTCTCGATTTGCGCGCCCGTGGGCACGTATTTCGAGACATCTCATTTTTATAGCATTGCGCATGCTAGGTTGCATATTAGTTGCATTTCATGCATATCATTGCATATTGCACGGGAAACGAGGCACGTTTTGTACTCTGAGTAACGGAACGAGTCTCAATTCCCAAGTCACCACCACTCCGGATTACCCATGATGGAGTTAGGTTTTGTTGTCGCATTCATACGCATTCATCCCTATATTGAGTCGTGCAATCCGATTCCTCGGCCATCATGCATCGGTATGCGTGATTGGTGGCACGAGGATCGAGGTATGCATATATTTGTGAAATACATTGCTATGCCCTTTTCCTGCTCTCTCGTACAGCAAAATCGAGGATCAACAACTTTCCGAGTCCCAAGATTTCGAGAAATATCGCAACAGAGGTCGATTGGGGCATCCTGTGATTTTCCACACCAGCAATTTCAAAGAAGCATCTATCAGAAGCAAGGCAGTCCCTGGCTTGCACGCCAGCTTTACAAGTTTTCTTAGTTTAAATTGTTAATTAGTTAGGAATCTGTATATTCTTTTATTCGGACTGTATATTTATTCGGACCCTCTGCGCGAGGGCATAACTGTAATAAGGGTGTGTGAGTGTGATGTATGTCTTCCAACCCCCATTTCTTTCTCCCTTTTATTTACCCGCTTTGGATGGTTAGATATAGGGCATATTTCAATTAGCATACAGTATGACAGCATGTTTGCATCATTCATCTGTTTTGCACGCACTGCCTCACAAGATCATACAAACCGTGATCAGATTTCAATTCCAAATTGAGTACATGATAGTTGTAGCATTCCATATGCCATGTTTAGAACAGCCGAGCCTGCCATTAGTTTGCATTTTTGCATGTGTTGCATTAGGCATTTCAGCACATTTAGGATCATGCATGATTTCTAATCAGTTTCCTGTTTTGGCTCGGAGTACTCGGTAAGTTTTATGCTTTAGCATTCTTGCATGCGTGTGAGTGAATGCCATGAAAAGCATGCTTACCATGAGGCTATGTGCTTATGTGATATAACTGCCTTGAATGCCTGTGGGTGGAGGTTGAGTTATTTGAATTGGGACAATGCATTGACTGTTTGTTTTAAGCCCACTAGATAGTGGCAACATCACTGTTTTCTAAGCCCACCCGAGGGTGGCAAATCCGCATTTTAGCCTACCTGCGGGTAGCACCTTCACACCATTTTCAAACAAACAAACATGAAATGTTTCGTTCCAATTCAGACGGCCCAGTCTATACTTGTTTGCTGCGAGCATCACATAGTAACCTAGGCCAATAATCGGTTTAAGAACGCACAAAGTTTTCAAAACAGATATCATGAAAGTAGAGGCCGGTCTTTGACGGGCGAGAGGGGGTGCTCACGATGTGACCTTCCTAATCGTCCAAGTTCCCGAGCCAACTTTGGTGATGATTTTACACGTGGCCTTCCCAAGACCGAGTCGTGGTTTCCTAAATTTCCCATTTTAAAATATTTAGGTGGCGACATATCCGCAAAGCAGTCCATGTTTGGCACTTCTTTTCAAAAAATCTGTTTTCCTTCAAAACGATTTGCCGGATTCGGACTCTTTGGTTCAAGATTGAGAACCGCAACAAAATCGAGTCCGAATTGTAGCGAGGTCCCCCGCGGGCGTTGTTACATAAGTATACAAGGTTAATGAGTGGGATTGCACTACAAGTACCAAAACCAAGCAAGAGGTGACTCCATCAACCAAAATTAGTGTTGTAACATGGTAAAATAAGGTCAAAAACATGCTGAGATGGTAGCCCAAAAGCTTAGGAAAGCATGCATACAAATTAGCCCATGATCAAGATATAAGGCACAACTCTCCAAAAGCATTGAAAGAGGGAAACATGTGAGAGTATGTCTACACTACATGCACTGAAATCATGTGAGAGATGAGGCCAAAGTATGCAAAAAAACTCAAGTAAAGCATGCTAGAGACTTTGAAACTCAAAGCTAGTGAGCAAGATTGCACTATGGCTATACAAAGCAAGGCATGCATGACCAAAACCACTTAAAACAGAGCCTAAGCATGGTAAAACATGAGTAAAATCTTGCTGGAGCAAAGCCAAAACATGCTAAAATGATAGGTCAAAACATCAAGTGAGCTAGGCTAGCATGCAAGATTGCACTACAAGTGTGTAAAGCATGCAATAGGCAACCAAACCAACCCAAAATAGAGTTATAGCATGCTAGAATAAGGCCTAAAACATGCTAAGATAGAGCCTCAAGAAGGTAGAAAAACATGCCAAAGTGTTAAGCCAACAACACATGCAAACAAAGCACAAAAGGGGAGGGGGGACCACCCCCATCCATTTTAGGTCTCAAAACACACTTTCCACCACTGAAATTCCTCTGGAATTCAGTGGTGAAAAGGCCAAATAAACATGATCTCAAAGGCCTTAAAGGATAGCTCAAAACAAAGCAAAATAAGGCACAAAAAGGGGGTAGACAACCCCTAACTCAAACAAGGCCTCAAACAAACATCTTAAACACTTAGAAAGAAGAGTTATTGTAGTTGAGAGTAAGGCCTAAAAGAGCATGCAATGATGGCCAAATACTTAAGCAAAACAAAGCTTAAAGAGGGTAACTACTCACCCTTGAAGAACCACAGCAAAACAGCAAACTCTGAGGCAAAAACCAGCTTAAAACCACTCAAATAAAGCTTCCAAGTACCTCAGCAACAAGAGGAATGTGTTTGAGTAGGTGTTTGTGTGCAAAAGTATGAAGAAACAACACTTTAAGGCACAAATATATATATATATATATATAACGAGAGAGTAAACTTTTTGCTCTTCAAATTTCTAAACCCTAGAAAGGGAGAGAGAGCCTCCCTCTTATAGAAATCCAAATCTCAAGCTTGTTGGGCAAGCTAGAAGCTTGGTGCAATTCCTCCATATACGTGTATAGAGGATGCATTCTATGCTCACTAGCTAGCACAGCTGGCAATAAAAATATCTACAAAAGCAAAAAAATGGCCGTAGGCCACTTCAAGTGGCCGACCGGCCACTTCAAGTAGCCTACCAGGGGAAAAAGTGGCCTACAACCACCAAAAGTGGCCGACAGCCTCTCCCCTCCCTCTAGGTAAGAAGTAACAAGGTATGGCACAAAAACAAACCAAAAGGACGAGAGTTAAGAGGCCACAAGACAAGGCACTCAGCCGGGGGCCCTGAAAGCTAGCCTACGGGCCACTACAAGTGGCCTACAAGAGAGATAAGTAGCCTACAGCTACAAAAGTGGCCTATAGGCCTCTCTCTTCCTCCAGGCAAGGGCACCTAGGCATGGCCCCAAAAACAAACCAAGAAGAAGAGAGTTAAGAGATCCCGAGACAGGGCACTCAGTCGAAAGCCCCGAAAACTCAAAACGAGCACAAACATGCGCGATCATCGCGTGCACAAACAATGACGTCTGAGTCTTAAGGTAGGTCAAAAATGGGGTGTCTACAGTGGGTACTTTGCGGGTTGAGAAGTGGCTCCAGATGTGCCGATAAAGGGTGTAGCTATTTTTGGTGTGGTGGTGACCATACCGACGTCAGAGGTCCTCGCAGCTGCGTTGCTACTCATAGCCGCATTCGAATTGCATGTAAACGGCCTCTTGGGCTGCTCCTTTTCATGGTCAATCAGACCCTATTTCATAGCATCTTCTATCTATACCCCTATCTCATGCAAGTCAGTAAAGGTGGAGAGGGGGAATATAATTATCTTCTACAGCAGCTTCGGTTGCAAATTTCACACGACCATTCTTATCTGGTCTTTTTCAGCTGGCCTGGTGGTCATCATGGAGGCCTTGGCCCTCCACCGAGTGACAAAGTCAGAGAAGCCCTCCTTCAGCTCTTGCCGAGTAACCTCGAGATCACGAGTTGTGACCTCGATTTGAGTATTGTACGAATAATGGGAAATGAAGGCCTCGGTTTTTTCCCAGCTCCTTTTCACGGAATCCTCCAGTTTAGCATACCAGATGGCCGCAATACTCGATAGGGTCTGACCAAAGAGGGATAGTTTCTGCAACCTAGTCAAGCCCATTGGTCGCAGAATATCCGAAAACAGCCTCAAATGGACCATAGGATCGCTTGAGCCGTCGAAGCGGTCTATGTGAGGCATTTTGAATCTATCTGGTAATGTCACCACCGAATCTGTGTAGCCATCGTCTATATCTGGGATCGAGTTGACTCCCTGAGTTCGTTTGAACAGCTTTTCAAGGTTGCTTACTTTCAAAGCAATAGGATCGACCTCAAACTCAAACGGTGTATCAATTGGGTAGGCCGGTGCTTTGGAAGTCTGTAGCAGGACTGGCCCTGCTAGAATGTCCATATTCTCCTGGACATTAGTCGTATCCCCAGGTGTTGGAACCCTAGGTGGGGGTAGGTGCGAAGCAGAAGCTCCAGCTTGTTGTGGTTGCTGCTGTTGTTGAAGCTTAGCAATTAGTTTCGCCTGCTGGGCTACAACGTCTGTTTGACGAGCGATAACTTCTGCTTGGTGAGTAGCATCCTACTGCATGGCCTCTATGGTCTGTTGGAATTGACACATCATTTCCTCCATATAGTCTGTGACGTGCTGATCTGTCTGAACAGGTGTATACTCTCTGTCTGAGGTAGAAACAGAAAACTGATCCTAACTGCGCACAGGTAAGGTAGACAATGACCATTGAACTGGCGACTGTTGTACCGGTGATCTATGTTAGACTACCCTCTGTCTCGTAACTGGGGGTAATGAAGCAAGAACTGGTTGTCCTCCAATAAGATCCTCAGATCGGTGAATCCTCCTAACTCTGGTCCAGAGTGCTCGGGGGGTATCTGCCTCGTCGAAAGCAATTGTGAAACACTTCCTTGCAAAAAGAAAAATAAAGCAAAAAGGAAACAACAATCAGAAAATGCATAGCACCTCGGCTTAGATAAGGACAACACACAGTTGATATCATAAACTGGACAATCTATACTCAAACACTGATTTCTGCTCCCAAAATTCTACCTCAAATCTGATACTCTCAAACTGATACCCAGACTTGCAACTGATACATACATTCCTACAGAGACACACTCTAACAGCACATATCAAGCAAGTGAGAGCCAAAACACCCATACGGTGGGGTAGGGTTTCCCTGTCCTAGTTTCGTTAGGAGCTAGGGTTTCACAATGCACGCATGTGGTTTCAAACAATCTTGCATTCGGGTGAACAACCTGTCCTAGTTTGGAATAGTCTCTAAGGCTTCCGATATGCAACTAGGTCAATTGGTCAAAAAGGGTGCCTCAACAAGACCACCTAATATACCTCTCACACTTAACACCGAGAAGGGAAAGGTGGATCGAACGGTACAGCGGTAGTCCAAATCCAAGGTTTGTGTTCCTATCGTGGCAGAGGCCACAACTGGTCAACCTTATGGCACGCTTTTCCAAGCAAGCCTCCGGCAAACCGTTCAGGAACTGCAGATGGCAAACACTGTGACTTAGGCACACCTATGCAAATGCAATGCAAAGAAACACATAAATCTAGATAAAACACATATCATGAGTTTGAGTCAAGTTCTCTAAATCCCCAGCAGAGTCGCCAGAAACTGTGGACTCGACGTTCTTCGCGCCTCCCTTTCGGAGAGCTCAAATTGGTCTCCAACAGTTCGGACTCCTGTCACAGTTCTGAATCTAATATCACAAAGTGCAATGTGAGATTGATAAACACCAAAGAGTCCAATCCGGCAAATCATTTTGAAAAATTGATTTTAGATCAAATATTTCCAAAACTGGACTGTTTTGCCAAATTACAGAATCGCCACTTAAATATTTTATTTTTGGGAAATTTAGGAAACCCTGAGTCGTGCCAAAGGCCACATGTCTGTCATCACCAAAGTTGCCTCGGCTCGGGAACTTAGGTGCAAGAGGGGAAGGTCCTGAAATGAGCACCCCCGCTCGCCCAATCAAAGATTGGCCTCTACTAAGCATGATATGTTATTTGATAAACCTCATGTGTTCTTATTCCGGTTATTAGCTAACTTTTCTATTTGACGTACACACAAGCAAGTATAGACTAAGTCGCAAGACTTGAAACAAATCAACTCTTGTTTGCTTTTTAAAATGGTTTGAAAATGCCACCCTCAAGTGGGCTAAAGCGTGGATTTGCCACCAAACATGATGGGCTTTAAAACATGATTTGCCACTTCACAAAGTGGGCTTAAAACATTCATTTGTCGAATTGTCCCAATTCAAGCAACTTAGCCTTCATCCACAGGCATTTATCTAGTTAATCACTTAAGCAAATAGCCTCATGGTAAGCATGCAAAACATGCCAACACTCACACTCATGCAAGGATGCTAAAGCGTAACACTTATAGTGTACTCCAAGCCAAAACAAAAACTAGTTAGAAATAATGCATGATCCTAACTATGTTAACATGCCTAATGCAACACATGCAATAATGCAATTAAATAGGCTCGGCTATATAAGATGGCATATGATTCAACTTGATAACATGCTTTGAAACACGTATTCAAATAAGTATTGAAATTGCAATGCAGTTTGAATGATGCGCCAAGCCTCGGTACATGCAATACAAATGAATGATGCAAACATGCAAGCATAAGGTATGCTAATTGAAACATGATCCCTAATCTGACCATCAAAAGTGGGTAAATAAAAGGGAGAAAGACGTGGGGTTGGAAGACATGCATACACACACATGCTTATTACAACATTGCGTCCTCACGAAGGAGGGTCCGAATGAATAAGCTAAGCTAATCTAAGCTAAGCTATTTATAACACAAAACTAATTAACTATTCTAGTTAACTAATTATTACAACACAATTGAATAACTAGCTATGCTAAGCTAATTAAAATATTACAAAATGAATCGAATGAATTAATTATAACACATGTAATAACCAACTAAAACAAGATAATAAAGCAATGAATTGGCCTCGCGGGTGAGGGAGACATGCATGCTCGATTGCTTTCTTCGGAAAATCCATCGCCTTGCCACCGGTTGCCTCTGTTTACACTTTGATTTGATCTCTAAACATCGAACCAACATTCCAGACTGCTTTTGCTCCAAAACAGGAACACTTTGCACCAAAAATCGACTGGTGGCCAGTGGGCCACAAAAAGTGGTTGTCGGCCACAAACACAGGCCGGTCGGCTAGTTTAATGGCCGGTCGGCTACCTTAAGTGGCCGGTCGGCCATTCTTTTCTCCAAAATACCATTTTTGCTGCAACAGAGAACAACAGAGGCAAATCAAGGCATTTTGCAGGAAATGTATGTACTGCCACTCATCTCATTATTTCTTAAGCTCAAAGGAGTGTGGCGCTTGGCTCTCAAGCCACCAATTAAGCATCTCAATGCATGATGGACAAAGGACCAAGCTTATACAAGTTTAATGAATGCACACATAAGACTCAAATGGCCACCACCCTATCATGCATGATCAAGGGTGACGGCGACCAAGAAACGCGACACGTTTCATCACTTTGAGTATGAAACGCCCCACATTTCTTGTGTTTGGATTAACGTCCGATTCAAACACATGCAATGCAACACAAATGCTTATCTTGTTCATGTTATACTTGGTTCATTTTGTTTACACATTTTACATTACCGATTAATTCTTTAACCGATTAAGTCCTTAATTGATTAAGTCCAATGTGAGTGTCCTCTAATAAGAGAGGGGTCAACTAAATGATGGTTTAAGACATGAGAGAGATGATGCCTTTGGCTAGGAGGAACCCTCAAAAGAGGGTTAAAGCCATTGAGCACAAGCTCTATCTCAAGTTTAAACACAATTATAAGGTTAACCAACCCTCAAACAAATAGAAAAATAAAGAAATGAGGGAGGTTGCAGACTTTTTTTCAGTGTTGAAATGGCATGCAAAAGACACTAAACCATGCAAGCAACACATACACAACATGTTAAAAGCCAAAAGCATCGAAACTAGTGAAGAGCATTACACTAGAGGCATGCAATATCAAGCTTAAAGGACCAAACTAGCTCTAGATAGAGCTTAAACATGCCAAAACAATGGCCTAAACATGCTGAAACTTAGGCACAAAAGGCAAGAAAATCATGCGCACATGTTGGCTCGCAAGCAAGGCATAAAGCACAACCCTGAAAAGTAATGAATGAGTGAGATATGTAAGAGTGTGACAGAGGTATATGCATTGAAATCACATATTAAATGATGCTATAGCATGCAATCAACTCAAGCGAAGCATGCTCAAGGCCTCAAAGCAATAGACTAGTGAAGACCATTACACTATAGCCATGCAAACCAAGCCTCGAAGGACTTAATCAACTCAAAATAGATTTAAAGCATGTCAAAACAGTGGCTAAAATGTCCTGGGGTCAAGCTAACATAAGCTAGAATAGTAGGCTAACTCATTAGGCATGCTAGACTAGTAAGCATAATTGCACAACAAGTACAAAAAGCAAGCTTCAAGTGTGCCAACCGACCCAAAATAGAGTTGAAACATGTCAAAACAAAGCCTAAAACATGCTAAGATCAAGTCTCAAAGAGGTAGAAAAACATGCTCACATGCTAGGTTATCTACACATGCAAACAAGATACAAGGAGGGGACGCCACCCCCTCCTATTTTGGGCCTCAAAACCAACTTTCTACCATTGAAGTTCCCCTGGAATTCAGTGGTTAAAAGGCCAAGAAAAGGTTGTTTTAAAAGCTTTGAAAGATGGCTCAAAAGACTTTACAAGCCAAAGAGCAAAGGGAGGAGACCACCTCCTAACTAAACAAGGCTCAAACCACCATTTTAAAGCCTTAAAAATAGAGTTTTTTAAAGGTCAAAACCTACTTCAAAGTGGTGTAGAAATATGGCCAAGCACTTAACCAAAACAAAGCTTAAAAGAGGTAAGCTTATACCTTTAAAGCACAACAACAAAGCAGCTGAAATTTTGAGCCAAGACCAAGCTTAAGACCTCAAACCAAGCCTCAAAGAACCTCAGCTCCAAGGTGAAGGTGTTTGGTCAAGGTTCTTAGAACAAATGTATGGAGAAAACTCACTTTCAAGCACAAAATAGAGAGAGAGAGAGAGAGAGAGAGAGAGAGAGAGAGAGGGAAATTTTGCTCACAAAATTTTTCTAACCCCTCAAATGGGGGAGAGACCTCCTCTTATATAGAAATACAAGCCTAAGGCTTGAATTCATCCCTCTGTACACGTGTATGGAGATGAGCATCAGTGATCAACAGCTGGCACAGCTGGCAAAGAAATATCTGAAAAAGGAAAAAAATGACCGTCGGCTATCATTGGTGGCCGATCGGCCATCAATGTAGCCGACCGGCCACCACTGGTGGCCGACAGGCACAAGTCATGGCCGGCACGCTAAGGGGATGGCTGACAGGCCACCCTCTCCTTTAGAAGCAAAGAAACAAGCTCTTGGTCCACAACCAAGCACAAAACAAACAAGATAAGAGGCTCTAAGGCAAGGTGCTCGGCCGAGACCTTCAGGGACTCAAAATTAACACGAGCGAGCACAATCATCAGGTGTTCAAATGATGACATCCAAGTCTTGAGGACGGTAAAAAATGGGGTGTCTACAGAAGTTCAACCTTTTGTAGAAGATAAGCCAGTGAGTGGAAGCCAGCTGTTAACAATCCGGAGGTCCTTCACTTTTGGCCACTGGTAAGTTACCTTAGTGGCCGTCAAACTCCTTTCCTGGCCGGCAGCCTCCTTTCTGGCCTGCTGTCCACCTGTATGCTGATCATTGCTAAGAGCGTGTGTTTTGTTATGATTTTTGCATATTTTAAAGTCTTGTTTTGGGTCTTTTTTATTTTGGCAGATATGTTTACTTGTATTTGAGTTGTATTTGAGTTGTTTTGCTTATCGAGTTGTTATTTTGATTATCGAGTTGTATGTTGCATTTTGCATTTTGGTTATTGGTCGGTTTATTACCTGATTACGTTTTTTGTTTCAATCAAATGTTCTTGGCCAATTCCATTACATGTCCATTTTATGCAATATGGTGCTCATGATGCATAAATACATACTTTTTTAAAAAACTGGTAGGTTTTATTCCGATCATGTTTTTACCAAAGATGAGTACAAGTTTTTAAAGCAAATAAAACTTCCTAAAGCTATACATGTGCTAATTCTACAAACAAAAAGAAACTAAGCAAAAAATACAAAAAAATTAGCGCCAGCCACCTCATGCTCTAGAAGCCCTCTTCTTTTTCTTCCTCGAAGGAAAGGACTCTACAGCATTGTTGCCATCAAGCCGTCTGGTCTGTCAGCCAGATCGAACTGAGATCTGGAACCAGCTCCACTCTCGGTCCTTGAACCCTCCTCAGCATCGTCGCCTCCACTCTCGGAACCCGAGCCGGTATCATCATCTCCGTTCTCAGATGACTCAGGGTGCTGTCTCGTTGCCTCCTCCAAATCACTAGTCTCGGTGTCATTATCACTCAAAGTCAGCTCTAGAGGACTGCTCTGAGCTCGGGCACCCCTGCCTCTCCCTCTCCTCCCTCCTATTGGAGGAAATACTGTTAGTGCTGCTACTGCTAGTGCACCTAGTATAGCTGGGATCTGAAAAGACAGTTGTCACATATCAATTTCAGTATATGTATCAAATGTAAGCATAGTATGCCGAATGAGTGTATGCAAAAGTCAGATACAATGTTTGAATACAGTGTGTGAGTACAGTGAATGCAGTAGCCTATCAGTGTGGTTTGGAATAGACTACAGTTGAAATGCCAATATAGCATGAAGTACAAACTCAAGAAATTATCGAGATACCGTGAAGACCGAGCAGCATCTCCCTCCTCTGCACCATACCCATCAGGGAGGCTATCAGCTTAAGAGTGTTCCCTGTATACTCGATGGATGCCTGCAAATGCATTTGGATGATTAGTGTTTGCAATAGACATATCTGAAATGAAATGTGGGGTGCAAAATTGTATAATGTGGTTTATACCTGAGTCGGGCCATGAACTCCAACAAGCTCATGCCTCGCTACTGCGGGCTCAATCGGGAGTTGGTAAGCATGCCCAATATGCCTCTAGCATGTCAGTGTAGTTGGAAACTCTGGCCAATAGGTCCTCTGCCTCGCTCGGGTAACCCCTCTACTACGGGCCCTGGTCGCCTTGGTCACTCTGGGCATCTCTCTCGCAGCAAGAGCTCTTGCATCCTCATCTCCACAAACACCAGTCAGAGGTGGCATCAAATGTGTCTGGATGAAGGTCGCATAGTTTACCTCTACGCAGAAATAGTCAACATCCAAGCCCGCCATAAATTGAGTAACCTCATCAATGGATAAGCTATCTACTGATCGCATGGACTCTGGCGGGGCCATCAGAATGATCGAGTCGAGCAGCCTGACTTGGCACATAAATCGCTTTTCGGACACCAAGCACGCAACCGGGCCTTCGATTAGAATGCGGAGCAGAATGGCCGAACTCTGGCGGTTTCAGATTCGTATCCCCACTGGCATAATCGCCCAAGGCTACCACGTGATCTGCAAATAGAGGTTACACAGATTGTTAGTTGCTGACTGTTACTAAAATTTTGAATCAAAATAATTGTAAAGTAGCAATGACTATGTTTTGGGTCACCTCATGAGCAGTCACGCTGTTGAAGTAATGTCTGAAGAATGTGAAGGGCTCGTGGGTCCTACGCTGGAGCCGGCTGTCATACCTCCATGAATAGGGGACTGCTAGTGAAAGCTCCTCCACAGGCTCTAGCGCAAGTGTCAGAAAATATGAATAGACCCACAGATGCGGAGAAAATGTAGTGATATATGATCAATACTGATGTACAAATACAAAAAGTGCGAAGCAGAAAGCACAATGCATGGACAATGTATGAACAGTGTCTAAACAGATACAAAAAGTGAAAAGCAGAAAGCATGTGTGTTAAATAAGTGTAAAGAAGAAAATGTAAAGTGCAAAGTATACCTCCCAGGCTCGCCAGCAACCTCCGATCAAGTCTCCTCTCAGACAGGGAGTTGAGCTCATGTATCCATATAGCGTGGCCTGGCTGGCTCCGCCCTAATCATAGAAGCACACCCGAGGAAGGGTTACCAGGGCGGTCAACAGATATAAGCCAACGATGTTCCACCTGTTTGAAAACAAGGTGGTACTGAAGACGAACATTAGGAAGCCCCGAGCGTACTACTCTATCTCCTCCATTATCTCAGGCTCACTCCCTCTGAGTCGATTTGCAAACTAGGTGTATCTCACCATGCCTGTTCAGTATATGGGTGGATACACTCCTAACAGCTCAAACTAGGCCGCCTTCCATTCCTCCATGTTTGAATCGAGAGGGATTAGATCACTCCCTATGTCTAAGCCAATAAGCATGGCAAAGTCATAAGGAGTCATCGTCATCTCCTCTGCAGTGGAGAAGTGGAAAGAGTTGGTGATGTCCCACCACCTCTCCACAAGTGCTCCCAAAAGCGGACGACTAGCAATGACCCTCGTTAGGCCTGACCAGAATAGACCGAAACTAGCCTCGTCTACAATGTCCTAGACTCCAGCGAGGAGCTCGTCATACCAGTCTCATGCGGCCATAGCACCACACCCTCTGAAGGCACGAGCCTCTCCCTATGGCAGAGAACAGATGAATCAGATCAAATAGTGATGAAAGTACAATCAAATCAAACAGTGATGAAAGTACAATCAGATCAAATAGTGATGAAAGTGCAGTCAGATCAAGTAGTGACGAAAGTATAGTCATATAAAAGGGTAGTGCAAGGAATACAAGTAAAGACTGTGTGGAATGCAGGAAAATAGACTTCATACCTCAACGACAATAGATAAAAGATAAGAAGCCGGCTCTCTCAGCAGGAGGTCCTCCAGTGCACCAACAGTGAAGTCACTAAATCACCTAATGCCACTAGCTGGCAAAACATGTGTCCGGGGGTGGTATTTCTCCTGATCAAAGGGCCGAACCCTCAACAGTAATGGCTCTGGCTCGAGCTCTAGCTCAAATTCTGCCTCGATCTTAGCCTCAACACCTTGAGCAGCCTCTCCAGCCTCGGTAGCGACCGGCTTATCTACCTCGAGAACAGGTGGCAATATGAGGAGAACCTCTGAAGAAGCCCCGTCGTGTAGTGAATCATTTTCCATCTGGGAAACGGGTGAAAATTGGGTAAAAAGTGAAGAAAAATAGAGAAAATAGGGTAAACTTGGAAAAAGTCAACCCTAGGAGAGAGAAAATTGTGAAAAAAGTCAAAGTCGGGAAAAGTGCACAGAACTCGAGAGAAACTAGAGGGGAACAAGCCTAGAAGGGTGAAAATGAAGGAAAAAGTGTCAATATCAAATTTCAATCTGTTCAAAGTGAAGAGCATCAAGAGGGTTTAGCGAATAAAGTTTACGTAGGGCATTGGAAAACGCGTAGAAAAGTGCAAATCTAGAGAGAAGGAGTGTCCAGAAAGAGAGAGAGAGAGAGAGAAGAATTTCAGTCTTTGGGTTGTAAGGAAATGAGCCCTTGTCATTTATATTTAAAGACCCGAGCTTGAAAAGTTGATTTTGCCCTGAACTGCCATCGATGACTTGCATGGGGCCTGCAAGGCTCACTAGTGGCCAGCAAGGCTCGCCCGTGGCCAGCGGTCTCCCCTTACGGCCAGCCCGTGGCCGGTAGCCCTTCTTTAAATCTTGATGTTGTTTTGTGTCCTTGTTCCCCAAGAAATGTAAGGAAGGTTCACTGTTGGGTCCAAATTGTCTCTACGGAATCTCAAAACTATGTTTTCGATGCACGATGTTCGTCACTTGTCAACATGAATGAGGTGTATCATTTTTAAGCATGTTGCAACTCTTCTGAGAGGTAAATCGAAAGTTGCCACTGAATTTGTTTTTGTCAAATTATGCTTTTGTTCAAATTGCACTTTTGTTCTTTACATACAATATGCATTTCGCATTGTTGCATAGAATATGCATTCACACATACACTGCGTGCGCTGCGTTGATTATGATTCACACATAAAATATGCTTTTGTTCTGATTTCATGCATAGAAAATGCTCGTCTCGTGTATAGAACATTCCTTTACTTAACTTCATATCTTAGTTGCCTATCTTGCATAGAACATGCATTCTTATTGTATCGCACTTGTTAAGTTTGTTTCTTACACAAGCAAACGATATTGTATGTATGGTTCATTCACAGAAGTTCCGGGTAAAGTTGGTGTCTCAGTAGGAGAACACCTATTTACTTTGTGCATCTATCACACACCTCTTTGTTGTTTCTCAGGACGCATGAAATGTGGCCCTGGGTGGGTTTTACATCGGGATGTGTGAAACATGGTCCCGAGTGGCTTTTATTTCTCAGGACGTGTGAAACACGGCCTCGAGTGGCTTTTGTTTCTTAGGACGCATGAAATACAGCCTTGGGCGAGTTTTACCTCAGAACATGTGAAACATGGCCTCGAGTGGCTTTTACTTCTCAAGATGCATGAAATGTGGCCCTGGGCGAGTTTTACCTTGGGACGTGTGAAACACGGCCCCGAGTGGCTTTTGTTTCTTAGGACAAGTGACGCGTGGCCTTGGGCAATTTCATCTTGGGACTTGTGAAACACGAACCTGAGTGGTTTTTCTTGTTTCTTGGGGTGTGTGAAACACGACCCCAAACCGGCTTTTGTTTCTTGTTTCTTGGGACACATGAAGCATAAACCCAAGCAGTTTCTCTCATTTTATCTCGGGACATGTGAAACGCAGCCTCGAGCAATTTTCTTATTTTCTCAAGTTGTGTGAAACACGACCTTGAGTGGTTCTCTATTTCTCAGGACGCATGAAACACAGTCCTAAGTGGTGTCTTCTTTCCTTGTCTCGTGATTTGGCGTGGTTAGAGTGTGTGTTTTACCTTATTTGCATCGAACATGTGCTGGTTTTAGCTGAAGCTACTCATTCATATGTTATTATCTCGCTATCTTGCTTGTTGCATTTTGTTATCGCTTATTGCATCATCTTGCATGATCATGAGTTTTCAAAATAGTCGACTTTGCAAAGCGTACGAGTTCGTCTTTCAAAGTTGCATTGTGCATATCATTTGCATCTAGCCCCAGAACTACGCTGGTTTGATTCCTTACAAAGGGATATGTAGGCAGCCTACGGGCGCAACCATTTTATTTTCTGTCTTGATTATTTGTCCAAGTCTTACGGTCTTGTCAAAATGGGCCGTCTTCGGGCTTTAACATTCACTCACGTCATTTCATGACTCTGAGTACTGTCAAAGAGGGGCAACTGTAGACACTTCATTTTTGATGGCCCTTAAGACTTGGACATCCTCGCATGCACACCCGATGATGAATGTGTTTGCTCGGCAAGTGCTCGAAGTCCTCAATGGAATGCCACAGCTTTGAGCCTTTTAAACCCTGCACCCTTGTTACCTCATTTTTGAACCAAGCCTTGGTCTTTCAAGCTTGCAGCTTTTTGGTATTAGAGGCCACTGCCATCACTTTGGTCATGCACATCGATGTGGTCACGCCACTATTATTAATTTTGGCCCATCACTTTTGGCTTACCACTAGTGATGGCCGGCCGACCACCACTGATGGCCGACCGGCCACCAGTTGCATTTGCAGATATTTTATGCCAATTGTGCCAGTTGTTTGCACAGATGCATCTATCTTCACCCATGTGTAGGGCTGGATCTCCTTGTAGTGATTTCATGTTTTCTATATATAGGAGCCCCTCCCTTCATGTTTTAAGGTTGGAAATTTTGGAGATAAAAAAAACTTCCTCTCTACAAATTTTCTACACTTTTGCCTACATTCTATACACTTTTTCCTACACCTCCTTAACCAAAGTTGATCATCTTGGAGCTGAGGTTTCTTGCGGCCTTCTTGGAGCTCTAGAAGTTGGTTTTGGCTTGAATTATTGCCTAAAGTTGATCGTTGCCTCAAGAGGTATAACACTTGCCTTTTACCTTACTTTACCTACTTGTTTTCTATCTTTTTCCCACTAATTTTTGGGCTGTAAAACTCTGTTTTTGTGGGCTAAAATTGATGGTTTTAGGCCATTTAAGGTTAGGGGGTGGTTCACCATTCTTTCTTCCTTGTTTGTAAGGCCTTTCTACCTTTGTTTCCCACTTTCAAACCATATTTTTTGGGGCTTTTAAACACTGAATTTTAGAGTAATTTCAGTGGTGAAAAACATGTTTTGAAGTCCAAATTTGGAGGGGTTAGCCTCCCCTCCTTGTGTCTTGCTTACTAGCCTAGTTTGTGCCATGTTTTAGCCTATTAATCTAGCTTGTTTTAGCTTAATTCCAGCATGTTTTAGTCTCTATTTTGAGTTGTTTTGCCTCTATTTTGGGCTGGTTGTTGCATTTAAGTCTTGTTTTGCATGGTTGTAGTGTAAGTGTCCTAACAAGCTTTGTGTTTTAGGCCTTTAGACACCACTTATTTGAGTTAATTGCATGTTTTAGTGCTTTTCTCACTTAATTTTAGCACTATCAATCTCTGCAACCTCCCTAATTTCTTAACTTTTTCATTTTCTTTGAGGGTTGTTTCAACCTTGAGATTGTGTAAGCTTGAGATTGAGGTCCATGCTTAATGGTTTAATCCTCTTTTGGGGGTTCATTATCAACGGCATGACACCTCTCTCTTGCCTTAAACTACCTATTCTTTGACACTTCCTTTTCTTTAGAGGACTTCTCACCAATGGACTTAATTGGTTAAAAAATGGTTGGTAAGTTAAAATTGGTAAATAAAAGTGGAAACTAAAATTTTGCAAGATAAGAATTTGGTTATGTTTTGGTGTGTTCAAATCGGACGTTAATTTGAACACATGGAAAATTGGGACATTTCATACTCAAAGTGATGAAATGTGCCAATTTTCTATGGTCTCCATTGCCCTTGATCATGCATGATAGGGTGATGGTTTTTTGGTCTCGTTTGTGCATTTATTGAACTTGTACATCTTAGTTCTTTGGCCATCATGCAATGAAATTACTTGATTGATGGTTTAAGAGCTAAATGTATTACTCCGTTGAGATGTTTTGATGATAATTGGGGATGCACAGTACAAACAACCTGTCAAAATACCTTGCATATGTTCTGTTTGTCCTCTGTTACAACAAGATGAATCTATGCATCAATGGCTGGCAGGCCACTTTCCACAGCCGGCAACCTTCAACCATGGCTGGCTGGTGGCTGGCAACCTTTACCAGTGCCCAGCCAGCCACTAATACAAAACTCAGCAGAGTGCTGGTAAGGCAGAGCAGAGTGAGCAACTGTCATGACCGGAACCCGCCCCTATGGGTTAAGGACATAACCGGCCAGTAATCCTGTGATTACCTATGGCCTCGGACCAAAATAGGCATAACTTGTCAGAGTAAAGGGGCCAAACGGAAGCAAAAACCTAAAACTTTGTCCATAAAGTCGTGCTTATATGCACATCAAACAAAACATACTCATAAACATTAATAACTCACATCAAAAGTACAGTAGTAAAACTTCCTTACAGGCAGGATCATTTAAGCTGAGTCAACCCATAACAGAGCATATACAAATATATACATAAAGTCCTTGCCAACAAAACAAAATGTAAATGCATAACAAAATGGCAAGGATGGGTCTTGTGCGTGAGACACAAGGGATGACTCTCCAAAATCTCATGTTGTTCATGGCAGACTTCACTGGGGTTGAGTTTGGGCTTCTCTTGGCTCACCTACAAACACATGAATGAGCGTGAGTGATAGCCTAGTGAATAATATCAAATACAGTAGTTATATAACAATGTAGAACAACAGATTCCAAATGGCCTTGGGCCCAATTCATATTTCTATTTAACGGATATATAGCTATACAAATTTCAAATCAAGTGACTTGTAGCCTTTGGCCCATTCGGATTTCCATTCGTGTCAAAACGGCCTTCGGCCTATTCGTTTTTGTCAAAACGGTCTTCGGCCCGTTCATTTTTGTCAAAATGGCCTTCGGCCCATTCATTTATATAAAAATGGCCTTCAGCCCACTCATTTCTATCGAAACGACCTTCGGTCCATTTAGTTTTGTCAAAATGACCTTTGGTCCATTTGTGTTTACCAAAACAACCTTTGGTCCATTTGTGTTTATCAAAACGACCTTTGGTCCATTTGTGTTTATCAAAACGACTTTTGGTCCATTCACTTATTCATGTCAGACTTCTGTCCACAATCCCAATTAGCAACTCATAGAGCTTATAAGGGAATAAACAATTGGACATTTACAAGCAATTAAATATTGATATTACTCACAGTGATCGGCTTATGGGTTTGCCCTGGAGCTTGACCCTACACATTTCATGAACACAAAAGGGTCACTAATAGTTCAATCCGTTCTTTAATTCACATATTCCTCTTTAGGCTTTATTCTTATCTCATTAACTCATTTATAATGCTTATCATATGCCTAAGAGTGCTTATAAGTGAAAGAGAGTGGAAAACGAAATACAGAATGAGCGTACAAAATTTCAGAAAACAAGGTCCCTGCTCGAGCGTCAACTTTCCCGCTCGAGCGGACCCTTGAGGCCTGCAAAAGTACTGGTTGCATGAAAAATATGCTCGAGCGTGGAATAGAGCGCTCCAGCGGAAGGCCTGTCTACAAAAGCTCCCCGCTCGAGCGTGAAACATCCCGCTCGAGCGAATACCCAATTTTACAAAAAGTGCTGGGAGCACGAAATTTACGCTTGAGCGGCGGTTCTCCCGCTCGAGCGGAACTCAAAATTCTGGAAAACCCAGAATGTGCTCTTGAGCTCCAATTCGAATTCCCAGCCATAATACTAGCATGCAATGGGTCAACTCTCAAATATATTCATACTGACATGGTACCAATGCAAGATTGTAGCATTAAGAAGCTCAATTTCACGGATTACACACTTGCATGTTTCAAATTGACATCAACTTCAACTTTATCATACATATTCATGCATTTCAAGCTCATATCTTCTCAAATTGCATATGCATGTGATGAATTAGCCATATTCTCTACTTAGATAGCACAAAGGGTGATCAAGACATGAGTTTCCTTTAACATTTCACATGGATTATACACATTTGCTCAAACATGCAATTTCAAAGAAATTCTTACATTCATGCACATATCAAGCTTCAATTCAACAAATATAACTCAATTTCATTTCAATCTTGCTCTTGATCACCAAAATAGCTTGAACTCACCAAATTACAACTATAATCTAAGAATTACTCACCTAGAAGCTTTGATCTTCTAAGCTCTAGTCAATTCTTGAGCTAAATCTCCAAGGTTTCCAAGCTTTGGGCCAATTTAGCACAATTCTCTCCATTTCTCTCACTATGGCCGGTCCTTTCTCCCTCACAATTGCCTATCTCAGATTTTTGAAGTCCCAAGAGTTAAAGGAGAGTGCAATGCTAACATATAGCAAGCCCCACTAGCATATTATTTTAATATAAAATAGTTAGGCACTCAAATCATCAATTTAATCAGTTTAATCTAACCAGAATCAATTTCTAATTAAATTTCACCGTAGGTTCTAAAAATTATGCTGATTACAATGGCGTAATCAATTTTGGATTTTGTGGTCGATAAGGCCCTCGATTTATGTAACGACCCGAATTTTAAATTCACATCGGATTGATGTATAGTGGTGCCTGTCACCTTAAACCTTGTATGGTTGTTGGACTCTTGATATTGATGGGTTGGCAAGTGAACTTTAAATAGTATGATTGAGGACCCTTGGATAATGTTTGGAACCTTGATTGAAGCCTTAAGAAGATATATAGATAAGATTAGATAAAAAGTTCCAAATTTGAGTTTGAATTTCTAACCAACCGTCACTCATTTGCCCTTTTCTCTTTCCACACTTTGAGTTTGGATGTGAGGTTAGAACCATTGGAAAGCTTATTTCCGGGGCTTCAATTTGGACACAAGAACGACCTAAAACGGAGTCCGGATGGAAGAGTTATACCTGTTCAAAGTTTTGAAAACTGTGCTGAGTGCAGGTCCGCTCGAGCGGGAAAAGGGACGCTCGAGCGGGAATTACGGGACAGCAGCTTTAAACACGAATTTTTGGATCATTTCTTCCATTTTTTCCTTTTCCCTTCTTCTCTCCTCTCCCTAGGTTCGAAAACCCTAGGGTTTTGATCCCCAAATACTTCCATTTCCCTTAGGTTTGAGCAAGATCTTTCACCAAGATATGAAGAAGGCAAGAGGGTAAACATTTACAACCGATTGAAATTTCGGAATTTGAGGGATTCGACTCAAAGCTTCACTCCTTGTTGGATTTTGGAGGTATGTTGGGATTCTATTATGGGATTAGATTATGGTTTATAGATTATGGACCTAGGGTGCCTAATAAATGAGAAGATTTGAAATAAAAGTGATGGGTTAAGAAGATTTAAATTTTATTGGAAATTTGTAGATTTCTTGGAAACCCTAAGTGGATTTTGATGATAATCAATGATTTAGCCCAAATTGACAGTTGAATCATGAAAGTGGTAGGTTGAATTAAATGTGTTCAAGTTTAATTGGAATTTGGTTATGTTTGAAAGTTATGTTTAAAATTTGCGATTGAACCTTGTTAAATGCATTGTAAATTATGTTTTAATAAAAGGGAAATTGGGGGAAAAGAGTTGTTGATGATGTGAATGATGTAAATTCGGTTATGGAATGTTGAAATGGAATTCCTTTTAGAATATGTTGGTTTATATTTAATAATGTTGAGTTGAATCATGTTGCCTATATTTAATTGTGTTTGATGCCTTAATGTATAAGTTGTGTACATGTGCAGGACATAACCCGACAAAGACAAGCACTTCGTTATAGCACTGTGAGTAGTGATATGTTTTATATCTAGCTAAAGATTGTCATTAGCAGCTTATGAACACATGATTCCTATGTCACTAAGTGAAAGACGTTAATTACGTAACGGAACGATGGGATGAATGAAATACCTTCAGTAAGTAAAGAGGTAATGGAATGTTTCATATGCAGTTAATAATTGTCACTATCATTTTGTACATGGATAATATGTAATGATGTTCATGTACTACCGTATGGAAATAAGAAAGGGGGAAGATGAAATCCTTCCATTTTGTAAGACTCGGGCCTAAGGCCGCTTAGCTTTAATGTTTGATTTTATGTTTCTACATGAATGAAGTTACTTATGTAAAGAAATAATAAAACGAAGGAAATACCATGTAAGGAAGTAATGGGTTGAATGTTATATAATTACGGTATGTTTTGAGAAATGTAAAGTAACCATGAAAATGTTATGCAATTATGTCCATGTTTAAAGTATGGAAAGAATGTTATGCAAATATGTAAATGTTTCAAGTATGTTACAAGGGCCTCGTGCCAAATGTTTCAAGTATGTTACAAGGGCCTCGCGCCAAATGTTTCAAGAATTTACAAGGGCATTTTTAATGCCAACTTTCAAGGGCTTCATGCCAATTTACAAGGGCATTTTTAATGCCAACTTTCAAGGGCTTCATGCCAATTTACAAGGGCATTCTTAATGCCAATTTTCAAGGGCTTTATGCCAATTTTCAAGGGCTTTATGCCAACTTTCAAGTATACAAGGGCTTTATGCCAATTTTCAAGGGCTTTATGCCAACTTTCAAGTATACAAGGGCTTTATGCCAATTTTCAAGGGCTTTATGCCAACTTTCAAGTATACAAGGGCTTAATGCCAATTCTCAAGGGCTTTATGCCAACTTTCAAGGGCTTTATGCCAACTCTCAAGGGCTTAATGCCAAATTATTCAAGGGCCTCGTGCTACAATGTATAAGGGCTTTAAGCCAAAGTAAGATACTCAAGCTAATATGTTTCAAGATGTGTAAGTTATATGTTTAAGTTATATGTTTTAAGACGTTCAAACTAATATGTTTCAAGATGTTTAAGTTATATGTTTGAAGATGTTCAAGCTGATATGTGTCAAGATGTTGAAGCTGATATGTTGTAAGACGTTCAAGTTAATCTGTTTCAAGATAGAGCCTAAGATCATCACAAGGTAACTCAAACTCACACTAACTATGTGGACTTCGCATTATATGCTTAAGTATATGTCTTGAAGTTATTTGAAGTTTGGTAAGTATATGTTTTGAAGTTTTATAAATATGTGTTCTGAAATTTATAAGTATACATTTGAAGCTTTGGATACCAGGTTGGAGCTTTAAATGGAATTGAAAAGTTTCGAAAATTGCATGGTCCGCTCGAGCGGAGGAATTCCCGCTCGAGCGGGAAAATTGACCTCCCAGCAATTTTATTACATTGTACAGTCCGGTCGAGCGGCCCAAGTGGCGCCGAAAGGACCTATTTTCAGGAAACTTTGAAAAGTTACATCTAGTTCATATGTCTTTCCTCACTTATTTATATGGTTTAATAAGTACAGAGAAGCTACGAATCCATGTGTATTTTCAAGGATAGTTCAAGTATGAGTTCAAGTATATTTCAAACATGTTTCAAGTATGGTTCTAAGTATATACAAGTTCATGTATGTTTCAAGTCTACAAGTCTTCAAGTATACGCATGTTACAAGGTCATGTCCATTACAAGTTCAAGCATGTTATAAGTATACGCATAGTTGAAGTTCAAGTATATTACAAGTCTATGCATTCTAAGATAAGATTACAAGTATAATACAAGTCTATGCATGTTAAGTATATTACAAGTTCAAGCATGAATATTTCTATTATTACAATATTTTAAGTTAAGATTGCTTTATTCACGTATTGCTATTCACTGAGCTTGGCTCACCCTCTATATGTTGTTTCTGTAGGTACCAATCAGAAGGTCAATCATAACCCAAGACGTCCATTCCTTTTTGTCCACCTTTAAGAGTCTAGGCACTAGGCGAGACCACTCAGCTCTGTGAAGCTTTATTAAGATGTTATCTTGTATTTTGAGTCTCATTTAAGGTTAAACGTACAAGATTTAAATGTTTTTTTTTAGATGCCCCATTTTAGAGTTGGGACTGTATATGTATATCTATATGATTGAGGCTCACTGTATAATTTTGGCCTGTGACTGGTTATTATGATGTATGTGATGCATGTGATCCTGGCATATTAGAGGTAGCTCAATGGAGTTTGTTATTGTGTTTAAATTTTAATACTTCCGCCAAGGCCCTGTATGTTATGTATATTAGACTACTTGTCCGTTTCTGAATAGGTCATGCCTGAAACCTTTAGGGGCGGGTTTGGGGTGTGACAAGTGGTATCAGAGCACGAGTTGCTATCTCACACACGATCCATTGAGCTTTAGGATGTCTAGCAAAGACTTAGACAACATGCATGACATCCTTAATGCATATGAAGAAATTGATAGCAACGGTACTGATGCATGTATATAGCTAACCGTAATGGTTATTGTTTTGTCGGTTGTATATTCCTTGTGTATATTGTGATTGTTTGCTATGTCAAACATGGAAAGACCTGTAGATGGGATTCAATCAATTAAGTTGCGCAGCGGAAGCATGGTAAGGATTCGAGCTAGTCGGTAAGACAATTTATATGCAAATGATTAGATGAAATGTGAGTTATCATGGAAATAATGATAATATAAATGGGCTTTTAGCATCTACTTAAGTGATATGATTAAAATCAAAGTACAGAATATTCCTAAGATCAAAGGAAATGCTATATGTATGATGTTCTTAGTTATGCTTTCCTTGCCATAACCATGTCGAAATTCGTGATTTTAAGAATTTATTGTGTTTGAATATTTTAGTAAGATGTGTTTTGTGTAAGGATTGAAATTGTGTTACGTACGACTAAATTTAAGAAAAGTCAGGCATGAAGTGACCCCCTAAAGTTGTGGAAAGGGTCCAGTAATTGTGACCTTGCTTCTTGCTAATGATTTACATAAATAAGTTATACTGACGAGTTTCGTGAACTAAAGAAGGAGTAATGTTGTGTGTAACTGGAATTTGATTGCTCTCCGTAAAATATTTCGGTGGAGATATGTAAAGGTTGGATATTGCAATTGGATCCTTTATTGCCTATTGGAAGACCATAATGTAAATTGTTCTGTATCACATTGGGCATTCCGACAGAAACAGATAGTTATGGGGGGGATAATCCATAATGATGAAGGGCTAGCGATACGTACGGGGTATCCACTTCCTCTTGCATGTTATATAAATGTGCACAATACGCACTACATGATTAAAGCACTTTATCGTTATACTGTTGAATTTCTAGATACTATGGAACCTTAATGGATGTGACTACGGGATATTTACTAGAATTATGACCCTATAAATGGACTTAACAAAACTTACGTAAATGTTTCTAAGAGAAGACGTTGTACCTTAAGGTTATGACTGCTTAACTGACCATGATTTTGAATTTGATTATGATTTTATTTTCAGATGGCTCCCTATGTTTGAAGAGATTACCTTATATGTTTTTTTTATTGCTCATATCCAAACTTAGGATATTCCAATTAAGTGTCTCTCATGATGTACTTACAGGAAATTGTAAAAGTGTGTGATGCTAGTTATGATATTATTGTAACTGTTGGATTGGGACTATGGTTCTTCTTGTGTTATGGTATTTCTTTCCATTATTCTGACTTTGCCCAAATTCGTATGTATGATTTTGAACCCATATAACGTTATGAATTTGATATGTTTACGGAAATAGAGAATAAATGTGAAGCTAGTGACTATATGCTTACGCAACTTATTATGTCTATTGGAATGATACATACTTTGATAGATGAACGGAACCTTGTGGATGGCTTTGGTATCTAATTTCATGATGCATTATACGATATGAATCTAATTACATAATTAATTTTTATGACAATGATAGACAGTTGGGTTACCAACTTATCCCTAAGTGACTTAGAATATGAGATGTTTCTTCCATTTACATACCTGGAATGGACATGTTTAAGTGTCGTCTATTTGGTTTTCTTCAAATTCAAGGATGACATTTCCCTAAGGTGGGTAAGTTATACAACTTTGTATTTTGGGCTTAGAAACGAAGTAAGGTGTAACTGGAAGTTGTTAAGGTTGAGTGGATATATATGGTGCTCTCATACTTTGTTATGAACTAAGGGTTGTTAAGAATTGGTGAACATACGGTTGTTGCTATTCTTGATAGAACGGATGCAAATTTCGAGGACGAAATTTCTTAAGGTGGGAAGGGTGTAACGACCCGAATTTTAAATTCACATCGGATTGATGTATAGTGGTGCCTGTCACCTTAAACCTTGTATGGTTGTTGGACTCTTGATATTGATGGGTTGGCAAGTGAACTTTAAATAGTATGATTGAGGACCCTTGGATAATGTTTGGAACCTTGATTGAAGCCTTAAGAAGATATATAGATAAGATTAGATAAAAAGTTCCAAATTTGAGTTTGAATTTCTAACCAACCGTCACTCATTTGCCCTTTTCTCTTTCCACACTTTGAGTTTGGATGTGAGGTTAGAACCATTGGAAAGCTTATTTCCGGGGCTTCAATTTGGACACAAGAACGACCTAAAACGGAGTCCGGATGGAAGAGTTATACCTGTTCAAAGTTTTGAAAACTGTGCTGAGTGTGAGTCCGCTCGAGCGGGAAAAGGACGCTCGAGGGAATTACGGACAGCAGCTTTAAACACGAATTTTTGGATCATTTCTTCCATTTTTCCTTTTCCTTCTTCTCTCTCTCCCTAGGTTCGAAAACCCTAGGGTTATGATCCCCAAATACTTCCATTTCCCTTAGGTTTGAGCAAGATCTTTCACCAAGATATGAAGAAGGCAAGAGGGTAAACATTTACAACCGATTGAAATTTCGGAATTTGAGGGATTCGACTCAAAGCTTCACTCCTTGTTGGATTTTGGAGGTATGTTGGGATTCTATTATGGGATTAGATTATGGTTTATAGATTATGGACCTAGGGTGCCTAATAAATGAGAAGATTTGAAATAAAAGTGATGGGTTAAGAAGATTTAAATTTTATTGGAAATTTGTAGATTTCTTGGAAACCCTAAGTGGATTTTGATGATAATCAATGATTTAGCCCAAATTGACAGTTGAATCATGAAAGTGGTAGGTTGAATTAAATGTGTTCAAGTTTAATTGGAATTTGGTTATGTTTGAAAGTTATGTTTAAAATTTGCGATTGAACCTTGTTAAATGCATTGTAAATTATGTTTTAATAAAAGGAAATTGGGGAAAAGAGTTGTTGATGATGTGAATGATGTAAATTCGGTTATGGAATGTTGAAATGGAATTCCTTTTAGAATATGTTGGTTTATATTTAATAATGTTGAGTTGAATCATGTTGCCTATATTTAATTGTGTTTGATGCCTTAATGTATAAGTTGTGTACATGTGCAGGACATAACCCGACAAAGACAAGCACTTCGTTATAGCACCGTGAGTAGTGATATGTTTTATATCTAGCTAAAGATTGTCATTAGCGACTTATGAACACATGATTCCTATGTCACTAAGTGAAAGACGTTAATTACGTGAACGAACGATGGGATGAATGAAATACCTTCAGTAAGTAAAGAGGTAATGGAATGTTTCATATGCAGTTAATAATTGTCACTATCATTTTGTACATGGATAATATGTAATGATGTTCATGTACTACCGTATGGAAATAAGAAAGGGGGAAGATGAAATCCTTCCATTTTGTAAGACTCGGGCCTAAGGCCGCTTAGCTTTAATGTTTGATTTTATGTTTCTACATGAATGAAGTTACTTATGTAAAGAAATAATAAAACGAAGGAAATACCATGTAAGGAAGTAATGGGTTGAATGTTATATAATTACGGTATGTTTTGAGAAATGTAAAGTAACCATGAAAATGTTATGCAATTATGTCCATGTTTAAAGTATGGAAAGAATGTTATGCAAATATGTAAATGTTTCAAGTATGTTACAAGGGCCTCGTGCCAAATGTTTCAAGTATGTTACAAGGAATGTTTCAAGAATTTACAAGGGCATTTTTAATGCCAACTTTCAAGGGCTTCATGCCAATTTACAAGGGCATTTTTAATGCCAACTTTCAAGGGCTTCATGCCAATTTACAAGGGCATTCTTAATGCCAATTTTCAAGGGCTTTATGCCAATTTTCAAGGGCTTTATGCCAACTTTCAAGTATACAAGGGCTTTATGCCAATTTTCAAGGGCTTTATGCCAACTTTCAAGTATACAAGGGCTTTATGCCAATTTTCAAGGGCTTTATGCCAACTTTCAAGTATACAAGGGCTTTATGCCAATTTTCAAGGGCTTTATGCCAACTTTCAAGTATACAAGGGCTTAATGCCAATTCTCAAGGGCTTTATGCCAACTTTCAAGGGCTTTATGCCAACTCTCAAGGGCTTAATGCCAAATTATTCAAGGGCCTCGTATACAATGTATAAGGGCTTTAAGCCAAAGTAAGATACTCAAGCTAATATGTTTCAAGATGTGTAAGTTATATGTTTAAGTTATATGTTTTAAGACGTTCAAACTAATATGTTTCAAGATGTTTAAGTTATATGTTTGAAGTTGTTCAAGCTGATATGTGTCAAGATGTTGAAGTCGATATGTTGTAAGACGCCTGTTAATCTGTTTCAAGATAGAGCCTAAGATCATCACAAGGTAACTCAAACTCACACTAACTATGTGGACTTCGCATTATATGCTTAAGTATATGTCTTGAAGTTATTTGAAGTTTGGTAAGTATATGTTTTGAAGTTTTATAAATATGTGTTCTGAAATTTATAAGTATACATTTGAAGCTTTGGATACCAGGTTGGAGCTTTAAATGGAATTGAAAAGTTTCGAAAATTGCATGGTCCGCTCGAAGGAGGAATTCTCGCCGAAAGGAAAATTGACCTCCCAAAGAATTTTATTACATTAGTCCGCCGAGCGCCCAAAGTGGCGCCGGACTAGGGACCTATTTTCAGGAAACTTTGAAAAGTTACATCTAGTTCATATGTCTTTCCTCACTTATTTATATGGTTTAATAAGTACAGAGAAGCTACGAATCCATGTGTATTTTCAAGGATAGTTCAAGTATGAGTTCAAGTATATTTCAAACATGTTTCAAGTATGGTTCTAAGTATATACAAGTTCATGTATGTTTCAAGTCTACAAGTCTTCAAGTATACGCATGTTACAAGGTCATGTCCATTACAAGTTCAAGCATGTTATAAGTATACGATAGTTGAAGTTCAAGTATATTACAAGTCTATGCATTCTAAGATAAGATTACAAGTATAATACAAGTCTATGCATGTTAAGTATATTACAAGTTCAAGCATGAATATTTCTATTATTACAATATTTTAAGTTAAGATTGCTTTATTCACGTATTGCTATTCACTGAGCTTGGCTCACCCTCTATATGTTGTTTCTGTAGGTACCAATCAGAAGGTCAATCATAACCCAAGACGTCCATTCCTTTTTGTCCACCTTTAAGAGTCTAGGCACTAGGCGAGACCACTCAGCTCTGTGAAGCTTTATTAAGATGTTATCTTGTATTTTGAGTCTCATTTAAGGTTAAACGTACAAGATTTAAATGTTTTTTTTTAGATGCCCCATTTTAGAGTTGGGATCAGATATGTATATCTATATGATTGAGGCTCATCAGTATAATTTTGGCCTGTGGATCGGTTATTATGATGTATGTGATGCATGTGATCCTGGCATATTAGAGGTAGCTCAATGGAGTTTGTTATTGTGTTTAAATTTTAATACTTCCGCCAAGGCCCTGTATGTTATGTATATTAGACTACTTGTCCGTTTCTGAATAGGTCATGCCCG
This sequence comes from Camellia lanceoleosa, assembly GCA_025200525.1. Taxonomy (NCBI): domain Eukaryota; kingdom Viridiplantae; phylum Streptophyta; class Magnoliopsida; order Ericales; family Theaceae; genus Camellia; species Camellia lanceoleosa. The sequence goes on from CM045760.1 coordinate 13,793,392, forward strand.
AAACCTTTAGGGGCGGGTTTGGGGTGTGACAATTTAATTCCCAAAATAGATTATTCAGATAGATATTCCTACGGTGAACAGATAGAAATTCAACACCACATATTTTCACATAATGGTACACAAAATCATAACAGAACACATAATCACACTCATATTAAGGACCAATTAATATATTACGGAACAGGGGTATCACAGCAACAGTGTTGGTGTTCAACTGTGCAAACAAAGGCATTTGGAAGCAAAATGGTGGTCTTTTCGGGTGGAAACCGAGCATGCATATGCACATCTCTCATTTCCCGAGGCGTAATAGTTAGTTGTTTAGTTTAATCATTAATTGCACCTGCGTTGTAATTAATTAATTAATTAATTAGTTAGTTAACTAGTTAATTAATTCAAGTGTTGTAATAGTTAGTTAATTTATTTGGTTTGTAATAATTAGCTTAATTAGCTTAGCTTAGTTAACGAGTTACTTTAGTTCATTCGGCCTCTCCCTCGTGAGAGTGCGAAGTTGTAATAATTTGTATGTCTTCTAACCCCACGTTTTTCTCCCTTTTATTTACCAGCTTATGATGGTTAGATTAGGAGCATCATGTTTTGATTAGCATACTTTATGCTTGCATCCATTCATTTGTATTGCATGCACCGAGGCTCGGCGCATCATTCAAACTGCATTGTTGTTTCAATACTTCGATAAATACGTGCCTAGATCGCATGTTTTGAAGTAAGTCAAATGCCATATTAGTAGCCGAGCCTAGTAGTTGCATTATCGCATGTGTTGCATTAGGCATCTTGTATAATTAGAGATCCTGCATATTTTTCTAATTCTCTTGTCTTATCTTAGCTTGGAGTACTAGGTGAGTTTTTAGTGCTTTAGCATACCTGCATGAGTGTGAGTGACTGCCATGACTAGCATGCTTGCCATGAGACTATGTGCTTAAGTGATAAACTATTTGAGTGCTTGTAGATGAAGGCTTGTTGCTTAAATTGGAACGATTCAATGAATGTACGTTTTAAGCCCACTTTGTTAGGTGGCAAATTCACAAACTTTAAGCCCACTTTGTTAAGTGGCAAATTCAGAAGCCTTAAGCTCACTTTGTCAAGTGGCAAATTCAAACCCTTTTTGAAAAACAAACATGAAATTGAATTGTTCCAATTTACGCAAACTAGTCTATACTTGTGTGTGTGCTCATCACATAGTAATGCTAGTCTAATAATCAGAACAATAGCATATATTGTAAATAAGATTCACATCATGATTAGTAGAGGCCGATCTTGGATCGGGCGAGCAGGGGTGCTCAAATCATGACCTTCCCCTCTCGTACCTAAGTTCCCGAGCCGTGGCAACTTTGGTGATGATGGACACATGGCCTTTGGCACGGGTCATGGGTTTCCTAATTTTCTCCAAAATAAAAATATTTAGGTTGCGATTCTGTATCTGGCAAAGCAGTCTGTTTTTGGCAATTTGATTCAAAATCGATTTTCCAAAAGATTTGACGGATTTGGACTCTTTGATGTTTATCAATTTCACATTGCGCTTGTAAGATTAGATTCAGAACCGCGAGAGTCTGAACTGTAGTGCTTATTTCAAACTTCCAAGAGGGAGCGCGAAAAAGTCGGGCTACACTTACCATAATTTTCTAAAAATTTCAGATAACACATAAACCAAGTCAATTTCGTGGTTGGATGCTAATAAGGCCTTTGATTCGTAGAACAGAACGTAACACAAACAGATATTTCTTTGACAGACAGTTACAAATGCAAGTAACATATGATTCATGCAATTAATGCAAAATTTCATCTTAACTTCTTATTAGGCGTTCTTAATCATAGATTAATGACTAATCACAGGTCGGGGTTGTTATAGTCTTTCCCCCTTAAGGGTTTGGTACTCCAAACTTGAATTATCTTTATTTTGGTGGAATATCAAATCTAATGAAAACAAGTCAGAGTATCTGTTCATCATATGTTGTTCCGTCTCCCATGTTGCATATGTCCCTCCATAGTTTTTCCAACCCACTTCCACTAATGAAATTTGTTTGTTCCTTAATCTTTTGACTCGGCAATTCACAATCTGAATTGGCCTCTCTTTGTATGTATAGTCATCTTTCAGAAGTACATGAGTTGGTTCAATCACATGGTACGGATCCCACAAATATTCTCGAAGCATTGAGACATGAAAAACATTATACATATGTTCTATGATCGGTGGTAAGGCTACCTGATATGTCATAGTATTGATTTTCTCAAGGATTTCGTATGGCCCAACATACCTCGGTGCTAACTTACCTTTCACTTCAAACCGTATTTGGCCTTTCGTTGGAGTCACTTTTATACACACATGATCTTCGACTTCATATTCTCTATCTCGCCTTTAAACATCTGCATAAGTCTTTTGCTGACTTTACGCGATTTTTAGTCATTGCTGTATTAGCTTCACTTTCTCAGTCGTCTCTTGGACCAGTTCTGGTCCAATAATGGTCTATCACCGACTTCAGCCCAACAAACTGGGGAGTGGCACTTCCTACCATGTAATGCTTCATAAGGGGCCATTCCAATGCTTGAATGATAGCTATTGTTATACACAAATTCGGCCAAGGGTAGATGAGTCTCTTAATTTCCTTGGAAGTCTAACATACATATCCATAACATGTCTTCCAATGTTTGAATGGTCCTTTCAGATTGACACTGTTTAGTCTCAGTTCAATTCTCAAAGCCTGTTGTAAACTCTGCCAAAATCTTGAAGTAAATTTGGGATCCCTATCGGATACTATGAAAACTGGAACTCCATGCAATTTGACAACCTCATTAACATAAAAATTAACAAACTTATCCACATTATGCAAAGATTTGGCAGGCAAACAGTGGGCAGATTTAGTTAAACAATCAACAATGACCCAAATAGAATCCATACCTCGGGAGAAGCGAGGTAATCCAACAATGAAGTCCATCGTAATATGCTCCCATTTCCATTTCGATATTGGAAGTAGCTGAAGTAATCCAGCAGGTTGCTGATGTTCAGCTTTAACTTGTTGGCAATGCGAGCATCTGGCCACAAAATCAACAATGCTTTTCTTCATTCTAGGCTACTACAAATTCTGCTTCAAATCATGGTACATCTTTGTATTTCCCAAATGTATAGCAAATTTTGAATTATGAGCTTCAGTCATAATTCATTTCCTCAGGTCAGAACAATCCAGTACACATAGTCTACCTTGAAAGTTTAGCACATTGTTCTCAAATACAAACCCCAGCCTTGGTTTTGATGCAAGTTCATCAACAATCATCTTCAAAAACTCATCGTTAAGCTGTTTCTCTTTAATTTCTTCAATTATTGCAGGCTGGGCAGAAATAGCAGCTAGGATTCCATCCAGTTCATGCAGCACAATCTCAATCTCACTTCTTTCTAAGTTATGTAACAACTCTCTCTGGCCAGTAAACAAACATGACAAGTTCCCAATCAATTTTCTGCTCAAGGCATCCGCGACTATATTTTCCTTTTTCGGATAGTACAAAATTTGCAAGTCATAATCTTTTATCAATTTCAGCCATCTTCTCTGTCTCGTGTTCAATTCTTTTTGGGTGAAGAAATATTTTAAGTTTTTATGATCCGTATATACTTCACAAGTCACCACATATAGATAATGGCGCCAAATTTTTAATGCAAAAATCACAGTTGCCAATTCAAGATCATGAGTTAGATAATTCTTTTCATGTGGGTAGAGTTGTTGAGAAGCATAAACAATCACTTTCCCATTTTGCATTAACACACATCCCAAACCTTTGTACGAAGCGTCACTATAAACTTGAAACCCATCAATAACATTAGGCAAAGTCAAAATTGGTGCAGTTACTAACTTGGTCTTTAGCTCTTGGAAGACAGACTCCTTTTGATCATTCCAGTCAAATGATGTATTTTTCTGAGTCAATTGTGTCAATGGCATGGCTAGTTTGGAGAAATCTCTCACAAATCTGCGGTAGTAGCCAGCAAGCCTCAGAAAGCTTCTTATTTCTGACACATTGGTTGGTCTTGGGTAGTTCACAATAGCCTCAATTTTCTGCGGATGCCATCCTTGTTAATTACATGCCCCAAAAATGATACACTGCTAAGCCAGAATTCACATTTGGAAAATTTTGCATATAACTTCTTTACTCTCAGAATTTGTAAAGAAGCTCTCAAATGACTTTCATGTTCTTCCCTGCTTTTGGAGTAAATCGGTATATCATCAATAAACACAACTATAAATTCATCAAGAAATTGTTTGAACACTCTATTCATTAAATCCACTAAAGCCGCTGGTGCATTTGTTACCCCAAATGGCATTACTAAAAATTCAAAGTGTCTATATCTAGTTCAAAAAGTGGTTTTCTCAATGTCTTCTGCCATAACTTTCAATTGATGACGGCCCGATCTAAGGTCAATTTTTTAAAACCCTTTGGCTCCCTGGAGTTAGTCAAACAAATCATCTATTCGGGGCAATGGATATTTATTCTTCACGATCACTTTGTTCAATTCACAATAGTCAATACATAATCTCAAAGACCCATCTTTCTTCTTAACAAATAGGACTAGAGCATCCCAAGGTGAAGTGCCCGGGCAGATGAATTTCTCGTCTAGGAGTTCTTGGAGTCAAACTTTTAATTCTTTCAATTCAGAGGTTGACATTCGATATGGTGTTTTTGAAATCGCGTGTGTTCCGGGTATAACATCAATAATAAACTCAATTTCCCTATCAATTAAGTCTCCGAGCAATTCATTTGGAAATACATCGAAAAATTCATTTATTACTAGGATGTTCTCTACAGTAGGTCTATTAAAAGTCGCATTCAAAACGCAAAACAAGTAACTCAACACCATTTTCTTAACAATTTCCTAGCTTTCACAAAAGAAATCAAATACAGTGGAGGAATTACCCAATTCCAAACAAACACAAATTCAAGCATACCAAGTGGTCAAAACACAACAGTTTTACTCACACAATCAATAGTTACACAATACTTCGCTAACCAATCCATGCCCATAATACAATCAAAATGAGTAATGTCTAGTGGTAGCAAATCAGCATATAATAACATATCCCCAACCATGATGTCACATGCAGGATACACATAAACACATAACATAGAGCCTCCATATGGTGCAGATACATATAACAAATAATTCAAAGTTTCTAAGGGTTAATTAATTTTCAAGAAAAGGCATGCAACACAAAAGAGTGCGTAGAACCAAAATCTATCAACACATAGGCACGTTGAGTACAAATAGAGATCATACCTGACACCACTGACTCAATGTTCTGTACATCACCAGGTAGTAATGCAAACACTTGGCCTTGCCTTAGAGTTTGTCTCTCAATATTGGTTTTCACATTTGTTCTTGGTGCAAGAGTGGATCTGGCTGAACTTGCCGCAGGACGGTTAGCATCAACAGATCTCATCGGACAATCTCTAATCATGTGGCCAGTCTTGCCACACTGGAAGCAGGCACCAGATGCACAGTAACACATGCCTTTATGCTTCCTTCCATATTTAGAACAAGCTGGCATAGAGCCACTACTTTGACTTGAACTACTTGAAGATCCCGTATTTTGTTTTTTTTTTGTGAGAAAGATGAATGGCCTTTTTGAAAATTGAATCCAGATCTTTTACTTCTCCATTCTGTTATTGGTGCTTTAGCTTGTTTCATTGCTACCGGGGTGGCCTCTGCCATCAATGCTCTATCTAGTAACTCTACATATGTAGGCAACTTCAAAATGCCTACTCGATCAAACACATCCAGATCGAAGCCCCTTTCAAATTTCTGAGCCTTTTTATAATTTGTGTCAACCATATGAGGAGCAAATCTGGCTAACTTAGTAAACTTAGCCTCATACTCAACTACAGACATCTTGCCTTGCTTAAGTTCTTGAAATTCTAACACTTGACAATCTATGAAGCATTGGGAAAAATATTTCTTATAAAATATTACCTTAAACTGGCTCCACATCATAGTCCCACCATTATCTCGGATAAGTATCCACCATTGTCTAGCTTCTTCTTTCATAGTATAGGTGGCCAAGAGAAGCTTCTGCATTTCTGAGCACGAGAACACCTGTAGACACAACATTTTTGACGGCCCTTACGACTTGGATGTCATCGCTTGCACACCCAATAATGAACGTATATGCTTGTCAAGTGCTCAAAGTCCTCAGTGGAATGCCACAGCTTTGAGCCTTCAAACCCTACACACCTGTTGCCATAGTTTTGGACCAAACCCAGTGATCCTCATGCATGTAACCTCTTGTTGCCTGCCGACTACTGATATGGGCTACCAGCCACTGCTTCTGGTTGCTGGCCACCAATGTGTTTTGCAGATATTTAGTGACAGTTGTGCCAGCTATTTGCATAGATGCTTGCATCTGCTCCCACGTGTATAGCTAGATATTTCTGATGGAGTTACTTGGTTTTCTATATATATAGAGGACCTCCCCTCTTGCTTTAGAGGTTAGAAATTTTGTAGCAAACTTTTTCCTTTCTCTATAATTCTCTCTCTCTCTCTCTCTCTCTCTCTCTCTCTCTCTCTTGCAAATTTCTTCACCTTTGCCTATACACTCCCCAGCTTTGCCTATACACTCCCCAGCTTTGCCTATACACTCTTAACCAAACCTCTCCATCTTTGAGTTGAGGTACCTTTGTGCCTTGTTTGAGCTTTTGAGGGTGTGTTTGCCTTGTTTTATTGCCTAGAATTGGTTCTCCTCTTCAAGAGGTATAAAGCTTTGTCTCTTTATTTGCTTTATTTACTCTTCTTCTTACTATTTTTCAACTATTTTTAGGCTATAAAAAATCTGTATTTTTGGGCTGAAACTTGGGTTTTAAGGCCAATAAAGGTTGAGGGGTGGTTCACATTTCTTTATACCTTGCTTGCAAGGCCTTTACCCTTGTGTTTCCCGCCCTTACACTATCTTTTTGACCTTTTAAACACTAATTTTTATAGTTATTTCAGTGGCCAATATGATGTTTTGAAGTCCAAAATTGGAGGGGTTAGCCTTCCCTCCTTGTGTCTTGCTTACTAGCCTAACTTGTTCTATGTTTTAGCTTATTATTCTAGCTATTTTTATCTTAATTCCAATATTTTTTAAGACTTATTTAGGACTATTTTTAAGTGTTTGTTGCATTTGAGCTTTGTTTTGCATCCTTATAGTGTAATTGTCCTCATATGTTTAGTGCTTTAGGCCTTAGACAACACCTTATTTGAGTTGATTGCATTTATTCAGGGCTTTTCATACTTTTGATCACCTTTAATCACCTCTACCACCTCCCTTCTTTCTTGGCTTTTGCTTTTCTTTAAAAGTGGTTCCAAACTATGTGTCTATTTAAGCATGAGATTGAGGTGTCATGCTTAGTGGTTTGATCTCTTTAGGGGTTCATTACCAACGGTATGATGTATCTTTCACGCCCAAAGCAACATTTGGTTTGAGCCCTCTTTCTATTAGAAGACTTAAACTCACTTTCAGACTCAATTGATTAAAGAATAGATGGTAATTTAAAATGGAATAATAAAATTGAGGCTAAAAAAAAGTGTAAGATAATAACTTGGTTTGGGTTCAATCTAACGTTAATTGAACCCTCGAGTCTTGAGTCGTTTCTCATTAGTGATGAAAACGGCTCAAGATTCATTGTCAACTACTTCCCTTGATCTTCCATGATAGGGAGGTGGTTTTGAGAGTCTTATTTTGTTGCATTTATTGAACTTGCACACTTTGGTTCATAGGCCGTCATGCAATGAAATTGCAAAGATTGATGGTTTATGAATCAAATTTTACGACTTCTTTGAGTTGTTCAAATGATAAGGAGAGGTAAATTGTGAAAATAAACCCTTGAGAATACCCTCTCTCTACTATGTTTGCTATCTGTTGTAGCAAGACAATCCAGTCATCAGTGGCCGATAGGCCACCATCAATGGACGACAGACCACCTGTGCAAAATTTAGCAGTGTACTTTTAAAGCAGAACAGAGTTGATCTGGAGATGGAAAAACAGTGCAAGTGTTCTGGTGTGCAACAGAAGCTTCCCAGAAGCAAAACAGTGGCCTTTTTCAAGTAGAAACCACATTCATGCATGAGCCCTCCATCGATCCTCAGGATCCGTGTTGTAATAATATTAGTGTTGTACTTAAAGTAGGGCTGCAAATGAACCGAACTGTTCGTGAACAGGCTCGGCTCGGCTCGGCTCGGCTCGGCTCGTTTAGTAAACAAGCCGAGCTCGAGCTCGATTATTGGGCTCGTTTCGTTAACGAGCCGAGCTCGAGCTCGCCTGTGTTCGGCTTGGTAGGCTCGGCTCGTTTATCTATAATTAAATAATATATAAATACATTATTTATATATTAAAAATATATAAATATATATATAAATAATAATATAAATGCATTTTTTATATATTAAATAATATAAATAATATTTTTTATTTAAAAATTTATATTTAAATAATATAAATAATATTAAAAAAAATTTATCGAGCCGAGCCGAGCTCGAGTTCGACAAAAATTAACGAGCCGAGCCGAGCTCGAGCCTAATCCCTTATCGAGCCGAGCTCGAGCTCAATAAACGAGCTCGATAGCTTAACGAGCCAAGCTTGAGCCCAGCAAGGCTCGGCTCGGCTCGTTTGCACCCCTAGCTTAAAGTAGTGGCTTTGTAATTAATTAGTTAGAATAGCTAATTCGTCTCGTGTTGCAATTATTTTAATTAGCTAGATTAGTTAATTAATTAGTTAGAATAGGTGATTCGTCTCGTGTTGCAATTATTTTAATTAGCTAGATTAGTTAATTAATTAGTTCATTTGTTATAATAATTAGTTAAGTAGTTTAGCTAAATTATTCATTTGGGTTTGTAATAGTTAATTAATTAGCATAGCTTAGCTAGTTAGTTTAATGTGCATGTCTTCCAACCCCATGTCTTTCTCTCTTTTATCTACCTACTTATGATGGTTAGATTAGGGCATCATGTTTAGTTTAGCGTTCTCCATGTTTGTATCCACTTGTATTGCATGCACCGAGGCTCGGTTCATCATTCTAACTTGCATTGTTAGTTTAAATACTTATTGAAAATGTGCTTAGACCGCATGCTATCAAATTGATTCATATGCCATAATAGTAACCGAGCCTAGTAATTGCATCTTGCTTGTATTGTATTAGTCATGTTGCATAAAGTTAGGATCATGCATCTTTCTACCTCTTTTGTTTATTTTGGCTTGGAGTACTAGGTGAGCCTTTACTTGCTTTAGCATATTGCATTGTATGTTGATTGTTGTCACGTTTAGCATACTTACCATGAGGCTAAGTGCTTAATTACTATAACTGTTTGAATGCCTATGGATGAAGGCTAATTACTTGAATTAGAATAATTTGAGTAATGTTTATATGTGATCATTTTTTTCAAGTGGTACATATTCGAAACAATTTTCAAAACGAACATGAAATCAAATGTTCCAATTCTTGCAAGTTAGTCTATACTTGTGTTTGTGCTCATCACATAGTAATGCTAGCCTAATAATCGGAACAAGAGCATATATTGTAAATAAGATTTACATCATGATTAGTAGAGGCCGATCTTTGATCGGGCGAGCAAAGGTGCTCAATTCATGACCTTCCCCTCTCATACCTAAGTTCCCGAGTCAAGATAATCTTGGTGATGACAGACACGTGGCCTTTGGCATGAGTTATGGGTTTCCTAAATTTTTCAAAAATATTTAGGTGGCGACTCTGTATCTGGCAAAGCAGTCCATTTTTGACATTTTTTATTCAAAATTGATTTTCCAAAAGATTTTTCGGATTTGGATTCTTTGGCGTTTATCTATTTCACATTACACTTATGAGATTAGATTCAGAACCGCGGGAGTCCGATACTGTAGGGCTTATTCATCTCCCAAAAGGGGGCAGCCATGTTTCGGCTTTCAGTCTCTAGCAGCCATGTTTCAGCTTTTAATGGCTCAATACCACCCAGAAAGATTGACGGCTTCATTTTGTTGAACTTCTGAGTCAATGTAATCATATTAGTGTTTTCCAACTCAACTGGCACTGGGGGTGGTGGAGAGAGCACAAGTTGTTGTCTTTGTTGCTTTCTCATTGTTTCTGTTAAAGCTTTGAGCATTTGTTCCATTCGGCTCATGCAAGCCTCTGAAGATTTAGTTGTATCGTCACTTCTTATATATTCCATTTGCTATAGGTAAACAGGGAAATCATAAACATAGGCAGAATAATCTCGTTCTCTGTATTCAATTCCAATTCAATTTGTTTCATCTTGATTCAAATATGCTCTGTTCATATCATTTTATTTTAGTTCGCGTATGTTCAAATAGTTCACACACCCACATATGTAGATGGAATGCCCCTAATTCTTACTAGGACATCCTATAGCTCATATGGAATTGTTTGTGCGGTAGTACATGAGCTCTGATACCACTCTATCACAACTCCAACCCGTCCCTGTAGGTTTAGTGTCATAACCGGCCAGTAATCTAGGGATTACCCAAGACTTCTGAACAAAATAATAAAATATAAGGGGCTAGCGGAAGTAATTACAAACATACAACGTCTATAGAGCTGTGGACACATACATGGGACTGAAAATTTATACTTAAATATATACATGTGACGTCAAAGTTTCATAAGTCATGCGACATTATACAGATAGTATCATAAGGGACTTAGCCTAGGGTACTGATAAACAAAACAAAACCCAAATGTCTTTGACGTGATTCATAAAACTAGACTTCTTCGGATGAAACCTCCTTGGGAGGCACTAAGGTTGGCTAACAAAACGGAACTCTGGGGCATCAACTTTGGGCCTGGTCACGCACTTGGTAACCTACATACATAATATAAATAGTCAGCGGAAGCCCAGTGAATAATAGCAGAGTAAAGGGTTTAATGAATATGGTCCTATAACAAATCTAGAAAGCATAATCAGATTCATATTCTTATTCAAAGATTAGAAACGTGTACTTATTCAGTTTCACATAGGATCATACATGGTACACCCTTTAGCGCTAACAAATCAAATACAGAGCATGAAGGGTCATACTTGACCAGTTCCATAAAGGAATCTGGTACTGGGAACATATAACATACTTGAGCCACAGTATTGTTACCCCCGAGGCAAGGGCCATGAGACCATGGTATTATAACCCCCGGGCAAGGGCCATGTGCTAAGAATGCTACGATTACTTGTCACAAATTGAATAATCATTCATTGTATAGAATATATCATTTCATAAAATAGATCTTATTGCATCATACAGAAAACAAAAAAAAGTTGAACATAGCTTTACTAAGTTATTACTCATAGATGGCTCCAAACGCAAAACAGATATAGCAGACGGATCAAGTGAGTTATAGCGCATGACCAACATGAACACAAAATGAATACACATTGAATCACACACCCGGAATTTTTTAACCTAATTCTTATCTTATCTTGGTGTGTTCTAATTCTTATCCTCATTATTATGTTTTAATTAGGACTTAGGAATGCCTAGGATGCAATGAGGATGCCAAAATGCACTTTGTAACACTTAGCAAACTTTGCTAAAAACAGGGCCTTCGCTAGAGCGCAACTTTCTTCACTCGAGTAGAGGTTCAAAAATAAGAGTGATCGCTCAAGCGTAACTTCAGTTGCTTGAGTGGTCTGTAAACTCTGCAAAAGTACTAGTTGCTTGATTTTCCCGCTTGACGGTCGCTGGAGTGTGTGATTGAGGTCCTCGCTCGAGCGCAACTCTGGTCACTTAAGTGATCAGCAAAAAAGGTAAACTTCTGGGAGCATGCACTTTACGCTCAAGCCAACTTTTGGTCGCTCGAACGGAAGGAAAAAACTAAGAGTGATCGCTCGAGTACAGAATCTGTCGCTCGAGTGGAGAGGCAGAATTTAAAAATTTCCAAATTTTCTCCCAAGCTCAAAACTCGAATTCAAAGCTACAATTTACGCTCTTTTGGGACAAAAACTCAAGGAAAGTTGTGCTAACTTGCAAAACACCATGAATTCAAAACCATTTCACAAAATCAAGGCCCAAGAGTAAGTCAATTATTTAGCCCAAGTTTGAAACTTACATGTATATGACATGTATGCAATGCTACGAGCTCAAACTTGTCCAAAACATGATCAATTTAGATAAAATGGTGAGAAACTTGATAAATTCTCAACACAAAGCCAAGATAGACACATGCATATAAGATTTGTTTGAAATTCAAACTCAAAATGTGATGAAAATGCATGCATGCATGAATCTTGCTTAAATTCATCAATTTTAGCTCAATTCTCATGTTAATTCATAACTAGAGGGTTGAAGCCTTACCTTTAAGTCTTAATTTTGCAAGAATTTCAAGTTGCTCCTCCCAATTTCAAGTCTCTAGCTTAACTTCAAGCCAATTCCTTTGTTTAATCTCAATTTCCTTAGCCTCTCTTCTCTCTCTCACGTTTGAAGCTCAAGGATGAAGAAATGAGGGTGTAAAAGTGTATCAAAGGTGTTGGAAGTGGCCTTATATAGGCTCATTAGGGAGCTTAATTAGTAACTAATTAATTTACATTATTTTATTCTAATTACTTCGTTCCAAATTGAATTTAAATTAAACCTACCATAATTTTCTAAAATTTCAGATAACACATAAACCAAGTCAATTTCGTGGTTGGATGCTGATAAGGCTTTCAATTCGCAGAATAGAACGTAACACGAATAGATATTTCTACAACAGACAGATACAAATGCAAGCAACATATAATTCATGCAACTAATGTAAAATTTCATCTTAATTACTTATTAGGCATTCTTAATCATAGATTAATGACCAATCACAGGTCGTGATTGTTATAGATCAACTCGACAAGACTATGGAGGTCTACATCGATGACGTTGTGGTAAAAACCAAAGCAAAATGGGACCACTTGGCTGATCTTGCCACGACATTTGACATTCTTCGCAAATATAGAATGAAACTCAATGCATCCAAATACGCATTCAGCATCAGATCAGGAAAGTTTCTCGGCTAGATAGTGAATCATTGAGGGATAGAGGCAAACCAAAAACTGATTAAGGCTATCCTAGAACTTGGTTCACCAAAATCAGTCAAGTAAGTTCAAAAGCTTATGGGTATGGCCGCAACGCTCAATAGATTCATCAGTCGGTCTTCAGATCGATGTAGGCCATTCTTTCGAACACTCCGATAGGGAAAATCATTTCAATAGACCCCAGAGTACCAAACAACCTTGGAAGGTTTGAAAGCCTATATCGGTGCCTCCCTACTACTAACTACCCACTTGTTGAGAGATGTACTCGTCTTATACCTGGCAGTCTCTGAACAAAGGGGTTGTCATGCTCAATGACAAATTTGGCAAACAAAAACCCATTTTTTATGTTAGCAAGACGATGGTGGATGCCAAAACCTAGTAACTCCCACTAGAAAAACTAATTCTAGCTCTTGTAATGGCCGCAAGGAAGTTGATGCATTATTTCCAAGCCTATACAATCAAAGTGTTGACAGATCATCCTCTCCGATCAATCCTTCGAAAGGCAAAATCATCTGGACGAGTTTTCAAATGGGCCATGGAGCTCGAACAATATGATATTTAGTTTTCACCAAGGATAACCATCAAAGGGCAGGTGTTAACAGACTTTATAGCCGAATTCACCATGCAACCAGATTTGGATCCACAACTCCAGTCTGCCCCCAGTACATTGTCATAATGGCGAATGCATGTCGACAATATTTGGCAGCTGTATTACGGCAGATCTTCCAATCAACAAGACAACGGGATAGGAGTTATGATCGTGGCATCTGAAGGGGTAGTGATCAAACAGTCTGTTAAGCTCGGCTTTCATGCTTCTAATAATGAAGCTGAGTATGAAGCATTGCTAGTCGGCCTCCAAAACTCATTACTCATTAGGGCCAAACAAGTGCAAGTGTTCTGTGATTCAAAACTCGTTATCAATCAACTGAAGGGGGAGTATGTCGCTAAAAATGACCGCATGGCCGCCTACATGAGAATAGCTAGCTCTTTGCTTGCGAAATTTGACAAACATGAACTCAATCAGATCACCAGAGACCAGAATATACATGCTGATGCCCTCGCTTACCTAGCTCCGGTTGTCAATTCTGAAGTGAAACAAACCATTGAAATGAGTTTTTTTTATCCAAGCTAAGCATCCATGTCCCCAAGCCTTCAACTGTCAACGTTATCCAAAGAAGTCCGAGTTGGATGGACCCCATTACGGCATTCCTCTCTAAAGAACAACTGCCTGAAGATAAGAAAGAGGCTCACAAGCTATGCAATAAGGCCTTGTGGTATTATCTGGATCCCTAAGGGCAACTTTATAAGAAATCTCTCTTCGGGCCCTACTTGGAATGCGTCCATCTAGACAAAATTGAAGACTTTTTGGTCAAAATTCACGAAGGCAGTTATGCTGCTCATATAGGAGGAAGGTCTCTGGTTTATTGAGCTATCACCCAAGGCTATTGGTTGCCAACCATGCGAGTCGATGCCGAGGAGTATGTGAAAAAATACGAGCAGTGACAAAAATTCTCTCCTTTAACACATCTGTTCGCCAAAGCATTGAATTATGTCACTAGCCCATGGCCCTTTTCTCAATAAGGCCTAGACATTTTCGCACCATTGCCAAATGCTCCTGGTAACAAACAATTCTTCATAGTCGCTACTGATTACTTCACTAAATGGGTGGAGACCGAGCCACTGACACACATTTGAGACGTTGATGTCAAACATTTTATGTAGAAGAACATTATCACTTACTTTGACATACCCCGGGTACTTATCTCTGGCAGTGGAACTCAATTTGATTGTGGGGTCTATCGAGAATTGTGCAACTTTCATGGAATTCAGCCCTCTTCTCGTCGCTCGCTTACCCCCAAAGTAACGGCCAAGCCGAAACCTCTAATAACATAATCCTAGATGGTATCAAAAAGCGCTTGGAAAAGGCTAAAGGAAAATGGGTTGAAGAACTCCCAACTGTGCTGTGGGCCCACCGTATGACACCACGACGGTCAACGAGCAAAACGCCATTTGCTCTATGCTTTGGCAATGAGGCCATTATCCATCTCGAAATTGATTTGCCAACTCTTCACTTCAAGGCTTTCGATACCGGTCGTAATGACATGATGTTAGCCCTGGATATTGACTTGCTACAAGAACGCCGAGGTCAAACTCTTGTCGCCATGGCACGTTACCAACAACAGCTGGCCAAGTCATATAATCAACAAGTCTATCCGCGCTGTTATATTCCTAGCGAGCTAGTGCTTAAAAAGGCGCTACCTGCTAATCGAACTCCGTCTGATGAGAAGCTCAGTCCCAACTAGGATGGCCCCTACCAAATTGAATCCATTGCTGGGGCAAGGGCATACCGTCTCTCTGATATGAGTGGCAGGAAATTACCCTAGCCTTTGAACTGAACCTATCTCTAGAAGTTTTATCACTAAGTCTTGCCGAATGTGGCTCTTTTTGCACTTACGATGTAATCACAATTCTGTTTATATATATTCATCATTGTTAGTCAATGCAAGTCTCTGAATTCGGAGCGCCCTTCATGCTCGGCATGCATGCATGTTCAGCACGAGGGGCCAAAGCCAGTCTCCGAATTCGAAGTGCCCTTCGTGCTCGGCATGCCTGCATGTTCTGCACAAGGGGCCAGCGCAAGTCTCCAAATTCGAAGCACCCTTTGTGCTCAGCATTGCTGCATATCAAAGGAGCCAATTGAAGTACCATTCCAATGAGTAATTCCTGGCACAAATAGGCAATAGTTTGAAGAAAAAAAAAATGGGATTATCATCAAATGTGAAAGAGCTATTTATTCATATTACAAACAAATTTGATCAGAAATAAAAGAAACTAAACTTCACATTCTAGTCTAGTTACAAAACACAAATTTGCTACTTAGATAAGAAACGCAAAAGTTGACTAAGCCTTCTTCGGATAGCCAACCTCTTCCTCATCGTCGGTCTTCTTGGCGTTGTAGCCTTCAAACGGCATTATGTATCCTTGACACAATGGGGATGTCGTATCAATCCCTGTCACTTGTAACTCCTTCAGCCATCGCAATGATACACGCCATCGGCCAGTTTCTCCATCGTCCTTTCAATGTTGACTTTCTGACGTTCCAAAAACCCCTTATTATAAGCCCGAGTTTCTATGGCCTTGTCCGCAAAAATGGCTGCAGTATCTCTGTCAGCTATGGCACGATCCAATAGGCACTGCGCAAACATATCTATTGAAGGGTGTGCCGTACCGACCATTTTGAGTTTGGTAATCTTTGCCTTCCGAGCTTCATTCTCGACCCATTCTTTTGCCTCCTTTAGTCGGCGCTCAAGGTTCCGTATGCGTCCATCTTTATGATTGATTTCTTTACGAGTATCTCGAAGACGTATGTTAATTTCATAAGAACTGTGCAGTCCTTTGACAACTCCATGAATGTCCTCTCTGAATACGTCATAATCAGCTCAAGTCACCACTAACTGGTGAATTTCAGGGGGAAAGATTTGCTGAGTAAATTCAACTGCCAGGCTTGGATCATAGACAATCGAATCAGCTTCAATCATTGGTTTGTTTCTAATAAAAACCAAAAAACTCAGAGGATGAGACTAGGCCCATTAAGGACTGACTCTTACCTGGACTCAACACCACACTTGGAAAACCGACTCTTATCCGAACTCATGCACAATTAACAATTCATTCATATTTTATTCCATCAACAACCATCCAACATTACCCAAGAGTTAAATACAACACAAGATTTAAAGAAAACAAATAACATTCAAGCCACAATTCATTTACCATATCAACATCCACATCCTTCATCTATTTTATTTCACAATATTTCATGAATCAAGGAAATTCCCCATTCAATGTGGTGTTTTTAAATCAAGTGGAGAATCTAGGGTTTTTACCAAATTTGGGGGGTTTTCTCCTCTATTATAGATATGGCTTGTAATAACATTTATATACATGTTTTGAAAAGAGGGAGTAAAGAAATCTCAAGCAAGAGTCAAGTAAAATGGTTTATTTATGTAAAACATGAGATTGATCCAACAACGCTGTCACGACCCTAACCCGCCCCTATGGGTTAAGGACATAACCGGCCAGTAATCCTGTGATCACCTACGGCCTTAGACCAAAACAGACATAAATCATCAGAGTAGAGGGGCCAAACGGAAGTAAAAATTTAAAACTTTGTCCATAGAAAGCTGTGCTTATATGCACACCAACAAACCATATTCAGATATGTTAATAACCCGTCAAAATCAGTATCAAAATTCATTACAAACAGATCACCCAAAAGCAGGTCAACCTATGACAGACTATGTATAGGCATACGCAAAGCCCTTGCCAACAAAACAAAACATAAATACATAGTCAAAAGGGCAAGGATGGTCTCATGCGTGAGACACAAGGCTGACTCTCCAAAACCCATGTTGTTCCTGGCAGACTTCATTGGGGCTGGGTCTGGACTTCTCTTGGCTCACCTACAAAGACATGAATGAGCGTGAGCGATAGCCCAGTGAATAATATCAAATACGAAATATACATGGCAATGTAGAACGGCATGTTCCAAACGGCCTTGGGCCCAATCCATAAATTTTAGCAGATACATATAACTATACGAAGTTTCAAATTAAGTGACTGTAGTTCCAAACATTCTGGCCCTCAGCCCTTTTAGATTTCCATTCTTGCCAAAACGGCCTTTGGCCCGATCATTTATGTCAAAACGGCCTTCGGCCTATTCATTTATGTCAAAATGGCCTTCGGCCCATTCATTCATGTCAAAACGGCCTTCGGTCCATTCATTTATGTCAAAACGGCCTTCGGCCCATTCATTCATGTCAAAACGGCCTTCGGCCCATTCATTCATGTCAAAACGGCCTTCGGCCCATTCATTTATGTCAAAACGGCCTTCGGCCCATTCATTCATGTCAAAACAACCTTAGGTCCATTCATTACGTTCATGTCAACATTTGTCCACAATCCCAATTAACAACTCATAAAGTTTATAAGGGAATAACAATTGAACATTCACAAACATTCGAATATCGATATTACTCACAGTGATCGGCTTGTGGATTTGCCCTGGAGCTTCACCCTACACATTTCATGAACACAAAAGGGTCATTAACAGTTCAATCCGTTCCTTAATTCACATATTCCTCTTTAGGCTTTGTTATTATCCCATTAACTCATTTATAATGCTTAACATATGCCTAAGAGTGCTTACAAGTGAAAGAGAACGGAAACCGAACACAAGATGCAAGAACAGATTTCGAAACAGTCCCCGCCGGCGTGGGATTCCGCTTCAGCGGACCCTTAAAATCTGCAAAATCTTGGTTGCCTCAATTCCCTTTCGGCCTTGAAATAGGCGCTCGGCGGACCTCCCTACATAGCTCCCGCTCGGCGTTAACTTCCCTTCGGCGGGAGCCATGTCTGCGAAAAAAATCTTTGAGAGCCGTTTTCTCCGCTCGGCAGCGATCTCCCTTCGGCGGGACTCAAATTCTGGAAAATCCGAGAATGTGTTCTTGAGCTTCAAACCAATTTCAGCTACCATTCTTGCATGCAAGGCCCAAATCTCAAATGTAATCATGCTAACATGGTTCCCTTACAAGATTACACCATTAGGAAGCTCAATTTCAAGGATCAAACACATGCATGTCTCAAATTGACACCAAACTCAATTCTATCATACACATTCATGCATTCAAAGCTCCTGTCCTCATAGATTGTACATGCATGTGATGTATTACTTTCATTTCCATCTTAGATGACAAAATAGGTGATAATAACATGAGCTTTACTCAAAACTCACATAAATCATGTGTTTGAAACTCAAACATGCAAATTCAAAACAATTTCTTACATGCATGTGCATAAGGGCCATTACATTAACAAAACCAACTCATCTCATGTTCTTGATCTTCAAACACACTTGAATCTATGCATGTACAACAAAAATTCATGAGTTCACTTACCTAGAAGCTCTGATCTTCACAATCTATGATCAAAACTTGAATGATCTTCAAGGTTCCCAAGCTTTGAGCTAAGTTTGCTCAATTCTCTTCTCCTCCTCTCTCTACAGCCGACTCTCTCTTCCTCTCCACAGTCTAACTCATATTTTGAGTTCAAAAAGGAGTAGAGAGAGTATATGGCCATAAGTAAAAAAGTCCCTCCAACAATTATTTTAATATAAAATAATAGGGCACTTAATTAATCAATTCAATCAGTTTAAATTGACCAGAATCAATTTTCAATTAAATTTCACCGTAGGCTCTAAAAATTTTGCTAATCACAATGGCGTAATCAATTTTGGGTTCTGTGGCCGATAAGGCCCTCAATTAAATTTTCAAAGCAGATTACTCAACAGATATTCCTACGGTGAACAGATAAAAATCCAAAATCACATATATTTTCATAATGGCACATAAAATCATGCTAACACATAATCATACTCAAATTAAGGCCAATTTAGCATATTACAGAACAGGGGTATCACAAACGCTCTCCAATTAATTCACAAATCACAACCATACCATGAAATCCCTTCAAAACAAAGAAATACTACGGTAAAAGTGTCCCTACCTCAAGTCGTAAGGAAGAAAACCCAAAACACTCAAGGTTGACGAAGCCACGAACTTCTCGGACCAATAGAGCCCTTGACAAGATCTTCAAGTTATCTCAAAGGATCAAGGTGAGAAGACACCTCTAAGAGTGTAGATCTAAGGATTGAAGTGGAAAAAGTGAGTTTTTGAGAGAAAGGGAGAGAGACTCTCGGTTTTGAGAAGAAAAAGAGGAGAAAATTATGAGAGAGGTAGGGTTTGGGTCTATTTATAGTATTAGATGATAGCCCTAAGGTCAATGAAAAAGATAAGGACCAAAACCCCCAAAAATGGGGACCATTCGGAGCCCAAAATTCTAAAAAAAACTCGCAGGGGTCGATCCTTCGGGCAAGGGGGTCAACCCTTTAGATAGAAAGACAATCTGGCAACAAGCAAAGGGGTCGACCCTTAGACAAGAGACGGTCGACCCTATTTTCTAGCAACTAACACAGAAATTCTGCAACATAAGAGGGGCAACCCTCCCCAGACTGGTGTCTACCCTATTTTCCAGCAACACCTCCAAGAACTTCACCAACAGGTAAGGGTCGACCCTTAGGGAGGCTGGTGTCTACCTTATTTCCCAGCAAAACTTCCAGAAACACTACAACATGCAAGGGTCGACCCTTAGGAAGGCTAGTGTCGACCCCAAGGCAAAATTTCTAAGTTTCCAAGGAACTTTTGACAAGAATAAACGCAAACGAACAAACCCAACGAGTTTAAATCGAATTATACTCCTTCAAAACCAATATACAACAACTCCAAAGACTTCCAAAACAAAAATAAAGATATTAAACACACCTTTCAATAGATTAAAACACCCAAGTGTTACAAATGTTTTTAACCAAAACAAGGGGTGGTGATAAACATCGGAACACATCCAAATGTTTTTAACCAAAATAGGGAGTAAAATGAAGGATAGGAATGATCTCACCTAGAACTCCTCTGAATGAATCGTACATACAATATTGTGCCTACATAAGAAAGATACTTAACAATCATAACATAGTAAGAGTGCATGTTCTATGCAAGATGAATAACCGTGACAAAATGTTAGAGACATGTTTTATGCAAAGCATGCAAGAAACAAAACGGAAGCATATTCTATGCAACGAGAACCGAAGCATGTTCTATGCAAGATCAGAATGCATATTCAATGCAATAGTACAAAATGCATGTTCGATGCACAATCAATAGCACAAAATGCATATTCTATGCAAGATTAGCAAATGCATGTTCTATGCACGATGAACGATAATTGGAAGCATGTTCTATGCATGTTCTATGTGAAAATGGAGAAATGCATATTCTATGCAACAATGGAGGAATGCGCATTCTATGCAACAATGAATTGAATAGCAACTTCCAATTTACCTCTCAGAAGAGCTGCAATAAGTTAAAAAGGATACACCTCATTCGTGTTGATTAGTGATGAATCATCATGCACTGAAGGCATGGTTTAGAGCTTCCACAAAGGCAATTTGAGCTTAAAATTGAACTTTTCTTGCACTTTCTTGAGAACTAAGGACACAAAACAGTAGCAAAACACAAAGGAGGAGCACTAGAAGCTTGTCGGCCACCAGGGAGAGGTGTCGGCTGCTTGTCGGCCAGACATAAGCATTGTCGGCCACCAATGGTGACTGTCGGCCACCAGTGGTGGCTGACCGGCCATCGATGGTAGATCAGGCCATTTTGGTCTTTTTACATTCGAGTCTTTAAGTATAGGGCATGGGGTCTTATTTCCTCCATACCCCATGCCTGAAATTCTTACCTCTCTCACTCTAGACCTTTCTTTTCTTCAGATTCGAGCTTTATACGCTTTTTCAAACGCTCCACGCAAAGTTGATTCGCTAAAGCCTCTTGATTTTTTTTCGTGTTGAACTGATTAAAAATTGATTTTGGTGTTTTTTTCTTCATTTTCACCACTTGAGGCTTGTTCCCCTCAAGTTTATCTTGGGTTTGGCGCCTTTTCCCAAGATTTGAATTTTTTTCCATTTTCTCTCTCCTAGGGTTTGACTTGAGTTGACTTTCGGCATGTTCCACCTATTTTCCCATTTTTCTCCACTTTTCATCGACTCTTCATCTATATTCCAAATGGCAGACGACTTTCCACATGATAGGGCTCCTCCAGAGGTGGAGTTTGAGGCAGAGTTCAATTCTGATGCAGAGTCGGAGCCCTTACCACTGCGAGTGAGGCCTTTTGACGCAGCAAGATATCATCCCCAGACGCATATTCTGCCTGCTGGAGGCATTAGGCACTTTACTGATTTCGCTGATGCACCAGTGGATCTCTTACTGAGGAAGCCAGACTCCCATCTTTTAGCCGTTGCCGTTGAGGTACAAATTCTATGCACTTGCACATCCAATGTTCTTTACTTGCATTTCTTGCACTAATCACACTCTTGCACTGTATTTTCACCAATGCGATTGTATTTCCTTTACACTTCCTTTTCATCGAACTGTATTTACACTGATTCACCTGTCCGCCACCACAAGGTGATGCCCGCGCGGGCCACGCTGGCCAGAGATTGGTATGACGAGCTCCCTGCCGGAGCGCGTGCTATTATTGACGAGGCAAGCTTCGGCCTATTCTGCTCTGGATTGCCACGAGTCATAGCGAGCCGCCCACTTCTTGGAGCACTAGTGGAGAGATGGTGAGACACCACCAACTCTCTCTATCTTTCCACTACCGGAGAGATAACGATAACCCCTTACGACTTCGCCATGATCACAGGCCTGGGCATTGGGGGTGATCCGATTCCCCTTGATCCTGATATAGGTGAGTAGGAGGCTGCTTGGATTGAGCTTCTAGGGGCACGCCCACCTTTGTTTCGGACAGCCCAGGTTAAATACAGCTGGTTCGAGGAGCGGTTCCGGGGGACCGTGCCAGAGATAGTAGAGGAGATAGAGCACTACGCTCGTGGTTTTCTGATGTTCCTCTTCGGTACCACCCTGTTTGCAAACAGGGCGAACACCATAGGGCTATACTTGCTGAGCGCATTGGTGGTCCTTCCTCGAGTGAGTTTCTATGATTGGGGCGAGGCTGGCCTTACCACCTTGTATGGCTATATAAGCTCGACCTCCCACGGGATTGGACTCTTGATCAGAGGCTACTAGCGAACCTGGGTGGTACACATCTCGGTTCCCTCTTTACACTTTGCATTTTTTGTTCAGCATTTTTCGCTTTACACCTATTCAACGCATGTACTTTCTGCTTTGTACTATCTATATATGTTCATACGTTGTATACTTTTTGCTTTGTATTTTCTATATCTGTTCATACACTGTATTGATTATATACCATTACGCTTTCTCCACAGCCATGGATGTATGCATACTTCCCGACTCTTGCCCCAGAGCCAGAGCTGGAGGTTCCATTGGCGGTTCCCTATTCACTGGTGTACAATGGTCAGCTTCGCCACAGGACTCACGAGCCCTTTTCTTCCTTTAGGCGTTACTTTGACACCGTAGCTGCTCACGAGATAACCTAAAACACGGTCATCATTTGCTTTCATACTGTTCTAATCCACATTATAGCCACTGACAGCAACTAACAATCTATATAACTTTCATTTGTAGATCTCATGGCAGCCATGGGCCATGATACCAAGAGGAGTTGTAGGTCGGTCTAATGCAGCTTGGGGTATGTCTTATTTTCGTATTCTACTTGAGGGTACGGTCTGCTGAGCCTGGTTCCTTGGTGAGAAAGTCGTACGCCAATCTCTGGGCATGCCTGCTCAGTTCATACCGATGACGCTGCCAGAGTCCATGAGATCAGCGGACAGCCTATTTGTTGACAGAGTTATCCAGTTCATGGTGGCCTTAGGGGAGAATACTTCCGAGTTGAGGGCGATTATGCAATTTTCATTCAGACACATCTTATGCCACCTCTGATCGGTGTTCACGGAGGCGAGAGAGCAAGAGCTCCTATTGCGAGGATGGGGCCTAGGGTGACCAGGGCAACCAGGGCCTACGGCAGAGGGGTTTCTCAAGCAAGCGGAAGGACTGCTGCAGGCGCCTGCCACTCACTGTTGGCAAGATATCGAGGAGGCATATCTAATTCCGATCGAGCCTACCGCAGCTGGGCACAGATACGTCAGAGCTCCTGACTCACCCCCGGTATGTACCACAAAATTTTTTTTTTCATTCTCTCTCAGTTATTCATTCCTTCTGGACATTGATCATTCCCAAAATGCATTTGCAAGCACCCCCGGGATACACTGAGGAGCTACTAGAGCTATTAGCCTCATTCAAGGGCATGATATTGAGGAGGGAGGCACTGCTCGGCTTCCACGACATTCAGGTAGTTCTTCAGTTTTCTTGCATTCCAGTTATCAAATTTCTGCTGAGACACTAAAATTGACACTTCAACTGAACACTTCCCACACTACACTGATACACTGCATCTGAACCACACTACACTAATCTACATCTGACATACTGCACTGATACACTGCATCTGACATACTGCACTTCTAGACCACGCTCATACATTGTATCTAACTCCTGCATACACTCATTCTACATGTCATACTTGCATCTGATACACATATTGTGGCTGATATATGACAACCACGTTCTCAGGTCCCACCCATACCTACAGCACCAACGACGACTGCAATAGGACCATCAGTGCCCCTTCTAGCGGCTGGGAGGAGAGACAGATAGGCTCTGACACACAGCCGAGGCAGAGCCAGGGACACCGGAGATGAGAGTGGCCCTTCTGAGCCCATTCATAATGATGATGAGGCTAAGACCAGCAAGGCCGAGAAGTTAGTGAGTCAGCACGCTGAGTCATTCGAAAGAAGAGATGATAACGCTGGCTTAGGTTCTACTAGTGGAGATGATGCTGCATCAGGCTCCGAGGTAGATGGCAGCGACGATTCTGATTCTGGTTCAAAGGAGGTCTGACGATGGCGTGATGGAGACGACTACGAGGCTCTTGAAGAAGAGGACGAACAGGGCCTCTCAAGACTAAGATAGCCAGCGCTGATTTTTTGTATTTTTGCTTAGTTTCTTTTTGCTAGTAGTGTTAGCACTTTGTACAACTTTAGACAAGTTTTATTTGCTTTAAAAACTTGTACTCTTTTGTAAAAAGTAACTAAGATCGGAATGAAAATAAGTCTTTTTGATGAAAAAGTGTTGTATTTTGCATTCTGAGCACCGCATAACATCACATAGCATAAAAACGAGATTGATCTTCATTGAAAATTGCATATTGTATCAAGTAATGAATCGACCAACATTTAACAAAGAAAGTAAGACAACTCGATAAACAACTAACAATAACAACTCCATAAACAATGCAACAACTCGACATGCAAAAACAAAACAAATACAACTCAATAAGCAACACAACAACTTGATAAACAAATTGAAACAACTTAAAAGTGACTCAACAAAACTACTAAAACAAGACAGCATAATGCACCAAGAGCAAAACAAAACACAGGTTCTCAGCACTCTCAACACACAGAAAGACTACAAGAATGCTGTTAGCCACCAATTGTGGCCGGTTGGCTACAAAAGGTGGTTGTCGGCTATCAACACTGGCCAGTCGGCCATCAGTGTGAGGGACCTCCAGATTGTTGCCACCTGTCTTCCACTCAGTGCCTTATCTTCTACAAAAGCTGGGACTTCGTAGTTTTTTCATTCCAACTCTGTTTTTGCCACAAATGGAGCCATTCTTTGCTGAAAAACTCTCAAATTGGATTGCAACTTTGGATGGCTCGAAAAAAGTGAATTTCTGCGGTTTCAGGAAAAATGCACTATTCTCGCTAAGTCATTCTCCACTGTGTTTTCCATTCCTCCATGCCGCAGCTAGGTGTTGGAACCCAGTCACACATGTTTTCAGCTTTGGGGTGCAAGAGATATATCCTACAATTGAAGAATTCCAAGTTTTGATGGAATCTCGGTGTGATGAGGAAATCTTGCCTCAGTCCCATTTTAGCCACATCCAAGCTCTAGGAAGGATGTGTGGGTTCACTTCACACGAGGCTCGATCCTTGGTTCACAACAGAGAGCTGGATATTCCCAGTCTCATTCATCAATTTTCTGATGCCGGTACCATCTTTGGCCGAATTTTCGGCAGCATGCCCTTTGTTTGTGTATGTTAGCACATTTTCTGCTTGCCCCTGGTTTTGAAGGGTCTAGCATTCGCTTGATCGAAGTGGCCGAAGGCTTGAAAGAGGGCAAGAGCTGTATTGGCTTAGCATTAGCCGAGACTTTGATAGGCTTGGACGCCTTCTATCGGCGGGAGATGACCAAATTTGCAGGAAGTCCACTACTTTTGCAGGTAATGTTTCCCACCCTATCTCATATGTGTTTCTCACATCACTCGGTACTCATGCTCTGTTTTTTCTCTCAAAGCCCTTTTCTCACTTTTTTCTCTCAACATACACCTCTCTATTCTTTAATCTCTCTTATTTTTCATTCCTCCCCAGATATGGCTCATGGACAGGTTGAAAGTAGTGGACTTTTGCCTTGCATATTCAGCACGAGGCTATTTCTTTCACCAACAGCTAGTTGATTTCCTGAACGAGAGATTGTGGTGCCATTGGATGTGTAACAGGTCTGCTGTTGACATTACTTGGCATTGCCCCTGGTTTGATTTGCTAAAGATGAGCTACAGCATGTCTCAGTAACCCGGCATTTAACTGATTGGCCTAACACACTGTGTCTTATATTTTCCATTTCGGTTCAGGCATCAGTTTGGACACGACTAAACTTGTCCAGAAGATATGGTAGAGTACCCGGCTCCATTCTTTGTCCGACGCTCACAATTAGCTCGATATCCCACTGCATGGAGGACAAGAGAACTTCTAGCTCCCGCTCCCAATTTCAATTGCACCTTATCTAGCGAATGCCTGGCTTGGCTTGAAGATGAGGCGCAAACCAGGCCTACTTTAGCATCTGAAGCTTCCACAAGCTCTGGGACGCATGAACACCTGATTCACCTATGCCCCAAGTTTATTACTTTGATCTGTACTTTCAAGTTTTCCTTTTGAATGTAATAAAAAAACAACTTTGATTTGCATCGAGAGCTAGAGAACTTTGTATTGAAATCAATGAAATTGAAGTTATGGGCACTGAAAATTTTACTTTTGGTCCAAAAATGGTCTAAGTTCTAAAAAGATTAATTTGAACAAAATCAACTTTTATTAAAACTTTTCAAAACCATTTTCGATAAGGATCATAACCTAACACACATGGAATCTATCATCGAGATGTACAACCCCGAATCCAGAAAATGAAAAATTGCCCCTTGTCTGAATAGCACTGCACTGTACTGCAACTAGCTCTCATAGTGAAGGTCATAACCGAACTCTCAGATACAAATGAGACAAAGATGACCTGAATGATCTCATGGACAGGACAACTGAGTTGGAAGTGTTTATAGCTGAACTTCCAGAATGAAGTTGCCTACGTATCTCGATGATGGGAATCAAGCCTACGTAGTTCGGTCCGGGTTCGCTGGGGTATTAACACTCTCCTTTTGCGCTCTAACTTTTGCCAAGACCGCCCTTTCTGGGTTTTCAACTTTACGAGCTCAGTTTTTCTTATTTCAAATTTTTTTGTGCTCTAACTTTTGCCTAGGTCGCCCTTTCAGGTTTTCGGCCTAGCGATCCACTCAAGGATAGTATTTTTTCAACTTGTCCATGTTGATTGGTTGGGAGAATTCGAGGCCATCTAGCTCCGTAAGAATAACAGCTCCACCCGACCAAATAGATTTGATGATGTAAGGACTAGTCCAATTGGGTCCGAACTTGCCCCTAGGGTCATGGATGGGAGCTCGGTTCTCTTTCAGCACCAAATCCGCTTCTTTTAGATTTCTGGACTTAACTTTCTTGTTAAAAGCCCTGGCGATTCTGCATTGATGACCTTGGACATGGTACAGTGCTTTCAGCCTCCTCTCATCGAACGGTATCAGTTCCTCAAACCTGCTTTGCTACCAATCCGCTTCTGTTATCTGGCACTTAGCCATAACTCACAGCGACAGAACCTCTATTTTGATCTGCAAAACAGCTTCCATCCCATAAACCAGAGAATACGGAGTTGCCCCAGTAGATGTTCAAATTGAAGTCTTGTAGCCCCAGAGAGCAAATGGCAATTTGTCTGGCCAGTCCCTGTAAGTCTCAACCATTTTCTGCAAAATGTGCTTGACGTTCTTGTTGGCGGCCTCAACAGCTCTGTTGGTTTGTGGCTGATATGTGGATGACTTATGAAAAGCCATGTTGTACTTCTCCAACAAGTCAATCACTTCTTTCTTAAAATGGGAGCCATTGTCTGAAATGATCTCATTCGGGACCCCATAATGACAAATGATGTTATTCCTAACGAACTTGGCTACATGCGACGTTTTCAGCACTACATAGGATTGGGCTTCGACCCACTTTGTAAAGTAGCCTATTGCCACCAAGATATACTCATGCCCATTTGACCTTTTCGACATAACTACCCCAATAACATCAATTCCCAGACTGAAAAAGGCTATGGTGAAGTCATGTTGTATAGCTTTGACGGCGGGATATTCATGTGATTTGCATGAATTTGGCATTTGTGGCATCGCCGAACAAAACCAATACAATCCTCCTCCATGGTTGACCAGCAGTAACCCTGCCTGAGAATCTTCTGAGGTAGTGTTACTCCACTCATGTGTGCTCCACACTCTCCTCCATGGATAGCCTCCATTAGGCGCTTCGACTCTTCTGCGTCAACACATAGCTTGTGCATTCCCAAATGACCACATTTGTACAACTTACCCTCATAGATGATAAACTGAGCAGCCATTCGCCGTATTGCACTTTTATCTTTGGCATTTCCCTCTAGTGGATAAGCCTCCTTTTCCAAGAAGTTCTAGATATCATAATACCAGGGGTTCTGATCTTGTACTTCATCTATTGCAGCGATTAACTCATAGGCTGGCACATATCTCTGTTTAATAATGATCGGATGCATCCGGACTCCCAACAGGATGTCTATCATGGAAGATAGAGTTGATATGGCATCAGCAAACCTGTTATTCTCTCTTAACAGATGTGTGAAAGTTACCTTCTCAAACCTAGGAATTAGAACATGTAGGGTTTGGTGATAGATTTTCATCATTTCTTCCTTAATTTTCCAGTCTCCTTTCGCTTGAGACATAACTAGGTTCGAGTCCCCAATGACGTCCAACCTTTTTGCCCTCAGTTCCAGGGCGGCTTCCAAGCCAACGATACACGCTTCGTATTCTACTTCATTGTTAGATACCTTGAGCCGGAGTTTGAAGGCTAAAGGCATATGGAAATTGTCGGGTGCTATCAGCAATACCTTTATCCCATAACCGTACTGGTTAGACTCTCCGTCAAAGTACATTGTCCAAATCTCTTCCTCGACTTGCAGAATAGCCTCATCTGGGAATAGGTATTCTATCGATTAGCCCCCTTTCACTGGGTGATCTACCAGGAACTCAACTACCGGTCTCCCCTTGACAGACTTACGCGTGACATTCTTCAAATTGAATTCGGAGAGAAGAAGTAGCCAACGAGCTAGCCTACCCATAAGTGTTGGTTTCTCGAAGAGATGTTTGATGGGATCTAATCTCGAAACCAGAATTACAGAGTGAGCTAACAGGTAGTGCCTCAATTTCCTGCTAGCCCATACTCCGGCTAAGCAAGCCTTCTCCAGTGGGATGTAACAGGTCTCATAGTCCAGCATGTTCTTACTCAGGTAATATATGGTTTTCTTCACTCTATCCTCAAATTCCTGATCAAGCATGCATTCTATCGTTGTGTTTTTTACTAATAGATACAGAATTAACGGCTTCCCCGGCTCTGGCGGCGACAAGACGGGTGGGTTTTGAAGGTACAGCTTGATCTACTCAAAAGTGAACTGGCATCGGTCATCCCATTGGAATTTATTTCCTTTCTTCAGGAGACCAAATAGTGGTTTACAAGTCAAGGTTCATTTTCCAATAAACCGTCTTATGAATTGCACTTTACCTAGAAAGCCTCACACCTCCTTTTCAGTCCTTGGTGGTGGCATTTCTAGGATGGCCTTGATTTTGGAAGGATCTACCTCGATGCCCCTCTATGTGATTAAGAAACCTAGCATTTTCCCTATTGTCACACCAAAAGTGCATTTTTGTGGATTCAGCCTCAACCGATATTCTTTGATCAATTGGAAGAATTTCTTTAAGGCGGTGTAGTGGCCCTCTCTTCCCTTGGACTTGACAATCATGTCGTCCACATACACTTCGACCTCTTTGTGAATCATATCATGCAAAATAGTGGTTGTATGCCATTGATAAGTAGCCCCAGCATTTTTCAAACCGAAAGGCATCACCCTATAGCAATAGGTTTCCCACGGCGTAGTTAAGACAGTCTTCTCCATGTCCTCGAATGCCATTAAAACTAGTTATACCTGGAAAATCCATCCATAAAGGAGAGCAGTGAATGGCCTGAGGTGAAGTCCACCAATTCATCGATGTGTGGTAGAGGAAAGTCGTCCTTGAGACTAGCTTTGTTCAGATCTCTGAAGTCTACACACACCTGAACTTTGCCATCTTTCTTTGGCATCGGAACAATGTTGGCCAACCAAGTCGGATATTTAGATACTAGAAAAAACACTGCGTCTATCTACTTAGTGACCTCCTCCTTAATCTTCGAAGCCCAATCCGGGCGTATTCTTCGAAGCTTCTGCTTGACGGGTCGGGCCTCAGGGTCAAGAGGGATTCGATGCTGTACAATCTTAGGATCGATTCCAGACATGTCTTCGTAGGACCACGTGAAAACATCTTTGAAATTTTTTAATAAAGCGACTAAGCGCTCGATAACATAGACACGATCTGGACTAGACAAGGGTCCTTCTCAGTGCCCACATTAATTGTAACAATTTCATCAACAAGGGGTTTCACAAACCTCTCTTCCTCTCGATCAATCAAATGTTTCAAAACCAAAGAAATTCTTTCCTCGTCATTTTTATTAAAATTTTGAAAGTCATGATCAATGCAATATACAAGTGGCACAGAGAAGTACTCAGAAACTACAGTGGTATTCACATTCAAAAGTTCCAACTCATCCAATTCCTCGGTTACAACTGACTCAAAAGAAAAGAAAAAAGACGACCTGTACAAAACTATGGCATCCGGGTTATCAACCCCAGGAATACCGGACTCCGACTCAGAAGAACTAGAATCTGATTCCGACTCCACAGACTCTATGGAATCAGATTCTGATGCACTACCTGATTCAGAACTACTGGACAAAAAGTCCTCGTCTAGTTACCAAATGAGAGTGGGTGCATTAGATGCATCTAGAATACCACCGGAAGGGTCCACGCCTGATTGGTCTCTGATCATGGAAATGGTTAAGTCATCTCCCAAGCTCTCTAGATCAATCGGAGGATCTGAAAGGAGACATGCCAGTGCTGCTTCTATCCCAAGTTCACTACTATTAGACTCACCCTTCGTACTCTGTTCAACTTTAGCAGTTAATTTAGGCTGTTCCTCTATGGTCTCACCCTCTTGCAGCTGTAAGTCAAAGAAAATCTTGAAGCCGGGTAGACGCCGCTTCTCAGAGTTCAACCATGGCTCAGGAAAGCCGCAAAATGGGAAGTCTTCCCCCTCCCGGACAATGCGGCCGTTCAGAGTTCCCTGAATTGGCCTATGCACAAGCTCATAATGCTTCCCACTTTCCTTAGCTTTGGCTCTTCCTGCCATTTTTATCCCTTTCCTCACCCAATCCTCTTTGGTGGGCGTATAGCCCAAGCCAAAGGCATAAGGGTTATATGGCACTTCGGCCAGTGTAGTAACGCCCTTCTGGCCGCTCTTTCCTAACCCCATCTCAGGTATATGTTGTAGCTTGTTCATGAGGTACACTGATTGAGCACTAACGTACAACCCCTCATCAATAGCCCACATATTTTGCACCACCCAGGCATCAGCCAAGGTAAAACTAGACAAGAAAACGTCCTTGTCGCCATGTACAATCTCCAGTACTGGTGTGGTGACCTCAGGCAGAGGATGTAAAGATGAATTTCCAAACACAATGGCTACCCCCCTTTCCATGGGGGTACTTCAGCATTTGATGCAAGGTGGAAGAAATGGCCTTTACTTGGTGCAGCCACGGCCGTCCAAGGAGTAAATTGAAAGTGGCCGGAACATCCAAGACATGAAACTCAATATCCTATTGTGCCAGGCCAACTTGTACTCTAACTTGCACTGTTCCCATCACTTCTCTGCTCGTGTTGTCGTACGCCCGAATAACCTGGGCCGTAGGTACAAAGTCCACTGGCTTTAAGCAAATAGCAAAGGCCGTGCGCGACGGGCAAACATTGATCACAGACCCAGTGTCAACCAATACAATCGGCACCCACTTCTTTCTACATTCAACGGAAATGTATAGCGGTTTGTTATGCACAGAGCGCTCGGGCAACAATTCCCTATCTGAGAAGGTCAAAGTTGGCGAAGCACCTCCCAAGAAGACAAGTCCCACTAATTGTTCTGGGGTTGTGTCGATGGACAGCTTGGCCTTATCCATTGCTGACAGAAAAGCTTGCCCGTGCACGCGCGAAGCCATAAGAAACCCCCAGATAGATATGTCCGCTTAGATCTTCTTTAACTGTTTCAGCACAGCCTTTTCCTCTAATAGTTTTTTCCTCTGTTTTTTAGCCTCCTTGTCCTTTTCGGATGCTTCGGGTTGGTCTAAGTGTGCGGGCTTGAAGTACCGCCCGCTTCTAGTCATATGATCCACTTCCTTAGAGTACCAAGTGTCGTCTAGCAAGTCCTGACCCTAATCCTTATCAATGTGGGCAAGATGCAGATCATCATCTTCCCACCATATTCATCTGCCAACCAACAGACAATTGTCTGGTTCCATTCTAATTACTCCTACGTCAACATCACAATCATTCCCCGCAGGGCCTTGGGCTTTTCCAGCCTTCTGATCATTCTCATCCCTTTCCTGTTAAAACCGCTTCAGTGCAGCTTCTTGCTCTATAACCGCAGTACTAACAATGCTCAATTCCTAAGCCACTTGTTTCAGATCGACATCTTCTGGCAGCTTACCATTTCTATCGGCTATTCCACCCTTTTGCAGTGGTTCCCGCTTCTTGCTTTTCCAGCTTTGGTTCAAGTTTCTCATCTATATCAAGTTCATCACTAAGCCACCCCAAATTGTCTATCGACCCGTTCAGATCAAACCAGTCAATCTATACATTCCCTGGATCTTGTTCATCGTAAAACTGCAGATTGTCCAAGTCTTCTTCCAACTCTGCTAGATCATCCAGACCTTGGCTCGAGCCATCCTCCCGGACTACACTAACCTCCATTCCTATTGGTAACTCTACATCTGGTCTGGCCTGATTGGTTGGCACAATGTAGTGGCACGGGTTATATCCCTCCTCAGATAAATCCACGGAGCCCTCAGGCACTGGACTAGTATTCTCATTCTCCACCAAGGCTAGCCTGCCTTTATCTACCACGGTCACCACCATAGGTTTGGGATGAGACGTGGACGTGTTCATCATGCACAAATCCATGCTCTCTAGGATGAACAACGCTGGCTTGTGTAGATGGGAATGGGTGATATATATACTAGGGTCGTAAGGGACAGCCAGTGTTTGTATAAGATTCACATGCCAGGGTGGAGGAAGCTGGTGTAGACACCCCATTTTTTACCGACCTCAAGACTCGGACGTCATCGTTTGTGTACTCGATGATTGTGCTTGTTTGTGCTCATTTTGAGCGCCTGAAGTCTTCAGCTGAACGCCTTGTCTTTGAGCCTTTAAACCTATTTGTTTTGTGTTTGTTTTTGCGCCACACCTTGTTGCCTCTTACCTGGAAGGGGAAGGGATCTTGTCGGCCAGTTTTTGGCCTTGTCAACCACCTTTTGTTCTTGTCGGCTACTTTTTGTGGCCGGTCGGCTACTTAGAGTGGCCGACGGCCATTTGTCTCCTTTTTTAAATATTTGTTTGCTAGCTATGCCAGCTGTTGTTCACTGAAGTGCATCACCATACATGTGTATGGAGAGATGAATACAAGCTTGAATCTTGATTTTCTATATATAGGGGGTGCTCTCCCCCATTTGGAGAGGTTAGACATTTTGGATCAAAATTTTCTTTCTCTCTCTAGAATTATCTCTCTCTCTTCTTGTTTAGTGCTCGGTAGTTAGTTTTCTCTACACCTCTACACACTAACCCTTAACCAAACTTGACCACCTTGGAGGTGAGGTCCCTTGGAGCCTAGTTTGAGCTTTTGGAAGGAGGTTTGAGCCTAAAATTGCAGCTGTTTAGTGTTGTGCTTCAAGAGGTATAAGACTCACCTTGTAAGCTTTCTTTTGACTACTTGTTTTACCATCTTTTTGTATTGTTCTTGGCCTAATTTTCAACTACAAAAAACTCCATTTTTATGGTTTAAAAATGGTGGTTTGAGGCTATTTTGTGTTAGGGGGTTGTCTGTCCCTTTGGTTCCTTAGCTTGTATAGCTTTTTGTGCCATCTTTCAAGGCTTTCAAATCAACGTTTTTGGGCCTTTGAACCATTGAAATTTAGAGTTATTTCAATGCTGGAAAACATGTTTTGAAATCCAAAATTGGAGGGGTTAGCTTCCCCTCCTTGTGTCTTACTTACATGCCTAGTTAGCATCACATGGTAGCATGTTTTTGTGGCTTAACTTAGCTTATTTCCAGCATATGTTTGCCTCTAATTTGGAATGTTTTAGCTCTTTTTTGGGCTGGTTTGGTCATATGAGTCTTGTTTTCCATAGTTGTAGTGCAAATGGCCTCACTAGTTCAGTGTTTTAGGCCTTTAAACATGATTTGCTTAAGTTGGTTGCATGTTGTGGTGTCTTTTTACATGTAATTTCAGCATATATAGCTCTATCACATGCTCATTTGTTTCACTCTTTCATTGCTTTTGAGAGTTGCTCTTGAGTCTTGTTTGCAAACCTAAATAGCTTAACATGTGAGCATGTTTTTCTAGCATTTGGTACCTTCATTTTAGCATGCTTTTGATACAATTTTGACTGGTCTTAGCTCTGTTTTGAGCCAGTTTGGTCCTTTGAGGCTTGTATTGTGTGGTTGTAGTGCAATCTCCTTCACTAGCTTAATGTTTTAGGCTTTTAAGCATGAACTGCATAAGTTGCTTGCATGTTTTAGTGTCATTTTACACTCCATTTTAGCACTGAAATCTCTGCAATCTTCCTCTATTATTCACTCTTTCATTTATTTTGAAAGTGGCTTCAAACCCCTTGTTGGCTTAAGTGTGAAATGGAGACATTCATACTTAACGGTTTAATTCCTTCGGGAGTTTATTACCAATGGCATGAGGTCTTTTTCAGGCTCAAGGCACTTGTGGTTTAAGCCCTCTTTCCATTAGAGGGCACTCACCTTTTGGACTAATCAATTAAAGAATGGATTGGTAATCTAAAATGTGTAAACAAAATGAACAAAGTAAAAGAGGCAAGATTAAGCATCTTCATGTTGCATTGCATGTGTTCGAATCGGACATTAATTCGAACACGAGAAAAATGGGACGTTTCATACTCAAAGTGATGAAACGTGCCACTTTTCTTGGTCACCATTACCCTTGATCATGCATGATAGGGCATGGTTTTGTTGAGTCATGTTTTACTTTCATTAACTTGTGCAAGCTTGGATCCTTAGCCATCATGCATTGAAAATGCTTGGTTGATGGTTTGAGGGCTGAGAATTACACTCCTTTGAACTTGTGTAATGATAAGGAGTATAGCGATTCGTGATTGCATGCTATGGGTTATGCCTTGTGTTTCTACCTTTTGTTTCCTTATGTTTGAGTTGGGTTGTGTTGAGCGAATTTGGAACAGGTGGGTTGTGATCAGAAGCAAATGGTTGCTGTCCAGATTTTGGTTCATTCGCTCGAACGAGCTTTGTGTTTTAGTTTCTTCACTCAAGCCAGGGTTCCTTCGCTCAAGCAATCTTTGGGTGGTGTGTCTCTTGGCTTGAGCGAGCACTCTTGCGCTCGAGCATGCGTCCGCATCCAGTTTGGACCTGAAGGTTGTGTTTCTTCGCTCGAGCAAGATTTCCTTCGCTCGAGCAAGCGAGGTATATGTTTTGTATTTCTTGCTCGAGCGAGCACTCTTGCGCTCGAGCATGCTTCTGGCTTGCAAACTTGATGCTTCGCATTGTTCACTCGAGCGACGCTTCTTGCGCTTGAGTGAGGCTCTTTTGTGTCTGGTCGCTCGAGCGACCACTTCTTCACTCGAGCGAGCCTCGAATATATCAGGTTACAGCAGCGAGTTCGTACAACACTTTTTCATCTCCTTTACTTCTCAAACCCTAGATTTGGCACTCTCTCTCTCTCTCTCTAAACAGCCACTTCTCTCTACAAATACTCTTAATCTATAGCTCTTCTATCCTAGTTCCTTTGTAAAAAGGGTAGAGCTTGGCGTGGGCTTTGTTTTGATCCAAAAATTTGTGGATTTGGAGCATCTTGAGTATCGCCCTTCTTCTTCCTTGAGCTTCTACTTTGAGGTAGGGATATTCTTGAGTTATATGTACTAGTTTTGCCCTTTTTTTATGATGATTTAAGAGTTTCTTCTAGTTTTTGATGATATTAACCTTGTGATTTCAAAATGTAAGGGTTTTCCTCAATAGAGGGTTTCTCTTTAAACTTTAAATTTTTGGTCAATCCTTGAGGGTCCATCTCGTTGACCTAAGAAAAGAAATGTTTTGGATGAGAGTTTTTACCAAGAAATGGAAAGTGATTGTTTTGAGGAAAAACCCTAGAAATGGGGGATTTTGGTAATATGGCTAATGTCTTTGAAATTTCTTTTTTTCTTGTTTTAAAAGGATGAAGAGAATGAGTTGCATCAATGTTTGGCAAAAGGGAAAATTACTTGCTATATGAAAATTGTGACTATGTATTGATGAAACATGCTAATCTTGTGGGTGAACATTGAAAGGAGTATATGAGAATGTGAATGTTGACATTGTAGTAAAGATAGTCAAAAGTGGAGAAATGTCATAAGATAAGGAAAGGATCATTTGCATTGTATGTTATTTCATTTACTATAATGCATTGTGAATCTAAATCATTGAGATTTCTATCATGAGGAAAAGAAATAGTTATTGTATTGAGAACTATGAAAATGTGTAAGGGATAAATGCGTTGGTATGTCGGGATAGGAGGTGTAGATGAATTTGTTAAGTTGGCCTGAGTGTCCTTGGTGAAAGGCCAGAAAACCGCGCGGATAGGTGTCGAGCCTTCCAATTAATACCGGTAAAAATGACAGTTTGGTAGGACTCGTAAAGTCTACTTGCAGACACCAACCTAGGGATTACTAGTGTCGTATTTACCGCCCCTATTGATTAATGATTGGAAATTTTGGAAAAAATGTTGAGATTGCAAATGATTGTTGGAAAGATAGAGACTTTAAATTGTGCATCGAAATGGACTTTCTTACAAGGATGCATGGCATGGCATTGGCAATTGCATTTGTTTTAAAGAATATGCATAACTGTATATACTTTGTAAGAATTTTCTACTGGGCATTGTGCTCACTCCTATGGAATTTGGTGCAGGTAAAGATGTGGTGATCCCGCCGAACGAAAGGTGTTGATATTTTGAGAAGAGTACACAGCTCTTTTATTTTGTGATATTCTTTTGAGCCAAAGGCTAATGTCTATGGGTTGCAGAAACCATTTTGTGTAACCAGGCTTATGCCTTGGAAGATGTAAGCCCTTAAGGGCACTTCATTTATTTTTTAGACTAGATGCTTCACATCCTATGGATTCATGTGATTTCTTTTATCATTTGAATGTGTAATCGCATGTGAACTTTTGTATAAACTCTCTCATGGGCAATGTAAAGATGGAAGGTTTATTGTGATGTTTTGGTAAATATTATTTGTTATGGGTAGTTCATGTTGGAATATTTTCGCGGTGTTACAAGGAGAGTAAAAATGCACACAAACCTTGAGAATACACTACTTTGCCTCTGTTTGCTCTCTGTTGCAGCAAAAAAAGGAAGTCCAGGGCAGGGGTGGCTGACCGGCCAAAAGTAGTGGCCGACGGCCACTAGAAGTAGCCAACCTGACAGTTATAGTAGCCGACGGCCACTTTTTATAGCCAACCGGTCACCAATGAAATTTTACACCAGTCTGCCCCTGAGTTAGAGCAAAGGCATTTATGGGAGTTGTCACAATTTTCAGTGATCAAACGAGTGCAAACAGAGGCATCCGATGGCAAGGCAATGACATTTTCAAGTGGAGCAACCAAGCATGTATACGTCGCTCGCCCTTAAGGCCATTAAATCGCTTTAGTTAGCTTAGAATAGCTAGTTAACTCGAATGTTGTACTTAATTAGTTAGTCTAACTAATTCTTCAATTTCAGTTTGTAATATTTAGTTAGCTTAGATTAGTTAGTTAATTTATTTCAATTATTGTAATAATTAGCTAGAATAGTTAATTGGTTTTGGTTTGTAATAGTTAGCTTAATTAGCATAGCTAGTTAGCGCTTATTCATTTGGACCCTCCTTCATAAGGGAGTAATGTTGTAATAAGTGTATGTATGTGTGTGCATGTCTTCCAACCCCATTTCTTTCTCCTTATTATTTATCTGCTTTCGATAGTTAGATTAGGGACATTTTCGATTAGTATACCTTATGCTTGCATGTTTGCATCCATTCATTTGTCTTGTATGCACCGAGGCTTGGCGCATCATTCAAACTGCATTGCAATTTCAATATCTTCTTTGAATACATGTTTCAAAGCATGCTATCAAAGTGTTGCAATCATATGCCATATTAGTAGTTGAGCCTGTTAATTGCATTATTCCATGTGTTGCATTAGATATCTTGTATAGTTAGGATCATGCATCTTTCTAACTAGCTTTTGTTTTGGCTTAGAGTACTCGGTGAGTTTTTGCACTTTTGCATGCTTGCATGAGTGTGATTGCCATTTTTCCATGTTTTGCACGCTTGCATGAGGCTATGTGCTTAAATGCTAAACTGCATGAATGCCTGTGGATGAAGGCTTTGTTGTTTGAATTGGAATAATTCAATCATTGTACGTTTTAAGCCCACTTTCCGAAGTGGCAAATCATGTTTTAAGCCCATCTTGTTTGATGGCAAATCCGCATTTCTAAGCCCATTTGAGGGTGACAAATTCAAACCATTTTCGGAAACAAACATGAGTTGAGTTGTTCCAATTCTTACAATTTTAGTCTATACTTGCTTGTGTGCGTCACATAGTAAAGTTAGCTAATAACCGAAATAAGAACACATGAGGTTTAGAAAACAACATATCATGATTAGTAGAGGCCGATCTTTTGATCAGGCGAGCGAGGGTACTCATTTCATGACCTTCCCCACTCGTACCCAAGTTCCCAAGTCGAGACAACTTTGGTGATGACGGACACTTGACCTTTGGCACGAGTCAAGGTTTCCTAAATTTTCCAAAAAAACAAAATATTTAGGTGGCGACTCTGTAATCAGGCAAACTAGTCCAATTTTGGCATTATTTGATTTAAAATCAATTTTCCAAAATGATTTGCCGAATTGGACTCTTTGGTGTTTATCAGTTTCACATTGCACTTATAAGACTAAATTCAGAACCACAAGTAGAGTCCGAACTGTGAGGCCTTCTTTTTAAACCCTTTTCCAAAAGGGAGGGTGCCGAAAAAGGCGAGCCCACAATTTCTGGCGACTCCACTGGGGACGCTAGAGAACTTGACTCGAACTCATGATATGTTGTTTTATCTACATTTATATGTTTCTTTGCATTGCATTTGCATCGATGTGCCTAAGTCACAGTGTTTGCCATCTGCTATTCCTGAGCGGTTTACTAGAGGCTTGCTTGGAAAAAGCTTACCAAAAGACTGACCAGTTGCGAGCTCTGCCATGATGGGAACATAAGCCTTTGGACTACCGCTGTACCGTTTGATCCTCCTTTCACTTCTTGGTGTTAGTTGCGAGAGGTATATTAGCTAGTTTTGCTAAGGTACCCCTTTTTGACCAATCGGCCTAGTTGCATATCAGAAGCCATAGAGATTGTTCCAAACTAGGACAGGTTGCTCACCCGAATGCAGAATTGTATGAAACCGCATGTCTGCGTAGTGAACCCCTAGCTCCTGACGAGATTAGGACATGGCAACACTACCCTATCATAGGGGTGTTTTGGCTCTCGCTTGCTTGGAATGTTCTTTTAGAGTATAACTCTGCAAGAATGTATGTATCAGTTGCAAGTCTGGGTATCAGTTTGAGGGTATCAGTTTTGAGGCAGAAATTTGGGACAGAAATCAGTGTTTGAGTACAGTCGTCCACCTTAAGATTTCAATTATATGTTGTCTTTGTCTGAGCCAAGGTGCTGTGCATTTTCTGATTTTTGTTTCTTTTGCTTTATTTTTCTTTTTGCAAGGCAGTGTTTCACAATTGCGTCAGGCAAGGCAGTTACCCCCAAGCACTCTAGACTCGAGTAAGGCGACTTTACTGATCTGGGGATCTTGTAAGAGGACAACAAGTGTTTACTTCGCTACCCTCGATTACAAGACGGAGGAGAGTCAGGCATAACTCACCGGTTCGACAGTTACCTTCCTTCAATGAAGTCTAGTTTTCTGCTTCCACTTCGGAAAGAGAGTACACACCAGTTTTGATAGACCAGCACCCCTTAGTCAACATAGAGGATATGATGTGCCAACTTCAACAGACTATCGAGAATATGCAGTTAGATGCCGCCCGCCAAGCGGAAGTCACCGCTTGCCAAGCGAAAATTACTACCCAACAGGCTGAGTTGATTGCTAGGCTACAGCAACAACAACCGCAACAAGCAACAGCTTTTGCATCCCATCCACCTCCTACAAACATTCCAGTACCCAGAGCTCCTGCTCCCACAGCTAATGTCCAGGAAAATGCAGACATCCCGGTGGATCTGATTCTACCCCAGACTTCCAAAGCATTGGTTTACCCAATGGAGGCATCGTTTGAGTTTGTGGTCGACCTTACCGCACTGAAAGTGAGCAAGCTTGAGAAGCTTTTCAAACGAGCTCAAGGTGTCAATTCGATCCCAGATATAGAGGATGGCTATACCGATGCAACAGTGACCTTGCCAAATAGGTTTAAAATGCCGCATATAGACCGCTTTGACGGTTCAGGTGATCCCATGGTCAACTTGCCGCTATTTTCAGACATTTTGCGGCCAATGAGCCTAACTAGACTACAGAAGTTATCCCTCTTCGGCCGGACCTGGCAGGTATCGCGGCCATTTGGTATGTTAAACTTGAAGATTCTGTAAAAAGAAACTGGGAAGAGATGGTTGAGGCCTTTATTTCTCAATACTCTTATAACACTCAAATCGAGGTCACAACTCGTGATCTTGAAGCAACTCGTCAAGAGCCAAAGGAGGGCTTCTCCGATTTTGTCACTCAGTGGAGGGCCAAGGCCTCCATGATGACCACCCGGCCAGCTGAAAATGACCAGATTAGAATGGTCGTCCGTAATATGCAACTGAGGCTGCTACAGAAGATGATAGTCTTACCTCTACCTACATTTGCTAACCTCCATGAAATAGCGGTGCAGATAGAGCATGCAATGAAACAGGGTCTGATAGATTATGAGAAAGAGCAGCCCAAAAGGGCTTTTACACAAAGTTCCAATGCGGCTACGAGTAGTAATGTAGCTGCAAGAACCTCTGATGTTGGTATGGTCACCACCACACCAAAAACAGCCACCCCCTTTGTCGGTACATCCAAAACCACCTCACAAACCGTAAAACACCAACCCCATGGCCAAAGGGTTTTCACCCCACTCTACATGTCTCTATCTGCGGCTTTGAGGGTCCTGATAAAAAAAGGGCATCTAAAGCTTCTAAAGCCGCACCTATTACCTAATCCCCTCCCTCCTACACACAACCCAGCCAAATACTGCGCCTTCCACACACAGCATGGTCATGATACCGACCTATGCTTCAGATTACGTCATGAGATTCAAGATCTCATTGACAACAAAGTGATAATGCCTCCTCAAAAGCCTAACGTCACCACAAATCCTTTTCCACTACATAACCAAACCCCTCCACCCTGACAAATAAACCTTATCCAGACACTGGCCGTCCCATACAACCCCAGTATATACATCACCCCCTCCCACCTACCTAAGCTAGCACTATTCATCCCGGAAAGCATAGACTTGTGCATGATAAGCACGTCCATATCCCAACCCGAACCTGTGGTGGTGGCTGTGGTAGAAGAAGGCATGCCTGAGAGCTCCATGAGCTTAACTAAAGAGGAATACAACCCGTGCCGCTACATTGTGCCAACCAGTCAGGCCAGACTAGAGGTAGAGTTACCGACGGGAATGGAGGTTAATGTAGTCCGAGAGGACGGACCAAGCCAGGGACTGGATGACTTAGCTAAGCTCAAGGAGGACATCAGTAATCTGTAGTTCTTCGATAAACAAGATTTGGGGAGTGTACAGATTGACTGGTTTGATATGAACGAATCAACGGATAATACGAGGTGGCTCAATGATGAACCGGATTTGATGAGGGGTCTCAACCAAAGCAGGAACAGCCAGAAACAAGAATTGCTGCAATGGCTGGAACAGTCGACGACAAGGGAAAGTTGCTGGAGAGCACCGATACTAAGAATTTTGCTTCAGAATTGAGTAATGTTAGATACAGAACAGGAGGCCGCACTGAAGAAATTTGAGCATGAAAGAATTGAGAATGATCAAAAGGCTAGAAAAGCCAAAGGCCCTGCGGGGATTGAATGTGACGCGGATGTAGCAATATTTACAATGGAACCGAACAGTTATTTGTTGGTTGCCGGAGGAATGTGGTGGGAAAATGATGATTTGCATCTTGCCCACACGGATGAAGATTGGGGACAAAATCTACTAGATGATACTTGGTATTCCGAAGAAGTGGATCACATGACTAGGAGCAAGCGGTAGTTAGTGGGACTGGTCTTCCCGAGAGGGGCTTCGCCGACTTTGACCTTTACAGATAAGGAATTGCCGCCTAAGGGCTCTGAGCATAACAAACCACTACATATCTCTATTGAATGTAAAGAAAAGTGGATACCAGTCATCTTGGTTGATACCGGGTCTGCAATTAATGTGTGTCCGTCACAGATGACCTATGCTATTGGCTTGAAGCCAGCAGACTTTGTACCAACGGCCCAGGTGATTTCGGCTTATGACAATACAAGTCAGGAAGTGATGGGGACAGTTCGGATCAGAATGCCGGTTGGTCTGGCACAACAGGATATTGAGTTCCATGTCCTGCATGTTTCTGCCACTTTTAACTTACTTCTTCAATGGCCATGGCTGCACCAAGTGAAAGTTGTCTCTTCCACTTTGCATCAGATATTGAAGTACCCCCATGGGAAAGGGGTAGCTATTATTTTTGGAAATTCTTCTATACATCCTCCGCCAGAAGTCACTACACCGGTACTGGAAATTGTACACAACGATAAGGATGTCTTCTTGTCTGGGTTCACCTTGGCGGAGGCCTGGGTGGTGCAAGATATCCTAGCTATTGATGAGGGGTTGTACGTTAGTGCTCAATCAGTCTACCTCATGAATAAGCTATAGCATGTACTCGAAATGGGATTGGGAAAGAGCAGTCAGAAAGGCGTTGCTGCATTGGCTGAAGTGCCACATAACCCTCATACCTTTGGTCTAGGTTACATGCTTACCAAAGAAGACTGGGTAAGAAAGGAAAAGGAAATGGAAGGAAGGGCCACGACAAAGCAAAGTGGGAAGCACTATGAGCTGGTGCATAGACCTATTCAAGGAACCCTAAACGGTCGCTTTGTCCGGGAGGGGGAAGATTTTCCATTTTACGGCTTTCCTGAGCCATGGTTAAACTCTGAAAGGAGGCGTTTTCCTGGCTTTGAGATCTTCTTCGACCTACAGCTGTAAGGGGATAAAGTTACAGAAGAACAGACTGTCTTACTAGCTGAGGCTGAACAGAGTACAAAGGATGAGTCCAGTGGCAGTGAGCTTAAGATAAGAGCAATGATGGCTTGTCTCCTTTCGGATCCTCAGATCAAACCAGAGAGCTTGGGGGATGACTTCACTGTTTCCATGATCGGAGATCAATCGGCTGTGGACCCTTTTGGTGATATTCTGGATGCATTTATTGCACCTTATCTTGTTTGGCAGTTCGAGGGGGGCTTTTTATCCAGCAGTTTTGAATCAGGTAGTGAACCGGAATCTGATACCACAGAGTCTGTGGAGTCGAAATTAGATTCCAGTTCTTCTAAGTCGGTGTCTAGTATTCCTGGGGTTGATAACCCGGATGCTGTTGTTTTGTCCAAGTCGTCTTTTTTCTTTTCTTTTGAGTCGGTTGTAACTGAGGAATTGGATAAGCTAGAAGCTTTGAATGAGAATGGTAACACTACTGTTTCTGAGTACTTTTCTATGCCACTTGTATATTGACAAAAACGAAGAGGAAGGAATTCCTTTGGTTTTGAAACATTTGATTGATCAAGAGGAGGAGAGGTTTGTAAACCCCTTGTTGATGAAATCATTTCATTTAATGTGGGTACTGAGAAGGATCCACGCCTGGTCAAGATCGAGTCCACGTTGTCTTCGGAGGAACGCAAGCGCTTAGTCTCTTTAGTAAAAGATTTTAAAGATGTTTTCGTGTGGTCCTATGAAGACATGCCTGGAATCGATCCTGAGATTGTACAAAGATCGATCCTCTTGACCACGAGGCCCGAATTCGTCAAGCTTCGGAGAATACGCCCAGATTGGGCTTTGAAAATCAAGGAAGAGGTCACTAAGTAGATAGATGTAGGGTTCTTGCTAGTATTTGAGTATCCTACTTAGTTGGCCAATATTGTTCTGGTGCCGAAGAAAGATGGCAGAATTCGGGTGTGTGTAGATTTCAGAGATTTGAACAAACCTAGTCCGAAGGATGACTTCCCTCTACCTCACATTGACGAATTTGTGGACTTCACTACAGGCCATATGTTGCTCTCCTTTATGGATGGGCTTTCTGGGTATAACCAGATTTTGATGGCACCCGGTAACAACGCCCGCGTGGGACCTCGCTACAGTTCGGACTCCCTTTTGTTTTTGTTTGTTGCGGTTCTAAATCTGAACCAAAGAGTCCAAATCCGGCAAATCGTTTGAGAAAACAGATTTTTGAAAAGTAGTGCCAAACATGGACTTTTCAGACACAGTCGCCACCTAAATATTTTAAAATGGGAAATTTAGGAAACCACGACACGGTGTCAAGGCCACGCGGTCCGCTATCACCAAAGTGGTCTTGGCTCGGGAGCTTGGGTACGATCGGGGAAGGTCAGCTATGAGCACCCCCTTTCGCCCGGTCCGAAGACCGGCCTCTACTAACCGTGATATCTTATTTTGAAAACCTTATATGTTCTTATTCCGGTTATTAGCCTAGAATTACTATGTTAT
Organism: Camellia lanceoleosa; assembly: GCA_025200525.1. Taxonomy (NCBI): domain Eukaryota; kingdom Viridiplantae; phylum Streptophyta; class Magnoliopsida; order Ericales; family Theaceae; genus Camellia; species Camellia lanceoleosa. The sequence continues at coordinate 13,838,380 of CM045760.1, forward strand.
GCGCACAGCAAACAAGTATAGACCAAATCGCCTAAGTTGGAACAAAACACTACATGTTTGTTTTGAAAACGGTTTGCTACTCGCAAGTAGGCTAAAATGCAGGTTTTGCCACCCTCAAGTGGGCTTTAGAAAAGATGATTTTGCCACTAACTAGTGGGCTTAAAACTCACAGTTTTTAATGCATTGTCCCAATTTAGGTAATTCAACCTCCATCCAAAGGCATTCAAGCAGTTATATCACATAAGCAGCTAGCCTCATGGTAATCATGCTATTATGGCAACACTCACACGCATGCGATATGCTAAAGCATAAAAGCTTACCTAGTACTCCAAGCCAAAACAAAAACTAGTTAGTAATCATATGCATGATCCTAGTTCATGTTAAGTGGCTAATGCAACACAAGCAATGGTGTAATCTAAACAGGCTCGGCTGTCCTAAGCATGGCATATGGAATGCTACAAGTAACACGTATTCAATTTGGAAATTGAAATACAATGCAGTTAGCGTGATGTACCAAGCCCGGTGCATGTAAACAAATGCATGGATGCATGCATGCATTGCATAAGGTATGCTAAAATAAATATGCCCTAATCTACCATCATAAGCAGGTAAATAAAAGGGAAGAAAGAAGTGGGGGTTGGAAGACATGCACACACCCACACACACTTATTACAAATACGCCCTCACACGGAGGGACCAAAAGAATATACAGTCCCAAATAATACAGTCCGAATACAGAATAAATAAATTATTACAAAATTTCTAATTATCAAATTAAATCAAGTAAAAGAAGGGGCCTCCCTACCTCGGGATATCACGAATGATGCATGCTCGAATCCGACTACTTGGAAGTCCGCACCATGCCATCAAGGTTCCCTGTTTTTGCATTTTGTTCTCTCAAACCGTCAAAGTCCCGAAGAACCTTCTATGAGCATTGCAGAACATCATCGGCTGGGAGGGATGGCTACCGGCCGTGTACAATAGTCACCGGCTGTAAATGATGTTATCGGCCACCCATATAGTGCCGGTCGGCACTATACAATGCCGGTCGGCACAAAATTCCTGCAGGAGACAATTTTGACAACAACAAGGCCAGACAGTGTATGGCATGGAATTTCAAAGCAATGTTTGCACCACCACACTCCATATCATGTTTAAGACTCAAGGGAGTATGGTGCTCGACCCTCGGACCACCAATCACGCATTTCAATGCATGATGGCCCAAGAAGCCAAAGTGTGCAATTTCAATGTGGAATGAAATGCACATAAACAAACAATCAACTCAACCTCTATCATACTCAATTCAAGAGGCAAAGTATGCATGCCAATGTAATGCAACCTAGGCATGTGAGCTAAGTGTGCAACATGATCATGCAAACAACGAAACCATGTGCAATGGGCCATGAAATAAACAAGTAAGCATGCAAGGCATATAACATCAATGTTAATGACACACATGCAACAACATGAAAGGCATAATACATGTAAATATGGAAAGCAACTCAACACAAGAAACATGCCAAATGCGATGGCACTTAAACATACAACATGTTAATAGACTAAGTACCTAAACATACAAACATGTATAGCATGCAACAACACGCCCAAGGGATGGTCTTAAACTAATTTGGACAGCTCTCTACTAGGTGCAAAACAGTGGCCATAATGATGCAAGTGAGGCAACAAAATACATGGAATGCATGCACAATGCATTAACCAAGCTTAAGGCACAAAAATGCAACTCTACCAAAGCATGGCAAGGGATACAAGATGGCATATAAGCATGTGAATTTCAGTACCAAAATATGATGCTACACAGTCCCGAAACATGGAGATATGGCACCCGATGCATGAGATGAACCCCGAAATGCAAAACTAGGCACATGGAATGACTTACAGCTATACAAAGCATGTATTATTGGACTATGAAGCATGAAGACAGAATCTTGGCAGTCCCAAAACATGGACTTTTCCAGTTCTAAGCATGGCCAAAAAGTGCTAACAAGATGGACTAAATTAGCATGCGAATTTGACTAGCTAACATGGTTTACATGACAAGTGTATGATGCACATGGAATTTGACCAAACCATCGAAAATCAGTGAATAAACCATGCCAAAACATGCTCAAATAACCACTTAAATGAAGCCAACACATGCAAAAATGATGAGCTCCTTTAGAGGGCTATACAAGAGGTTATTAAGCACATACATGATGGACATTCAACAAGGCCAAACCAGCTCTGGAAATGGCCTATAGGGGTCCTAAAACCCACTGAAAAAGGCCTGATCTGATCTCAAGAGGTGTGCAAACATAGGCTCCTTTGTAAGGCCAAAAATACAAGCAAACAAGACAACAAGGAGAGGGGATGGCCCTCCCCTTCTTAGGACCTCAAAACACCACCCCCACCACTGAAATCCCTCAATATTTCATTGGTGGGAGGGCCAATACAAGGTGGTCCCGAAGCTTACAAAAAATGCACAAATAAGAGGCCAAACAAGGCCTAAGAGGGGGTAAACGACCCCAAACACAAAAGTGTCCTTAATGAAGTATCTTAAACACAAAAAAAAAAAAGAACTTTTTTATGTTATACACAAAGCTCAAAACCGCAAGCAAGATGGGCTAAAATCTGGTGCAAAAATGGGGAATAAAAGAGGGTTAGATGCTCACCCTTGTAGACCAACGTGGACAGCAGCCTTTGGTCCCAAAAACTAGTTCCTTAGCCTCTGAAAATGACCTCCAAGAAGCTTAGATGGATGATGGAGAGGTGTGGTTGAGAGGTGGTGTGCAAAGGGGCCAAGAATCACTCACTTTGGAGCACTCTAACACATACAAATGTAGAGAGAGAGAGAGAGATCTAGAGAGAGAGTGATATATATTCTATATATCAGATTTTCTAACCCCTTGAATGGAAGGAGAAGCCCCCTTTATATAGACAAGGCAAAGGCTCAAAGCTTCTAAGAGAAGCCAACAAGGTGCAAGCTTCTCTTGGAAGCTAGAAAGGTGCAAGCTTCTCCAAGAAGCTAAAAGGGTTCAAGCTTCTTGGAGAAGCTAAAAAGGGTCAAGTGGTTCAAGCTAGAACCAAGGGTTCAAAAGGTTCAAGCTTCTTGGAGAAGCTAAACCAAGGGGGGGCAAAAGGTTCAAGCTTCCTCAAGAAGCTAAAACAGGGGGTTCAAAAGGTTCAAACCCCCCTCAAGAAAAGGTCTCGGCTGGAAAAAGAGTCATCGGCATAATAAAGTGCCGGTCGGCTAAACATAATGCCGACCGGCCATTATTTTTAAGAAACAATGGCCGGTGGCAAACATGTGCAGCCGGTGATGATAGGGGAGGGCCGATGAGGTGTGAGGATGGCCAAAAAGCCATTCCCTGCCCTTCAAGGCAAAAACACAGGTGTTTGGTGCCAAAACCGAACACGAAGCAGTCGAGTCAAGAGGTCCTGAGGCGAGGCGCGCTGCCAAGGCCTCCGGGAACTCGAGACGAACACAAACATGGATAATCACCGAGTGTTCAAACGGTGACGTCCAAGTCTTGAGGACCGTAAAAAATGGGGTGTCTATAGTTGCCCCTCTTTGACAGAACTCGTAAGTCATAACAATGACGGGAGTGAGTGTCAAAGCCCAGAGACGACCCATTTTTGACGAGGCCGAAGACTTGGACAAACAAAAATACAAATGAATAAGTGGTTGTGCCCGCAGGCTACCTACGTATCCCTTTGCAAGGAATCAAACCAGTGTAGTTCAGGGGCAGGATGCAAACGATTATGCAGGAAGACTTTGATAATTGGACTTACACACTACGCGAAGCCGGTTTGTATGCAAAACAATGTAATGTACTGACAAGTACAAGTAAGGTGCGCAAGATAGCGCGAATGAAATGCTGAGGAAGGAACAAAGAGAGAAACATAGGACTTATCGGTGTTTGAGTGGTTTAAGCATTAGAACGTATTCCGAACGCTTTTGATCGAAGAAGGAGAAACATAGGGACGTACCCCGGTGTTTCAGAATGATGTGAGCATTGGAACGTATTCCGAACGCTTGTAACCAAAGAGGGAGAAGCATAGGGACGCATCCCAGTGTTTCGGAATAAGGAGAAAAAGCATAGGGACGTATCCCGGTAAGAAGAGAGAAACATAAGGACGTATCCCGGTGTCTCGGAAAAGAGAGAGAAACGTAGGGATGTATCCCGGTGTTTTGAAAATGAAGGAAAAAAGTAGGGACGCATCCCAGTGTTTAGAAAGGAAGGAAAGACATAGGGACGTATCCCGGTGTCTAGGGACGTATCCCAATGGTTAGGGACGTATCCCAAGGATTAGGGACGTATCCCAAGGATTACGGAGAGAAGATAGAAGAAGCATAGGGACGTATCCCGGTGTTTCGGAAAGAAGGTGAAGAAACCTAGGGACGTATCCCGGTGTTTCGAAAACAGAGTGTGCATAACAATGCGATTGAGACGTGCATCACAATGCAAGTGAAGGGGGTGCATAACAATGCAAGTTAGAGTAATCATAACAATGCTATGAAAGTACAAACACATGTAAGTAAAGAACACGCAACAACGTGTACAATGTGCGTGATAGGAAAATTGAACATGTGAGTAAAATGATGCACGCATGCAAGCAATGTGTAATGAAATCTGAAAATACATATGTAAGTAAAGGATGCAGTCGCACAGGCAATGTGTAATGAGACTGGAAATTGAACACATGTAAGTAAAGCAAGCGGTCAACGCGAGCAATGTGCATGAAAAGGAACTTGAACACATGTAAGTAAAGCGATGCACGTATGCACGCAATGTGTATAAAAAGGAACTTGAACACATGTAAGTAAAGCGATGCACGTTTGCACGCAATGTGTATAAAAAGGAACTTGAACACATGTAAGTAAAGCGATGCACGTATGCACGCAATGTGTATGAAAAGGAACTTGAACACATGTAAGTAAAGCGATGCACGTATGCACGCAATGTGTATAAAAAGGAACTTGAACACATGTAAGTAAAGCGATGCACGTATGCACGCAATGTGTATAAAAAGGAACTTGAACACATGTAAGTAAGCGATGCACGATGCACGCAATGTGTATAAAAGGAACTATAATGTGCATAACGATGCAGGTGTAACGGTGCATAACAATGCAAGTGGAACGTGTATGACAACGCATATTTGAAACAAAATGCCGAATAAGGGAATACAAGCCTTAACGAGACCACTTCAAACACAACCTTCGATTTATCTCTCGGAGGGGTTTGTAACACACTCTGCCTGAAAAGGGGACACCCTGTTTATGTTGGCAAGAGATAACATTTGCTGCTGCTTTAATTGCCATTCTGACTTGAAGCAGGCTTACACTTGGAATGGAGGCAAGCTCATTTTTCGGAACACCGACAAGGTCTAAAGAGGTACATCCGGACTACAATCTCAGAGTTGGCTGAAGGTGAAACACACTCAGATGCTTCAATTTTCCTCTTTTCTTTTGCTTTTGTACCGAACCTATATAGTTTCAGATAGATCCCGCTTATTGTTCACACTTATCGGGTGGACCCTACGGTTTCGAAGAACAAATTCCTTTTTGCACAAATGTAGAGAATGGCACAAAGACTCACGAGCACACAACAAATCATTTTTGAAATTGAGAAAATGAGTTCTCGACCGGGTATTGAGCCTACAACTGAACACAACAAAGACGACCCAACAACGGAAAATAAAGGTAAACAACCTAAACACATCTATTGACACTTGAAACGACTCAAAACAAGAATCGAGACAAACAAAACACAACGAAAGACTCAAATGCGCACAGGGAGCCTGTTTCACCGGGTATTATTCCCACCCTTTCTTATTTGTGATTCTCACATCACTCGGCACTCAGGCTTGGTTTTTCTCTCAAAACCCTTTTCTCACTTTTTCTCTCAGCGCACATCTCTCTATTCTTCAATCTCTCATTTTCAATCCCTTCCCTGGGTGGTTGATGGATAAACAGAAAGTTGTGGGCTCTTGCCCCTAGCATTCCGCTAGATTCTTTTTCTTCTGCACACAGCAATGAACTTTCCCACAGAGGGGTTGCGCCACAACTGGGTGTGTAGCAAATCTGCAGTTGACATTGGTTGACGATGCGCTGCTAAGGAGTTTGGACATGGTTAGATCTGTCCAGATGAGGAAGTGGAACATCCTAATCCATTCCAGTTCATGCTTCGCACTTGGCTTGATACCTCGTTGCTCGGAGTATGAGAGAGCTTTCTGCCCTTTGCTGTTGACTTCAGTTGTGCCCTCTTCTGGCAAGTAGAGTGCCCTTCTTGGCAAGTATGTTGATGATGAGGAAAAGACAGAACACCTGACTCAACTGTGCCCTTAGTTCATCATTTTGACCATTTTTTTTTTTTTTGGTTTTAAAACAATTTTGACCAACATGAAAGTTAGATTAACATGCTTATTCAACTTTTTGATTTTAAAAATCACGCAAGTTAGGTTGTGAGCACTGAAAAATTTTCCTTTTTTTTTGGTTCCAAGAAAATGGTCCAGTTTTGGAAAAGATGGAATAATTTTCGAGAGAATTAGTCAACCTCAGTAAAAATTCTCAAAAACTATTTTTGCAGACGGCCAATGCTCAACAAGTACGGAACCTACTCTTGAGATGCGCAACCTCGGATCCATAAGCAATGGAAAATTGCCCCTTGTCTAAAGGACACTGCATGGCAACGGAAAGTTGCCCCTTGTTTGAAATGACACTGCGGCGTTTTGAATGGCAACGGAAAGTTGCCCCTTGTTTGGATGATGTCGCAGCACATTGTAGTCAGTCCTCTGAGCGACGAACACGACCAGACTCTCGGATACAGAGAAGGCAAAGATGATCAAAACCATCACATGGACATAGTCGAATTTGAATTGTTTTACGGCTGGACTTCAGAGTGAAGTTGCCTACGTATCCCAAACATGGGAATCAAGCCTTACGTAGTTCGGGGTTAAGGTACACTCGGGTATTTAACCTCTCCTTTTTATGCTCTAACTTTTGCCAAGGCGCCTGTTGCAGGTTTTCGACCTTGCGAGCTTTGTTCTTCTTTCTTTTCTTTCTTTTTCATTTTTTTTCTCTTTTTTTCTTTTAGGCTCTAACTTTTGCCAAGGCGCCCGATGCGGGCTTTCGACCTTCATGAGCTTTTTTTTCTTTTTCTTTTTCTTCTTCCTTTGTTCTTCTTTTTTCTATATATTTTTTTTCTTTCCTTTTGTATGTATTTTTTGCTTGCTCTAAGGTTGCTGAGTCGCCTTAGGGTTTTCGGCCCAAATGAGCCTCTCAAAAGGTAAAAGTCTAGCCAGTCCATGCCAAATGGTTTTAGGGTTTTGGTGTCATCCGTATCCAGGAGAGTGGCTGTTGATTTGCAAGGGAACTCATCTTCGCTCTTGAATACATCGGCATCTTGCCCCTAGTTTGAGGGGGGGGGCTTCTGATCTAGCTTCCTAAGCCTCTCTTGACGACATCTGATCTTCTTGATTGGACTTTCTTGCCTCTTGTTCGAGGGCTGCTTTGAATCTGGTCTCACAGGCCTCACGTTGTAGTTAACCGTTGAACATTCTGAGTTTGAGTCCAAGGTTTGAAAATGAGGGGTCGAGTCTCGAGGCTGAGAGCGATCCTAGGCTGCACAATCTCAAGAGCAATTCCACACATGTCTTCGCAGGACCGCGCAAAACATTTTTTGAAAGTTTTTAAGAAAGCGACGAATCGTCACACTGAAGACAATCTGAGAACCAATCTGGATCAAAGCTAGGGTCCTTCCCAGTACTCACACTAACAAGCATGATTTCATTCATTAAGGGCTTAACATGCCTCACTTTCTCTCAGTTTGATCAAAGTTTTGCAAATCCCGAGGAATTCCTCCCTCTTCGTTTTCACCGCAGTGTTTAAAAAGTTTTGAAAAAAACTTAGGTCAATGCAATGATTTAAAAGCACAGAAAAGACACAGCTTCTAGTCAAATACTGCCATTTCATTTAGAAATTCTGGCACAACTGGCACACGGCAGAAGCAAACACAAGAGCGTGAAAATCACTGCTGTTCCATTCAAACCTGTTGGCACAACTGGCTCCTCGGCAGGAACAGACTCAAAAGAAAGTGAAAAGACAAACACAAAACAAAACAAAATAGTGAGATCCGAGGTAAAATCCCCGGAATCACCCAACTCCAATACAACAGGACTGACTCGAAACCACCACAAGACAGACCCAAAACAAAAAGACTGACTCAAAATAAAGAGACAGACTCGAAATAACACAACAAGACTGACCCAATACCCAAGTCAGAATGTACAAAAACCAGCATTCACAAATGCTCAAAACGGTGCGTGCCATACGCCACATCCGAGTAAATCGAAGGCCGCCTTGGTGGTCCATCCCCTGATCACATCACATTATCCCCCCACAGGTTCACTGATCAAGTGCCGATAGACTTTGCAGAGCTTGGTGCGGGGATGACCCCATTGTCAATCAAATTTTGTATCTCATGGCGAAGACGGACGCAACTGTCAGTGTCATGACCGGTTTGTTGATGGAAAGCACAGTACTTAGCCGGGTCATGCTTTGCAGGGAGATGATCGGGTAGGGGCCGTTGTTCTAACGGTTTCAAATGTCCTTTCCTGAGTAGGACCCCTAAAGCCTTAGACAAAGGCATAAAGAGTGGGGTGAAGACCCTCCTGCCTCGGGGTAGATAGTCTGAAGTTCGGGGGTTTGAAATAGGCGCACCAACAAAGGGGGTGGCTGCTCTTGGTGTGGTGGTGGTGACCATGCCCACGTCCGAAGTCCTAGCAGCTGTATCACCACCGGTGGTTGCATTCAAACTGCGGTTGAATGCCCTCTTGGGCTGCTCTCGGTCTTGGTCAATCAGACCCTGCTTCATCGCATCCTCGATCTATACTCCCATCTCATGTAGATCTAAAAAGGTGGGAAAGGGGAGCACAATCATCTTTTGCATAAGCTTGGGTTGGAGGTTGCGCACAACCACCCGTATTTGATCCTTATCCGTTGGCCTAATGGTCATCATTGAGGCCTTTGCTCTCCATCGGGTCACAAATTCAGAGAAGCTTTCCTTAACCTCTTGTCTCGTCGTCTCGAGATCACGGGTTGTAATCTCAATTTGTGTGTTATACGAGTATTGTAAAACGAAGGCCTCGGCCATCTCATCCCAATTCCTCTTAACATCGTCTTCCAACTTGGCATACCATGGTCAGCACACACGATGGTCCGCCAAACGAGACAACCAGAGGTCCGGTGAGGCCCATCGGCCTAAGATATCTGAAAACAATCTCGGGTGCACCATGGGGTCCCGGACCCATCAAATCGGTCAATTTGAGGCATCTTGAATCGATCCGGCAACACACAAGCGTCGTCAGATATCCATCCTCGATGTCGAGAATAGACCACTGACTCTTGGGATTTCTTAAACATTTTCTCCAACTTACTCATTGTCAATGGGTCCACCGAACTCAAAGAGAGAGTCCGGTGCATTGATAGGCGTGGGCGCCTTGGATAGTTATGGTAGAATTGGGGCGGAGTCAGCCCGACCGAATGTCCGATTCTGCTCGACATTCGGTGTCTCTCCGTGTTGGAGCTCTGGTGGGGAGGAGCTTGATGTGAAGTAGATACTCCGTTCTTTGCTCTAACTTGGCAATTGTCTCTGCTGTGGCTATGACTGACTGTTTGGCGAGTCGCTGATGGACAACGTCTTGCTGCATGGCTTTCATACTATCCTGGAGTTGGCGCACCATCTCTTCCAAACTCGACATATTGTCCTGATCTAACTGAGTAATCGGTATATCCGTGTTCGCAGAGGGCTCGAAATCTCAACTCGACCGCTCAAAGATCATCGACCGTAGCTGTAATCTTGGTCTCAGCGTGCCTGACTAGCCTTCTCTGGCCCTGATTACCTTTGAACTGAGTGTTTGACCTGACAAAGTCTATCAACACAAATCTGATGAACCTCGGGGGATATTGGAGCCTTCTGAAGCTATGATTCCAGGACTACCTAGCAAAAGAGAAAACAGACAGCATCTCAGCTCAACTTCACTGGAACGGATACGAGCAAAGTCAACGATCAGATTCTATTATCGATCACGTTTCAAATCATCGCCCAAATCAATCGATACCCGCAGATATAACTGATTCTCAAAATATCGACATCGGTGCTCGCAGCGATACCCAGACTTGCAAACTGGTATATGCATTCCCTGTAGAGATACACTATAAAAGCACATAGCAAATAAATGAGAGCCAATACACGCCTATGTTGGGGTAGGGTTTCCCTGTCCTATTTTTGTCAGGAGCTAGGGTTTCACTACGCACGCAGCGGTTTCAAACAACCTATATCGGGTAAGCAACCTATCCTAGTTTGGAATGGTCACTACGGATTTCGATATGCACTAGGTCGAATGGTCAAAAAGGGTGCCCCGGTAAAACCAGGGTTTGTATTCCCATGTTGTCAGAGCCCACAACCGGTCAGCCTTATGGTCATGCCTTGACAAGACAAGCCTCCGGCAAACCATTCAGGAATGGCAGATGGCAAACACTGTGTCCTAGGCGCACCAATGCACATGCAATGCAAAGAAACACATAAGTGTAGTCAAAACAGGATATCACGCGTTCGAGTCAAACTCTCTAAAGTCCCCAGCAGAGTCGCCAGAAACTGTAACAACGCCCGCGTGGGACCTCGCTATAGTTCGGACTCCCTTTTGTTTTTGTTTGTTGCGGTTCTAAATCTGAACCAAAGAGTCCAAATCCGGCAAATCGTTTGAGAAAATAGATTTTTGAAAAGTAGTGCCAAACATGGACTGCTTTTGCGGGACTGAGTCGCCACCTAAATATTTTAAAATGGGAAATTTAGGAAATCGACTCGGTGCGAAAATACGTGTAAAATCATCACCAAAGTGGTCCTGGCTCGGGAGCTTGGGTACGATCGGGGAAGGTCAGCTATGAGCACCCCCTTTCGCCCGGTCCGAAGACCGGCCTCTACTAACCGTAATATCTTATTTTGAAAACCTTATATGTTCTTATTCCGGTTATTAGCCTAGAATTACTACGTTATGCGCACAGCAAACAAGTATAGACCAAATCGCCTAAGTTGGAACAAAACACTACATGTTTGTTTTGAAAACGGTTTGCTACTCGCAAGTAGGCTAAAATGCAGGTTTTGCCACCCTCAAGTGGGCTTTAGAAAAGATGATTTTGCCACTAACTAGTGGGCTTAAAACTCACAGTTTTTAATGCATTGTCCCAATTTAGGTAATTCAACCTCCATCCACAGGCATTCAAGCAGTTATATCACATAAGCAACTAGCCTCATGGTAATCATGCTATTATGGCAACACTCACATGCATGCGATATGCTAAAGCATAAAAGCTTACCTAGTACTCCAAGCCAAAACAGAAACCAGTTAGTAATCATATGCATGATCCTAGTTCATGTTAAGTGGCTAATGCAACACAAGCAATGGTGTAATCTAAACAGGCTCGGCTGTCCTAAGCATGGCATATGGAATGCTACAAGTAACACGTATTCAATTTGGAAATTGAAATACAATGCAGTTAGCGTGATGTACCGAGCCCGGTGCATGTAAACAAATGCATGGATGCATGCATGCATTGCATAAGGTATGCTAAAATAAATATGCCCTAATCTACCATCATAAGCAGGTAAATAAAAGGGAAAAAAGAAGTGGGGATTGGAAGACATGCACACACCCACACACACTTATTACAAATACGTCCTCACACGGAGGGACCAAAAGAATATACAGTCCCAAATAATACAGTCCGAATACAGAATAAATAAATTATTACAAAATTTCTAATTATCAAATTAAATCAAGTGTAAAAAGAAGGGGGCCTCCGCCCTGCCTCGGGATATGCGAATGATGCATGCTCGAATCCGACTTGCCCGGAAAGTCCGCACCATGCCATCAAGTTTGTTCGCTTTTGTTCTGTTCTCGAATCGCAAAGTCCCAGAGAACCTTCTATGAGCATTGCAGAACATCATCGGCTGGGAGGGATGGCTACCGGCCGTGTACAATAGCCACCGGTTGTAAATGATGTTATCGGCCACCCATATAGTGCCAGTCGGCACTATACAATGCCAGTCGGCACAAAATTCCTGCTGGAGACAATTTAGACAACAACAAGGCCAGACAGTGTATGGCATGGAATTTCAAAGCAATGTTTGCACCACCACACTCCATATCATGTTTAAGACTCAAGGGAGTATCGTGCTCGACCCTCGGACCACCAATCACGCATTTCAATGCATGATGGCCCAAGAAGCCAAAGTGTGCAATTTCAATGTGGAATGAAATGCACATAAACAAACAATCAACTCAACCTCTATCATACTCAATTCAAGAGGCAAAGTATGCATGCCAATGTAATGCAACCTAGGCATGTGAGCTAAGTGTGCAACATGATCATGCAAACAACGAAACCATGTGCAATGGGCCATGAACTAAACAAGTAAGCATGCAAGGCATATAACATCAATGTTAATGACACACATGCAACAACATGAAAGGCATAACACATGTAAATATGCAAAGCAACTCAACACAAGAAACATGCCAAATGCGATGGCACTTAAACATACAACATGTTAATAGACTAAGTACCTAAACATACAAACATGTATAGCATGCAACAACACGCCCAAGGGATGGTCTTAAACTAATTTGGACAGCTCTCTACTAGGTCCAAAACAACGGCCATAATGATGCAAGTGAGGCAACAAAATACATGGAATGCATGCACAATGCATTAACCAAGCTTAAGGCACAAAAATGCAACTCTACCAAAGCATGGCAAGGGATACAAGATGGCATATAAGCATGTGAATTTCAGTACCAAAATATGATGCTACACAGTCCCAAAACATGGAGATATGGCACCCGATGCATGAGATGAACCCCGAAATGCAAAACTAGGCACATGGAATGACTTACAGCTATACAAAGCATGCATTATTGGACTATGAAGCATGAAGACAGAATCTTGGCAGTCCCAAAACATGGACTTTTCCAGTTCTAAGCATGGCCAAAAAGTGCTAACAAGATGGACTAAATTAGCATGCGAATTTGACTAGCTAACATGGTTTACATGACAAGTGTATGATGCACATGGAATCTGACCAAACCATCAAAAATCAGTGAATAAACCATGCCAAAACATGCTCAAATAACCACTTAAATGAAGCCAACACATGCAAAAATGATGAGCTCCTTTAGAGGGCTATACAAGAGGTTATTAAGCACATACATGATGGACATTCAACAAGGCCAAACCAGCTCTGGAAATGGCCTATAGGGGTCCTAAAACCCACTGAAAAATGCCTGATCTGATCTCAAGAGGTGTGCAAACATAGGCTCCTTTGTAAGGCCAAAAATACAAGCAAACAAGACAACAAGGAGAGGGGATGGCCCTCCCCTTCTTAGGACCTCAAAACACCACCCCCACCACTGAAATCCCTCAATATTTCAGTGGTGGGAGGGCCAATACAAGGTGGTCCCGAAGCTTACAAAAAATGCACAAATAAGAGGCCAAACAAGGCCTAAGAGGGGGTAAACGACCCCAAACACAAAAGTGTCCTTAATAAAGTATCTTAAACACAAAAAAACAAAACTTTTTTATGTTATACACAAAGCTCAAAACCGCAAGAAAGATGGGCTAAAATCTGGTGCAAAAACGGGAAATAAAAGAGGGTTAGATGCTCACCCTTGTAGACCAACGTGGACAGCAGCCTTTGGTCCCAAAAACTAGTTCCTTAGCCTCTGAAAATGACCTCCAAGAAGCTTAGATGGATGATGGAGAGGTGTGGTTGAGAGGTGGTGTGCAAAGGGGCCAAGAATCACTCACTTTGGAGCACTCTAACACATACAAATGTAGAGAGAGACAGAGATCTAGAGAGAGAGTGATATATATTCCATATATCAGATTTTCTAACCCCTTGAATGGAAGGAGAAGCCCCCTTTATATAGACAAGGCAAAGGCTCAAAGCTTCTAAGAGAAGCCAACAAGGTGCAAGCTTCTCTTGGAAGCTAGAAAGGTGCAAGCTTCTCCAAGAAGCTAAAAGGGTTCAAGCTTCTTGGAGAAGCTAAAAAGGGTCAAGTGGTTCAAGCTAGAACCAAGGGTTCAAAAGGTTCAAGCTTCTTGGAGAAGCTAAACCAAGGGGGGGCAAAAGGTTCAAGCTTCCTCAAGAAGCTAAAACAGGGGGTTCAAAAGGTTCAAACCCCCCTCAAGAAAAGGTCTCTTGGAAAGAGTCATCGGCATAATAAAGTGCCGGTCGGCTAAACATAATGCCGACCGGCCATTATTTTTAAGAAACAATGGCTGGTGGCAAACATGTGCAGCCGGTGATGATAGGGGAGGGCCGATGAGGTGTGAGGATGGCCAAAAAGCCATTCCCTGCCCTTCAAGGCAAAAACATAGGTGTTTGGTGCCAAAACCGAACACGAAGCAGTCGAGTCAAGAGGTCCTGAGGCGAGGCGCGCTGCCAAAGCCTCCGGGAACTCGAGACGAACACAAACATGGATAATCACTGAGTGTTCAAACGGTGACGTCCAAGTCTTGAGGACTGTCAAAAATGGGGTGTCTACACACCCAGGGATAGGGAGAAGACTGCCTTCACCACGCCATGGGGAACCTATTGCTACAGAGTGATGTCGTTCGGTCTAAAAATGCTGGTGCTACTTATCAACGGGCTGCAACCACGATCTTGCATGATATGATCCACAAAGAGGTTGAGGTATATGTGGATGACATGATTGTCAAGTCCAAGGAAAGAGAAGGCCACTACACCGCCTTGAAGAAAATTTTCCAACAGATCATAGAATATCAGTTCAGAATGAACCCACAGAAATGCACTTTTGGTGTCATAACATGGAATATGTTGGGGTTCTTGATCACACAGAGGGGCATTGAGGTCGATCCTTCCAAAATCAAGGCCATCCTAGAAATTCCACCACCAAGGACTGAAAATGAGGTGTGAGGCTTTCTAGGTAAAGTGCAATTCATAAGACGGTTTATTGCAATATTAACCTTGACTTGTGAACCACCATTTGGTCTCCTAAAGAAAGGAAAGAAATTCCATTGGGATGACCGATGCCAGGTTACTTTTGAGCAGATCAAGCAGTATCTACAGAACCCACCCGCATTGTCACCACCGGAGCCGGGGAAGCCGTTGATTTTGTATCTGTCAGTAACCGACATGACTACGGGCTGAATGCTTGTGCAGAAATCTGAGGACAAAGTGGAGAAAGCCATCTATTACCTGAGCAAGAAGATGCTAGAATATGAGACCCGTTACACCCCGTTGGAGAAGGCTTGCTTGGACTTGATATGGGCTACCAGGAAGTTGAGGCACTATCTGTTCGCTCACTCCATAATTCTAGTTTTGAGATTAGATCCTGTCAAATATCTCTTTGAGAAACCAACGCTTACGGGTAGGCTAGCCAGTTGGTTGCTTCTTCTCTCAAAATTTGATTTGAAGTATATGACTCGCAAGTTTGTGAAGGGGAGAGTGGTAGTGGAGTTCCTAGCCGATCACCCAGTGGAGGGAGACGAAGCAGTAGAGTATTTGTTCCTAGATGAGGCCATTCTGCAGGTCGAGAAAGAGATTTGGACTATGTAGTTTGACGGAGCGTCTAACCAGTACGGTTATGCGATAGGGGTGTTACTGATAGCACCCAACAATTCCCACATACCTTTAGCTTTCAAACTCTGGTTCAAGGTATCTAACAACGAAGCAGAATACGAGGCATGTATCGCTGGCTTAGAAGTCGCCCTAGAACTAAGGGCAAAATAGTTAGATGTCATTGGGGACTCAAACCTGGTTGTGTCTCAAGCGAAAGGAGACTGGAAGGTTAAAAAAGAAAGGATGAAAATCTATCACCAAACCCTAGACGTTCTGATTCCCAGGTTTGAGAAGCTAACCTTCACGCATCTGTTAAAAGAAAACAACAGGTTCGCTGACGCTTTATCAACTCTGTCTTCTATGATAGACATCCTTTTGGGAGTCCGGATGCATCCAATCATTATTGAACAGAGGTATGTGCCGACCTATGAGTTGATCGCCGCAATAGATAAAGTACAAGATCAGAACCCCGAATATCATGACATTTGGAATTTCTTGGAAAAGGAAGCTTATCCACTAGGGGCAAATGCCAAAGATAAGAGGGCAATATGGCGAATGGTTGCTCAGTTTATCATCTGCGGGGGTAAATTGTACAAACGAGGCCATCTGGAAATGCACAAGCTGTGTGTTGATGCAGAAGAGTCGAAGCGCTTAATGGAGGCCATCCATGGAGGAGAGTGCAGATTGCATATGAGCGGGGTAATGCTAGCCCGAAAGATTCTAAGGCAGGATTATTACTGGTCAACTATGGAGAGGGATTGTATCGGTTTTGTTCGGCAATGCCACAAATGCCAAATTCATGCAAATCGCATGAATAACCCGCCGTCGAAGCTGTACAACATAACTTCACCATGGCCATGTTCAGTCTAGGGAATTAATGTTATTAGGGTAGTTACTTCGAAGGGGTCAAATGGGCATGAGTATATCCTGGTGGTAATAGACAATTTCACAAAGTGGGTTGAAGCCCAATCCTATGCAGTGCTAAAAGCGTCGCATGTAGCCAAGTTCATCGAGAATAACATCATTTGTCGTTATGGGGTCCTAAATGAGATCATCGCGGACAATGGTTCCCACTTCAAGAAATAAGTGATCGACTTGTTGGAGAAATACAACGTGGCTTTTCATAAGTCATCCATATATCGGTCGCAAACCAATGGAGCTATTGAGGCCGCCAACAAGAATATCAAGCACATTCTACAAAAGATGGTGGAGACCTACAGGGACTGGCCAGACAAGTTTCCATTTGCTCTTTGGGGCTACAAGACTTCAATTTGAACATCTACTGGGGCAACTCCGTATTCTCTGGTTTATGGGATGGAAGCTATTTTGCCAATTGAAGTTGAGGTTCTGTCGTAGCAGGTTATGGCTGAGTGCCAGATAGTAGAAGCAGATTGGCAGCAGAGCAGGTTCGAGGAACTAATGTTGTTCGACGAGAGGAGGCTGAAAGCACTGTACCACGTCCAAAGTTATCAACTCAGAATCACTAAGGCTTTCAATAAGAAAGTTAAGTCCAGGAATTTGAAAGAAGGGGATTTGGTTCTCAAAGACAATCGAGCTCCCATCCATGACCCTAAGGGCAAGTTCAGACCCAATTGGACTGGTCCTTACATCATCAAATCTATCTAGTCTGGTGGAGCTGTCATTCTTATGGACCTAGATGGCCTTGAATTCTCCCAATGAATCAACATGGACAAGTTGAAGAAATACTATCCTTGAGTGGCTCGCTAGGCCGAAAACTCGAAAGGGCGACCTAGGCAAAAGTTAGAGCACAAAAAATTTAGAAAAAAGAAAAACTGAGCTCGCAAGGTTGAAAATCTGAAAAGGGCGGCCTTGGCAAAAGTCAGAGTGCAAAAGGAGAGTGTTAATACCCAAGTGAACCCGAACCGAACTATGTAAGGCTTGATTCCCATCTTTGGGATATGTAGGCAACTTCACTCCGAAGTCCGGCCATAAACACTTCCAAATCAACTGTGTCCATGAGATTGTTCTGGTCATCTTTGTCTTTTCTACACTCAAGAGTTCGGTTATGGTCTTCACTATGAGAGCTGGTTACAGTACAATGCCGTTCAGACAAGGGGCAATTTTTCATTTGCTGGATTTGGGATTGTACATCTCAAAGATAGATTCTGAGTGTGTCCAGTTGTGATCCTTATCAAAAATGGTTTTGAAAAGTTTTAATAAAAGTTGATTTTGCTCAAATTAATCTTTTTACAACTTAGACCACTTTTTGGACCAAAAGGAAAATTTTCAGTGCCCAGAACTTCAATTTCATTGATTTCAATACAAAGTTCTCTACCTCTTGATTCAAATCAAAGTTGCTTTTTATTACATTCAAAAGGAAAACTTGAAAGTACGGATCAAAGCAATAAACTTGGGGCACAGATGAGTCAGGTGTTCCTGTGTCCTGTCCCAGAGCTTGTGGAAGCTTCAGATGCTAAAATAGGCCCAGTTTGTGCCTCATCTTCAAGCCAAGCTATGCATTCCCCTGAAAGGGCGCAACTGAAGTTGGGAGCGGGAGCCAGAAGTTCTCTTGTCCTCCAAGTAGTGGGATATCGAGCTAGTTGTGAACCTCGGATCGAAAATGAAGCCGGGTACTCTGCCCCTCTTCCGGGCAAGTTTGGTCATGTCTGAACTGACGTCTGAACTAGAATGAAAAGTAGAAAACACAGTGTGTCAAGCCAATAAACTGAATGCTAGGTTATCGAGACATGCTATAGCTCATCTCGAGCAGGTCAAACCAGGGTCAACACCCAGCAATGTCAGCAGCAGATCTGTTACACATCCAATGACACCACCACCCTTCATTCGGGAAATCAACTAGCCGTTTGCAAAAGAAATAGCCGCACGCTGAATATGCAGGGCAAGAGTCCACCACTTTCAACCTGTCCATGAGCCATATCTAGGGAGGCATGAAAAATAAGAGAGATTAAAAAATAGAAAGGTATATGTGGAGGGAAAAGTGAGAAATGGTTTTGAGAGAAAAACAGAGCTTGAGGGCTGAGTGATGTGAGAAACACATGTGAGAAGGGTGAGAAACATTACCTGCAAGAGTAGTGGACTTCCTGCGAACTTGGTTGTCT
Organism: Camellia lanceoleosa; assembly: GCA_025200525.1. NCBI lineage: Eukaryota > Viridiplantae > Streptophyta > Magnoliopsida > Ericales > Theaceae > Camellia > Camellia lanceoleosa. The sequence goes on from CM045760.1 coordinate 13,857,104, forward strand.
CCCGGCGATGGAAAGCATCCAAGCCCATCAAAGTCTCGACTAGTGTCAAGCCAATGTAGCTCTTGCCCTCTTTCAAGCCTTGAGCTACATCGATCAAGCGAACGCTAGACCCTCTGAAGCCAATGGCAAGCAGGAAATGAGCCAACATACACAAGCAAAGGGCATGTTACCGAAAACCTTACCAAAGACGGTCGCCACAGTCGCCGGCATCAGAAAATCGGTGAATAAGACCGGGAATGTCCAACTCTCCGTTGTGAACCAAAGATCGAGCATCGTGTAAAGTGAGCCCACACATCCGTCCTAAAGCCTAGATGTCGCTAAAATAGGACTGGGGCAAGATTTCCTCGTCACGTCAGGATTTCATCAAAACTTGAAGCTCTTCAATTGTTGGACACATCTCTTGCCCCACGAAGTTAAACACATGTGTAACTGAGTTCCAACATCTAGCCACGGCATGAAGGAACGGAAAACATAGTGGGGTACGACTTAGCGGGAATAGTGCATTTATCCTGAAATCCCGAAAATTCACTTTTTTCGAGCCATCTGAAGTTGCAATCCAAGTTGAGAGTTTTTCGGTGAAAAATTGCTCCGTTTGTGGCAAAAACAGAGCTGGAATGAAGAAACTACGAAGTCCTAACTTTTGTAAAAGATAAGGTGCTGAGTGGATGACAGGTGGCAACAATCTGGAGGTTCCCTACACTAGTAGCCAATCGGCCACTTTTGGTGGCCAACAGCCATCACTAAGTGGCTGACAGTCCCTGTTTGTGAGTAGAGTTCCTTTGGTCTTCCTATGTGTTAAGAGTGTTGAGAGCTTACGTTTTGTTCTGCTCTTGATGCGTTCTGCTATTTTGTTTTAGTAGTTTTGTTTCGTTGCTTGCAAATTGCTTCAATTTGTTTATCGAGTTGTTGTATTGCTTGTCGAGTTGTATTTGTTTTGTTTATTGAGTTATTATATTGCTTATCGAGTTGTAGTTATTTATCGAGTTGTTGCATTGTTCATTAAGTTGTTTTACTTTGTTTGTTATGTGTTGGTTGGTTCATAACCTGATTAAGCAAATGCCAATACATTTCACAAAGTTCAAATCCCGTTGCTCTTGTTTATGCTGTGTGGTGCTATGCGATGCTCAGAATGTACAATACAACACTTTTTTTTACCAAAAGTTGTTTTTCATTCCGATCATGGTCTCTTTTTACAAAGAGTACAAGTTTTTAAGAAAATAAAACTACCTAAGGCTGTACAATGTGCTAACACCACTAAAAAGAAGAAACTAAGCAAAAATACAAAGAATCAACACCAGCTAGCTCAAGCTCTAGAGGCCCTCTTCGTCTTCTTCCTTGGCGGAGTGGACACTGCAGAGCTATCTCTATTCGCACCACTATCTGAACTCGATGCAGAACCAGAACCGAAGTCGTTGTCATCCTCTGCATCAGAACCTGTCTCAGCCTCATCTCCACTAGTGGAATCTGAGTCAACATCATCCTTCCCACTCTCGGATGACTCGTCATGCTGATCTCTAGCCTCCTCAGTCTCGCTGGTCTCATCGTTACCGTGTATGAGAGGCTCACGACATCTCTCGCGGCCGTGTGCTAGAGCCTATCTCTCTCTCCCTACTGCTGGAGGGGGCATTGATGGTCCTGCTTCTGTTGCTGCTTGTCTTGTCGGTAGAGGTGTGACCTGAAAAGGAAGTATGAATATGTCAACCACAGTATGTCTATCAGATGCAAGTATGGTGTACGGAATGAGTACATGCAGAAGTCAGATATAGTAGGTGAATGCAATGTACCAGATATGATCTATACATGCAGTGTATCAATGCAATATGGGGAAATGTTTAGTCGAAATGTCAGTTTCAGTATGCCAGCAGAAATATGGTGACCAAAATATAAGAGAACTAAAAATTACCTAAATGCCATGGGAGTCGAGTATTGACTCCCTCCTCAAGATCATGCCCTCGAATGAGGCCAGTATCTCAAGCAAGCTCTCGACATAGCCTGCAAGTGCCTGCAAATAGAATTTGGAATGATCAGTGTCTGGACGGAATGTATGTCTGAGTATCTGAGCGAGAATGGAAAATTATAGTATATACCGGAGGTGAATCAGGTGTCCTAACATATCGGTGACTAGGCAACGGAGGCTCAATCAGAATCTGATAAGCCTCTCTAGAGTACCGCCAACCTGTCAACTCAATCAGATACTCTGGCCAGCCAAAACTCTGCCTAGCAGGGGGCATCCCTCTGGCCCTGCCCCTCGATGCTCGGCCCTGCTCGTCGAATAAGCATCTGCTGCTCGGGCCCTGCTTGTCAAAAGGACATCTGCCGCTCTCCCTGTATGAGCACGAACACCCGTCAAGGGAGGCATGAGGTGCGTTTGAATGTATGTCGTGTAGTCCCCCTCTTCGAGAAAATATTCCACCTTCACACCTCATGTAAAGTCAATGATCTCCTCGGAGGAGGGATTCTCTATGGCCCGCATGGATGGCTCAGGTGGCATGGGGACCGTCTGTAGTAGCAAACCTAGTGTCTGGCGCAAGATGCGCTCACCTAGGAACCAAGCTCGGCCTATTAGTCCCTCGAGCACAAGCCGATAGTGAGAAGTGCCCCAAACGCCAGCGAACTCATATCTGACACCCTCTGGCATCGTCGCCCAGGGCTGCCATATGATCTGCAGACAGCAAGTGTATAGATTGATCAGTTACCATTAGATATGCAATATGAATCGGAGTTGAAAATAGAAAGAATTGTGAGTTTTGAATTACCTCTGCTGCCCTCACTATATCGAAATACCAGCGAAAAAATGAAAGGGTCTCTCGGGGCCTTGGTTGGCATCTCCTGTCATACTGGTGAGAGTACGGCACGAAAGGCGGCATCTCTACCTCTGGCTCTGGGGCAAGTGTTGGAAAATAGGCATATACCCATAGTTGTAAAAGCAAGAGTACGACAATGAGTATACAATAGATAAACACAGATAATGTAGAAAGTAGAGTATGTGTGCAATGTCTAGAAAATGCAGAATGCAGAGAATGCAGAATACAAAGAAAATGCAGAAAGCAAGGTGTGTAGCGCAGTGTATAGAAAGTGCAAATATAGAGCAGAAATCAGACTATGTGTGTGTAGTGTGCGGTGTGTGCAGTGTACAGAAAGTGCAAAGCAGAAAGCACAGTAAAGAATGCAAAGCAAAAAAGTGAAGCATACCTCCCAGGCTCTCCAATAGCTGCCAACCCTGTTCCCGCTCCCGCGGGATGTCAAGCTCATATAAACGTGTAGGGTAGAGAGGCCAGCATCGCCCCAGTCGTAATGCCGGACCTGAGATAAGTCTACCAAAGCACTCAGAAGATATAGCCTGACTATGTTCGCCCTGTCAGCAAATAAGGTAGTGCAAAAGAGGAACATCAAGAATCCTCGGGCATACTGCTCAATCTCCTCGACAGTCTCTGGAACTATCCCTCTGAACTGGTCTGCAAACCAGCTGTACCAAACTGTCCCCGATCGGAAGATAGGTTGGTATGCCCCCAGCAAATAGATCCAGGCTGCCTCCCACTTGCCCATGTCAGTATCATATGGGATCGGTCGGCCTCCTACCTCGATGCCCGTTAGCATAGCAAAATCATACAGGGTCATCGTCATGTCACCCGCAGTAGAGAAATGGAAAGAGTTGGTGGTGTCCACCATCTCTCTACCAGCACGCCCAGTAGGGACCTGCTCGCCATAAGGTATGACAGCCCCATGCAGAATAAACCAAACCTCGCCTTGTCGACAATCTGGCGGACACTAACGAGGAGGTCCATGTACCACTCTCTCACCGATGTGGTCCTATATCCTCGGGTAAAACGAGAGTCCACCTATGTTCAGAATGAGGAGATGAAATACAGTGCATGAATGTGTTTGGAATGAGTAGATGAAATACAGTGCATGAATGTGTTTAAAGTAAGCAGATGAAAAACAGCACATAAGTGCGAACTATACAGGAAGTGTAAAGTACTTCGCAAAAAATGTGAGAATATAGTGCATACCTCGGAGGCGCCATGAGATAGGTGAGATTCTGGCTCTCGTAGCAAGAGATCTGCTGGTGCGCCTCGTGTAAACCTACTGAAATGACGGACTGTATCGGGTGATAATACATATGCCTTGGAGTGGTATCTCTCCGAGTCGAAAGGTTGAACTCTAGGTGGCAATGATATGTGCTCGGGATCTCCCTCCATCCCTGGAGAACCTCCGTCATGAGGAATGTCGTCTGCCATCTGGAAAGAAGGTGAAAAGTAGGCGAAAATGAGCAAAATAGGTGGAAAATGCCGAAAGTCAACAAAAGTCAACTCTCGGAGAGAGAAAGTGGGAGAAAAAGTCAAAGCCCAGGAAAAGGCACCAAACTCAAGGCAAACCCAAGGGAAACAAACCTCAAGTGGCAAAAATGGAGAAAAAAATGCCAAAAACAAATTTGAATCGGTTCAAAACGGTGGAAAACAAGGGGTTTTAGCAAATCAACTTCGCATGGGGCATTGGAAAACCCATGTAAAGCACGGATCTAGGAGGAAAAGGTGCCTAGGGAGGAAAAGGAGGTATTTTTGGCAATGTAGGTGTGAGCAAATGTGGTTTGGAGATGTGTACTTAAAGATCTCCATGCAAAAAGACCAAAATGGCCCGAATTGCCACAAGTGGCCGACCGGCCACTTTTTGTGGTCGACGGCCACTTTTCTAGCCGACAACATTCAGAAGTGGCCGACAGGTGGGCGACACTTCTTCAAGGTGGTCGACATCTTTCCAGTGTTCTCCCTGTGTGTTTTTATACTGTTTTGTGTCCTCGGTTCTTGAGAAAGTGCAAGAAAAGTTCGCTTTTCAGCTCAAAGTGTCTCTGCAAAAGTTTCGAAACATGTCTTCGATGCATGACTCATCATTAGCCGGCATGACCAAGGTGTATCCTTTTTGACGTATATTGTAACTCCTCCAAGAGGTATATCGGAGGTTGCAACTGAATCGGTTTTATTAAGGCACGTTTTTTATCGTTGTATAGAACGTGCATTTCTTTATTCGATATTTTGCGTCGAGCATGTTGTTATCCTCGCATTGAACATGAATTTTCGTGATTGATTATTGCGTGCATCCTATTGCATAGAATATGCATTTTTTCGTCTCTTGCATAGAACATGCTTTTGTTATTACTGCATAGAACATGCTTTGCTAATCTTGCGTAGAATGTGCACGCTTGCTATATTATACTTGCGAGGATTCTTTCTTGTGCAAGCACGATATTGTATGTACGGTTCATTTAGAGGAGCTCCAAGTGAGACCACTCTTGTCCTTTTACCCTACTCCTTTTCGGTTAGAAGCATTTAGGACGTGTTCCGATGCTTATACCACCCTGTTTTGGTTAGAAACATTAGGACGTGCTCCGATGTTTATACCCCCCCTGGTGTTTACACCACCTACTCCTTTCGGTTAGAAACATTCGGGTACACCCGGTGTTTACACCACTCCTTTTCAGTTAGAAACATTTGGGTACGCTCGGTGTTTACACCACTTCTTGTTTTGGTTAGAAACATTGGGACGTGCTCCGATGTTTATACCACTCCCCCGCTTAGAAGCATTTGGGCCGTGTTCCAATGCTTATACCACCCTTTTTTGGTTAGAAACATTGGGACGTGCTACGATGTTTATACCCCCCCCCCCCCAGTGTTTACACCACCGCCTCCTTGTTTTGGTTAGAAACATTCGGGTATGGCCGGTGTTTACAACACTGCTTGTTTTGGTTAGAAGCGTTCGAACGGGTTCCAATGTTTACACCGTTCCCCTTTCTCCTCTCGTGTGTGACGCATTAGGATGCTTCGGTTAGAGACATTTGGGTGTGCCCCAGTGTTCTCGTTACCCCTTTTCCTTTTCATGTGTGGCGCGTTAGGGCATTTTTGGTTAGAAACATTTGGGTACGCCCGTAGTTAACACCATCCTCTTCTCCTCTCGCCTGCGATGCATTAGGAGGCTTTGGTTAAATGCATTCAAACGAGTTCCAATGCTTATACCACTCTTTGATTTGGTTACATATATTTTGGACATGTTCCAATATTTATCGCTGTTCTCTTTGGTTTGGAACATTAGGGTGTGTCCCCATGTTAGCACCATTTCTCTCCTCGCATGTGCAATGCGTTGGAATCTTGTTTGACACCTCAAGTGCGCCCGATGGATTGTGTTATTCTTTGCCTTTCCTGCGTGATGCGTAGTTAAGCCTGCATAATTTTCTTACATCCTTTATGCATGAAATCTAGTTTGGCTTGTGCTTTTCACATGTGGCATGTTTACTTATTTCTGTTCATGTTGAAGTTTGTTGTAGCGTTTCTTTGCATAACGCTTGCGTTTAGTTGTTTCGTTACATTCTCATTGCATGATCAAAAGTTATGTTGTTGCATCATGCATATAATTTGCATCTTGCCCCAAAACTACACTGGTTTGATTCCTTGCAAAGGGATACGTAGGCAGCCTGCGGGCGCAACCGTTCTTTGTTTTGTTTGGTTGTTTGTCTGAGTCTTCGGCCTTGTCAAAAATAGGTCGTCTCTGGACTTTGACATTCACTCCCGTCATCTCATGACTTTCGAGTTCTATCAAAGAGGGGCAACTGTAGACACCCCATTTTTGACCGACCTCAAGACTCGAACGTCCTCGTTTGTGCACTCGATGATTGTGTTTGTTTGTGCTTGTTTTGAGCGCCCATAGTCTTCGGCGGAACGCCTTGTCTTTGAGCCTCTAAACCTATTTGTTTTGTGCTTGTTTTTGGGGCGAACCTTGTTGCCTCTTGCCTAGAAGGGGGAGGGATCTTGACGGCCATCTTTTGTTCTTGTCGGCTACTTTTTGTGGCCGACGGCCAATTGTTTCCTTTTTTAGATATTTGTTTGCAAACTGTGGTAGCTGTTGTTCACTGAAGTGCATCACCAAATACGTGTATGGAGGGATGAATACAAGCCTGAATCATATAAGGGGTGCTCTCCCCCATTTGGAGAGGTTAGACATTTTGGATCAAAATTTTCTCTCTCTCTCTCTCTCTTGAATTCTCTCTCTCTCTTCTTGTTTTGTGCTTGGTAGTTAGTTTTCTCTACTCCTTTGCACACTAACCCTTAACCAAACTTGACCACCTTGGAGCTGAGGTCCCTTCGAGCCTAGTTTGAGCTTTTGGAAGGAGGTTTGAGCCTAAAATTGTGGTTGTTTAATGTTGTGCTTCAAGAGGTATAAGACTCACCTTGTAAGCTTTGTTTTGACTACTTGTTTTACCGTCTTTTTGTATTATTTTTGGCCTAGTTTTCAACTACAAGAAACTCTATTTTTATGGTTTAAAAATGGTGGTTTGAGGCTATTTTGTGTTAGGGGGTTGCCTCTCCCTTTTGTTACTTAGCTTGTATAGCTTTTTGTGCCATCTTTCAAGGCTTTCAAATCAACCTTTTTAGGCCTTTAAACCACTGAAATTCATAGTTATTTCAATGCTGGAAAACATGTTTTAAAGTCCAAAATTGGAGGGGTTAGCCTCCTCTCCTTGTGTCTTACTTGCATGCCTGCCTAGTTAGCATCACATGGTAGCATGTTTTTGTGGCTTAACTTAGCTTATTTCCAGCATATGTTTGCCTCTGATTTGGAATGTTTTAACTCTGTTTTAGGCTGATTTGGTCATATGAGTCTTGTTTTGCATAGTTGTAGTGCAAATAGCCTCACTAGTTCGGTGTTTTAGGCCTTTAAAATGATTTGCTTGAGTTGGTTGCATGTTGTAGTGTCTTTTTACATGTAATTTCAGCATATATAGCTCTGTCACATGCTCATTTGTTTCACTCTTTCATTGCTTTTGAGAGTTGCTCTTGAGTCTTGTTTGCAAACCAAAATAGCTTAACATGTGAGCATGTTTTTCTGGCATTTCGTACCTTCATTTCAGCATGCTTTTGCTACTGTTTTGACTGGTCTTAGCTCTATTTTGAGCCGGTTTGGTCCTTTGAGGCTTGTATTGTGTAGTTATAGTCCAATCTCATTCACTAGCTTAATGTTTTAGGCTTTTAAGCATGAATTGCATGAGTTGCTTGCATGTTTTAGTGTCATTTTGCACTCCATTTCAATACTGAAATCTCTGCAATCTTCCTCTATTCTTCACTCTTTCATTTGTTTTGAAAATGGCTTTGAACCCCTTGTTGGCTTGAGTGTGAAATGGAGACATTCATGCTTAATGGTTTAATTCCTTCGGGAGTTCATTACCAACGGCATGAGGTCTCTTTCATGCTCAAGGCACTTGTGATTTAAGCCTTCTTTCCATTAGAGGACACTCACCTTTTAGACTAATCAATTAAAGAATGGATTGGTAATCTAAAATGTGTAAACAAAATGAACAAAGTAAAAGAGGCAAGATTAAGCATCTTTGTGTTGCATTGCATGTGTTCGAATCGGATGTTAATTTGAACACGAGAAAAATAGGACATTTCATACTCAAAGTAATGAAACGTGCCACTTTCCTTGGTCGCCATTACCCTTGATCATGCATGATAGGGTCATGGTTTTGTCAAGTCTTGTTTTGCATTCATTAACTTGTGCAAGCTTGGCTCCTTAGTCATCATACATTGAAAATGCTTGGTTGATGGTTTGAGGGTTGCGAATTACACTCCTTTGAACTTGTGTAATGATAAAGAGAGTAAAAATGCACACAAACCTTGAGAATACACTACTTTTCCTGTGTTTGCTCTCTGTTGCAGCAAAAAAAGGAAGTTCGGGGCAAGGGTGGCCAACCGGCCAAAAGTAGTGGCCGACGGCCACTAGAAGTAGCCGACCGGCCAGTTATGGTAGCCGACCGCCACTTTTTATAGCCAACCGGCCACCAATGAAGTTTTGCACAAGTGTGCCCCTGAGTTGGAGCAGAGGCATTTTCGGGAGTTGGCACAATTTTCAATGATCAAACAAGTGCAAACAGAGGCATCTGATGGCAAGGCAGTGGCATTTTCGGGTGGAGCAACTAAGCATGTATGCATCCCTCGCCCTCAAGGCCATTAAATCACTTTAGTTAGCTTAGAATAGCTAGTTAACTCGAATGTTGTACTTATTTAGTTAGTGTAACTAATTCTTCAATTTTGGTTTGTAATATTTAGCTAGCTTAGAATAGTTAGTTAATTTATTTCAATTGTTGTAATAATTAGCTAGAACAGTTAATGGGTTTTGGTTTGTAATAGGTACATTAATTAGCGCAACTAGTTAGCGCTTATTCATTTGGACCCTCCTTCGCGAGGGCGTAATATTGTAATAAGTGTACGTGCATGTGTGCATGTCTTCCAACCCCATGTCTTTCTCCCTTTTATTTATCCACTTTCGATGGTTAGATTAAGGACATTTTCGATTAGCATACCGTATGCTTGTATGTTTGCATCTATTCATTTGTCTTGCATGCACTGAGGCTCGGCGCATCATTCAAACTGCATTGCAATTTTAATATCTTCTTTGAATACGTGTTTCAAAGCATGCTATCAAAGTGTTGCAATCATATGCCATCTCAGTAGCCGAACCTATTAATTGCATTATTGCATGTGTTGCATTAGACATCTTGTATAGTTAGGATCATGTATCTTTCTAACTAGTTTTTGTATTGGTTTGGAGTACTCGGTGAGTTTTTGCGCTTTTGCATGCTTGCATGAGCGTGATTACCATTTTTCCATGTTTCGCATGCTTGCCATGAGGCTATGTGCTTAAATGCTAAACTACATGAATGCCTGTGGATGAAGGCTTTGTTGTTTGAATTAGAATAATTCAATGATTGTACATTTCAAGCCCACTTTGCGAAGTGGCAAATCATGTTTTAAGCCCACTTGTTTGATGGCAAATCCGCATTTCTAAGCCCACTTGAGAGTGGCAAATTCAAACCATTTTTGAAAACAAACATAAGTTGAGTTGTTCCAATTTTCGCAATTTTAGTCTATACTTGTCTGTGTGGTCACATAGTAAAGTTAGCTAATAACTGAAATAAGAACACATGAGGTTTATAAAACGACATATCATAATTAGTAGAGGCCGATCTTTTGATCGGGCGAGCGGGGGTGCTCATTTCATGACCTTCCCCACTCATACCCAAGTTCCCGAGCTAAGGCAACTTTGGTGATGACGGACACGTGGCCTTTGGCACGAGTTAGGGTTTCCTAAATTTCCCAAAAAACAAAATATTTAGATAGCGACTCTGTAATCTAGCAAAGCAATCCAATTTTGGCATTATTTGATTTAAAATCAATTTTCCAATGATTTGCCAGATTGGACTCTTTGGTGTTTATCAGTTTCAGATTGCACTTGTGGGACTAGATTCAGAACCACAGGTAGAGTCCAAACTATGAGGCCTTCCTTCCAAACCCTTTTCCGATAGGCGAGGGCGCGGAAAAAGGCGAGCCCACACCTGGTTATGTAGTGGGAGGGGATTTGTAGTGACGTTAGGCTTTTAAGAGGCACTATCACCTTATTGTCAATGAGATCTTGAATCTCATGACGCAATCTGAAGCGGAGATTAGTGTTGTGACCATGCTGTTGGTGAAAAGCGCAGTATTTGGCCAGGTTATGTTTCCGGGGAAGAGGATCGGGTAGGAGGCGAGGCTCTGGTGGCTTAAGGTGCCCCTTTTTATCAAGACCCCTAAGGCTTTGGATAAGGACATGTATAGTGGGGTAAAGACCCTTTGGCCTCAAGGTTGGTGGCTCAAGGTTTGTGAGGTTGTATTAGAAGTACCGACAAAGGGGTTGGCAGTTTTAGCTGTGGTGGTGACCATACTCACATCGGAAGACCTTGCAACTGCACTACCACTCGTAGTCGCATTGGAACTGCATGTGAATGGCCTCTTGGGCTGCTCCTTCTCGTCATTTATCAAACCCTGTCGCATCGCATCCTCAATGTGAACTCCTATCTCATGGAGATCAGCGAATGTGAATAAGGAAAAGACAATCATTTTTTGCAGTAATTTCCCCTGTAGGTTCCGAACTATCATTCTGATTTGATCCTTTTTAGATGGCGGGGTCATCATCATTGATGCCTTTGCCCTCCACCTTGTTACGAAATCCGAGAAGCCCTCATTCGGCTCTTGACGAGTTGCTTCGAGAGCACGAGTTGTGACCTTGATTTGGGTATTGTAGGAGTATTGCGCTACAAAGGCCTCGGCCATCTCATCCCAGCTCCATTTCACAGAGTCTTCCAGCTTGGCGTACCAAATGGCCATTATACCCGACAGTGTCCGGCCAAAGAGTGAGACCTTCTAAAGTCTCGCTAGGCCCATAGGCAGCAATATATTAGAGAAGAGTCGTAAGTGGACCATAGGATCCCCTGAACCATCAAACCAATCTATATGCGGCATCTTAAATCTGTCCGGCAAGGTCACTACTGCATCAGTATAGCCATCCTCTATATCCGGGATTGTATTCATACCCTACACCCGCTTGAAGAGCTTTTCTAGCTTGTTGACTTTCAGAGTAGTAGGGTCAACTTCAAACTCAATGGAGGCCTCCGTTTGGTATACCGGTGCTTTGGAGGTCTGGGATGGAATCAGATCCACTGGGATGCCCGTATTTTCCTGGACATTAGCTGTGGGAGCAATAGCTCTGGGTACCAAAATGTTTGTAGGAGGTGGATGGGATGCAGAGGCTCCTGCCTGCTATAACTGTTGTTGCTATAGCCTAGCGACTAACTTAGCCTGCTGGGCTACAATTTCCGTTTGGCAGGCGGTGACTTCTACTTGGCGGGCAACATCTAGCTGCATAGCCTCAATAGTTTGCTGGAGTTGTCGAAACATATCTTCCATATTGACTGGAGGATTCTGAACTACCGGAACTGGAAAGCACTCTCTGTTTGGAGTGGAAGTAGATGATTGGGCTTGACTGGGCACAGGCGAGGTAAATGGTGACTGTTGAATTGGCGAATTCTATTGAATCCTCCTTCGTCTAGTAACCGGCAAGAGTGAAACAAACACTAGCTGTCCTCTAACTAGATCCACGGATCTACAAATCCTTCTAACTCGGGTCCAGAGTGCTTGGGGGGTAACAGAATCGTCTGAAGCAATGGTGATAGACTACTTTGTAAAAAGAAAAAAAATAAAGCAAAAAAAAGAAAAAATCAGAAACCACGCAACATCTCAGCTCAGACAGAAACAACCCACAGTTGCATTCATAAGCTGGACAATTGTACTCAAACACTGATATCTACCCCAAAACTTATACCCAGACTTGTAACTGATACATACATTCCTGTAGAGTTTCACCCTAAAAGCACGTATCAAGTAAGTGAGAGCCAAAACACCCCTATGATGGAATAGGGTTACCCTATCCTAATTTCGCCAAGAGCTAGGGGTTCACTACGCAAACAAGCGGTTTCACCCAATTCCTACATTCGGGTGAGCAACCTGTTCTAGTTTGGAATAGTCTCTATGGTTTCCGATATGCAACTAGGTCGATTCGTCAAAAAGGGTACCTCAGCAAGACCACTGAATATACCTCCCACACCTAACACGGACAAGTGAAAGGAGGATCAAACAATACAGCAGTAATCTAGATCCAAGGGTTATGTTCCCATCGTGGCAGAGCCCGTAACCTGTCAGCCTTTTGGCAAGCTTTTCCAAGAAAGCGTCCAGCAAACCTCTCAGGACTAGCACATGGCAAACACTGTGACTTAGGCGCACCGATGCAAATGCAAATGCAAAGAAACACATAAGTGTAAATAAAACAGCATATCATTAGTTCGAGTCAAGTTCTCTAAATTCCCCAGCAGAGTCGCCAGAAACTGTGGGCTCGCCTTTTTCCGCACCCTGCCTTTCGGAAAGGGTTTGAAAAGAAGGCCTCACAGTTCGGACTCCCATAGTTCTGAATCTAGTCTCACAATTGCAATGTGAAACTGATAATCACCAAAGAGTCCAAGTCCGGCAAACCTTTTGGAAAATCGATTTTAAATCAAATAATGCCAAAATTGGACTGATTTGCCAAATATAGAGTCGCCACCTAAATATTTTATTTTTGGGGAAATTTAGGAAACCCTAACTCGTGCCAAAGGCCACGTGTCCATCATCACCAAAGTTGCCTCGGCTCGGGAACTTAGGTACGAGAGGGGAAGGTCTTGAAATGAGCAGCCCCTGCTTGCCCAATCAAAGATCGGCCTCTACTAATCATGATATGATGTTTTATAAACATTATGTGTGTTCTGATTATTAAACTTGCTTTACAACGTGATGCGCACAAGCATACAAGTATAGACTAGTTTGCTTAATTTGGAACAATTCAACTCATGTTTGTTTTCGAAAATGGTTTGAATTTGCCACCTCAAGTGAGCTTAAAGTTTGCAGATTTGCCACTAAACATAGTGGGCTTAAAACATAATTTGCCACAACAAAGTGGGCTTAAAACAAAACTTACATTCATTGAATCATTCCAATTCAAACAACAAGCCTTCATCCACAGGCATTCAAGCAGTTTAGCAAGTAAGCACATCGCCACATGGCAAGCATACAAAACATGGAAATATGGCAATCACACTCATGCAAGTATGCTAAAGCATAAAACTCACCGAGTACTCTTAGCCAAAATAGAAACTAGTTAGAAAGATGCATGGTCCTAACTATGTTAAGTGTCTAATGCAATGCATGCAATAATGCAATTAATAGGCTCGACTACTATATGGCACATGAATCAATTTGAACAACATATGATTAAAACACGTATTCAAAGAAGTATTGAAAGTGCAATGCAGTTTGAATGATGCGCCGAGCCTCGGTGCATGCAAGACAAAATGAATGGGGCCAAGCATGCAATATGCTAATTAAAACATGTCCCTAATCTTACCATCAAAAGCGATTAAATAAAAGGGAGAAAGAGGGGGGGTTGGAAGACATACACACACACGCACGCACCCCTCGCGAAGGAGGGTCCAAATGAATAAACTAACTAGCTACGCTAATTAAGCTAACTAATTATTGCAACAATTGAAAAGAATTAACTAACTTATTCTAAGCTAATTAAATATTACAAATCGAAGTAATTAGCTAAATACTAAGCTAATTAAGTACATAGCAATTAAACTAATTAATTAGCTACCACTAATTAACTAAGCAAAGCAATTAAATGGCCCCGAGAAGCGAGGGATGCATGCATGCTCGATTCCATCACCCGAAAAAGCCACCACCTTGCCACTAAACGCCTCTGTTTGCACATTTGAACACCAACAGTGCTGCTAACTCCCAAAATGACTCTACTCCACCTTACCAACACACTGTGCAATTTTCATTGGTGGCCGACGGGGGGCATGTCGACTATAATGGTGGCCGGTTGGAAACCAGTAGTGGCCAGTCGGCTACTGGTGGTGGCTAGTCGGCCACTGATGACATGAACTCCTGTTTTTGTTGCAACAGAGAGCAGACAGAGCAAAATAGTGTATTCTCACAAGTTTGTGTGTACTGTTTACACTTTTTATCATCAAACAAGCTCAAAGGAGTGAAAGTCTTGGCTCCCAAACCACCAATCAATCAATTTCCATGCATGATGGCCAAAGAACCAAGTTTGTACAAGTTTAATGAGTGCAAAACAAGACTCAAAAAGACCATCACCCTATCATGCATGATCAAGGGTGATAGTGACCAAGGAAAGTGGCATATTTCATCACTTTGAGTATGAATGTCCCATTTTCCTTGTGTTCGAATTAACGTCCGATTCGAACACATGCAATGCAACACGAAGATGCTTATCTTGCCTCTTTTACTTGTTCATTTTGTTTACTCATTTTACATTACCGATTCATTCTTTAATCGATCAAGTCCAAAAGTGAGTGTCCTCTAATGGAAAGAAGTGTCAACCAAGGGGTAATTTAAGGTATGAGAGAAACCATGCCATTGGTAATGAACCCTCCAAGAGGATTAAACCATTAAGCATAACCTCAATCTTAAGCTTAAAAGATCCCAAGTTTGAAACAACTCTCGAAAGTAAACAAAAGAGTGAAGCAAAAAAGAGAGGTTGCAGAGATTTTAAGTGTTGAAATCAAGTGCAAAACAACACTAAAACATGCTATTAACTCAAAGCAATGATGATTAAAACATTAAAACATCAAGCTAATGAAGGAAATAACACCACAGCTACGCAAAACAAGCCTCAACTGAACTAACCACCCCAAAACATAGCCAAATTAGGTCAAAACAGAAGCAAAAAAAATGCTGGACTTCAGCTAAGGTAAGCTAGAAAAACATGCTAACTCATGAAGATAACTAGGCATGCAAACAAGACACAAAGAGGGGAGGCTAACCCATCCAATTTTGGACTTCAAAAGTTGGTTTTTATCACTGAAAAACTTCTGAGATTCAGTGGCTAAAAGGCCCAAAAAAGTTGATTTCAAAGTGATGAAAAATAACTCAAAAAGCTTAACAAGCTAAGAAGCAAAAGGGATGGACAACCCCCTAACTCAAATGGGGCTCAAACCACCACTTTTAGGTCTCAAAAACAGAACTTTTTACATGTCAAAACCAGCCCCAAAATAGTAGAAAAAGTTGGCAAAGCAAGTATTGAAAGCAAGTTTAAATAACAAGTGTTATACCTCTTGAAGCTAAGGCACAAAATAGGCAACAATCCAAGCCCAAACCTCATTCTAGAGCTCAAACAAGGCTCCAAGGCATCTCAGCCCAAAGGTGAGAGTATTTGGTTAAGGGTTGATATGCAAAAGCTAAGAGAAACTATGCAAAGGTGTACAAAATATCAAGAGAGAGAGAAAGAGAATTTTAGAGAGAGAGAGAGAGAGAGATTTTTGTTCTAAACCCTCAAAAATCGGGAGGAACCCCCCTATTTATAAAAAAACACCCCTTGAGCTTAGATACATCCTACCATACACATGTATGAAGATGCAGCTCAATGTGCAACAACTGGCACAGTTATCAATAAATATCTGGAAAAAAAGACTGATGGCCATCGGCCACCACTAGTGGCCGACCGGCCACATCCATGGCCAACAGGCACAACCCATGGCCAACAGCCTTGGGGGGAGATCACCAAGAGGTCCAGACACTAAGTTTTGGTCCAAAACAAGGTAGAGAAAGAAAAAGGTTTAAAGGCACAAAGACAGGGCATTCTGTTGAGGACTTCAGGCACTTAAAACAAACACAAACACACAATCATCGAGTGCACAAACAATGACGTCCAAGTCTTGAGGATGGTTAAAAATGGGGTGTTGTAGACACCCCATTTTTGACCGTCCTCAAGACTTGGACGTCACTGATTGAACACTCAGTGATCACCCTTGTTTGTGTTCGTTTTGAGTTCCCGGAGGCCTCGGCTGCGCGCCTTGCCTCAGGATCTCTTAACTTGTTCGTTTAATGTTTGGTTTTGCACCAAACACTTTTTTTTTGTTTTTGCCTTGGGAGGCAGGGAATGGCTTGTTGGCCATCCCCACACTCCACCAGCCTTCCCTTTCCCTCACCCACCATTCCTTGTTTCCACCGGCGATTGTTGCTTGTTATCAATTACCGGTCGGCACTCTGTGTGGCCGGCCGGCCCCTTTTTTGGCCGGTGATCTATTTTGCTGGCCGGTGACCCTTTTGCACCCACCTCAGGCATGGTGCATGCCAGCTGTGCCAGCTGGGAGGCACAGACCCCACTCCCCATGCACGGGGATGACCATTTTGAGCCTTTAACCCCCTTTTCCTTCTAGAAGGTTGGACCCTTTGGCCAAGCTTCTTGGGGAAGCTTGGCCAGCTGTCTTAGCTTCCTCTAGAAGCCTTGACTCCTTTGCACCCTTTGCCCCTTTTCATTTAGCTTCTTGGAGAAGCTTCAAGCCATTTTCTTTGTCTATATAAGAACCTTTCTTCCTCCTTTATCTAGGGTTGGAGTTTTTGATCAAAAAAACCAGAGATACACATATATATATCTATCAAATATATTCTCTCTCTATATTTCCCTCTCTCTCCTCCCTTGTGTGTGTTTTGTGGCCTAAAAGTGCATTTTTACCTTAGTTTTGCACTAAGACACACACTACCACACCTTACTTCGACCTCGAGGGGCTTGGAGGGTTTGTCCTTGAATTTTTGGACTGATTTTGATCAAAAGAAGAGGGCTGCATTGGCTGTTCATCAAGGGTTCTTCAAGGGTAGTCTCTTTACTTTAGATTCCCCAATCTTGCATTGTTTTTTTTACCTGTCTTGCATATTGTTTTAGACTTTGTGTATAACTAGAAAAAGTCTTATTTTTGCATGCTTGAGATCTCTCATTAAGGTTGCTTTGGCATTTGGGGTCGACCTTCCCCTCTTAGCTCCATTTTGGCCTATTTTGGTACTCTTTTGTTAAGCCTTGCTTACCTTGGTGTGTTGGCCTTCTCACCACTGAAATCCAGTGGACTTTTAGTGGTGAGGAAGGAGGTTTGAGGTCTTGTATGGGGGAGGGACACCCCTTTCCCTTTTGTGCTTCATTTGTGCATTTTTTTTGGTTCAATATGGTAGCATGCATGTCTAGTTGTTTATGGCTACTTTTCAGAGGCTTTTGGGGTGTTTTGGGTCATATTATATCTCTGTTCAATGGTGGTTTGTTGGCCCTTAGCATGCATATTATACTTGCTTTATATTCCTCCATGTTGCCTAGGAATGCATCACACCATTAGACCACCATGCTATCATATTTTGGCCTTGCTTTGTGAAGTCCTTGGTCATATTTTTCCATGCTTAAGGTCTGTTGGCCACTGATTTGGTCATGTTTGATATGTTTGGTATAGTTGCTATGCATTGTGGCTTGTAAGCCTTGAGTGTGTGAGTCACTAACATGCCTAGTTTAGCTTATTATCATCATTTGGCATCATTTGAAATCATATTTCAGTCCATGTAATATGGTTTTACATTGTCATTTGTGTCTCTTTCAATGCTTTGAAGTGTTGTAGTTTTGTGCCTTAAATGTTGGTCATTGTGAATGCTACTATGTTTAGACATTTGGGCTGCCATATCAATAGGTTTTGGGGTGCATTTTGGTGCATTGAAACTCTATTTTTTGTTGAATAATCCATGCCATGAGTGGTCATGATAATGGTAGTAAAATGCCCCCTTTTATGCCTTAGTCTTAGGCCCTTTGGTTTGCATGTTGGCATGGACATTTGTCCATCATTTAGGCCACTTTTAGCCACTGTTTTAGGGCATGGCCGAGGCCTCCCATTCCAGCCTAAGTCCATCCTTGTGCATGATTGCATGCTTGCCTCATTACCTCTAGTTGCATGCTTGCATAATTGTCCATGCTTGCATAGTATTCGCATCTTGTATGCTCTAGCACTTTGCATGCTTATCATGATAGATTGCGTCACATTTGACATGTTTTGCATCTTAATCTCATATTGCATTCTTGAGCCATGTTTGTCTACATGCACTACATTGTTTGGTTTGGGGTGTCAAACCAAACTTGAGGGGCGAGGGGTGTTTGTACTTCAAGTGACAAAACATGTCTCAACCATCGGTCGTCGAGGCCCTTGACTCTAAATATGATGGGGTCTTAGCATTCATTTATGTGTTGCATGCATTTTATATTGAATAGCAAGCTTGACTTCTTAGGCCATCATGCATAATTGATAGCCTGAGGGTCGAGAGTTATGCTTCCTTGAGTCCAATACATGATAGGGAACATGATCATGCTTACATTTGCTTGAAATTCCATGCCATACACTGTCTGTCCTTTGTTGCTGTCAAAAACCAGTTTCTACAGGGAGTTTTGGCCGACCGGCCATACCGAGTGCCGACCGGCCAGTAATGTGTGGCCGATAACATTGAAATCCAGCCGATGGATATTTTCCATGGCTGGTGGGCATTCCCTTTAGCCGATGATGTTCTGCAGTGTGCAGAGAACATGTCCCAACACTTTGGCAGTTTTTAGAGAAGCAGGGCAGTGTGAACAGAGGCAGCAGTGGCATGGTACGGGTTTTCCGGGCAAGACGGACTCGAGCACGCATCATTCCCACATCCCGAGGCAGGGCTGCGGCCACCTTCTTTCTGCATTTATTTTTTCTTTTTTCTTTTTTCTTAAATAATTAAGGGTCTGTAATAATTAATTAGCTAGGATAGTTGATTTGTTATTTGGCCTGTATATTCTTTCGGACCCTTCAAGCGAGGGCAAATGTGTAATAAGTGTGCGTGAGTGTATGTATGTCTTCCAACCCCACGTCTTTCTTCCCTTTTATTTACCTGCTTATGATGGTAGACTAGGGCATATTTAAATTAGCACACCTTATACTATGCATGCGTGCATCCATGCATTTGTCTTACATGCACCGGGCTCGGCGCATTATACTAACTGCATTTGCATTTCAATTCTGAAGTTGAATATATGTTAATTGCAGCATTTCATATGCCATCTCTAGGATAGCCGAGCCTACCGTAGTTGCATCTTGCATGCATTGCATTAGCCATCTTAACATGAACTAGGATCATGCATATGATTACTAACTAGTTTTTTTTGTTTTGGCTCGGAGTACTAGGTGAGCTTTTATGTTTTAGCATACCGCATACGTGTGAGTGTTGCCATAATTGCATGATTACCATGAGGCTAGCTGCATATGTGATATAACTACTTGAATGCCTGTGGATGGAGGTCAAATTGCTTAAATTGGAATAATGCATTAAAATTGTGAGTCTTAAAACCCACTAGATAGTGGCAAAACCATCTTTTCTAAAGCCCACCTGAAGGTGGCAAAATCTGTATTTCAGCCTACTTGCGAGTAGCAAACCATTTTCAAAACAAAGATGCAATGTTTTGTTCCAATTTTAGGCGATTTGGTCTATACTTGTTTGCTGTGCACAAAACATAGTAATTCTAGGCTAATAATCGGAATAAGAACACATAAACGTTTTCAAAAATGGATATCATGGTTAGTAGAGGCCGATCTTTAGATCGAACGAGAGGGGGTGCTCATAGCTGACCTTCCCCAATCGTACCCAAGTTCCCGAGCCGAGGCAACTTTGATGATGACAGACACGTGGCCTTTGGCATCGAGTCAATGTTTCCTAAATTTTCCCATTAAAAAAAAATATTTAGGTGGCGACTCTGTATCTGGCAAAGCAGTCCATGTTTGGCACTTCTTTCAAAAAAATCTGTTTTTCTCAAAACGATTTGCCAGATTTGGACTCTTTGGTTCAGATTTAGAACCGTGACAATTTGAGTCCGAACTGTAGTAGACCCGCAAAACGAACAAAACGGGAGTCATCCTCCCGGGGCGTTCGGGGACGTCTACAGGTGTCTACAATATGATTAGGGCTAATGCGTGCAAGAGGGGGTGACAACTGGTGTGGGTTTCATGTGTAAGATTTTTTACTTTTTAAGATTGCTAATAGGCTAAATATTTGTTGTGTTGTTTGGTACCCATTACATTTTCTTTGGAATGGATAAGAGAAAAGAAAAGAGATTGAATAAGAAGATGTAAATATTCAATAATTCAAACATAAAAATAAAAATAAATTATTGAATAATAGGTTGTTCTGTATTCATTCCATGTTTTCTATTTTTTTCAGGATGAGTCTAAGAGAATAATTTTAGTTTTAATGCAAATACTCCTCCCTTGTTTTCTCTCTATCCTCGTTTTCTTCTTGGTCTTCCTCTATGTCCATTTTTTTTTCCATTTTTTTTTTAATAGAAATGGGGATATATATATAGATATATATTAAGAAGGAGTAATTACATCATTGTGAACCAAACAACTCAACTCATGAGGAAGCAAAGCAACCCAGTTAACAAGTAAAAGTAAAAGAGCATGTGTACAAGCAACCCAATGTGCAAGTTCATTAGTATTTCACTTGGTCCAGCAAAAAAACAATGGCCAATTTTCGGAAATCCACCAAATATTAGAAAAGACTGCCATGCTATTCCAAGGAGGCATATTTTCACACACAAAGTTTGATGTTCATTGTAGATTTAAGTTTTTGTGTGTGTGTGTGAGGGTTTTTTTTTTTTTTTTTTGGGTGGGGAGGAGGGGGGCGGGCTTGATTAAAATGATGTTGTTTAACAAACTCCAGAAAAACTACAAAGGATAGACTGCAAAGGATCCAAACACTACTTGTTGCTTAAGCAGTTGCTAGGGCTCTTTCTTATCTATTTGGTCCTGTGTTCCAACCGCCTCCTTTGAATGAATGAATTAATAATCGGTGGTCATGGTGGACCAATAGTTTAAATCAATTAATCAAAATAAGCCAGTTTTCAAGTTAAAATTGTTTTAATCCTGTCCAAACCATCCTAGTAGCACCTTGGCCATAGACTTTTCGATCTCTACTAGATTGGGTGGAGTTTTCTTGACACACTATACTTTGATGTTGATTTTGAAGTATAGATTTAAAATTCAAAATGACGACGCTATTATAAATATGCTGGGTGAACTTTTCTTAACCTGCCACATTTTGCTAATGAAGGTTGAAGTAAAAGTCACGGTATAGATTAAAAATGAATGATGTTGAAGTGAAAGTGACCGTATAGATTAAAAATGAAAATAATATTGAAGGGAGAGTGACTTAATATATTATAATTTTAAAATGGCAAAATTAATATGAATTTTTTAAGTTGGGTGGAGTTTTCTTTACATGCCACACTTTACTAATGATGTTAACGTATAAGTTAAAAATTCAAAATAATAATGGAATTGTTATGAATTCTTTTAGATTTGATGTGAAATTTCCTCAACCTTCATTTATCTAATGAACCTCAGTCTAGTGGTTGTTGACTACAACAGCTCTAAATCTCCACCGCCTTTTGGATGTTGAAAAACCTAAGCAATTCATGATTCGGACCAAAATTAATTACAACAATTCCCAAACAATTAGAACTAACAATCTAAATCATCTAGCACGTATGAAAGTGATTTAGATTGTTACTTCAAAATCAATAAACCAACACAACCGATTTTACGTAGAAAAACCATAGTTGGAACACCTCCAATTGTGATTAAAAAACCACGGGCGAAATGCCATTAATCAATCCACCATGAAAGAAAAAAAGAATACAAAATTACCAAACAAATTACCCAACCTCTATCAATTTGTCTTCAACAATCTGTATCTCTTCACCACTACCTTCATCTCGGAATTGATCAGCTTGATGTTGAATCCACAACATCCATGTCGAGTCAACAACCACGCACAACTTCGAACTTCTTTGAATACTCTATGCTTGAATCTCCAGAATCCATCGAAGAAGAACTTCTCTTGTATTGATGAAATCAAACCCACAACCCTTTGATTTTACTTTCTTGATCCATGAATAAACTCACAAAGACATCAAAGGAAAACATTCACATAACCTCTAGAAGAAAACCCTAAAACCCCAAAAAGAATATCTAGAAGCCGTACCCTAAATTCTGACTGAAACACAGCTTTATAGAAAATAGGACCGCGACGCTCACTTGAGCGAAAGATATCTCACTCGAGCAATGAGACAGATCTGCTTGTATTCCTTAAGTGCCTTTGCTCGATCCACTAGAAGGTTCGCTCGAGCGCACAAAACTCCTTCTCAGTATTTTTACAAGCAGTGAAAACTACTAAGAGCAAAGTTTCTTTGCTCGAGCCAGGCTTCCTTCACTCGAGTGAGCAGGGCAAATTACCAGGAAACTTTATAACATGATAAACTATGTTTGTTCGTGAAATTAGCAAGACTAAGGGACATAACAATCTTCTCCTTCGTCAATTCCTAGACAAAATATTCTAACAAGTTTTCCTAGCAAACACACGCACTAGACCCAATAACTAAGCAAACATAAACGCTACAAACTAGTCTAAAACACCCCTATTTATGCAAACACCCTTGAAGAAACACCCTGCAAAAATATATAATCTAAAGAACTAGGAATAGATAGATGAATCAAGGAAAAACAAATAACATATCAAGATATAATCAGATAAAAGAATGAAAGTCCAAACTTGATTAGTCGAAACCAATATCCCACAAGGTACCAACAGTTATATCCCAACAGGTTATATCCCAAAAATATAATGCATACCCATTGTCCCAAAAATATACCCATGTCCCACTGTCCCAAAAATATACCCAATGTCCCATTGTCCCAAAAATATACCCATATCCCCAAAAATATACTCCCATTTTTTAACCGGGAGAGGCAAAAGGAAGAGAATATACATGCCAAAAGAAGACTAAAAACAACAAGAAAAAAAAAAAACTATCCACAAAAACACAAACTGTCCAAAATCACAGCGAGAAAGGAGGTGGTTGCTGGTGCATCTGTAAAAGAGAAAGGATCTGAGCAAGCATGGTGGTCTGCTGATCTAAACGGCCATCAAATGCATTGAACCGAGCATCCATTTGATCAAGGCAGTGTGTGATAGACTGCTCAAACTGACAAAGCTGGCCACAAAACGATCTAGGACGCAGCTCGGCCGCACCTGCATATTCCACATCAAACTCTACCTCCTTGACGAGTGGATCATCACCTGCATCAGAAGTCGTAGACCCAAACAACCCCCCTTGACATGGGCTTGACTTTGGGAAACAGTCTATTTGGTGATAGGTTTAATGGGAAAAGCAAACTCATCATCTTCAAAACTAGGGACACCAAGAGAAGAGAGGAAACGGTTTAACAAACAACCGTAAGGGAGACCTAAGGATTTGTGACCCTTAAATATGCCGATCATTTTGGCCACAATCATCTCAGAAAGGTTAATGGTGAGGTAGTGGTCAATGTAATACAAAACATAACCCTGATCTTAGGTAATGTTGGAGGAATGAGTGGTGACATGAATGTTGGCACAGACAATGATATTAAGAAGGCAAAATTGGGGAAGAAGTCTATTTTACTAAATGAGCGCCCTGGCTCTCCAAGTTCGGGGACATAATTCAATGGCGACCTAGTCAAAATTCGCAATGTTGTGGGTAGCAAGAAATGGATAGTGGCAATTCCGGACTTTAGGAAAGCTAAGAAATCTCCTAAAGACATCCGCATCAATGAAGAGCTCTTTATTGCAAACCTAGGTATGAAAGGAAGGGGCGATCTTGTTGATGGAATACATGTTACAATAGAATTCCTGGACCTAACTAAGGTTTTATGGACCAGAGAAATGAAGGACCTGGTCACCCCCCAAGTATCGAACAGAGATCGAATAGGGATAGACTCGAAATCACTGGGGTGGACATTCCATTCTAAATGAACAGTCCGAGAATCATAAAAATCCTGATAAAGGTTGGACTTTTCCCTGGATTGGAATTTATCTTTATTGTAATTGGGACGAGACATGGTGGTTTTACGGCATTTGGAAGACTCGACCATTACTGACAAACAGAGAAAAGACCACCACAAAAAAAACACCCCCAAGACAACCCACAAAGTAGTAGCCAATTCCCAATTACAACCCCAAAAACAATTCAAAAGAACAAACACCATTAGTACCAAAGATCCAAATACAATACGAGAAAGGTAGTATACAGCATATCAAAACCCTAAGAGCAAGAAAAGCATGTATAATGTAGGATTCAATCAATGCAGTATAGCAGAAAAACCAACCCCACTGAGTAAGCAAGGGTAACAAAAGAGATCAAGTCAACAACCAAATAAAAATAGCAAAAATACAACAGTATAAATGAAACAATACCAAGCAAAACCCACTCAAAAATAGCATGAGGGTAGTAATATAGCAAGAAAGTAGTAAGCCAAAACTAAACCCTAACATGCACACAAGTGTGAAATAAAGCACAATCACCAAGTACACACAAGAAAAAAAATGAAATAAAACATAAATAAGACACAAAAAATAAAACAAAAAATAAAAGAAACCTTAAAGGTGAAGCACACACCCGAAGTGACACAATGAGGATGAGAGAAAAACATACCAAAAATCGAAGAGGGAAGGCGTGAATGAAGAGAGAAACACCCAAATCCTGGTGAAACCCAAGAGACAAGCAGCAATGAAGAGGAATTTGCCCTAGGAGAGACAAGACAGTCAAAGAATTTGGGGGAAAATGAGACTGAAAGGGCAAAGAGCAACTTTTATACTAGGACAAGTCACTCGAGCAATACGATTGTCGCTCGAGCTACGACATTGTCACATGAGCCAAAAAAACAAGCTCTCAGAATCTACACGACCTGCAAAAAGTACTAGATGGAAGTATTTTCCGCTCGAGCGCAAGAACCCTCGCTCAAGCGGTGGTGAAAAAGTGAAGCACCCTGAAAAGTACCCTTCTGATTAGAGTAAGAACACTCAAACTTACAAGTATGGCCTGAAACAATGAGGGATGAGTAGACTAGCCATAATGTGGCACTAAGATGAAATAATCCTGTAACAACCTTGACCTTTGATTTACGTTGATTTGTGGTTAAATAAGCTTAATTAGTAATTAAGAGAAATTTCAAATTAAATTGCATGTGTGTGTTGCCTTATTTGTGTTTATATATGTTTAACATAAAAATATATGTTTCCGTTTCTATTTCGGTTTGCGAATTGAAGGCCTTATCGGCATCCGATTCAGAAATTGACTTGGTATATGTGTTATTTAGAATTTTTAGAATTTTATGGTAAGGTCAATCTAAGTTCAATTAAAATTTGATTCGGAACGAATAAAGTAGAATAAAATAATCTCACTTAGTTATCTTTGACTCAAACTAATTAAGCTTTATTAGTTGAGCCTATATAAGGCCTCTACACCACCTAGACTCATCTTTTCTTCATCATTTTTGAGACAAAAACGTGAGGGAGAAGAGAGGGAGTGAAGAGAAGTTTAAACTCAAGGGCGGAAAGCTAGCATTTGGAAGGAACTTTGGAAATTTGACCTCCTAGCTCAAAGAATTAAGCATCTTAGACCTAATTGAACACCTAAGGTAAGAAATCAAACCTTTAGTTTTGTAGTTGAGTTGGTTCATACATGAATTCAAGAGAATTAAGCTAAGAGATGCAAGAATTAAGCTTAAGAAGTGGAAAGGAAGATCAATTCGTACATGCATGTGTATTTCATTGCAATTAGAGCATGTTTTCTAAGAAATTCTCTCATGCATGCAATAAATTAAGCTTAGTTACAGGAATTCATCATGTTTTACATCCTCTTATCTTATTTGATTATGTTTTGGGAGTTTTGAACCCACGTCAATATATGCATGGTGTGTATACTCATAATTCAAGTTTGAATTTGAAGAATCCACTTGCTTTTGGGCCTTAATTTTGAGTAATGATTCTTAATTCACGATGTTTTGCAAGTTTACAAGAGTTTCCTTAAGTTTTTGGCCCAAGAAACCATAATTTACAGCTTTGGGGTTAAATTTGAAGCTTGGAAGCAATTTTGGAAATTCCATAACTCTGCTTCCACGGTCCAGCGACAGATCATGTGCTCGAGCGACCACCTTTATTTTTGCACTTCCACTCAAGCAACCAAAAGCCTGCTTGAGCGTAAAATGCATGCTCCCAGAAGTTTGCGTGTTTTGTAGATCGCTCGAGCGACAAAAGTTGTGCTTGAGCGAGGGCATGAGTCTCACGCTCGAGCGAGCGTCAAGTGAGCATCGAGCAGAAAAATCAAGTAACCAGCACTTTTGTAAGTTCACAGACCGCTCGAGCGAAGGAATGTGAGCTCGAGCGACCACTCGCATTTTGCATGACTGCTCGAGCGATGAAAGCTACGCTCGAGCGAGACCCCCTGTTTTCAGAAATTTTTGTTAAGTGTTTTCTAGTGCATTTTAGCATCCTTATTGCATCCTAGGCATTCGAGGCCAAGATTAAGACACCATAATGAGGATAAGAAGTACAAACACAACAAGATAAGAAAGAATTAAGATAATTTTTTTGGGTGTGTAATTCAGTATGTGTTCGTTCTGTAACTGTGTAGGTCACGCGCCACAAGACATCTGATTTGCCCATCTATTTGTTTGCCTTGAAGCCATCTGTTAATTGTGAGTAACAACTCTGTAAAGTTATGTTTAATTATAATTATTTTCTGACTAATATGATACGATCTGTTTTCTGAAATGCTATTTTATGAATCATGAATGAATGTCCATTTTTCTGAAATGTATTTATGGCATCCTTAGTTCACGTGGCCCTCACCCGACGGTAACAATACCGTGGCCAACATACACGTGGCCCTTGCCCGAGGGAAACAATACCGTAGCTTATATTCGTGTAGCCATTGCCTGAGGGTAACAATACCGAGGCCTATATTCACATGGCCTTCGCCTGGGGGTAACAATACCATGGCTACTTGTGCGCAAGATATGAACCCTTATGGTTATCAGTATCGACTATGCAAAATGTGATATGTCATGATAGATAAATGGATGTACCACAAATACTTGTTGGTGATTCTGGAAAGAATGTATATTTGCTTCTGAAAAGAATCCGTTTCAGATATAAACTCTGATTGCTAATTCTGTGATGGACATGATTCATTAAAACCCTTTACCTTGTTATTATTCACTGGGCTTCCGCTCACTATTTATATTATGTATGTAGGTGAGCAAGCGCGTGACCAGGCCTAAGCTGCTACCTGGAGTCTTAGGTTAGCCAACCATTGTGCCTCCCAGGGAGGTTCCCTTTTTGAGATGTCCAATTTTGTAACCTTGCTGCAGATAATTTTGTTTGTTTTGCTTATCTGTGCTTTGGGCTAAGTCCTCATTTGGCTATACTTTGTAAATGAATGATGTATGAATTATGTGTTTGTGACATCATAAGTATACATGTAAGTTTGTTTTGAAGATTACTGTCTCATATACGTCAACACAGCTCTATGGACTATGTCTCTTTTATCTATTTGCTTCTGCAGCCCCTAATTATATGTTATTCTGTTAAAAGGCCTTTGGTAATCCAAGGATTACTGGTCGGTTATGACGCTAAACTTATAGGGGCGACTTGGGTCGTGACAAATCCACATTCCATGAAGTCGACAATATTGCAATGTAGACAGTAAGAAGCATAATATCATGAGTAAAACAAGTAAACATGAATTAATGAGCATAAGCAACATATGAATACACAACTCAAAGGCAAACATGAGAGCTCACATAATGAATGTGTGTGTGTGCAATCCTTGAGAGGTCACAAAGCTAGAGTTAATCCTTATAATGATTAGATGGCTACTCCTTCGACAAGAGAATCTAAACATCATTGAGAAAAGTCAAATCACTAGGAATCAAGGGGTATTTGTTGAGTAAAAGTGAAGGCTCCCCCTCAAGCAATGAGTCCTTTTTTTTTAAAAAAAAAAATTTACTTTTCTTTCTTGTGGGCACTCACTAGTGGCTTGCATGCTCAAAAGTATGGAGACCAAACTAGAGAAGCATGGAAACAATAAGGATGGCCTGGTTGGTGCCTCTAAAGTAGCATTTTCCTAATGCCCGAACTTCAAAGAAGTGAGGGAGAAACCGTGGAAGTGAAAAGAGATGGTGGATGGTTAAGAGACTCAACATCACCCATGATGTGCCAGTATAGGTCAATTCTTTGAGAAATGTATAAAAGACAATGTTACAAGTCCATAGAGGAAATTGATCACTTATGCCGAAACCCCTACAACAATTTATCTTAAGAATGTGTACAGAATGAGATCATGAATTCAATGAACATGAGCATTTAGAATGAGCTATGAACAAAGATAAATGAAATTTTGTAAGCAGCATCAGAAGTGTCCATTAAGTCTAAGAGCAAAGATGACAAGAATCAATGACAATGAGATTATAGCATCCAAGTACACAAAAAGCCAATCACTCT
Source organism: Camellia lanceoleosa (assembly GCA_025200525.1). NCBI lineage: Eukaryota > Viridiplantae > Streptophyta > Magnoliopsida > Ericales > Theaceae > Camellia > Camellia lanceoleosa. The sequence goes on from CM045760.1 coordinate 13,885,726, forward strand.
CACCCACTCAAGTAACAAGTCATACTCTAGTTAATGAGAACTACACCTAAGGTCATTCTAAGGAACTCAAACCGAAGAAGATCAAGGAGTTTTGTAAAAATATTAGCTTTTTTACGCTCAGTGGGTACATATTTAAGAACTACAAGGCCCTTGTCACGACCCTAACCCGCCCCCGTGGGTTAAGGACGTAACCGGCCAGTAATCTTGAGATTACCTACGGCCTCCATACAAGTAAGACATAACTCGTCAGAGTAAAGGGGCCAAACGGAAGCAATGATCAAAAACTTTGTCCATAGAGCCGTGCTTATATGCACTTTAAAACAACCCATGCACATATACGTTAATAACCCACATCAAAGTACAGTAGCATAAACTTCTTTACAGACAGGATCATCTAAACTGAGTCAACCCATAGCAACTATATACAACATACACAAGATCCTTGCCAACAAAACAGAATATAAACAAGTAACAAAAAGGGCAAGGTTTGGTCTCGTGCGTGAGACCCAAGGCTGACTCTCCCAAAACTCCTGCTGTTCCTGGCTGACTTCACTGGGGCTGGGGTTGGACCTCACTTGGCTCACCTACAATTACATGAATGAGCGTGAGCGAATGCCCAGTGAATAATATCAAATAAACAAGCGACGTAAGCAATTATTGGAACAGTACAACAAATGGCCTTCGGCCCATTCATTCATGTCAATCGGCCTTTGGCCCAATCGCTCATTTCCATCGGCCTTTGGCCCATTTATTCATTTCCATCGGCCTTTGGCCTAATTATCCATTTCCATCGGCGTTTGGCCCAATTATCCATTTCCATCGACCTTTGGCCCAATTATCCATTTCCATCGATCATTGTTCGCCATTCAAATTTATGAACATACAAAACTTACATATAAGTAAACAATTGAACGATTTATATACTTCAATTATCTTGTCAAGATATTACTCACGTGATCGGTTGATTGGTTCGCTCGAACTCGACCCTACACATGCCATGAACATAAAAGGGTCACTAACAATTCAATGCTCAAAATTCACATATTCCTCTTTAGGCTTTGTTATTATCTCATTAACTCACTTACAATGCTTAACATATGCCTAAGAGTGCTTACAAGTGAAAGAGAACGGAAAACAGAACATAAAATGCAAGAGCAGAATTTCTGAAAACAGGGTCCCCGCCGTGAGACTTCCCGCTCAGCGGACCCTTAAGTCTCGAGAAAGTATCGTTGCCTCAATCCCGCCGGCGTGAATTCTCCCGCTCGAGCGGACTTCATGTCACATAGCTCCCCGCTCGAGCGCCAACTTACCCGCTCGAGCGGGCATCATGTCTGCAGAAAATATGCTGGGAGTTCGATTTCTCGCCGAAGGCCATTACCCCGCCGAAGGGCACTGCACTCTGGGTTTCCCAGATTTTGTTCTTGAGTCCAATTTCGATGTTTCACCTCCATTTCTTGCATATTTTGGCTCCAATCACACATATACATATGCTAACATGCCATAGACCCCAAATTACAATATTAGGAAGCTCAATTTCTTGATTTGTCTACATGCATGTCCCAAAATGTATCAACTCACCACCAACATGCTCAAATTCAAACATGCAAAGCTCACTCTTTCATGATCTACTCTTGCATGCAAGAAATACATATCATTCACAACTTATTTGGTGAAGGGATGGTCATACACATGGATTTCAAACAAGATTCAACATAGATTGCACACATTAAGCTTAAACATGGAGGACCATGGCAATTTCATGCATGCATGCCTTAATTGACCTTAGATTCAACATGTTTGACTCACACCTCTTACATACATACTAATTCATGCTCTTGACCATTCTTCCAACTTGAATTCACAAAATTACGACTTAACATCCATGAATTCACTTACCTAGAGGCTTGATTCTCACAATCTATGACCAAAACTTGAATAATCTTCAAGATTCCCAAGCTTTGAGCTAAGTTTGCTCAATTCTCTTCTCTCCCTCTCTCTACAGCCGACTCTCTCTTCTCCTCAAGGGTCTAACTCAGATTTTGAGCTCAAAATGAGTTAAGGAGAGTGTAATGCCTCCATACAACATGCCCCACTAACACAATATTCTAATATAAAACATTTGGGCTCTCAATTCATCATTTTAATCAGTTTAAATTGACTAGAATAAAATTTCAATTAAATTCCACCGTAGGCTCTAAAAATTATGCCAATCACAATGGCGCAATCAATTTTGGATTATGTGGCCGATAAGGCCTCCAATTTAATTTCCAAAGCAGATAGTCAAACAGATATTCCTACGGTGAACAGATACGAATTCAAAATCACATATTATCACATAATAGCACACAATATCATGCTAAACACATAATCATAAACAATTTAAGGACCAATTTAGCATAATACAGGACAGGGGTATCACAGCCCTCTTCAGCTAACTCTCGAATAAAATGATGACGAATGTCAATATGTTTGGTGCGAAAGTGTTGGACTAGACTTTTGGAGATGTTAATGCACTTGTATTATCACAGAAAAGGATGAGAGTGTCCTGGTCTATACCATAATCATGAAGCATTTGCTTCATCCACAACATTTGCGCACAACAACTCCCTACAATAATGTACTTAGCCTCAGCGGTCGAAAGATAGATGGCATTTTGTTGTTTACAATACTAAGCAGCCAAATTATTCCCAAGGTAAAAACACCCTTCAGATGTGCTCTTACGATCATCAGCAAACCCAACCCAGTCGGCATCTGAAAAACCAGTGATTTCAACTATAGTGTCAATCAAGAACCAAATCTCATGCCCCAATGTCCCATTAACATACTTAATGATGCATTTGACTGCAAGAAAATGAGACTCTTTAGGACAGACTTGGTAATAAGCACAGACAGCTACACTAAATGCAATGTCAAGTCGACTGTCTGTGAAGTACAAAAGACTCTCTACCATACTCCTATAAAGGATAGGATCAACATCAATACCAGAAGAATCTTTGGACAGATAAAAACCAGTGCTCATGGGAGTGAGAGCATGTTTGGCAGACTCTAGACCGAACTTAGACATAAGGTTTTTGGCATACTTGATCTGAGAGACAAACATACCCGAAGGAGACTATTTAATTTGAAGACCCAAGAAATAAGACAACTCTCCCATCATGCTCATCTCAAACTCATGTGTCATGCAATCCGAGAAATAATTCACAAGAGAATCAAAAGTGGATCCAAACACAATATCATCAACATAAATCTGAGCAACAAGTATATGAGACTTAGTATGTTTCACAAATAAGGTCTTGTCAACACAACCCCTTTGAAAATCATTATCCAGAAAAAAGGTAGCAAGTCTATCATACCAAGCTCGAGGGGCTTGTTTCAGCCCATATAATGCCTTGTCTAACTTATAGACATGGTTTGGACATTTTGGGTCATTAAACCCTTTTGGTTGCTCAACATAAGCCTCTTTTTTCTAGTACCCATTCAGAAAGACACTTTTCATATCCATTTGAAACAATTTGAACCCTAGAAAGCACGCAATACCAAGTAAAATATGAATAGATTTGAGATGTGCAACAGGGGCAAACATCTCATCATATTCAACACCCTCTACTTGTATATAGCCTTGAGCAACCAACCTAGCTTTATTTATAACCACAGTACCATTCTCATCAAATTTATTTTTAAAGATCCACTTGGTGTCTATCACATTCATGTCTTTAGGTCTGGGAATAAGAGTCCAAACTTTGTTACGTTCAAATTGACCTAATTCTTCATGTATTGCATTAACCCAACTATCATCTAGTAAGGCCTCTTTTGCATTCTTAGGTTCAATTAACGAAACATAGCACATATGAGATACCACTTCCCAAATTTATTTTTAGGTTTTCATTCGGTCTATGACACTTCTAATCACCTGTTGAACTGGATGATTCAATTTTACCCTTGCTGATGATCCTAAAACTAGACTGGTAGTGACTTGAACATCGAAGGTGGTGTCTTTTTATGCACTCTTTGGTCTCAGACTTACCATAGAAGTCAGTGCCAGCTCACCTTCTTGGGCTTGGCCCTGTATTTTTCCTTGACTATGTGGTTCAGTATCCAAGATTAGAGACTCACCATCTTCTTCCTCATGTATATATGAAGTAGGAGAACTTATGTCATCTACAACCACATTGATCAATTCCATTAAAGATAAAGTACGTGGGTTATAGGCACGAAAAGCTCTACTAGTGGTTGAATACCCTAGAAAAATACCTTTATCACTTTGGGGAGTCAAATTTTCCCAAAGGCTCTCTATCTTTGAAAATGTAATATTTACTCCCAAAAGTTTTGAAATATTTTACATTAGGTTTCAACCCTTTCCACAATTCATATGGAGTTTGTAAAGTGTCGGGCCTTAAATACACACAATCCACAACATAAACAACAATATTTAAGGCTTCAGCCCAGAACTTTGAAGGAATTTTATTGCTAAGGAGCATGACCCTAGCGATCTCTTAAACTACCCAATTTTTCCTCTCAACAACTCCATTTTGCTGTGGAGTAGTGGGTGCAAAAAACTCATGCTTAATTCCATGCATATCACAAAAATTCGAAAACGAGCTATTTTCAAATTCGTGACCATGATCAGTTCAGATTCTTATGATACGCCTAATAGAAACACCATGTTCATTTCAAATTTTAAGGACTAAGGACTAGAAAGCATTAAACATGTTAGATTTTTCTCTTAAAAAATTAACCTATGAAAAACGACTATAATCATCAACAATTAAAAAAATATATTTTACCTCCAATGCTTTCAGTGCGAGGAGGTCCTATAAGATCCATATGAGCAAGTTCAAGAGGACATTTGGTTATGAATATGTTCACCTTTTTATGAGGGGCACGAGTTTGCTTCCTAAGTTCGCATGGTCCACACACATGGTTCATATACTTACCAATTTTGGGTACTCCTCTCACCAGCACTTTGTTGGCTGTCTTAGTTAGGCCTTTGAAATTCATGTGACCTAATCTTTGATGCCATAGGTCAAGATTACTTATGACAACCGAGTGGCAAGTGAGATCATTAGTGATAACAATCCCATAGCAGTTATCAGATGTACGAACCCCATGCATGAACACATTTCCCTTCTTAGCCAAAATTTCACATTTATTTTTTGAAAATAATACTTCATGATGGGAATCACATATTTGACTAATGCTCAAACTATTAGCTTTAACGCCATCAACAAGTAAGACATTTTTGAGCTTAGGAAGACCACCCACACTTATAGAGCCCTTACCAATGACTCTAGAAGTGCCACCATCTCCAAAGGTAACAATTCCTCCTTCATATTTTTCAAGAGATGTGAAGTAAGATTTGTCACCAAACATGTGACGAAAGCACCCACTATCAAGATACCACGTGTGTGAGTCACATGCTTTCAGTGCAATATGAACAACAAAACAATTTAAGTCACTCTTTCTTACCCATATATTTTTGGTTTTAACAGAAGTAGGACTGGCAGTCTTGGTAAACATCTTAGCGTTGTGAACACCATCATGAATCTTGGTGTTCCGCCTAGACATGTAAGCTTGTCTCCTAACCCATGAAGTATTAGAATTTCTAATTTTTTGAGACACCTTACCAAACAACTCAAAACAATAAGGGCGAATGTGGCCATACCTACCACAATGAAGACAAACAAACACAGGTTTTGTCTCTATTTTGTTGATCTTACCCTCTTTAGGTTGATGAAAAGAGTAATCACCCTGTTGAACCTTCACCTTTGTCATAACCCAAACCCGCCCCTATAGGTTTAGCGTCGTAACTGGCCAGTAATCCGTGATTACCAAAGGCCTGCTTAACAATAATGACAATAACACAATAATAGGGGCTGGCAGAAGCCAATCAGTAATAGAAAATAACATCCAATGAACTGTGATGACTTAAATGAATAAAACAAATTTCACATACTTTTGATTTCACAAACACTTAAGTCCATAACACACATGTACAAAACAAACCACAAGCTCAGGAATTAAATCCCATTGCCAAAAACAATTAAATAAACTCAATAAACATTCTTATCTCTTAAACACAATGTCAAAATGGTGAATAAGCCCAATAAGCCCTGACATGCAATAGTTCAGAACCTTGAAATGAGGCACAGTAGTTGGCTTGACAAAAACAGGTTTCTTGTCGACGCCGCTACGATTGATCTGGTGCTTAACCACCTACATATATATAATAAACTGTGAGCTAAAGCCCAATGAATAACAAATGTGTAAAGGCGTTAAGAATGAATGTCCTTTCAGTATTTAAAATAGTCAATTGCATCAGTAGATAATTTATTCGATTAGTATCTCATATTTCATATCATATCTGTCATGTAGTAATCATAGCAGTCATACATGGTATATCCAATAGCAGAACAATATAGTAGGTCTTATAAGATCGAACAGCCAATTTATGGCCATCAAACAGTAAACAGTAGTTCCAAAACTTGGAACTGACATAGATCTCTATAACAGTAGCAATAATAAACAATAGCGAGAGTAGTAATAAATGATGTTGCTATGGATGCCACAGTCGATTCATAAAATAGGACATACATTCATTCAGTAAACAATATCATTTCAGAAAGCAGTACAGCTAATCATTCAAAAAATAATTATAATTGAACATAGCTTTACAACATTGTTACTGACAGTGGGCTCCTTGAAGTACATGCTAAAGTTGCACTAAGGATGCCGCGTCCAACCTAAGCAAACAATTCGAGCATGATATCTCAATATACAATTCAATCATTCAGTCAGTTACTTACTTGTTTCTATTCATTGTTCACTCATTTAGTTCTAACATTTTGTTCTTGTAATCCATTTAGATACATGAAATGCAAATGCACATGAAAAACTCTTTAAAATTATGCAAACGGTGGCTCGAAAGGTAGAAAAAAAAAATGATGTGAAAACAAAATCCAAGCCTGACCAAAACCGCATGTGCGGGATGCCCAATCCTGGGGCTGGAGCAGTCTGAAATCTATCTTTGTTTTGGAACTCAATGTTTTCAAAATCTAATTCCAAATCCATATTTTTCAAAGCTCAAAATTCATAAAAACATGTTGAATTTAATTTCACATACTTAGCTTTAAACAAAAATCATAACCTTAAATTGAAGCTCACATTTCATATAAAAGCCCCAAATCCTTGAATTAAAATATCAAAATCATAATCTTGAGCTTCAATCGTTGAAATTCATGGAGGTTTCCTTCTCAAGTTAGATAACTCATGCAATACACTTTCAAAACATGGAAATATTCATGAACTATAATTCAATTTTCAACTCAAACAAATCAAACTCCTTTTTAATTTTCCAAATCAAGTTCTTAACTTCCATGAACTCATACTTTCATCATTTTTCTTCAATGTTTATGTATAAACACTTCATGCATATAACAATCTAGTCTAAATTCCGTTCCATAGCTTTCAAACTATAAGATTGAACTTCAATATAACTCAATTCTAGAATGCATGTAACATATAACTTCAAAATCCAACATATTAATGTATGTATGTAAGGAATCATCTTCTTTTTAACATGTTCAAGCAAAATACATGCAGTAGCCCATAAATCGAACTTTATGCCATATGATCTTCAAGCTTTGAGAGGTAAATCCTTACCTAGAGTCTTCATAGACACTTGATCTTGCATAATCTTGACAAATACAAGCCAAATTTGAGTTTCTATTGGGAACAATTTTGTTACCCACATTCCTGATTGATCTTTCCATTGGGATCTTTGGAACTTGGATTGGTGGAGTTTTGGAACTTCTTTGTACATGGAGCTAAATATCAGACTTGTTTCCTTGCAATTGTAATGATTAATTTGAACATTTGATTAGGTGGTGTTAGTTATGCCATTTTTATTTTAGATTTCTCTTGTTGCTCAGGCTTTCCGTGACATGACAGGCATTTTGCATGCTATTGATCGAGTTCGTCTTCGGTTAAATGAGGTAATTTTGGTCTCCTGTCTTGCACATAAACATATCGAGATTGGAGACACATATGTTAATTAAACAAAGTGTGCTTATTTATGTGTATATGTTGGGCATATATCTCTAATTCAGAGTCTCTTGAGGCTAACAGGGAGAAGATGGGTCATGGGCATTATATCTCAGTTAGAGGATGGTCATTTCTACTTGGAAGGCCTCACAAATAATATTAAAAAAACAGAGTACTTTTTGCGACCGCTAGAAGCTGTCGTAAATAATAAAAAGAACTGTCACAAAAGACTTTTTGCGACGATCCAAGTAGAAATGGCCATCCTCCAACTGAGATATAACGCCCATGACCCATCTTCTCCGTGTTAGCCTAATGAGACTCTAAATTGGAGATATATGCCCAACATATACACATAAATAAGCACACTTTGTTTAATTAACATACGTGTCTCCAATCTTGATATGTTTATGTGCAAGATAGAGAGACGGGTTACCTCACAGCTGCCGAACTGAGACCTTTCAGTATCAAATACAGGCTTACAAAACTGCTGATCACGAGAAAGCCTCTGGAGCAACAAGAGAAATCTATCCCTATATAAAGTGGCTTTGGCAGAAGCATCACCATGAATTGGAATCTTTCCGATATGCCTACAATTCAAAAAATAAAAATGGCATAACTAACACCACCTAATCAAATGTTCAAATTAATCATTGCAATTGCAAGGCAGCAAGTCTGATATCTAGCTCCATGTACAAAGAAGTTCCAAAACTCCACCAACCCAAGTTCCAAAGATCCCAATAGAAAGATCAATTAGGAACGTGGGTAACAAAATTGTTTGCCAAAAACAGGAACCATACAGAATTACAAACAGTAGAACCGGATAGCTTATCCAGCTGTCCAAACGCCATCAAGATCGCAAAACACGACCTACAGGTGACAGCATAGTAGACAACAAAGTATATAAAATCTCAAAATTAGAATCCAACAAAAAAAAAGACAAAACATACTAAGCTCCACATTCCATGAAATAAATAATACAATGTTGATGAATCCATTCTGTCTTTCCTCTTGAAGAGTGGAATTGTGACAGCGTCCAAAAAAAGGCAAAAATAATATTATGCATTGAAGCACTTAACAAACCAAATTCTAAAGACACCCCCATTGAGCTTGGAAAAAACAAGGGACAAATGCCAACATGTTTGGTAAACACCACTCGGACTTTGGTTTCTCCTAAAATTTGAATCACATTGAATAGATTCTGCAATGATCCACAAAAGCACAGAAATCTCCATACTTTCAAAGTTCTAGTTCTCACTTCAAAGTGGGCAAACCTTCAATAACATGCTAGCACCCAGTTCAACGGCTATCATCCTTGTACTTTGCCTAAAGCCAACATCAATATGGATCTACGTAGAAAAATAAATAAGTTTAAATTGGGTCCTCCTACATATTTTTAAAATTTCTATGAGCCAAATATATACAATGAATAACAAGAGCAAGTCCCCTTAATGGACCATCAGAAGCATAACTCATGCTTGGTCCCAAAAAAAATAAATCTAGCCTGACTTCTTTCATCCTCATCCAACCATCTCATACTTCATTACAGATCATCCCAGGTAAGACTTGCCAAAAAATGATACTTGTACCACACTACCAGTCCAACTCATATTATTCTTACCTCCCACATAATTTAAATAGGATTCCAGATGTCATTTCAATCGAAAGTTCAATCGTCACATATATAGTGGAAATTTTAGACTCATCCATAGTTTTCCTTCAGTATTAACAAAAATTCAAAAAAATAATAATAAATTTTCAGCAACAGTTGTAGTCAATAAAACTTCCATACCAATAAAAAAAAATTAAAAAGGCCCTGGACTGCCCATACGGTTGCTTTCTAACTTATTTATTTGTATGTAGACAATAAGTTCCTTTTATAGTCGCATCTTTCACTCTACTTACAAAATACCAACCACTACAAGTAAATCACAAAATTTTCAACAACAAAAAACTATTGAACAATGTTGAGGCCATACTTACACCCAAAAAGAATTGATTTAAAATGCTAATTCCATAACAACTCTCAGCGAAATAAGCAACCTAATTCATAATAAGCTAAAAAATTCATTAAAAGCAAAGAAATAGGTTAGTATAACGTGTTAATAATTTCCTTTTGAAGAGCAGAGTGGCATACCTATTCATTTTCTTTTGAAGCTTGTTGCCCACTAGATGCATCTGACACCTACAATATGTTAGTACAATGTGTTAATAATCATATGTATATATACAAATTGATAAAACGTAAAAATCATCAGTTTGTAAGTATTGCACCTCTCTCAAGCTCGTACTCCCAGTCACACCCTGCGACTCTAAGAACAAAACACATGCCGTTAGGTTCTTGATCGTCGTAGTGAACCTAGACTCAACGTCTTGTGTCACACACAATACCATGGGCAAGGACCATGGGCTGGTTTTATGAGGGTAAATGACTGATTGGATGGTGCTTTATAATATTTTATGGGTGTGATTATTGTTATTATGAACATTTTAGTAATTATGTCACTTATAGAATTTATTGAAATATAAAAATAATAATTTATATTAAGTAGAATATAAATAGGTGGAGAGAAATTTATTAATAATATCAAAACAAATAATTTATACGATGTGAAAGAGATAAAAATCAAAAAATTGACGTACAATTATAATGTTTTTACGATTTCAGAGTTAAAAACAAAAAAATGTAAGGTTTTGTATTGTATTATTTATATATATATATATATATAATACATTTAATATTATCTAACAATCTAAATTACTTTAATACCATCTAATGGTTCATAATTTATACGTGTATTTAATATATATATATATATGATTGGCGTTTCAGTTTATTTGATGTCTTCATCTAAATCTGTTCAAATTTAATTTGAATTTATGAATTTTTACTCAAATCCAACACCAAATTAAAAATAAGCCCTACAAAAAGTCGATTGGAACTCAGGTTATTACTCGAATTGTGCAAGCCAAGTTGCACCCTATCCTTGATACACATCTTTTTTAGGATAGGTATTGTAGAAGGGCATTATTATTCAAATTCAAAAATTAGACTCCCTTTTCATATATAGCCTCCATTTGGGAAGTGGGTTGGCTTTTTGCCTTTTTGGCTTTTTTGGCTATATGAGCCTTGGCTCAAAAGCTTGGTTTGGGAAGGACTTTTGGCTTTTTAGTTTTTTTGACTTTTTTGTGAGAAAAAAGTGTAATGATTATAGGGTTGGATGGGATGTTTTGTCTGTTGTGGCTCATGAACATATTCTGTCTTTTGTGGCTCATTGAGCCAAAAAAGCCCAATGAGCCCTTGCCAAACCAACCCATAATGATGTAACAATTAATTAAATTATTTAAGATAACTCTCTCTCATATATTTTTAAGGACATTCGGTCCATAAGTCTAAATTTAAATTTTCTTTACTTAAAGATTCACATTCTAAATATTTTGTTCACAAGGATAAACTTATGCAAAATAACTAAACTATTCACAGAGATATATATTTCTATACACCAGAACCAAAAACCAAACCCAAACCCAGCTCTTTCTCTCTTCTCATCCACCTCTAAATGAGAGTTTCCTAGTCCTCCTCCCATGCCACCACCACAGCCATTGCCGGCAACATCAACCCTCTCCCTCCGCCACACTCTCTCTCTGATAGGAAAAAAATTTAAATAGATAGATATAAATTTGAACATATAATCTAAGAGTAGCCTTGTGGGTTTAATTTAAGAGTAGCCTCATGGGTATAATATGTGAGTCACAATTCAATTTCGTTCGCAAGAAGAACATGGGCTATGCCTGTGCTGTGGTGGAGATGTGACTCGTATGGTCGTCACTAGTGGAACAGAAAATTAAATTAAAGGGTACTTATTAATTACAATATCAAAAAATTTTACAAAAAACTTTCACGTATGTTTTTACGATTGATTTTGAAAAATATCAAAAAATAATGTTATTTTTAACTACTGTATCATGGACAATACAAAAACAATATGGACATAAATCTTAAAATAATTATATAATGATAAATTATTTTTTTATACAAAATTTGATTAAAAATTTAATATAATAGTAATACCATATTATCATTGGTATGTGATATTACCCACATATAGTAAATAAACACATAGAGAGTGAACCTCATATGTCAAATATAACTAACACCCAATAAATTTCATATCTTTATAGTGAGATTACTTATACTTGCATGTCACTAATAATGACATCACCGTCACATTCAAAATTTTTCATAAAATTTTCGTAGATAATATGATTTATAATAGCCTCTTCATTTTCAATCAAAACAACCATTATTGTTCTCATCATTTTTAAAATATCATTGACATTTCACTCTAATAATATTTTTATAATTTTTTATTTAAAATATTTTCTTTATATTTGCAAAAAAAAAAAAAAAAATCCCAAAATCCAGGAGGCACGTGACCCTCCTAGCCCCTTACTCCCTCCGCCACTGCGTATGGTGGCAACCAGTGCTGCTGAATCGTGATATGTATTGTAGTCATTTTACTTTTATGTATCATGTATCGTGTATCGTAAGATACAATAACATATATTAATATAGATTAAAAAAATAAATATTTTCATATAATATATAAATATATTACAAATACAAGCTACTAAATCATATAGGCTTCGTTTGGGAAGCCAAGTTTGGAGTTTTTTTAGCTATTTTATCCACAAAAAATAAAATAGGCTTTTTAGCCCAATAATACAAAATATCACATCCAACTCATAATCATTATATTCTTTCTCTCACAAAAAAACCAAAAGACATTCCCAAATGAGACCTTTTAATCCCAGGCTAAAATAACCAAAAAAGCCAAAAATCCAACCCACTTCTCAAACGAACCCATAATCAATGATCAAATTGGTCAGTAAGGTATATATAAATTCAATCAAATTAGATTCATGATAGTAATTTACTTTCTTGTAGCAAAAGGAGTATGAGAGTCAATTTTTCTTGCCAGTTTATTTGAATTTGGGTATTGAATTTTTTGATAATACAGTTCATAACTGTTTAATGAGTGTCAACTATGTGATTGATCGTGAAAAAATTAGTTAATAGGGCCGAAGGTGGAGAAGAATGTAAAAGTTAATTAATCGTGCGATACAAGTTAAATCGCAATACGTTACGGAATCATATGATACAAAAACATATCTCATGATTCAAGTTACCAACAATATGAGTCTCGGATACGTATCTTTTTCCATACAATACGATATGTATCGTATAATACGTATCGTGTATCTTACGATTTTGACAACACTGGTGACAGTAATGGTGGCGACGGGGGAAAGGGCTGGCGGTGGAGAAGGGAACTCGGAGAGGGGCTGAGTAAGGGAGGGTTGGCCAGCGAATGACAAGGGGGAGGCAGGGTTGGCCGTCGCCAAAATGGTGGAAAGGGATGAGGAAGAAGAGAGAGAGAAGAGTTTAGGATTTCTTTTTTTTTTTTCTTTTAACAAAATAACGTTGTTTTTCTGATTTAGGAAACTTGTAAAGAAAGAAACTGTAGAGAATCTGAACTCACTACTGACCCAAAAAATTCACCACTGCCAATCATCTCAGTGTACACGTTTTCCTTCTAGTTCTGTCTAGTTTTAAAAAATAAAAGAAAATGTCAAAGATCTCTAAAGAAAATTATTCGCTGTGTTTGGTTTGAATTTTCTAGATTAAGTTTTTTGAAAATTGAGCTTTTTGATTTTCGTATTCTTTTGTTTCTAGTAAATTTTTTTAAATTTTAAACATTTTTTTTTTACTTTTTTAGATGCACCTTAGTTAGAGGTATCTAAAAAGTAAAAAATTTGTGAAAAAATATTTTAAAAATTTAATAAATACATAGAAATATAAAAAATGTACTGAATTATTGTTTTTTTTTTTTTTTTTTGTATTTTTGGTATTTAGTGAATTTTTAAAAGATTTTTTTTGCAATTTTTTTACTTTTTAGATGTATTTATGTTAGGTGTGTTTAAAAAGTAAAAAAATTGCTAAAAATATTTAAAAAATTCAGTAAAAACAAAAAAACACGAAAAATAAGAAAGTAGAAAATAAGAAAGTAGAATTTTCTGAAAAGTATTTTGAAAAATTAGTAACCAAGCACAGTGAATATTAATATTATGTGGGATACACATGAGTGTGGATCTCACACACTATGTGAGTGTTTGACAAAAAAATTGATAATTTTCTTGGAATTCCTAACATTGTTCAAATATATATATATAAGTTTAATATTGTAGCCTTTTAGGTGCAATGTAATGAGTAGTTATTGAATAAAATAATTATATGATATAAAATTGTCACTGTAATTATTAAAATACTCTTCTTTCTGGTAGTTTGGTTTAACAGAGATGGATGGATAGTTGAGACTGAGACAAATTAAAAATTAAAAAAAATTCAAAATTCAAAATTTAATTTATTATAAGGGTCAAAATTTGAATATATATATATTATTAATTTTATCTTCAACTTATTATGGTCCTCAAATTGAACTAAGAATGAAGGGTTTCTATTAGGAAGATATAGAAAATGACTAGCGGTTGGTACAAGCGATACTTATACAATTTAAATAAATAAAAATAAAATAAAATATTTATTATTTATTGTGTGTCATTTAAGTGATAATGGTATTTAATTCAGAAAAACAAAAAGTGGTAAGGGTTTTATTCAATAGACTCAAGGTTCAAGGTTTGAGTCATCCTCCTCCCATTTATCTTTTTTTTTTTTTTTTTTTAAGTAGAAAAATTAAGAGCATGTGGCATAAGGAGAAATATAGATGGATATTCTCTTATCATCTAAGTAGGAGTGTAAACAATTTGGTTCGGTTAAAATTGAGGGAAAATTTAATACCGAACCGAATTTTTTAGTTTTGTGAGTTAAGAAACTGAGACCAATTGCATAATACGGTTCAATTTTATTTATTTTTTTAATTTTTTGTAGAAAAAGAATTTTCATAAAATTTTGAAAGGTTTTATAAAAAATTGGTAAAGTCTCTATTGAAAATAAATGAAAAAAATTAATGAAAGTTCTATAAATACTTTCCTCTCTAATTTTTTTACGAAACGTACATTATTAATTACTTATATACTAATGTTCAAAGAATTAAAATAAAAAGTATTTAAATGAAATATTTTGATTGGTACAGCTTGTATCGTTATAAAAATAAACCACAAGTTTTGAAAACAAAGCGAAAATTAAAATCTTACACGATCTTAAACGGTCAGTTCAATTATTTCGATTTTTTTTTACATTCCAACTTTTAATCTTTAAAAAAAATAAATAAATAAATAAAAAAAACAAAGTTTGAGATTATTGCCCCAAAAAATTTAAGATTAAACTTATGACCCCCATACTCCAAAAAAAAAAAAAAATTGATTGCAGGTAGCATTTGAGATTCAATAGTTAAGAATAAAATATTTTAGACACTAAATGGATAAAAAAGAAGAAGAAGAAGAAGAGATTGAATGAGAAAAGAAAATAGACTGAATGAGAAGATGGAAAGATTGAATAATTCAAAAATAAAAATAAATAATTGAATAATATGTTGTTCTGTATCCATTCCACGTTTTCCTATTTTTTCATAATGAGTTGGAGAGAATCCTTTCAGTTTGAATGCAAATATTCCTCCTTTGTTTTCTCTGCGTCCTTGTTTTCTTTTTAGCCTTCCTCTGTGTCTATCTTTGTTCCTTGCAGATTTAAGTTCGTGTGTGTGTTTTTGGGCCTCAATTAAAACTAGGGGTGTAACTTGAACGGGCTCAACCCGAGCAACCTGAACTCAGTCTGAATTTTTTTAGAGCTTGGACAAAATATTTTCCAATATGTGATGTAGAACAAGTAACCGAAGACTTCTTGGAACAATTGGACCGACAAAAAGCAAGAAAATGTCATATGGTACGGACTTAAGCAAAAATTCAGAAACCCGAATTATACATATATATATATAGATATATAAAAATATTAAATATACATATAAATTATTGATCATTACATGATATTAAAGTAATTTAGATTATTAAATCATATTGAATACATATTACATATTATATACACAAATAACATAAAATTTTACTTTTTTTATTTTCACTCATAAATTATAAAGACTACTATAATGGCATCTCTCTTACATTATATAAATTATTTGTTTTGATAGCATTAATGATTTTCTATATATATAAAAAAATGTAAATAGAATCAAATTTTAATAATTTAATAATGTAGCTACAAAAAAATATATATATATTTACAATTCGGGCAACTCGGGCAATTTTGGTTTAACTTGGGTCGGGCTTGGACAGGAAACCTCGGGTTACAATTCATGCCTGAGCCGGCCTGGGCAGGTCTCAGCACAACTTGGGTTGGGCTTGGACAATCTCTCAATCTGATCAAACCCGCCCAAGTTACACCACTAATTAAAACAATGTCGTTTTAACAAACTCCAGAAAATATGAAAAGGATGGACTGTAGAGGACCCAAACGCTACCTGTTGCTTAAGCGGTTGCTAATGCTCTTTCTTATCAATTTGGTCCTATGTTCCAACCGCCTCCTTTGAACGAATGAATCAATAAGTGATCGTGGTGAACTAATCGTTTGAATCAATTAATCAAAATAAGCCAGTTTTCAAATTAAAATTGTTTTAGTCCTATTCAAACCATCCTGGTGGCGCCTCAACCAGGGACTTTTCTACCTCTATTAGATTGGGTAGAGTTTTCTTGACACACTATACTTTGATGTTGATATTGAAGTATAGATTAAAAATCCAAAATGACGACTCTATTATAAATTTTTTAAGTTAGTAAACTTTTCTTGGCATGCCACATTTTGGCTAATGAATGTTGGAGTGAGAATCACGGTATATTAAAAATGAATGATGTTAAAGTTAAAATGACCATATAGATTAAAAATGAAAATAATATTAAAGTAAGAGTGACTTAATATATTAAGATTTTAAAATGACGGAATTAATAAGAGTTTCGTAAATTGGGTGGAGTTTTCTTCACGCGCCACACTTTGTTAATGATGTTAACGTATAAGTTAAAAATTCAAAACAATAATGGAATTATTATGAATTTTGTAAATTGGGCGGAGTTTTCTTCACACACCACACTTTACTAATGATGTTAACGTAAAAGTTAAAAATTCAAAATAATAACGGAATTATTATGAATTTTTTGGGTTTGAAGTGAAATTTCTTCAACCTTTCGGCTTGTCTTGAGAAATAGAATAAAAGCGAATTTATGATTTTTAAAATTTTTTTTTTTAAAAATATAGTCCAAAAAAATTAAAAAATCCAAAAAAAAATAAAAAATTTAACCGAGTGCCCAAAACAACCCTTCATTTATTTACTTATTTATTTTATTTTTTTTATTAGCAAAAAAGAACTTTATTGATGTAAAACTAGTACAAGGTACAAAAAATACACCAATAAAGAACAGAAGAGTGCAGGAGCATTACAATGAGCTAAATGATCCCAACTAGGTTGGCACCAAAAAGTCCATCCTATTATTTGCTAGCACCCCCAAATTGGTGAGGAACCAACGAAAGAAACAGACCAAAGACAAACTCAAAAAACAGCAGTTGCATCACGTATCAACAACCCAGCAAATCTACCCAGCAGCACATAACAACTACCCAGAGGATTAACCCAGCCCTGCTGATTCAATTTAGAATTATGTATCACAGGCCAAACAAGCTTGCAGACAAGATCACAAACAACTAACAGACCATTCTGTAGCAGACCTTCCACAAACCTATGCATCCACCATCTTGGAGCAAAGCCCATATCTGCTGCTAGGAGGCCAGCAATGGAAGCAGACAAAGCAGGAGCACCCACCGTAGGACAGCATAGACACCAACAATCTGCACTTTTAGAACCACCAAAAGTGCAGATGTGTGCAGCATACACCAAGACAGAACAGTCCAGCAGCAAACTCAACAAACAACCAGCAAATCCTCTTCCTAAGCAAGATCAGAATAGAGGCACATGACCATCCACTGCGGTTGACAGAGGCACCACAATCCACCGGCCAGATCAAGGCTACAAAGCTTTGCGGCCCACGGTGGAAGACAAAAAGCCAAGCTCGCAACCTTAGAACAAACAAACGAGCCCAACACCACAGTTAGCCATCCAAACCCAAGCAACACAGATGCGGCCCATCAGACTAAGCCACAGAGCGAGTCACGGTAGAACAACACGGCCAACCAACCATCTAAGCTTCGGCACCACAGATGCCGGCGGCAAACATCGAGCCCAACACAGATACTGCAGCGCGAAGCACGAACCCAAACAACACCTTGCAGCGGCTTCACGGCCCGCCAGACTAAGCCAAAGAACAGGTCACAGTAGAACAACACAGCCAACCAACCATCTGAGCTCAGCACCACAGATGCACAGCAGCAGACCTAGCAACCAGCTTCACAACCCAGCAGACTAAGCCAACATATATGATTAACCAAGACAACCCATCTGAAGCAGAAACAACCAAGGCAATAGACAGATCTTCAACCTGATTCACCTTCAACCAACCCCTTAGAAGCAGACAGATCATAGAAGCAGACAGATCTGCCAACACCAAACCAGTAGGTCTAACCAGCAGAAGCCAGTGTTTCAGAGCCATCAGAACACACCCCCCAGCAAAGCCCAGCAGACACATACTCACCAGCAGCAGATTAGCAGACTTGACTAGAGAATCAGACACAGAATCACCACAATGCTAAATTGACTCCCCTATAGACAACAAGTCACCTGATTCAGATTTGCTACAACATCATGCACTGTGTAGTGAAACTCTGGCAGCCCAGACTTGGCCCACAGCCCCACTCTTACTTTCACAATTTCGCCAAGGACCTCCATATTAGGCTGACTTCCTTTAAAAACACAATCGTTTCTTAACCTCCATACTGACCACAACATTGCAATAGGAACAAGCCTCCAAATCCTCAAGACTGACTTCTTAATTTTTGATCCCACCACCATAACACACACCATCAATTGTAGCGAGAATGGCCCAAGATACACCCACTATTGCAACATAGATGACCAAACCTTCCAAATCTCCGAGCATTGCGAAGAATATGATCCACCGACTCTAATTCCATCTTGCGAAGGGGCATAGATTCTCCACATTGCTACTTAAGGCCCCAAACCTCTGCAAAAGACTCATTGTTTTGACCCTTCCCTCCATGCCACGACTAAAAATTGAGCTTTTGAAGGAGCTACACCTCTCCATACCAGTTAGGAACTTGCAAGATTGGGCCTTGAACCAACTCATACCATTTTCTTATTGATGCCTTGTGAATCGACCAGAGGAGACACAGTCCCACACCGAGTCTGGCTCCTCAATAAGAGTGGGGGCATCTCCAAAAACTTGCGACCTTTGAACCTCCTCTTCCTCCCAAGCAAGGAGAGGTCTTGAAAACAATAACCTCCAATTTCTTGAGCTATCCCTCCTCTGAATGTAAGAACTCAAATTCCCTCTTTTTCCACAGATAGTCTAAACAACCTTGGGAACTCTTCCTTTAGTGGTACATTTAATGACCACTTATCATGCCAAAATTGAATCCTACACCCATTTCCTATTACTATCTTGCAATTAGACTTGAAAAAGTCAAATAGCTCAAAGATTAGTCCTTGGCACACTCGAATATCACTCCAAACATTGGATTCTTTACCGTCCCTTCCATTCTGGGAACCATCTACCACCAACTACCCCATCCTTACTCATGATTACTTTTTTCCACAGATTCATCATCCACCCATATCTCCACCACCACTTAGTTAACATGAAGTCATTAATGTCCTCACCCTTCTTATGCCTAACCCTCCTTGCTCTTTGCTTAGTGTTACTTGCTTCCAGATTGACCAAATGAATCTTCCTTCGGATTTGAATCGCCCATAAAAATGTTGCCCTCAGCTTATCAATTTCCTTAGCTACTCCTTTAGGTAATTTGAAAAGAGAAATGTAGTAACCAGGAGGCTATCAAGAACAGATTTAATCAAGGTTAGCCGGCAAAGACAAGGACATCATCCTTCTCTTCCATAAGGCTTAATTTAGCTTTTACCTTCTCCACCACAGTCGCCAAGTCTTCTTTCTTCTTGGATTAGCACCTAGAGGTAAGCCCGGTACATAAGAGGCGACTTCTTACTTATGATAAAGTTTAGCTGCAAACACTTGAGGACTTTCATCTCTAAACGCTACTCCGCACACCACACTTTTGTGGAAATTTATCTTGAGCCCGGACATAATCCTAAAGCATCTAAGGATCCTCTTGACAATTACAACCTCCTCCCACTCTGCCTCACAAAAGAGAATAGTGTCATCAGCAAACTGGAGATGAGAAAGTTTTACTTCTCGATCCGATAGTAGCTCCTTTATTAAGCCCAAGAGTTTAGCCCTTTCCAACAAAACATTGAGACCCTCACCGCAATATTGAGCAGAAATGGGAAATAGGGTCACCTTGCCTTAGCCCCTTCGTGGACTAAACTCATCTTGGTGAACCATTAACTAGTATTGAAATTCTTGCCGTGGTAACACGGTTCTTATCCAACCTAGCCATCTCTCTCCGAACCCGAGATTGACCATCATAGAAAGTAAGTAATCCCGTTGGACCGAGTCATAGGCTCTTTGAAAGTCAAGTTTGAGGATGACACCCTTGATTTAGACTTCTTCCACCAATCCACCACCTCATTAGCAATCATGACCCCATCAAAATGTTCCTCCCCAAGAAGGCGATCTGCACTTCACCAATCACATCTGGGAGCACCCTTTTCAATCTTTTGGAAGAACCTTAGACAAGATTTTATACACTACACCCACCAAACTAATTGGTCTATAATCTATCAAACTCGAGGACTGGTCTTCTTAGGAACTAGGGTAATAAAAGAGCTATTTAACCCGAAACTAGCTTCTTTATTGTAGAACTCTGCATAACCCGAAGATATCACTTTTCATAACCTTCGGCATTTGGATACACGACATGTTGAAACCATCCGACTGGGCGCTTTATTCCCATTACGCTTTTTATGACCTCCCAAACTTCTTCCATCATGAACTCAGGATCAAGAGACTCCACCACCTTAGCACTATTAATCAGAACAAAACTACCAGACAGCTTTGGACGAGATGGCCAATCCTCTGAAAAAGCCTTAGAAAAATGCCTCAGCACTTCTTGTTTTACCAATTCTGGGTCTTCAACACGAACCCCATCTACTACCACTGAATCCACAAAGTTCCTATTTTGCCTTTTGCTGGCCAAGATATGAAAAAACCTGGTGTTCCTATCACCATTTTGAGCCCAATTAACTTTAGACTTTTGGAACCAGATCCAGTCGAGTTTCTTTCTGTATGACCACACCAAGTTTTTGACCTCCTTCCTTCTTTCAACTTCATGAGGATCTAATACCCCCACTTCTGCCAATAGATCCAGCTCATGCAGCTCGGCTTCAGCCTTTTTGAGTAGATCCTCCACAGAACCAAACACTTCAGAATTCCACTTTTTCAACGCAGCTTTGAGACTACACAATTTCACCTTAGTTCTGTACCCAGCCCACCCTTGCACCTGCATATCCAACCAGGACTTTTGCACAACTGACATGAAAGTAGGATGCAAGGTCCAAGCATTTAAAAACCTGAATGGCCTAGGGCCCCAATTTTTCTCATCTTCCGTTAGCAACAGAGGACAGTGGTCAGACACCAGTCTGGGTAAGCCCCACAGCTTAAATGAAAATTTTTCTACCCAGATGGGATCCAAGAAGAACCTATCAATTCTACTCCACCTATCACCATCCAAAGAATTACACCATGTAAAGTTCCTTCCCAACATTGGTAGATCCATCAATTCCAGTTGATCAACAAAATTATTAAAATCCTGCATCCCTTTGGTTCTTCTAGCGCAACCTCTTCTTTCATTCGGTACTCTAATTTCATTAAAATCGCCACCCATGCACCAAGGCACTTGGAAAGAGGGTCTTGCATTAAGGATATAATCCCACAGTTTAGCTCTCTTAGATACATCATTGGGAGCGTAGATATTTACGAAAGCACACTCAAATGAACCAGAGAGAGTACCTGATATAAGCAAGAAATTCCTGTTGCTGCAACATTGAGACAAGGAGAAGACTTCAGGATTCCAAATACTCAACAGCCCCCCAGCACTCCCATCCGAATCTGCAGCCATAAATTCCAGTTTCTCCCAAGGCCAAATAGATCGAACAAAATTCACATCCATATTTCTACTCTTTGTTTCTTGAAGGAGCAAGACATCTACTCTTCTATCTTTAATCATCTGCTTCACTCTGCGCCGTTTTTCCTACCCACCCAAACCTCAAACATTCCAAGACATGATCTTCATTGGAAACATACTATAACCCTTCTAAAAATCCCCAATTGACGAGCCAATTAGGTGTGACCCATCTGACCCTCTTCTACAATTTTTTCAAACCGTTCTGCATCTAGAAGCTCTAGCTCGACAATTTTTTCCACCACTTCAGACTCCTTCCCACCACACTCCATACCCAATCTTTTTCCCAACTGCAAAGTAGCATGAGCTTCCTCGATGGCCAGCTTCCTTCTCCTACTCGTTCGGCACTTCTGAGAATGCGAGAGGGCTGCAACCGCTGCCCTGAGTAGCGCCCCCCTCTGAAAGCTGCCGGAAAATGAGGCCAAATTTCTAGGAGCTCTTCTCCTTCCCGCGCCTCTCGGACCTCCATCTCACCTCACTGGTTCTCTACCCACAGTAGTGGTATTGGTATTGATTCTGCCATTCTCTTGGGCTTGTGATAAACATAGAGGCTGCTCTTTAGACTGGGCCAATCCAGCTTGGTTTTGGGCCAAATCTGAATTATTATCAATAAAAGCACTACCAAGCCCATCAGTTAGACCACGGACTTGGGCCCCTTCTAGCACTACCTCAATGTTTATACTGGGTCTACTTTCCTCCGACCCAGTCAGACTCTTTACAAACCCTGGTGTGAGTGAAGGCTCTTCATCTGATACCCTTTTGCTTTTCTCAGTCACCTTTCTTGGTACCTTTATGAGCATGCTATCCTCCACTGCAGAACAGCTACAATCGTTTCGTTTCACAATATTCTTCTTGGAACTATTCACCATTGTCTCTGACACCCAGCTAGCATTACTTTTCCCTACCCTTCTTTCACCACCCGGCGTTGCTTTACTTCCTTGTGCCACCTCATCTGTAGAGGCCACCTCAGCAGCCATGACATCCGTCTCCTTCACCTCCTCGACATTGCTATTCCGACCACCACCTATCTTGGAGCAACAATCCTCCTTGGATTGATACTCACCATACTGGTTGACACTTTGATGATCTGCCAAATTTGTGGAGCTATGGCCGTTAGCCTTAGCTATTGTTTTGTTGCACGAACAATAATCCTCGAGCACCCTAACTGTATAGGAGTAGCCATTACACTCCAGATTAAGAACCAAGTTAATTGGATCCATACATGTGGTGGCAATACGAACTTTACAACACTCGAAGGATTCTGGATGACTCATATTACCTTCACTATTCACAACGTCCCCCCAGATACGTCCAATCTTGGTTATGGTATCACAACTCCAAAGATTGAGTGGTATGCCATGGCAGCTAAGCCATACAAATCTCTCTTGAGCAATCAAACAGCCTGGCTTCCACTCAGAGATGACCTCACACCAATCTTTTAGCCCTTCCTTGATCACCTGCAAGTGCTGGGCCTTGTCTTCTTCTGAAGTAAATGTTAACACAACAGTTCGGCCACCACCTTCCCTGACCAAGACATTTTTGATCTCTCTTGCTTCCATCTCCTCCTTCACTCTAAGATTAGCAAACTCTGATTTCAAGCGAAGGACCATACTTTCCTTAAGCCATCCATTGCCAATCTCATGAGCTTTGATGCTAATAATTTTGCTTTCAACATGTTCCTTCCCTTTCACCATATCAGCGTATGTCCTTACCTGACCTTCTGAGTCGTGATCCTTCCTCCTGCTGGCACTAGGTACCGCTTACGATTATCCGGGCGTTAGATTAGATTTTTTCTCCACAGTATTGGCTTTCCCATAATCTGCATCTTTGACTGCCAAAGCTTGATCATCAATCCAGAGCCCATTAGCTTTTTCCATAGCTACTCTTGTCAAGAAGGACAATCAAACCGGACAAATCCAAATCGCAAGTTTGTCATTTTCCTTCTCTTGTTAGGGATGAATACATCTCGCACTACTCCAAATTTGGAAAAAAGCTAAAATAGTCGTTTAGGGTCCATCAGGTGTGGTAAGTTATCCACGAACAGAGTAACCAGTCTTCCCCTTGCTTCCCCCTTCTGCATTGCTTGCCTTCCCCTTCGGTTGACGATGGGAATCCACCCTCCCCTCTCAGCAGTGGCCATCTTCACTACAAATAAAAACACCTTTGGCGACTAAATTTTTAGTCGCCAAAGGTCCTATTTTAGTCGCCAAATGTCAAAATTTCACTTTTCTCGACTAAAAATTTTAGTCGCCCGTCTTGTCGCCAATACATGGTCGCGAATGCCTTTGGCGACTAAAACACTGTTGGTCGCCAATATATATGTCTTCAGCGACTAAATATTTTGTCGCCAATAGTCAATTTCTTTTCGGAAATTATACCTTTGCCGACTAAACTGTTAGTCGCCAATAGTTTATTTTTATTTTATTATTTATACCTTTGGCGACCATTCACTTTAGTCGCTGAAAGTATTTTCAGAAAAAAAAAATTTTTTTGCCTCTGCTGCTCCCAACAGGTTTCGAACTTGCAACCTCCAACTTCCATACGCCAAACCCTTTGCACAACACTCCATCCACTATGCCAATACATCATCACATGTACATATATGCAATATATATTATTTATATAGTATGTTAACCGCAATTAATACAAAATAATATTTATAAATATAATTTTTTTAATTCGATATAATTTATGTCAAAAATAAATTATTTATTAAAAAAAATTAGGCAACTTTTGGCGACTAAAACCATTATTTAGTCGCTAATTGTATTATTTTGGGCTACTAATTATTTATTTGTCGCTAAAAAAACAAGTTCTCAATTAAAAATCAGCACTTTTGGCGACTAAACAGAAATTTCGTCGCCAAAACCCCTACTTTGGGCGACTAAAATGGATTTTCATCGGCAAAACCCCCACTTTCAACGACTAAATTGTTTTTAGTCGGCAAAACTGCTATAATCAGCGACTAAATTGTTTTTAGTCGGCAAAACTGCTTTTTCTTGGAATTAATTCCATTTCAACATATGTCTCTTGATGTTAATTATTATGCAGAAAAAGAGAATGTTGTATCAGTGTTTCCAAACACTGTGCGGGAATTGCACACCACAAGATCATGGGATTTTTTAGAACAACCCTTCATTTATCTAATGAACCTCTCTGGGGGTTGTTGACTACAACAGCTACAAATATCCCGGCCGCCTTCTCGATGTTGATGGCTTTGTTATTCCCGTCCTGCACCACCACCCACCCATTTTCTATGAGTTTCTTTTTTTGATTGCAAGTCTATAGAAGTTGAAAGTGTGGATCAATATAGCCTATTTTAAGAAATAAGTTAAAAATTAATTTTTAGTGTTTTATTTATTTATTTTTTAAAAATAAATGAAAAAATAAAGAGGTAATATAATTTAAAAAAACTAAAGAATCAATAAACTGACTATTAACTTAATTATCAAAATAGGCCTATAACGTTCTTAAAAATTATTTTATGAAAAAACTTTATTTATCCATCTTGTTTCATTTATACAAAAGTTGGTCACCTTAAGATTATCTTCCAAAATTTAATTTAGTTTGTCTTTATCAACTAATTAAGTAAAAGTTGACGACAAGAAAGCCTAAGTATAAAAGAGTATCGTCAAACGGCAATTGATTTTTTAGTTGACATTTTAACTTTTAAGTATAAAAGAGTATCGTTAAACAGCAATTGGTTTTTTAGTTGACATTTTGACTTTTTAGTTGCTTTAGGTTGAGATTCAAAAATTTGTTTTGATTAGTTTTTTTTGGCGCTTTTTTATTTTTATAACAGAAAAAATAAAATAATTATAATTTAAATGTGACATTTTATCTTATTGATTTTTTAGCTAATGGCTATTTTAGTCCGACTTTTTTTTTCTTCCAAACGAAGCCTTATTTGTTCATCTTGCCTACATTTATCATATATATCATTCTCTCTCTCTCTCTCTCTCTCTCTCTATATATATATATATATATATGTATATTGTTGTAGTTAAGGCCGGTTATGAGATAAGACCAACATGAAAATCCTATGTGATTCGTGATTAGATAAAGATTAAAATATTCCAAATCCCAAAAATTCCAAAACACTCAATCTAAAATCATCAAGCACTTACGAGAGTGATTTTAGTTTGTTTGTTTTTAAGAATAAATAATAAATCAACACAAACGATTTTTTACGTGGAAAAACCACAATTGAAGAACCTTCAATTGTAATCAAAAACCACGGGCGAACCGCCACTAATCAATCCACTATAGAAGGACTACAAGGTTACAAAGAAACCATACAAATTACCCAACCCAGTCAATTTGTCTTTGAATCTTCTGTAACTTTTTCACCACGCCTTCGTCACGGAACTGATTCTGAAGTTGATTCCACACCACAACTTCACTTGTCGAATTAACGACTACGTAAAGATTCAAACACCTTTTGAAACTTTACGTGTTGATCTTCGGATTCCACCGAAGGGAACACTCTTGAATATGTAGTATCAAACTCTTTGATGTATGAACTTTAACTCATGAGTTTTTGAACTCTCTCAAGAACATCAAAGAAAACTTATTAAACTCTCAGAAGAACACTTCAAACAAAACTCTAGAATTCTTGAATCTAATCTAGAAAAAAGGTAGATTAGTTTTAGGAGAAAACCATCTACTTATAGAAAACCAAAAAGAATCCCAATCCTGAAAGAAACCAATCACTTGAAAATTTCCAGATTCTGAAGCTCGCTCGAGCGAGGCTCCTCTCGCTCGAGCGAGAAGCTTATCTCGCGTGATTTCTACTAGTGCCTTCGCTCGAGCCACGTGCTCTTCGCTCGAGCGAGGAAACAATACTTTCAGGTTTTTGTATGGAAGCAATTCGTCGCTCGAGCCACCTTCATCTTCGCTCGAGCGAGCATTGACCTTCGCTCGATCCACCAATTCCATGCTCGAGCGCACATTCATCACCTTCAGTTTTTATACTAGACGCAGTCCTTCGCTCGAGCGACGACATCTTCGCTCGAGCGAGGAAGAAAAAATGCACAACAAATTACAACTTAATCATTGAGTTTTGTTCGCGGGATTTTGACAAGATAGGACCTAACAATCTCCCCCTTTGTCAATACCCGGACAAAACTCTCTAAACAATTTCCTGACCACATTACAACTCAAAGAATGTACAAACAATTACAACTCAAGGAATGTGCTAACTAATTACAACTCAAGGAATGAGCGACAAAAACAACTCAAAGAAAGACCACAATGAAACCAATCTTGATAACCACCCAATCTGCACATCATAATTTGAAAAAGATTTGTTATGTACCAAACAAAAAATATCAAGATCAAGTAAGCAATCCATGACGCTATAACATGAGTCTGCAGTAACATGAGTATGCATATAACACAAAGAGTTGTAATGCATATATCCAAAAATATCAACATCAATCTTGTCTACATCCAATATCCCATATACATCAAAACAATATATCCAATATGTCCAATATATCCAATATGTCCAAAGCATAGATCATATCAAACCAATATATCCTGTCAATCTGTCTAAACAAAAAAACAATATCAAATCAAACGTATGGACCATCTCCCCTTTTTTGTCCGGGAGAGAGACAAAAGCAAGATATACAGGATAAGAAGAACTGTCGAAAAGTAAACCAAGAAATCAAACACTATGAAGATGGTGGAGGATGCTGCAACTGAAGAAGAGAAAGAATCTGTGTCAGCATAGCACTCTGCTCGTCAAGGCGTGCATCAATAAGATCAAGACGATGAGCAAGAGCCGGATCCAAGGCATGAGTACCTGCTGCTGGGCCTGCATGGGCAGCCTCAACCTCCTCCTCCTCGGCAAGAGGATCATCATCACTCGCAACACCTGGACCACCTGCATGAGAACCCCCAACCCCGGATCCACTCCCCCTCACATGAGCCTGACTCTGTGAGACTGTGAGTTTGGTAATGGGTTTCACAGGATGTGCAAACTCATCATCTTCAAGAAGAGGAACATTAAGTGAAGCGAGAAAACGGTGAAGAAAACACCCATAAGGAAGCCCCAAGGATTTTCGGCCCTCAAAAACTCCAATCATTTTTGAGATAATCATCTCAGGAAGATCAATGGAAAGGCGATGATGAATACAATATAAAACGTAACCCTGGTCCTGAGTAATATGAGAGGAATGAGTGGTGACAAAAATATTGGCGCACACAATGATATTGAGAAGACGGAACCGAGGAAGCAACTCATTCTGCTGAATGAGAGCCCCGGCGATCCATGTCCTAGAAACACCACACAACTCGGAAGCAACCATATCAAAATTGACACCAGACCGGGTAAGAAAAGGGAAATGACAATCATCAATAGCAGGAAGACCAAGAAACTCCCGAAACAAATCCCCAGTAATAGTAAGAGGCTTCTTCCTAACCCAAGTCTGAAAGATACAAGCTTCTCTATTAATAGAATGGATGTTGCAATAAAACTCTCGGATGAGACTGAGATTTTGTGGACCGGAAAAATGGAGAACTTGATCACCACCTAAAGGATCAAACAAAGAACGAATGGGAAGGACATCAAAAGCATTAGGTAACACATTGCGCTCTAGGTGAACTTTGCGAGAGGCAAAGGATTCGCGAAACAATTTTGCCTTTTCTTTTGATTCAAATTTGACAGTGTTGTAAGAAGGACGAGAAACAGTCGTCTTTCGACGCTTAGAAGACTCTGCCATGATGAACAAAAACCCACAATACACTGGACATGAATCAAAGAAACCAGTACCAAAATAACCAAAACCAAAACCAGTAACCCCAAAACCCCAATGCCAAACCAAGAAGCACAGACAGAAAACATTAGTCCATTAGTAAAAACAAACATGTGAGAACAAGAAGTATAAGATATGAGCTTAAAAATCCAACAAAAACCATGAGGGTAGTATTATTAAAAAAAAACAAATATCCACATAGCAATACCCAACTAGAAAGACAAAGAGAACCCAGGCTAAGTAAAGTCAACCATAAGAACAATGAGCATCAGGCAGTAACAGATAGGAACCAGACATTAACAATAATAAAATCAGGGAAAATAAAGCACAGTCACATATGGTCAATATCATGTAACAAGTAAACCCTAGACACCTAAAGTCCCCAATGTTCAAACAAGGAAATTCCCAAGACAAACCAACTCAAAGCGAAACCCTAGAAGCAATGCAAAGTATATAAATCAAACCAAGGACCCTAGAGCATGAAGAGAATCGAAATCAGTGGAAAAGAACAAAAGAAAAAAAAAATGAATTCTGGATAGAGGCAGAGCACAGGCACAATTCCAATCCGAAATAACGAGAAAGAAAACAAAAAAAAAATTAAAATAAAAAAAACTTACCAATGCTGAGGAATGTGCAAGGAAGAAACACAAGAAATCCTAAAGCCAAGAGAGAACCCGCAGACGAGCCGATCAAGGGAGAACAAAAGCCCTAGCAAAGAGAGAGAGAAGAACACGAATTAGGGAAAGAAAAATGAACTCAAAAGACACCCCTGCAGATTTTAAATCTCGAAAGCTCGCTCGAGCAAAGACTCGCTAGCTCGAGCGAGGGTAACAAAAACACCAGGGTCGCTCGAGCCAAGAAAAGGTCGCTCGAGCCAAAAACACATGCTCTCAGGTCTGATGTAGAAGCAGAAGCACGCTCGAGCGAGGACCTGGTCGCTCGAGCCAAGGAAATTTTTTTTTTTTTTTTTTAATAAAACACCTAGGATGCCCTGTAACAAGTAAGGTGACAAAGTAAATGACTTTACCACAAGGATAAGAGAATCCACTGATCATGAGTCCTGAAAATTTGAGAAAAGAGATGAAACACAAGCTCATGAAGAAAATAGATAGTATTAAATCAAAGCCATAAGCATCATGAGAATGAATAACTCAAAAACACACATGAGAGCTCATATAAATAGTGTGTGTGTGTGTGCAATCCTTGAGAATCACAAAGCTAGAGTTAATCCTCGTAGTGATCGGATGGCTGGACCTCCAACAAGAGTAACTGACCATCACAAAGAAAAGTCAAACCACTGGAAATCACGGGGTATTTGTTGAGTAAATGCGGAAGCTCCCCCTCAGACAATGATCCCTTTTTCTTTTTTTTTTTTTAACACTTTTCTTTTTTGTGGGCACTCACTGGTGGCATACACGCTCAAGAGTATGGAGTCCAAACCAGAGAAGAATGAAATCATAATGATGGCCTGGTTGGTGCCTCTGAGGTAGCCTTTTCCTAATGCCCGGAAATCATGTACTGAGGGAGAAACCATGGAAGTGAAATAGGATGGTAGATGGTTAAGAGACTTAACATCACCCATGATATACCAGTATAGGTCAATTCCTCTGAAAGAGTACAAGAAACACTGTCAGTGGTCCATAGAGAACTTTGATCACTTGTGCGGAAACCCCTGCAACAGTTTATCTCAAGGATGTGTACAGAATGAGATCATGAAGTAAATGAGTATGGGCATTCAGAATGAGCTATGAACAAAGATGGAAAAGATCTTGTATGCAACATGAGCAGTGTTCATATAAAATTTGATGCAAATATATCAGAACTCAATCATAGATTATCACATCCAAGAACAGTAAGCCAACCACTCACACTCACCTCACAAGAAACAACCTAGTTACTGAGACATTACTCCCAAGGTCTTTCTAAGAAACTCAAATCGAAGAAGATCAAGGGGTTTTGTAAAAATATCAGCTTTTTGATGCTCAGTAGAAACATGTTCCAAAACAACAAGGCCTTCATCCACTAACTCTCGAATAAAATGATGACGGATGTCAATGTATTTGGTGCGAGAGTGTTGGACAGGATTTTTTGAAATGTTTATGGCACTTGTGTTATCACAAAAAAGAGTGAGAGTGTTCTGTTCTATTCCATAATCATGAAGCATTTGCTTCATCCACAACATTTGGGCACAACAACTCCCTGCAGTAATGTATTCAGCCTCAGCAGTAGACAGAGAGATAGCATTTTGCTTTTTACTATGCCAAGAAACCAGATTATTTCCAAGGTAAAAACACCCCCCGGATGTACTTTTCCTATCATCAGCACACCCTGCCCAGTCGGCATCAGAAAAACCAGTAATTTCGACTGTAGTATCAGTGGAAAACCAAACCCCATACCCCAAGGTCCCATTAACATACTTGGTGATGCGTTTTACCTCAAGAATGTGAGACTCTTTAGGACTGGCTTGGTAACGAGCACAAACACCGACACTAAAGGAAATATTAGGACGACTGGTGGTGAGATACAAAAGACTCCCTATCATACTCCTATAAAGGGTAGGATCGACATCAATACCAGAGGAATCTTTGGAAAGGTGAAGACTGGTGCTCATGGGAGTGCGGGCATGTTTGGCAGACTCAAGACCAAACTTTGACACAAGATTTTTAGCATACTTAGACTGAGAAACAAATATACCCGAAGGAGACTGTTTAATTTGGAGACCCAAAAAGTAAGACAACTCTCCCATCATGCTCATCTCAAACTCATGTGTCATGCAATCCGAAAAATATTTCACAAGATGATCAGCAGTGGAACCAAACACAATATCATCAACATATATCTGAGCAACAAGAATATGAGATTTAGTATGTTTCACAAATAATGTCTTATCCACACTACCCCTTTGAAAATCATTATCAAGAAGAAAGGTAGTAAGTCTATCATACCAAGCCCGAGGGGCTTGTTTCAACCCATACAAAGCCTTATCTAACTTGTAGACATGATTAGGACATTTAGGGTCCTCAAACCCTTTTGGTTGCTCAACATATGCCTCTTCTTTTAAGTATCCATTTAGAAAAGCACTTTTCACATCCATTTGAAACAATTTAAAGCAAAGGAAGCATGCAACACCAAGTAAAATGCGAATGGATTCGAGACGTGCAACTGGGGCAAACGTCTCATCATAGTCAATACCCTCTACTTGTGTGTAGCCTTGAGCAACCAACCTAGCTTTATTCCTAACAACAGTACCATTCTCATCAGATTTATTTTTAAAGATCCACTTGGTACCTATCACATTCATGTCTCTAGGTCTGGGAACAAGAGTCCAAACTTTGTTACGTTCAAATTGACCTAATTCTTCATGCATAGCATTAACCCAACTATCATCTAGCAAGGCCTCTTTAACATTCTTAGGTTCAATCAAAGAAACATAACACATATGTGATACCTCATCCCGAATCTGTCTTCGGGTTTTCATTCGATCTGAAACACTCCCAATTACCTGTTGAACTGGATGATTCAGTTTCACCCTTGCTGATGGTTTAAGTTCAGGACTTTGGGTGACAGGAGGAACAAGAGTGCTGTTCTTTTGAGCACTCTTTGGACTTGAACTTACCTGTGAGGATGGTGTTGTAACAATTTCTTGTGATTGAGCCGCAGCATCTCCTTGATTTTGTGGTTCATTATCCAAGATTGGAAACTCACCATTGTCATCCTCATTTGTTGCTGAAGTTGGTGAACCTGTGTCATCTATAACCACATTGATAGATTCCATTAATGATGAAGTTCGCAGGTTATAGACTCGAAAAGCCCTACTGTTGGTTGAATATCCTAGAAAAATACCTTCATCACTTCGGGAGTCAAATTTGCCCAAGGGCTCTCTATCTTTGAAGATGTAACACTTACTCCCAAATGTTTTGAAGTATTTTACATTAGGTTTCAAACCCTTCCACAATTCATAAGGAGTTTGTAAAGTGCCGGGCCTTAAATACACACGATTTATGACATAAACAGCAGTATTTAAGGCTTCGGCCCAGAACTTTGGAGGAAGACTCTTACTAAGGAGCATGACCCTAGCCATTTCTTGAACAACTCTGTTCTTCCTCTCAACCACTCCATTTTGTTGTGGAGTAATAGGTGCAGAAAACTCATGCTTAATCCCATGCATATCACAAAAATCCGAAAACGAACTATTTTCAAATTCACGACCATGATCAGTTCGGATTCTTATGATACGCCCAATGGGAACACCTTGTTCATTTTGGATTTTAAGGACTAAAGCCTGGAAAGCATCAAACGTATCAGATTTTTCCCTTAAAAAATTTACCCATGAAAATCGAGTAAAATCATCAACAGTTAAAAAAATGTATCTTTTACCTCCAATGCTTTCAGTGCGAGTAGGACCCATTAAATCCATGTGAACTAATTCAAGAGGACGTTTGGTTGTAAAGCTGTTCACCTTTTTATGCGGAGCACGGGTTTTGCTTGCTGTCGACATGGTCCACACACATGGCTCAAATTCTTACCTAGTTTAGGTACTCCTCTCACAAGTTCTTTGTTGGCTATCTTAGTTAGGTCTTTGAAATTCATGTGACCTAATCTTTGATGCCACAGATCAATGTTACTTATGATGGCAGAATGACAAGTGAGATCATTAGTAGTAAGAATCCCGTAGCAGTTATCAGATGTGCGAACCCCATGTAAAACGGTATTTTCCTTTTTATCCAAAATTTCACATTTATCTTTTGAAAACAATACTTCATGATAGGAATCACACATTTGACTAATGCTCAAAAGATTAGCTTTAAGGCCATCAACAAGTAAGGCATTATCTAGCTTGGGAAGACCAGCAACACTTATAGAACCCTTACCAATGACTCTAGAAGTGCCGCCATCTCCAAAGGTAACGATTCCTCCTTCATATTTTTCAAGAGAGATGAAGTAGGATTTGTTACCGGACATATGACGAGAGCACCCACTATCAAGATACCACATGTGTGAGTCACGTGCTTTTAGAGCAGTGTGAGCAACAAAACAAGTCAAATCATCTTTTCTAACCCAAATCTTTTTAGTCTTGGTGTTCTGCCTAGACATGTAAGGTTGTCTCCTAACCCAAAAAGTATTAGAATTTCTACCCTTTTGAGACACCTTACCAAACAGTTCAAAACAGTAAGGACGAATGTGGCCATACCTACCATAGTGATGACAAATAAAAATAGGCTTTACCTCCTTTTTGTTGATCTTACCTGCTTTTGCTTGGTGAAAGGAAGGATCAACCTGGTCTATCTTCAATTTGCCCTTTGCTTGAGTCTTCAAGTTCTGTGAAGTAGAGGCTTGTCCTTTGTGAGCTGTCGTACCATAGCCTAGC
The DNA here is from genome assembly GCA_025200525.1 of Camellia lanceoleosa. Lineage (NCBI taxonomy): Eukaryota > Viridiplantae > Streptophyta > Magnoliopsida > Ericales > Theaceae > Camellia > Camellia lanceoleosa. The sequence goes on from CM045760.1 coordinate 13,920,137, forward strand.
CCTCTTTTGTCAGAACCCATTTGTTGAGACCCGAGTATATCTTCTAGAGATCTGGAACCTTTGTTCCACATGGCAATTGTTGCTCTAGCAATAAGGAGTTCTTCATCTTTCTGTTTGACTTTCTCTTCCAATGCAGCTTGTGACAGCTCAAGTCTTTCAAGTTTTTCTTCATATGTGGAATACACCTTCAGAAGTTCATTCCTTTCAGTTCACAGGATAGAAGTTTTCCACATAAGTCTTGCCTGTCACTTGAGATCTTGATGACATTCTGTTTTGCTGTCAAGAGTTCGCCTTTGAGCCGGACATTCTCACTCTCACATGTTTTAAGCTTGAGAGAGAGTTTGTCGTTGGTTTTAGACAAATTCAGAGATTCCTCATACAGCTTCTCGTAAGCTTGTTGTAGTTCTTCACCATTGATCTCATCAATGTCTTCAGATAGTTCATCATCCTCTCTTTGCTCCTCATTCTTCTTAACCTCATCCAATCTGGCAACCAAGGCAGACAAGTTGTTGGATGGAGGTGGAGGTGAATCTCCTCTTTCATGAAATTGGCTCAGAATTTCCCATGCATCTTTAGCATTTGTGCAGTGAACGACCTGTTGCTGTTCTTCATTAGAAATTGCTCCACGAATAATGATTAGGGCTCTCTGATTACCCGGATTATCTGCACTTTCTGTATCTTCTTCAATGGTTTTCCAACCTTCTGGTTCAAAGGCTCTCAGAAAAGCCCTCATTCTGATTTTCCAATACAGGTAGTTGGTCCCATCAAAGGTGGGGGCATGATGCAAGTTCTGACCACGGGCTGATTCCGAAGGCTTTGGAAGAGGTTGAGAAACCGTGGCCCAAAATGCCATGAAAGCACTATCACCATCTTCACCAGATTCAGGTTCTTCGGGTTCTTGCTCTGACCCGCTTTCATCATCCCAAGTTACGGTGTAGACTTTCTTCCGATTCTTTTTCGTAGGACATTCAAGGGACATGTGGCCAAACCCTTGACATTCATAGCACTTGACCCCTGGCCCCCTAACAACCTTCTTTTCAGTAGTTTGAGCAAATTTTGGTGGAAAAGTTTTGGGTTTGTCATTACTTTTATCTTTTGAAATAGGGGCTCTGAAATTAGGCTTCTTTTTCAAAAAATTTTTAAACTGTTTTGTAAGTATAGCCGTCATCTCAGACTCTAAATCAAATTCAGTCTCCGGAGGTTTTGCAGTCTCATGAGTACTTGTGAAAGCTATACTTTCTTTTTGCTTTTTCTTGGAAATTTGGTGTGCTTCATAAGTCTGCAAATTTCCAACCAATTGATCGAGCTTGAGGGTATCAACATTCTGAGCCTCCTCAATGGCTGTCACCTTTGATTGGAACCTCTCGGGAAGGGACCTCAAAATTTTTCCCACAACTTTTGCTTCCGGGATTTTTTCACCGAGAGTGAAACAGGAATTCACGATATCACTGAGTTTTGTATAAAAATCATCAAACGTCTCATCATCGCGCATAAAAAGGGTTTCAAAGGCGGATGTGAGACGTTGAAGTTTTGACCTTTTGACAGAGGTGGTTCCTTCGTGAATTGTTTCAAGGATATCCCACGCCTCTTTTGCTATTTCACACGTGCAAATTCGACGGAATTCTTCAGGTGTGACAGGCGAAGAGGGAGTTGAGACCTTCTTTGTTCCAACTCGAGTTCTGGTAATCAGTTGTGTCCCATTTATCAAGGGGTTTAGGAATATCAATGCCATCTATAGTGACAGTAGGTTCACTCCACCCAAAGACAACGCAGTGCCAAACTTTCTCATCGATGGATTTTAAAAATGCTCTCATACGAGCTTTCCAATAAGAATAGTTTGTACCGTCAAGTAAAGGGGGTCTATGAGTCGAGTTACCTTCACGAATAGAATCCATAAAACTAGTCACACAAAATCACACTCCTATAGTTTTGATAAAAACAAAAGTTTTTTGATAAAACAAAGAGTGACCCGCTCTGATACCAATTGAAAATCCTATGTGATTCGTGATTAGATAAAGATTAAAATATTCCAAATCCCAAAAATTCCAAAACACTCAATCTAAAATCATCAAGCACTTACGAGAGTGATTTTAGTTTGTTTGTTTTTAAGAATAAATAATAAATCAACACAAACGATTTTTTACGTGGAAAAACCACAATTGAAGAACCTTCAATTGTAATCAAAAACCACGGGCGAACCGCCACTAATCAATCCACTATAGAAGGACTACAAGGTTACAAAGAAACCATACAAATTACCCAACCCAGTCAATTTGTCTCTGAATCTTCTGTAACTCTTTCACCACGCCTTCCGCAGGCGATTACGAAGTTGATTCCACACCACAACTTCACTTGTCGAATTAACGACTACGTAAAGATTCAAACGCCTTTTGAAACTTTACGTGTTGATCTTCGGATTCCACCGAAGGGAACACTCTTGTATATGTAGTATCAAACTCTTTGATGTATGAACTTTAACTCATGAATTTTTGAACTCTCTCAAGAACATCAAAGAAAACTTATTAAACTCTCAGAAGAACACTTCAAACAAAACTCTAGAATTCTTGAATCTAATCTAGAAAAAAGGTAGATTAGTTTTAGGAGAAAACCATCTACTTATAGAAAACCAAAAAGAATCCCAATCCTGAAAGAAACCAATCACTTGAAAATTTCCAGATTCTGAAGCTCGCTCGAGCGAGGCTCCTCTCGCTCGAGCGAGAAGCTTATCTTGCGTGATTTCTACTAGTGCCTTCGCTCGAGCCACGCGTTCTTCGCTCGAGCGAGGAAACAATACTTTCAGGTTTTTGTATGGAAGCAATTCGTCGCTCGAGCTACCTTCATCTTCGCTCAAGCGAGCATTGACCTTCGCTCGATCCACCAATTCCATGCTCGAGCGCACATTCATCACCTTCAGGTTTTATACTAGACGCAGTCCTTCGCTCGAGCGAGGACATCTTCGCTCGAGCGAGGAAGAAAAAATGCACAACAAATTACAACTCAATCATTGAGTTTTGTTCGCGGGATTTTGACAAGATAGGACCTAACACAACAAAATAATTGCCTTGAGTCCTTAGTTGTGAATTTGAAAGTAATGTCTTAAAGGTGGGTGATGGTGACGCGGAGGTGCAAGTAGAAGCTATGATACAATTAAAGGTGGGTGATCGGCCCCCGATTTTATATCAGTATAGTTAATAATTATCTCAAAATTATATCAACTTGCCCTCTACGGTTGTATTAAACTTTTAAGTGGTTACTCTCTAAATATCTATAAAACATAGATGTCGAAATATGAAATTACAAACTTTGGACAAAATTTAACAAAACAATGAAACATTAGCTTGCAAGAAGGAAACAATATTCATTTCAAAAAACAAGAGAACAATATTCATATTTATTAAAAAAGACATTATTTGAGATTTTTATATTAATACTATCATGGATGTCTTTAATAATTTGAAAGATCCTCAAAAATGTGTTTTTAAAAAATAAATAAATAAAAAACAAAAAACATTGTGCTCCTTTGTTTTTTTAAATATACGTCAAACTAATTGAGCAATTATCATTTGACCTCATGAGCTACAATACTACATATACAAAATTAAATTAATAAAAAATATTAAGAATGTACATGTTACCGCAATGAAATCTATCTCTAGTAAAACATAATAAGTGTAATAACCCGGAATCGTATATCATGATTATCAGTAATTCATTATGTGTTAGTATGATTTAATTGAAGATTATCTGTTGAACTTAGAAAATATCTGTTGAGATTACGACTTCGGGACAGAAATTGAAGACTATAATGGGTTCAGAAAATGAAATTGAATATATCTATGTGATACTGGGAATTTTTAGAGCCTTTTGAGAAAATAAAATGAAGACTGAAATTTATCTGATTCGTTAAGTTTCGTTTGGCTTGTTAAGTTTTGGCAAATGTGTTTATATAATATAGAGATAAGGATGGATGATCTTTGACTCATTTGACTCAACAAAGAAAAGAAAAATCTAGAGAGAGAGAGAGAGGGAGAAGGAATTCGTGGGAGAGGGTGAGAGACCAAGAGAAGAAGGGAAAGAAAAGAGAAATCAAGCTTAATAGAATGATCAAGGTAAGAATCTATCTCTAATTTCATGAAATTGAGTGTGAATCCTTGGCATCTAGCATGTTGAATTCAAGATTATGGCTTTAAATGTTATGATTGATGAGATTGAGAAGAACCTCCATGGATATAGAGATATGAGTTTGTATGTATATGTTTATAGGTTTTTATCTTAAATCAAGATTGAGTTTCCATATGATGTTTTGAGTTTTGAATAAAGTTGTGATGGTTAATTCAGGTTGTTTTTCAAGGGTTTTGGGACTTGTATTTCATGTTTTGGGAATGGATTTTGTAAAGGAAGAAGGAAGCCATGGATTTAAAGAAGAGAACCAGAGTTTCGGACTTTTGCATGGTCCGCCGGCGGAGGAATCCCGCTCGAGCGTAGATTTCGGCCTCTCAGCAGTTTTGGGGAAATTGTGCTGTCCGCTTGAGCTGCCAAAGTAGAGCTTCGGCGGAAGGGCTTATTTGCGTAAAAATCTTGGGAAGTTGAATTATGTGATCCTAACACGTTAATTGCATCATTTAGCATCTCATGAGCATGAATTAAAGGAAAGAAAGATAAGAATGCACATGATAGAATGTAAAAGAAGAAAGGAAATGGCATGAATTATGTGAGTTAATGATGATATGTATTGAGAAATATGTTATATTGTTAATGTTTGCAGGTCAAGAAGTGAAGACCGTGCCATTGGTATTGGAAACCCACTGTAAGTAACATTTCTGTAAGAGATATGTTATTATGAATTATATTTCAAAAGTGTTATAATATGATATGATAATGTTGATAAGCAATATACTTGAAATATTATACGAATGCTATATATTATGATATGTTTGAAATGATAATGTTTTCTGTGAATGAAAATGTGTTTAATCGGTGTACGGACCGGTTATTCTAGTCGTTAATCGACGTTATGAAAATGTGTTTAATCGGTGTACGGACCGGTTATTCTAGTCGTTAATCGACGTTATGAAAATGTGTTTAATCGGTGTACAGACCGGTTACTCTAGTCGTTAGACGACGTTATGAAAAGGGTTACCACCGACGGTCTCTGAACGGGTGGCTATGTGTATGAAAAGGGTTTACCACCGACGGTCTCTGAACGGGTGGCTATGTGTATGAAAAGGGTTACCACCGACGGTCTCTGAACGGGTGGCTATGTGTATGAAAAGGTTAAAAAGGGTTATGAAAAGGTTATGGAAAGGTTATAAAAAGTTATGAAATGATGACTGATGTCTGATTATGTTCTTATATGATGACTGATGACTGATTATGTTATGACTGTGTTATTGCGATTATATGACATGTTGGACTTCGTTCAATAATATGTTAATGTTACTTGCTGAGCTTTAGCTCATTATTTGTCTTTATGAATTTATAGGTGAGCATTCAGGAAGTCAAGCCCAGGCGGAGTCTTGACGGAGCCGCCAGTTTGAAGCCTAACCAGAGTTGTGTGCCTCCGAGCTGGGGCTAGGCCTGGAAGGCCGCTGTGAGTTTTGTTTCAGTTGTATGAGAGGCATGTACCTATGTTAGCATATGGTCTTTTAATGCATGTTATGTAATGTGGTGGGTAATTAACTCATTTTTGGCATGTAAATGTATGTTCATATGTATGCACAGCTCTCTGGACTATTAGTTTCTTTTTTCGCTTCCGCGAGCCCCGTTTTATTTATGTTTTGTACAGTAAGGCCTGTGGTAATCTAGGATTACTGGCCGGTCTCGTTACCGAACTTCTCGGGGCGGGTTCGGGGCGTGACAATAAGAATACCAACCAATGACAATATCTCTAGTGGGCGTTCTAACTAGGATTGAAAACAATTTGGTTTGGTCAAAATTGAGGGAGAATTTAACATTAAACTGAACTTTTTAGTTTTGTTAGCTAAGAAAATGAGGCCGATTGCATGATACGGTTCGATTTTATTGATTTTGTAGATTTTTTGTAGAGAAAGAATTTGCTTAAAAATTTAAAAGATTTTATAAAAATTTGTAAAATCTTTATTGAAAATAAATGAAAAAAAAAATTAATGAAAGTTCTATAAATACTTTCCTCTAATTTTTTTTACAAAACATGTATTATTAATTACTTATATTCTAATGTTCAAATAATTAAAATAAAAAATATTTAAATGAAATATTTTGATCGGTTCAATTTGTATTTCTATAAAAATAAACCTTAAGTTATGAAAGTAGAACGAAAAATAAAATCTCAGTCGATCTTAAATAGTTAGTTTGATTATGTCGATTTCTTTTACATCCCAACTTTTAATCATAAAAAAACAAAGTTTGAGATTATTGCCCCAAAAAATTTAAGATTAAACTTATGACCCCCAAATACTCGGAAAAAATTATTATAGGTAGCATTTGAGATTCAATAGTTAAGAATAAAATATTTGAGAAACTAAATACATAAGAGAAAAGAAAAGAGATTGAATGAGAAAAGGAAAGAGATTGAATGAGAATATGGAAAGATTGAATAATTCAAAAATAAAAATAAATAATTGAATAATATGTTCCATTCCATGTGTTCTATGTTTTTCAGGATGAGTTTCAGAGAATTATTTCAATTTGAATGCAAATTTTCCTCCTTTGTTTTCTTTCTGTCCTCGTTTTCTTCTTGGTCTTTCTCTGTGTACATCTTCGTTCCTCACAAATTTAAGTTTTTTGTGAGTTTTTTTTTTTTTTTTTTTTTTTTTTTTGTTTTGAGTGGGTCACTATTAGAAAAAGTACTTTCTGCGACTGCCACAAGCCATCGCAAATAATAAAATTACAATCGCAAAAGACCTATTGCGACGGTCCACACAACCACAAATGGAGGATGCAAATGTAGGTGTGGCAAATACTTTTTGCGACAGCAAAGCAACGGTCACAAGTTATTGATGACTGCCAAAACTACTTTTTGCGACAGCTATTTTGCGGTCGCAAACAAAGAAAACACACACACACACAAACACTTTTAGCGACTGTTTTTTTAACCGTCACAAATAATTAATTATTATAAAAATCATATATACGATTGCTACAACAACAACAACAACAAAAAATCAATTGCAAGCATCTAACAATTTTTTTAAATAAAAAATAACAAAATTAACAAATTAATTAAATTTATAATAAAAATATTCATTTCAAAAAAGAAGAGAACAATATTCATATTTATTAAAAAAGACATCATTTGAAACCTCAAGGCAAGTGACCGAATGGTAAAGTCTGAAGGATAAAATCTACAGGTCTCAAGTTCGAGTCACCCCTTGGGGCCACTGGAGGTTTGCCTGGTCGTTAACTTCAAGGCCCTTAGGATTAGTCCTGATAACTTCAAGGCCCTTAGGATTAGTCCTGACTTCCCATAAAATCAGCGAGTTGGGAATACCTGAGTTATCAAAAAAAAAAAGACATCATTTGAGATTTTTATATTAATACTATCATGGATGTCTTTAATAATTTGAAAGATCCTCGAAAATGTCTTTTAAAAAATAAATAAAAAATAAATAAAAAAACATAGTGCTCCTTTGTTTTTTTAAATATACCTCAAACTAATTGAGCAATTATCATTTGACCGCATGAGCTACATTACTACATATATAAAATTAAATTAATAAAAAATATTAAGAATGTACATGTTACCACAATGAAATCTATCTCTTGTAAAAAATAATAAGAATACCAACCAATGACAACATCTCTAGTGGGCGTTCTAACTAGGATTGAAAACAATTTGGTTTGGTCAAAATTGAGGGAGAATTTAACATTGAACTGAACTTTTTAGTTTTGTTAGTTAAGAAAATGAGACCGATTGCATGATACGGTTCGATTTTATTGATTTTGTTGATCTTTTGTAGAGAAAGAATTTTCTTAAAAATTTAAAAGATTTTATAAAAAATTGTAAAACCTCTATTGAAAATAAATGAAAAAAAAAATTAATGAAAGTTCTATAAATACTTTCCTCTAATTTTTTTTTACAAAACATGTATTATTAATTACTTATATTCTAATGTTCAAATAATTAAAATAAAAAATATTTAAATGAAATATTTTGATCGGTTCAATTTGTATTTTTATAAAAATAAACCATAAGTTATGAAAGCAGAACGAAAAATAAAATCTCAGTCGATCTTAAATAGTTAGTTTGATTATGTCGATTTCTTTTACATCCCTACTTTTAATCAAAAAAAAGAAAGTTTGAGATTATTGCCCCAAAAAATTTAAGATTAAACTTATGACACCCACATACTCGGAAAAAATTATTTTAGGTAGCATTTGAGATTCAATAGTTAAGAATAAAATATTTGAGACACTAAATACATAAGAGAAAAGAAAAGAGATTGAATGAGAAAAGGAAAGAGATTGAATGAGAATATTGAAAGATTGAATAATTCAAAAATAAAAATAAATAATTGAATAATATGTTCCATTCCATGTGTTCTATGTTTTTCAGGATGAGTTTGAGAGAACCATTTCAGTTTTAATGCAAATTTTCCTCCTTTGTTTTCTTTTTGTCCTCGTTTTCTTCTTGGTCTTTCCCTGTGTACATCTTCGTTCCCCACAAATTTAAGTTTTTGTGAGTGTATTTTTTTTTTTTTTTTTTTTTTGAGAGGGTCACTACTAGAAAAAGTACTTTCTGCGACCGCCACAAACCATGGCAAATAATAAAATTATAGTCGCAAAAGACCTACTGCAACAGCCCATACGACCACAATACCATTGCCCAAGGGTAACAATACCGAGGCCTATATTCACATGGCCTTCGCTTGAGGGTAACAATACCATGACTACTTGCGCGCAAGATATGAACCCTTATGGTTATCAGTATCGACTATGCAAAATGTGATATGTCATGACAGCTAAATGGATGTACCACAAATATTTGCTGGTAATTCTGGAAAGAATGTAAAATTGTTTCTGAAAAGAATTTGTTTCTGATATAAACTCTAATTGTTAATTCTGTGATGGACATGATTCATTAAAACCCTTTACCTTGTTATTATTCACTGGGCTTCCGCTCACTATTTATATTATGTATGTAGGTGAGCAGGCGCGTGACCAGGCCTAAGATGCTACCTGGAGTCTTAGGTTAGCCAACCACTGTGCCTCCCGGGGAGGTTCTCTTTTTGAGATGTCCAATTTGGTAACCATGCTGCAGATAATTTTGTTTGTTTTGCTTATATGTGCTTTGGGCTAAGTCCCCATTTGGCTATACTTTGTAAATGGATAATGTATGACTTATGTGTTTGTGACGTCATAAGCATACATGTAAGTTTGTTTTGAAGATTACTGTCTCATATACGTCAACACAGCTCTATGGACTATGTCTCTTTTATCTATTTGCTTCCATAGTCCCTAATTATATGTTATTCTGTTAAGAGGCCTTTGGTAATCCGAGGATTACTGGCCGGTTACGACGCTAAACTTATAGGGGCGATTTGGGTCGTGAAAAATCCACATACCATGAAGTCAGCAATATTGCAATGTAGACAGTAAGAAGCACGATATCATGAGTAAAACAGGTAAACATGAATTAATGAGCATAAGCAACATAGGAATACACAACTCAAAGGCAAACATGAGAGCTCACATAATGAATGTGTGTGTGTGCAATCCTTGAGAGGCCACAGAGCTAGAGTTAATCCTTATAATGATTAGATGGCTCAACCTTCGCCAAAAGAATCTAAACATCATTGAGAAAAGTCAAATCACTAAGAATCAAGGGGTATTTGTTGAGTAAATGCGAAGGCTCCCCCTCAAGCAATGAGTCATTTTCTTAAGAAAAAAAAAAAAATTTACTTTACTTTCTTGTGGGCACTCACTGGTGGCTTGCATGCTCAAGAGTATGGAGACCAAACTAGAGAAGCATGGAAACAATAAAGATGGCCTGGTTGGTGCCTCTGAAGTAGCATTTTCCTAATGCCCGGACTTCAAAGAAGTGAGAGAGAAACTGTGGAAGTGAAAATAGATGGTAGATGGTTAAGAGACTCAACATCACCCATGATATGCCAGTATAGGCCAACTCTTTGAGAAATGTATAAAAGACAATGATAGAAGTCCATAGAGAAAATTAATCACTTATGCGGAAACCCCTGCAACAATTTTTCTTAAGAATATGTACAGAATGAGATCATGAATTCAATGAACATGAGCATTCAGAATGAGCTATGGACAAAGATAAATGAAATTTTGTAAGCAGCATGAGAAGTGTCCATTAAGTCTAAGAGCAAAGATGACAAGAATCAATGACAATGAGATTATAGCATCCAAGTACACAAAAAGCCAATTACTCTCACTCACTCAAGTAACTAGTCACACTCTAGTTAATGAGAACTACACCTAAGGTCTTTCCAAGGAACTCAAACCGAAGAAGATCAAGGAGTTTTGTAAAAAAATATTAGCTTTTTTAAGCTCAATGGGTACATGTTTAAGACCTACAAGGCCCTCTTCAACTAACTTTTGAATAAAATGATGACGAATGTCAATATGTTTGGTACGAAAGTGTTGGACTAGACTTTTGGAAATGTTAATGGCTCTTGCATTATCACAGAAAAAGGTGAGAGTCTCCTGGTCTATACTATAATCATGAAGCATTTTCTTCATCCACAACATTTGCACACAACAACTCCCTGCAATAATGTACTTAGCCTCCGTGGTTGAAAGAGAGATGGCATTTTGCTGTTTACAATACTAAGCAACCAAATTATTCCCAAGGTAAAAACACCCTTCAAATGTACTCTTACGATCATCAGCAAACCCAACCTAGTCGGCATCTGAAAAACCAGTGATTTCAACTATAGTGTCAGTCAAGAACCAAATCTCATGCCCCAATGTCCCATTAACATACTTAATGATGCATTTGACTGCAAAAAGATGAGACTCTTTAGGACAGACTTGGTAACAGGCACAGACACCTACACTAAATGCAATGTCAGGTCGACTCTCTGTGAAGTACAAAAGACTCTCTATCATACTCCTATAAATGATAGCATCAACATCAATACTAGAGGAATCTTTGGAGAGACAAAGACTAGGGCTCATGGGAGTGAGAACATGTTTGGCAGACTCTAGACCGAACTTAGACATAAGGTTTTTGGCATACTTGGTCTGAGAGACAAACATACCTGAAGGAGACTATTTAATTTGAAGACTCAAGAAATAAGACAACTCCCCCATCATGCTCATCTCAAACTCATGTGTCATGCAATCCGAGAAATAATTCACAAGAGAATCAAAAGTGGATCCAAACATAATATCATCAACATAAATATGAGCAACAAGTATATGAGACTTAGTATGTTTCACAAATAAGGTCTTGTCAACACTATCCCTTTGAAAATCCTTATCCAGAAGAAAGGTAGTAAGTCTATCATACCAAGCTCGAGGGGCTTGTTTCAGCACATATAACGCCTTGTCTAACTTATAGACATGGTTTGGACATTTTGGGTCATTAAACCCTTTTGGTTGCTCAACATAAGCCTATTTTTTCTAGTACCCATTCAGAAAGACACTTTTCACATTCATTTGGAATAGTTTGAACCCTAGAAAGCATACAATACCAAGTAAAATATGAATAGATTTGAAATGTGCAACAGGGGCAAACGTCTCATCATAGTCAACACCCTCTACTTCTATATAGCCTTGAGCAACCAACCTAGCTTTATTTATAACCATAGTACCATTCTCATTAGATTTATTTTTAAAGATCCACTTGGTACCTATCACATTCATGTCTCTAGGTCTGGGAACAAGAGTCCAAACTTTGTTACGTTCAAATTGACCTAATTCTTCATGCATTGCATTAACCCAACTATCATCTAGAAAGGCCTCTTTTGCGTTCTTAGGTTCAATTAACGAAACATAGCACATATGAGAAACCACTTCCCAAATTTATTTTCGGGTTTTCATTCGGTCTAAGACACTTCTAATCACCTGTTGAACTGGATGATTCGATTTTACCCTTGTTGATGATCCTAAAACTAGACTGGTAGTGACTTGAACATCGAAGGTTGTGTCTCTTTATGCACTCTTTGGTCTCAGACTTACTATAGAAGTTAGTGCTGGCTCACCTTCTTGGGCTTGGCCCTGTATTTCTCCTTGACTGTGTGGTTCAGTATCCAAGATTGGAGACTCACCATCTTCTTTCTCATGTATAGATGAAGTAGAAGAACTTATGTCATCTACAACCACATTGATCAATTCCATTAAAGATTAAGTACGTGGGTTATAGGCACGAAAAGCTCTACTGGTGGTTGAATACCCTAGAAAAATGCCTTTACCACTTTGGGGAGTTAAATTTTCCCAAAGGCTCTCTATCTTTGAAAATGTAATATTTACTCCCAAAACTTTTGAAATATTTTACATTAGGTTTCAACCCTTTCCACAATTCATATGGAGTTTGTAAAGTATCGGGCCTTAAATATACACAATCCACAACATAAACAGCAATATTTAAGGCTTCAGCCCAGAACTTTGAAGGAATTTTATTGCTAAGGAGCATGACCCTAGCGATCTCTTAAACTATCCTATTTTTTCTCTCAATAACTCCATTTTGCTGTGGAGTAATGGGTGCAGAAAACTCATGCTTAATTCCATGCATATCACAAAAATTAAAAAACGAGCTATTTTCAAATTTATGACCATGATCAGTTCAGATTCTTATGATACGCCTAATAGAAACACCCTGTTCATTTCAAATTTTAAGAACTAAGGAATGGAAAGCATTAAACATGTTAAGATTATTCTCTTAAAAAATTAACCTATGAAAAACAACTGTAATCATCAACAATTAAAAAAATATATATTTTACCTCCAATGCTTTCAGTGCGAGTAGGTCCTATAAGATCCATATGAACAAGTTCAAGAGGACATTTGGTTGTAAATCTGTTCACCTTTTTATGAGGGGCACGAGTTTGCTTCCCAAGTTAGTATGGTCCACACACATGGTTCACATACTTTACCCATTTTGGGTACTCCTCTCACAAGCTCTTTGTTGGCTCTCTTAGTTAGGTCTTTGAAATTCATGTGACCTAATCTTTGATGCCACAGGTCAAGGTTACTTATGACAGCCGAGTGGCAAGTGAGATCATTAGTGATAACAATCCCATAGCAGTTATCAGATGTACGAACCCCATGCTTGAACACATTTCCCTTCTTAGCCAAAATTTCACATTTATTTTTTGAAAATAATACTTCATGATCGGAATCACATATTTGACTAATGCTCAAAATATTAGTTTTAACGCCCTCAACAAGTAAGACATTTTTTAGCTTAGGAAGACCACCCACACTTATAGAGCCCTTACCAATGACTCTAGAACTGCCACCATCTCCAAAGGTAACAATTCCTCCATATTTTTCAAGAGATGTGAAGTAAGATTTGTCACCAGACATCTGACGAAAGCACCCACTATCAGGATACCACGTGTGTGAGTCACATGCTTTCAGTGCAATATGAACAACAAAACAAGTTAAGTCACTCTTTCTTACCCATATCTTTTTGGTTTTAACAGAAGCAGGACTAGCAGTCTTTGTAAACATCTTAGCATTGTGAACACCATCATGAATCTTGGTGCTCCGCCTAGACATGTAAGGTTGTCTCCTAGTCCATCAAGTATTAGAATTTCTAATTTTTTGAGACACCTTACCAAACAACTCAAAACAATAAGGGCGAATGTGGCCATACCTACCATAATGATGACAAACAAACACAGGTTTTACCTCTATTTTGTTGATCTTACCCTCTTTAGGTTGATGAAAAGAGTAATCACCCTGTTGAACCTTCACCTTTGTCACAACCCAAACCCGCCCCTATAGGTTTAGCATCGTAACCGGCCAGTAATCCGTGATAACCAAAGGCCTGCTTAAGAACAATGACAATAACACAATAATAGGGCCTGGCAAAAGCCAATCAATAATAGAAAATAACGTCCAATGAACTGTGATGACTTAAATGAATAAAACAAATTTCACATACTTTTGATTTCACAAACACTTAAGTCCATAACACACATGTACAAAACAAACCACAAGCTAAGGAATTAAATCCCATTGCCAAAAACAACTAACAAAACTCAATAAACATTCTTATCTCTTAAACACAATCTCAAATGGGTGAATCTAAATCACCCAATAAGCCCTGACATGCAATAGTTCGGAACCTTAAAATGAGGCACAGTAGTTGGCTTGACAAAAACAGGTTTCTTGTCAACGCCGCTACAATTGATCTGGTGCTTGACCACCTACATATATATAATAAACTGTGAGCTAAAGCCCAGTGAATAACAAATGTGTAAAGGCGTTAAGAATGAATGTCCTTTCAGTATTTAAAATAGTCAATTGCATTAATAGATCATTTATTTGATTAGTATCTCATATTTCATATCATATTTGTCATGTAGTAATCATAGCAGTCATACGTGGTACATCCAATAGCAGAACAGTATAGTAGGTCTTAAAAGGCCGAACAGTCAATTTATGGCCATCAAACTGTAAACAGTAGTTCCAAAAATTGGAACTAACATAGATCTCTATAACAGTAGCAATAACAGTAACAGTAGCAGTAGTAGTAACAATCAGTTACTATGGATGCCACGAGTACAGTTCATAAAATAGGACAAACATTCATTCAGTAAACAATATCGTTTCAGAAAGCAGTACAGCTAATCATTCAAAAAATAATTATAATTGAACATAGTTTTACAACATTGTTGCTGACAGTGGGCTCCTTTAAGTACGTGCTAAAGTTGCACTAAGGATGCGGCGTCCAACCTAAGTAAACAATTCAAGCATGATATCTCAATATACAGTTCAATCGTTCAGTCGGTTACTTACTTGTTTCTATTCATTGTTCACTCGATCAGTTCTAACATTTTGTTCTTGTAATCCATTTAGATACATGAAATGCAAATGCACATGAAAAACTCTTTAAAATTATGCAAACGGTGGCCCGAAAGGTAGGGAAAAAAAATGATACGAAAACAAAATCCGAGCTTGACCAAAACCGCATGTGCGGGATGCCCAATCCTGGGCCTGGAGCAATCTGAAATCTGTCTTTGGTTTGGAACTCAATGTTTTCAAAATCTAATTCCAAATCCATATTTT
Source organism: Camellia lanceoleosa (assembly GCA_025200525.1). NCBI lineage: Eukaryota > Viridiplantae > Streptophyta > Magnoliopsida > Ericales > Theaceae > Camellia > Camellia lanceoleosa. The sequence continues at coordinate 13,935,320 of CM045760.1, forward strand.
TCAAAGCTCAAAATTCATAAAAACATGTTGAATTTAATTTCACATACTTAGCTTTAAACAAAAATCATAACCTTAAATTGAAGCTCACATTTCATACAAAAGCCCCAAATCCTTGAATTAAAATATCAAAATCATAATCTTGAGCTTCAATCGTTGAAATTCATGGAGGTTTCCTTCTCAAGTTAGATAACGCATGCAATACACTTTCAAAACATGGAAATATTCATGAACTATATAATTCAATTTTCAACTCAAATAAATCAAACTCCTTTTTAATTTTCCAAATCAAGTTCTTAACTTCCATGAACTCATACTTTCATCATTTTTCTTCATGTTTATGTATAAACACTTCATGCATATAACAATCTAGTCTAAATTCCGTTCCATAGCTTTCAAACTATAAGATTGAACTTCAATATAACTCAATTCTAGAATGCATGTAACATATAACTTCAAAATCCGACATATTAATGTATGTATGTAAGGAATCATCTTCTTTTTAACATGTTCAAGCAAAATACATGCAGTAGCCCATAAATCGAACTTTATACCATATGATCTTCAAGCTTTGAGAGGTAAATCCTTACCTAGAGTCTTCATAGACACTTGATCTTGCATAGTCTTGACAAATCCAAGCCAAATTTGAGTTTCTATTGGGAAACAATTTTGTTACCCACATTCCTAATTGATCTTTCTATTGGGATCTTTGGGACTTGGATTGGTGGAGTCTTGGAACTTCTTTGTACATGGAGCTAGATATCGGACTTGCTGCCTTGCAATTGTAATGATCAATTTGAACATTTGATTAGGTGGTGTTAGTTGCATTTTTTTTGTTGTTTTTGTAGGCATATCTGAAAGATTCCAATTCATGGTGATGCTTCTGCCAAAGCCACTTTATATAGGGATAGATTTCTCTTGTTGCTCCAGAGGCTTTCTCGTGATCAGCATTTTTCTAAGCCTGCATTTGATACTAGAAAGTCTCGTGAAAAATGCAGGCTTAGAAAAATGTAGATCACGAGAAAGCCTTGGGAGCAACAAGAGAAATCTATCCCTATATAAAGTGGCTTTGGCAGAAGCATCACCATGAATTGGAATCTTTCCTGTATGCCTACAATTCAAACAATAAAAATGGCATAACTAACACCACCTAATCAAATGTTCAAATTGATCATTACAATTGCAAGGCAGCAAGTCTGATATCTAGCTCCATGTACAAAGAAGCTCCAAAACTCCACCAACCCACGTTCCAAGGATCCCAATAGAAAGATCAATTAGGAACATGGGTAACAAAATTGTTTGCCAAAAACAGGAACCGTACAGAATTACAAATAGTAGAACTGGATAGCTTATCCAGCTGTCCAAACACCATCAAGATCGCAAAACACGACCTACAGGTGACAGCATAGTAGACAACAAAGTATATAAAATCTCATAATTAGAATCCAGCAAAAAAAAAGACAAAACCTACTAAGCTCCACATTCCATGAAATAAATAATACAATGTTGATGAATCCATTCTGTCTTTCTTGTTGAAGAGTGGAATTGTGACAGTGTCCAAAAGAAGGCAAAAATAATATTATACATTGAAGCACTTAACAAACCAAATTCTAAAGACACCCCCATTGAGCTTGGAAAAAACAGGGGACAAATGCCAACATGTTTGGTAAACACCACTCGGACTTTGGTTTCTCCTAAAATTTGAATCACATTGAATAGATTCTGCAATGATCCACAAAAGCATAGAAATCTCCATACTTTCAAAGTTCTAGTTCTCACTTCAAAGTGGGCAAACCTTCAATAACATGCTAGCACCCAGTTCAACGGCTATCATCCTTATACTTTGCCTAAAGCCAACATCAATATGGATCTAGGTAGAAAAATAAATAAGTTTAAATTGGGTCTTCCTACATATTTTTAAAATTTCTATGAGCCAAATATATACAATGAATAACAAGAGCAAGTCCCCTTAATGGACCATCAGAAGCATAACTCATGCTTGGTCCCAAAAAAAATAAATCTAGCCTGACTTCTTTCATCTTCATCCAACCATATCATACTTCATTACAGATCATCTCAGGTAAGACTTGCCAAAAAATGAAACTTGTACCACAATACCAATCCAACTCATATTATTCTTACCTCCCACATAATTTAAATAGGATTCCAGATGTCATTTCAATCGAAAGTTCAATCGTCACATACATAGTGGAAATTTCAGACTTATCCATAGTTTTCCTTCAGTATTAACAAAAATTCAAAAACATAATAATAAATTTTCAGCAACAGTTGTAGTCAATGCAACTTTCATACCAATAAAAAAAATTTAAAAAAAGGCCCTGGACTGTCCATACGGTTGCTTTCTAACTTATTTATTTGTATGTAGATAGTAAATTCCTTTTATAGTCGCATCTTTCACTCTACTTACAAAATACCAACCACTACAAGTAAATCACAAAATTTTCAACAACAAAAACTATTGAACAATGTTGAGGCCATACTTACACCCAAAAAGAATTGATTTAAAATGCTTAATTCCACAACGACTCTCAGAGAAATAGGCAACCTAATTCATAATAAGCTAAAAAATTCATTAAAAGCAGAGAAATAGGTTAGTATAACGTGTTAATAATTTCCTTTTGAAGAGCAGAGTGGCATACCTATTCATTTTCTTTTGAAGCTTGTTGCCCACTAGATGCATCTGACACCTACAATATGTTAGTATAATGTGTTAATAATCATATGTATATATACAAATTGATAAAACGTAAAATTCTTCAATTTGTAAGTATTGCACCTCTCTCAAGCTCGTACTCCTAGTCACACCCTGTGACTCTAAGAACAAAACACGTGCCGTTAGATTCTTGATCGTCGTAGTGAACCTAGACTCAACGTCTAATGTCACACGCAATACCATGAGCAAGGACCATGGGCTGGTTTTATGAGGGTAAATGACTGATTGAATGGTGCTTTATAATATTTTATGGGTGTGATTATTGTTATTATGAACATTTTAGTAATTATGTCACTTATAGAATTTATTGAAATATAAAAAATAATAATTTATATTAAGTAGAATATAAATAGGTGGAGAGAAACTTATTAATAATATCAAAACAAATAATTTATACGATGTGAAAGAGATAAAAATCAAAAAATTGACGTACAATTATAATGTTTTTACGATTTCAGAGTTAAAAACAAAAAAATGTAAGGTTTTGTATTGTATTACTTATATATATAATATATATTTAATATTATCTAACAATCTAAATTACTTTAATACCATCTAATGGTTCATAATTTATACGTATATTTAATATTTATATATATATATGATTGGGGTTTCAGTTTATTTGATGTCTTCATCTAAATCCGTTCAAATTTAATTTGAATTTATGAATTTTTACTCAAATCCAACACCAAATTAAAAATAAGCCCTACAAAAAGTCGATTGGAACTCAGGTTATTACTCGAATTGTGCAAGCCAAGTTGCACCCTATCCTTGATACACATCTTTTTTAGGATAGGTATTGTAGAAGGGCATTATTATTCAAATTCAAAAATTAGACTCACTTTTCATATATAATGATGTAACAATTAATTAAATTATTTAAGGTAACTCTCTCTCATATATTTTTAACGACATTTGGTCCATGAGTCTAAATTTAAATTTTCTTTACTTAAATATCCACATTCTAAATATTTTGTTCACAAGGATAAACTTATGCAAAATAACTAAACTATTCACAGACATATATATTTCTATACACCAGAACCAAAAACAAAACCCGGCTCTTTCTCTCTCCTCCTCCGCCTCTAGATGAGAGTTTCCTATTCCTCCTCCTATGCCACCACCACAACCATTGCCGGCAACATCAACCCTCTCCCTCCGCCACACTCTCTCTCTGATAGGAAAAAAAATTTAAATAGATAAATATAAATTTGAACAGCTAGTCAAAAAATTTAACAGATTAATTAAGGGGTAAAATTGAATATAAAATGTCCTCCTAAATAATAAAAATGACTTCTCACCAAATTATTTCATAAAAGATGGATCTCTAATTTATCACTAATTTTCTCATTCTTTAATTATTTGCTAATTATCCCACATCCATATTATTAAATTTAAATAAGTACAGAGTAATTTGAATATCATTCTCCATGGTAGAATGATCCAAACAAAAAGATAAATTACTAACCTTACCGGAGAATTCAACACCTACGAACTAGTGAACATTAAACTTGGCACAACAGCTAAACTTGTCGCTCTCCCTCTGAAATCTTGCCTACAATGGCTAATTAACTCCTCCCTCCCCTCTCTGCATATATATATACACATTATTTTTTTTATAATTCTCCTTTCCTAGCTCATTTCATTCCCCTTCTCTCTGTAAAATACTCTCTCTCGGGTTTAATCTAAGAGTAGCCTCATGGGTATAATATGTGAGTCACAATTCAATGTTCGTCAAGAAGAAGAACATGGGCTATGCCTGTCTTTGCTAGGAGATGTGGCTCAGATGGTCGGAAATGTAAAAATTAAATTAAAGGGGTAGTTATTAATTACAATATCAAAAATTTTTACAAAAAGTTTTCACGTAAGTTTTTACGATTGATTTTGAGAAATATCAAAAAATAATGTTATTTGTAATTACTGTATCATGGACAATACAAAAACAATATGGACATAAATCTTAAAATAAATTATATAATGATAAATTATTTTTTTATACAAAATTTGATTAAAAATTTAATATAATAGTAATACCACATTATCATTGGTATGTGATATCACCCACATATAGTAAATAAACACATAGAGAGTGAACCTCATATGTCAAATGTAACTAACACCCAATAAATTTCATATCTTTATAGTGAGATTACTTATACTTGCATATCACTAATAATGACATCACCGTTACATTCAAAATTTTTCATAAAATTTTCGTAGATAATATGATTTATAATTGCCTCTTCATTTTCAACCAAAACAACCATTATTGTTCTCATCATTTTTAAAATATCATTGACATTTCACTCTAATAATATTTTTATAATTTTTTATTTAAAATATTTTCTTTATATTCGCAAAAAAAAAAAAAAATCCCAAAATCCAGGAGGCACGTGACCCCCCTAGCCCCTTACTCCCTCTGCCACTGCGTATGGTGGCAACCAGTGCTGCTGAATCGTGATATGTATTTGTTGGCTTTTTGGCTTTTCAAAGGGTAAATTTGTAAATGCGAGCGTGCCAGCAAGGATCAATCAGTCCTTACAGAAATTATAATTGCCAATCAATTATCAGGCGACTATGTTTTAGTTCTTTCAGCCTCAATGAAGAGGACTTTTACTGGTGGCTCGACTTTTAGGAGAAATTAAGAGAAATGACAAGTAATATTAAGAGCAATTGAAGTATTTCATTAACATAAACACTTACAATTGTCCAAACTCAGCCTTGAGGAAGTTCTGACAACGGTTTACTTGAATCTACTTGAAAACTACTCCTATGAATTGAAGTACGGCGGTATTTAAAGAACAAGTATTTAAAGTACAGAAAGGTAAAAGCGGAAAGGAAAAATCTAATAAAACTGGTTTATATGATCTGAGTCTGGGCCCTTTTCTGGGAACTTCCCTGCTATTTATACTTGTTAGGGATGACCTTCGAACTACACTTCGAACCGTCGAACTGCTCCTCCATGATCGATGATCACGTTACCTTAGAAATAGTTCCACTATGCCATCACTTGCAGTTGGACTTCCCTCCTGTTTCTGAATTTGAATAAAGGTAACCGTTGAAGCCACGTCACCTTGTATCTCACTCCTGATCTAGTGCTACTCAGACTACTTGAGAACCAATACTTATTGCCACGTGTACGATTGAGATTTAAGATTAAAATCATCTTCCAATAATACCTCATTCTCGCCCGTGTCGAATTGTAATTGGCTTTACAAAATATGTAGCCAATATTACCCCGCACTAATATACCCAATACTTGGAAATATTAGTGAATCAAAAACTTTTCCCTCGCTTTTTAGAACGTGCATAGAATCCATTTTCAGGAAACACAACCGTCACCTATTTTGGTGATCATTTGCATTAACTCTTAACTTTGTTGGACGTTCCAATACCTTCAGCACTCGAACGGATTATGACTCAATCACCTTCTCATTCTAACAATCGAGCATACGAAGAGCCATCGAGTAATGCTGTTTCCCCTCGAAAGAATCCCCACACATTTATTAGCCACCTTTATCCGCCTTTCTATATTCAGGTCATGGAGGCTTTCGCAGATTATCAACCTTTGGACTACGAACACATTGCCCTCAATCCTTCGGTTTACGAACTTGTTGATACAAGAAGTTCTTCCTCTAAATTCCCCTCACACTTTGAACAAACAACTTTCAAGCCTTTGCTTCAACAGATTGCAAATATGGAATTAGGAAATTCTTCTTCACAACCTTCTGCTTGGGATGAAACTTCATCTTCCGGGGTGACAAACTGGTCTGCACCTGAGTCCTGGGACTTGAGGGAACGGATCAATCATCATTTTATTGAGTTCATCGACCCTTGGATTTCCTTCCCACGCCGAAGCTCGGTGGTTCATCCTTATGTGCCCATCGACTTTCGACGAGTTTAGAAGAGAATTTGCTTGTAGCTTGGTATACATCCTCCATGCCCACAGAGCAATGCACCTGCCGGTGCTTGGAAGAAACACAAGGATATACCCTTCATTCTTAGCCAAGAAAGCATGATTTGTTCTTCCGATCGCTTGGCTATATTAATGCCTTTGTTCCTTCCATCCCTGTGTCATCTCCCCCAACCGAAGCGACCACTTCTTCCTCTCCATCTTCTGAAATGGAAGCATCCACACCTTCTTCACCCTTCGAAATAGAAGCATCCACACCTTCTCCATCCCCTAGACTAGAGGCATCCATATCTTCTTTTTCTTTTGAAGCAGAACCATCTACTCTTTCTCCTTCTCCCACTCTTTCTTGGATAGAGAAATTAAAGCTTGCTCTTCCAATGGACAAAACCTTCCCCCCTTACAAACCTCCATCATCTCCAACTCCATCTGAACGGAAAGAAGCCCAACTTCTGCTTGCAGCTTTTTCTCACCTACCCTTTAATGTTCTTGAGGATGACATTCCTCTTAAGAACTTCCAATGGGCCTGTGATATTCTGACCAGGGGCCATATCCTTAATCCTATCGCCCAAGCAGAACTTCACCTGTTTCTGGATCAACTTCCAGTACTCCTCCATTGGCATCGAAATTCCAAAGTCACCACTCAGTCTTTGGATCAACTTTCATCTCTTCGAATTCAAGCTCAATACGAAGCAGAAAACTTCATTGAAGACTTTGAAGACTTCAAGAATAAGGATTCTGCGTATTGGGATGATTTAGTTATAGATGAGTTGGAACAAAAATCGAGAGAGGAGGCTTTCGAAGCGAAAGGTCAAGAGTCAGATTATGAAGTGAGAGCACATCAACTCATGCACCAACTTTGAAAGAGATGGAAGACATAATAAAGAAAGAACAAATATTCATTGATCATTGTTGCCCGAAATTACATGATCTTGTAATTTATTCTATTCCTCATTTTTACAAACTTGAATTTGTACCAAAATAAGATTATTTAATGTAATTGTCTTGGCTCTACTGAAAAACAAAGTCTTCAGACTTGACATTGTTTGACTCTGTTTCCTCTTACTTTAAAAGCCAACTTATAACCTTAAATTAAATAATCTCATCCTTCGAATTTGGACCTACTTGTCTTTAATGAAACACTAAAAGAAACCAATACGTCTTTTTCCAACTTATGGAGTAAAAATTGACAATTTTGGTCAATATTATCTAAAATTAGTGCTTCGAACTTAACAACTTGTCATGGCTACTATAGTCAATCAATTTTAAATTGACCACTTCTTGTTTTGAAAAGTAGCTTGTGCTGTCCTAATTTAATAGACAACCTTCCTTTGTAAAAACCAATGTTTGGTTAGAATTCTAAGCTTTGCTTTAAAGGTCATTACTTTCAATAATGTTCCTCAAACAGGTCTTTAAACCTTTTGAAGTAGACCAATACTCAAGCATCTTAGCTTCTCGAATCATGTAGCATACTTCGAAGCCAGATTCTGTATTTCGAAGCCGTTCTTATTTGATTTCGTGGAGCCAAAATTGGCTTCGAAGCCAAATATCTCTCTTCGAAGCTAACGTTAACATTCGGAATGTGTTCTTCCCTCCAAAACTATCAATATTGGAAGAGACTCCTCATATTCGTACTTTTCGTACATAAGGATTCATAATATATTTTTCGGACACAAAACCCTTTTAAAACCCCTTTGCTTTGTACTCAAAATCACTTACTCTTTTGAGACACACAAACCCTACCAATCTCTGGTTAAACCCTCTTCCTTACTACTCGCCATCAATGGACCCTTCCCCACTAAAAGTGCGTCCTGGCGAGCGGGTCAGTCGTACCATGGCGTTGAGGCGATGTAGTGATGAAGAAATCACCAAACTTTTATCTGATGAGCCAAGCCACATAGATGGACGTCTCTTCGTACCTCGTCATAGCAACAAACAGGAATACGTCCTTGGCCCTATTTTTAGGAAGCTCTCGCTCAACTTGCGGCCCTATATCCTCGCTTGGAGGACCATTTCCTTCTTCTGAAGAAGGGCTTGATTGGAACCGGAGAGTGAATCGTCCTCACCGTTCTTTGGCCGACAATAAGGACCGAAAGGGAAGAATGGTATGACAGAGTTGTTCCTGCGAGAGAAGATGAGCTACAGGGACTCTGGATTCTCGATGCCCTTCGTGTTTCCAGGTTCATTATTCCTGGAGGCCCTTTCTTGATACCTGCCGCTTTATGTTTCTGGAATATGTCTTATAATTTCTTCCAATTTCGGTGCGGCATGATGGCCCCCACCGTTCTTGATATTTGCCATCTCTTAGGGCTTTCCCCCCATGGTTCTCCATTTACTCCCAACTACCCAGACCTTCCCATTAAGTTTTCTCTTCCTTCCTTAAACTCCTCTTATAGTGACTTTGTAAAGTCTGAGAATAAAAGGGAAGGTCCTGTGAGGGACAGAGAGCTGTTTTCTTTTATTTTGTATTGGTTATGCAAATTCCTCTTTTGCACCTCATCTCAGAGGATTATGCCTGAGTTTGTTCCACTCGCGAAGGCGCTTGTCTTGAAAAAACACATAGCTCTTGCTCCTTATCTTTTAGGTCATGTCTACAGAGTCTGTTCCCAATTTTGTGAGAAACCTCTTGATGCTAACCAAGGAGGTCCCTTCTGGGTTCTTCAACTTTGGCTCCTCGCTTATTTCACTGACTTACACCCCAAATGTAGTGACCCTCACACTACCTTAACTGTACTCATATGCATTTTACATGATCTTGCCTTGATTAAGCTTGCATTTTAAATCTTGACTTGTCTTGCATAAGTTCTACTTGAATGCTATGTTCTTTGGTGGTGTGTGTTTGTGTTCAGCCGAGGTTACCTTAAGCCTAGGTTGTCCCTTTAACACCCTTACACTTAGAACTACCTTGGGTTTTCTCTTGTTGACCTCTATCTTTGTCCTGGCATATTGGCCGAGATGATTATCATCTGGGCCGAGGTGTGTATCGCCGAGGCCGAGATGTGTATTGTCTAGGCCGAGATGTCATCTTTGCACCGAGGTGATCTTGTCCGGGAGTGGTATAACCTAGACCGAGGTGTGGCACATCTAGGCCAAGGTGTGGCACAGCTTAGTCAAGTGTTGACCTTCCTAGCCGAGATCATCGTTTCTTAACTGGCCGAAGTTTTGCTCTTAGCCGAGGTCATTGTCCCTTGCTGCCGAAGTCTTGTTGTTAGCCGATGTCATTACTCGCCGGAGCCCCTTGTCACTTAGCTTGTTGAACACACTTTGTCAGAGACTTGTCTTGTCCATCAGTCACCTTTTGAATAGAACCAACCAATCCTTGCCACGTGTCCGAATAGAGGTTAAATCAGCCGGCAAGCCTAGAAATGTCTCATTTTGTATCATACCTTGTTCTTGAGGAGAGAGAAGCTCTAGGAAAAGTTCTAGAGTGAGAAAGTAGATTGCAAGCTTGATCTTTGGTGTTTGATCCGTTGAGTTCGTGAACTAAGGTTAGAATCTTTACCTCCTCTTGTTGTTCTTATTGATTACATAGCTACATTGCATGATTGAGTTGTCTTGCATGCCATACATCGATTTAAAGTTGGTTTTAGAAAGAGAAAGCTAATGTTCATGAGTTCTTGAAGAAAAGCCTCATTTGATCCGAAAGTTTGCAACAAGTTATATGCATTTGTGTTTGTTTCATCAAGATCTTCTAGCATGGGTACCCAGGTCCATGTTTTCAAACTCATAGCATGAAATCTCTGATTTTGATAAATGATAAGTTATGATCCTTGCATTTCATTTCATGTTCTCCATGATCATGTTCTTGATGTTCTTGAGCAGAGGGAAACTCAGGTTTTTCCCGACTTCAATTATCCTTGAATGTGGCCTCGGAACCTCACCTCGGCGGAGAGGTGTGGAACCTCGGCCTAGACCTGGTTAGGTGCCCAGCATGTTTTCCAAAATAAGAAACAGTGTTTGTTTTGGTTTGACTTAGTCTTGGAGCATGCCGAGATCATTTGCTTGCATGTGAAACTTGTTTGAAAGTGTATTCAGTGAACTTGCCATGTATTTGTAGGACTTGGACTTGCCTTGACCCCGACGTCCGAAGAACTATGTGAGTGGCATTTTGATAAAGCTATGTTACAGTGTTTTGATAAAAGCCTTGTTTTATCTTTGTTTGGTAAAGTATTTGTAAGCATGAATGATTATCCCTATTTGCAAAAGTACTATATCTTATTTGATGACATTCTTGGGAGTCCGTATGTGCCAGGGGACTTTAAGCATTTGTGGCACCAGTCCGTACGTGCTAGGGGACTATAAGCACTTGTAGCACAAAGTTTGGGAGTCCGTATGTGCCAGGGGACTTTAAGCATTTGTGGCACTAGTCCGTACGTGCCAGGGGACTTTAAGCATTTGTGGCACTAGTCCGTACGTGCTAGGGGACTATAAGCATTTGTAGCACATTCTTGTCTTGCCTTGCCACTGACGGTTTTACCGCGTGGGTTTGCTTGTTCGGAATGTCATCTATCTTGTATTATATTGATGTTAATGAACATCCCTTGAAGCTTTGAAAGGTTTGAAAGACAGACTTGATGTGTACTATGTATTGTTTTGTTAAAGGCCTCGGATGTCATTCATATAAACCCTTTATTGTTTATGCCATTCACTGAGTATCCAAGCTCACCCTCTCTATATATATGTAGGTGATGAGCAGGTCGGCGATGACGCCTAGCTGTGCTTAGCCGACGTATTTTTGCCGATGTGTTTTGCTGATTCCTTTTGCCGATGTGTTTTTGGATTCGTGTTTTGCAGCATCTTGAAGATTATGCTTCTTGGTTATTTTATTGTATTTTGTATTTGTCGGCCGAGAAGCCTTTTGGTCAAGATGTAATTTTTATACCTCATTATTTTTGTACTAAGGCTACTATTAGATGTTTGTCATTTCATTTAATTTAAGCACTGCTCTTATGGACTACTTCACCTTTGTTTATCGCTTCCGCATTTGTGAGCCCCATATATTTACTCTGATTTGTGTGTGTATTCTTGTAAGTGGCCTTTGGCAATCCAGAATTACTGGCCATCATGGCACCATTCTTCTAGGGGCGGAATGGGGTCGTGACAGATTGGTATCAGAGCACAAGTTCCTTGTAATACGTTGTTCACACACTTTGAGTCCTAGGGAGCATAGGAATTCCCTTAGAAAGATGTTAGGATTGCACCATGTTGCTTGCTATTTGACAATATGTGCATCATCTCGGTATGACTACTTGTTGCTTGCATACATACTTTGTTGTGCATTTTGTTTTAAAGTCACATTTTGCATACTCATAGCACTATGAGGAGAGGGAGACCACCAGTTGGCCGAGAACGATCAGAAGACAGATTGGACCGATTAGAAAGGCTAGTAGAAGGGTTAACTCGGGAGTTGAGACAAGTGAGACAACAGAATGCTAGTGCTACAACTACCCAGGCCGAACAGACTAATGGCCGACATGCAGTTCCGCCTCCACCTCCTCCAGTACCTCAAGTACCTCCACAGTCAGCCTTGTATGGAGAGGGAACCCTGACTTTGATTAAAGAGTTCAAGAAGATGAACCCGCCGAGATTCCAGGGGGGCATAGAGCCGATGAAAGCTGAAGCGTGGGTTTTAGGAATGGAGAAATTGTTCGAGATCTTTCCTAGCACAGATGCTCAGAAGGTGGCATTGGCCGCATTCACATTAGACGACGATGCTCGCAGATGGTGGATGCTGACCCGAGAAGAAAATCCTGACTTAACTTGGGTTAAATTTCTGGAGTTGTTTTATAATAAGCATTTTCCCATTAGTGTCCGAGATCACAAGACCACGGAGTTCCAGATTTTAACACAATGAAACAAGACAAGATGGCGAGAATCTGACCGAAGCTTTCACCGAATTGGCGAGTACGCCTCATATGGTCAGTGATGAGTATAGGAAAGCCAGAAAGTTTGAAAGCGGATTGCGTGGACCGATACAGGATAGAGTCAACATGCTCAACATGCCGACCTACGCAGGAGTCTTAGACAAGGCCATTCTTGCAGAAGCCAATTTGAACCGATATCATAGTGCAGGAGAGAATCAGAGAAAGAGGCAGAGTTATGATAACCGCCGAGCTCCGTTTAATGCTAAGAGGAAGGCGAATGTCGGCAGCTCCAGTAACTCGAACCAGGAAAGTAATACGAGGCCGATGTGTGCAGATTGTGGGAAGCCGCATTCCGGGGTTTGCCGTTGGGCGTCAGGTGCCTGTTTTGAATGTGGGGAATTGGGTCATCGTGTGAAAGACTGTCCGAAGTCAAGGATGGGTGATGGTAAGAAAAATGGGAGCACTTCGGGCTCTGTACAGGGAAGCAACGTTGGAAGGACACAGACAAGGCAGGGCAGAGTTTTTGCACTAGTGCCAGGAGACACTCAGAATGCTGAGACAGTAGTGTCAGGTATACTCCCAATCTGTTCTCAAGATGCATACATATTGATAGATTCGGGTTCTACGCATTCATTCGTATCTGTTAAGTTTGCCGAGAAATTGAATAGACAACAAGAACCTCTTGATTATGTGTTATATGTGTCTGCTCCATCTGGGAGAACTATGATTGTTGCATCTATCTATAGGGCGTGTGTTGTTGTGATTGAGGGTGTAGAATTATTAGTTGATCTGTTGCCATTGAACATGACTTACTTTGACGTTATATTAGGAATGGATTGGTTAGTGATGAATCATGCATCTATTGACTGTGCTTCTAAGAGTGTTACTTTGAAACCCCCAAGCCAAGCCGAGGTTATTTTCCAGGGTAGAGGTGTAGTGTCCCCACCTTACTTGATTTCGTCCATTAAGGCCTGTAAGCTAATTCAGAAAGGATGCCATGGCTACTTGTGTAGTATACTGAGTGATCAGAATGGAAATGCTAAGTTAGCCGAAGTCCCAGTTGTTAGTGAATTCCCCGATGTCTTTCCAGATGAATTGCCCGGCCACTTAGTTGATAGAGAAATAGAGTTTACTGTGGACATCATGTCGGGAACACAGCCGATCTCCAAGACACCCTATAGAATGGCCCCAGCCGAGCTTAAGGAATTGAAAGTGCAACTACAGGAATTATTAGATAAAGGTTTTGTGAGGCCGAGCACTTCACCATGGGGAGCACCAGTCTTGTTTGTTAAGAAGAAGGATGGTACACTTCGCCTTTGCATTGACTACAGAGAACTTAACAAGGTAACCATTAAGAACAAGTACCCGTTGCCTAGGATTGATGATTTGCTGGATCAACTTCAAGGAGCACGAGTCTTTTCCAAGATTGATCTTAGGTCGGGCTATCACCAGTTAAAGGTTAAAGCCGAGGACATTGAGAAGACTGCCTTCCGAACAAGATATGGCCACTACGAGTTTCTAGTAATGCCATTCGGAGTAACTAATGCGCCAGCAGCATTCATGGACTTAATGAACAGAGTCTTCAAGCCGTACCTAGATGAATTTGCGGTTGTTTTTATTGATGACATATTGATCTACTCCAAGAGTGCAGTCGAGCATGAGAGTCATTTGAGACTTGCCCTACAGACCTTGAGGGACAAGAAATTGTACGCTAAGTTGAGTAAGTGTGAGTTTTGGCTCTCCAGCATTTCATTTTTGGGGCATGTGATTAATGAAGAAGGTATCTCTGTTGATCCCAGCAAGATTGAAGCCGTAGTAAATTGGCCGACGCCGACCAACGTGTCCGAGGTTCGTAGTTTTCTGGGTTTGGCAGGTTATTACAGAAAGTTTGTAAAGGACTTCTCCAGGATTGCAGTACCATTGACACAGTTAACTCAAAAAGGAGTGACATACGAATGGACCGAGGATAGAGAATCAGCCTTTCAAGAGTTGAAGACGAGGTTGAATTCTGACTCAGTTCTTGTACTCCCATCAGGTAATGAAGAATTTCAGATTTACAGTGATGCTTCACACAAGGGTTTGGGTTGTGTATTAATGCAAGGGGGTAAGGTTATAGCTTATGCATCTCGCCAATTGAAACCTCACGAGAAGAATTATCCCACCCATGATCTAGAGCTAGCAGCTGTGGTGTTTGCTTTAAAGATTTGGCGTCATTACTTGTATGGAGCTTCTTGTCAAGTTTTCACGGATCACAAGAGTTTGAAGTACTTGTTTACTCAGAAGGAACTAAATTTGAGGCAGAGAAGATGGCTGGAATTATTGAAGGACTACGATATGCAGATTCAGTATCACCCGGGCAAGGCCAACTCAGTGGCCGATGCACTAAGCAGGAAGTCAATGGGAAGTTTGGCGTGCTTAACAATGATCACAGTGGAGCCGACTATCATCGAAGAAGTGAAAGCGAAGCAAATGGAGGATCAATTCCTGAAGAGGGTAGCCGAGGAGATTATCACCAGGCCGAGGTCAGGTTACACCTTTGAGAACGGAGTGCTTAAGTTTGGAGGAAGGTTATGTGTAGCCGACGTCCCTGAGTTGAAAAGAAGGATTTTACAAGAGTCTCATGGTTCCAGAATTGCCATCCATCCAGGAAACACTAAGATGTACCACGATGTAAAGCAGACCTTTTGGTGGCCGAACATGAAGAAAGACATAGCCGAGTTTGTATCCCAATGTTTGCATTGTCAACAAGTGAAGGCAGAACATCAGAGACCAGCAGGACTTCTTCAACCTTTGTCAATTCCTAAATGGAAATGGGAACATATCTCCATGGACTTTGTAATAGGTTTGCCGAGGACACAGAAGGGAATGGATTCGATTTGGGTCATAATTGACAGATTAACTAAGTCAGCTCACTTCTTGCCTGTTCAGACTACATTCAATGCCGACCGACTAGCTGTATTGTATATGAATGAGATTGTGAGACTTCATGGGGTGCCGATGTCTATTGTTTCAGACCGAGATTCGAAGTTTGTTTGTAGATTTTGGCAGAGTTTACAAAGAGCCTTGGGAACCGAGTTAAAGTTCAGCACAGCTTTCCACCCCCAAACCGATGGGCAAACAGAAAGAACAATTCAGACACTTGAGGACATGCTTAGGCTTTGTGTACTAGATTTCAAGGGAAGTTGGGAAGCACATTTACCGTTAGTAGAATTCTCTTACAACAACAGTCATCAAGCTAGCATTGGCATGGCACCATACGAAGCTTTGTATGGAAGGAAGTGCAGATCACCGATATGTTGGACTGAGGTAGGAGATAAAGTTTTGATCGGCCCCGAACTGATTCAAGTGACAACCGAGAAGATTAAGCTCATTCGACAAAGGATCAGAACTGCCCAAAGTCGGCAGAAGAGCTATGCCGACCAGAGGAGAAGAGAATTGGAATTTGAAGTTGGGGACCATGTATTCTTGAAGGTTTCACCCATGAAAGGAGTTTTCAGATTTGGGAAGAAAGGTAAGTTAGCACCTCGTTACATCGGGCCATTTGAAATTCTTGAGAAAATTAACACGACTGCCTACAGACTTGCTCTACCACCAGAATTAAGCCAAGTACACAATGTGTTTCATATCTCGATGTTGAGAAAGTATATTCGGGATCCCCAGCACGTGATTAGTCATTTTGGGATTGTGGTTGATGAAGAATTAAGCTATGAAGAGAAGCCGATGAGAATTCTTGACAGACAAGTGAAACAGCTAAGGAACAAATCTATAGTGATGGTGAAAATTGAGTGGAAGGAACACTTCGGCAAGGATGCCACGTGGGAAATGGAAGAAGAGATGAAAGTTCAATATCCTGAGTTATTTTCAGAACAAGGTAACTCAAGTTTGGGGACCAAACTTCTTTAAGGAGGGTAGGATGTAGTGACCCTCACACTACCTTAACTGTACTCATATGCATTTTACATGATCTTGCCTTGATTAAGCTTGCATTTTAAATCTTGACTTGTCTTGCATAAGTTCTACTTGAATGCTATGTTCTTTGGTGGTGTGTGTTTGTGTTCAGCCGAGGTTACCTTAAGCCTAGGTTGTCCCTTTAACACCCTTACACTTAGAACTACCTTGGGTTTTCTCTTGTTGACCTCTATCTTTGTCCTGGCATATTGGCCGAGATGATTATCATCTGGGCGAGGTGTGTATCGCCGAGGCGAGATGTGTATTGTCTAGGCGAGATGTCATCTTTGCACCGAGGTGATCTTGTCGAGTGGTATAACCTAGACCGAGGTGTGGCACATCTAGGCCAAGGTGTGGCAGCTTAGTCAAGTGTTGACCTTCCTAGCCGAGATCATCGCTTTCTTAATCGTCAAGTTTTGCTCTTAGCGAGGTCATTGTCCCTTGCTGCCGAAGTCTTGTTGTTAGCCGATGTCATTACTCGCCGGAGCCCCTTGTCACTTAGCTTGTTGAACACACTTTGTCAGAGACTTGTCTTGTCCATCAGTCACCTTTTGAATAGAACCAACCAATCCTTGCCACGTGTCCGAATAGAGGTTAAATCAGCCGGCAAGCCTAGAAATGTCTCATTTTGTATCATACCTTGTTCTTGAGGAGAGAGAAGCTCTAGGAAAAGTTCTAGAGTGAGAAAGTAGATTGCAAGCTTGATCTTTGGTGTTTGATCCGTTGAGTTCGTGAACTAAGGTTAGAATCTTTACCTCCTCTTGTTGTTCTTATTGATTACATAGCTACATTGCATGATTGAGTTGTCTTGCATGCCATACATCGATTTAAAGTTGGTTTTAGAAAGAGAAAGCTAATGTTCATGAGTTCTTGAAGAAAAGCCTCATTTGATCCGAAAGTTTGCAACAAGTTATATGCATTTGTGTTTGTTTCACCAAGATCTTCTAGTATGGGTGCCCAGGTCCATGTTTTCAAACTCATAGCATGAAATCTCTGATTTTGGTAAATAATAAGTTATGATCCTTGCATTTCATTTCATGTTCTCCATGATCATATTCTTGATGTTCTTGAGCAGAGGGAAACTCAGGTTTTCCCGACTTCAATTATCCTTGAATGTGGCCTCGGAACCTCACCTCGGCGGAGAGGTGTGGAACCTCGGCCTAGACCTGGTTAGGTGCCCAGCATGTTTTCCAAAATAAGAAACAGTGTTTGTTTTGGTTTGACTTAGTCTTGGAGCATGCCGAGATCATTTGCTTGCATGTGAAACTTGTTTGAAAGTGTATTCAGTGAACTTGCCATGTATTTGTAGGACTTGGACTTGCCTTGACCCCGACGTCCGAAGAACTATGTGAGTGGCATTTTGATAAAGCTATGTTACAGTGTTTTGATAAAAGCCTTGTTTTATCTTTGTTTGGTAAAGTATTTGTAAGCATGAATGATTATCCCTATTTGCAAAAGTACTATATCTTATTTGATGACATTCTTGGGAGTCCGTATGTGCCAGGGGACTTTAAGCATTTGTGGCACCAGTCCGTACGTGCTAGGGGACTATAAGCACTTGTAGCACAAAGTTTGGGAGTCCGTATGTGCCAGGGGACTTTAAGCATTTGTGGCACTAGTCCGTACGTGCCAGGGGACTTTAAGCATTTGTGGCACTAGGTCCGTACGTGCTAGGGGACTATAAGCATTTGTAGCACATTCTTGTCTTGCCTTGCCACTGACGGTTTTACCGCGTGGGTTTGCTTGTTCGGAATGTCATCTATCTTGTATTATATTGATGTTAATGAACATCCCTTGAAGCTTTGAAAGGTTTGAAAGACAGACTTGATGTGTACTATGTATTGTTTTGTTAAAGGCCTCGGATGTCATTCATATAAACCCTTTATTGTTTATGCCATTCACTGAGTATCCAAGCTCACCCTCTCTATATATATGTAGGTGATGAGCAGGTCGGCGATGACGCCTAGCTGTGCTTAGCCGACGTATTTTTGCCGATGTGTTTTGCTGATTCCTTTTGCCGATGTGTTTTTGGATTCGTGTTTTGCAGCATCTTGAAGATTATGCTTCTTGGTTATTTTATTGTATTTTGTATTTGTCGGCCGAGAAGCCTTTTGGTCAAGATGTAATTTTTATACCTCATTATTTTTGTACTAAGGCTACTATTAGATGTTTGTCATTTCATTTAATTTAAGCACTGCTCTTATGGACTACTTCACCTTTGTTTATCGCTTCCGCATTTGTGAGCCCCATATATTTACTCTGATTTGTGTGTGTATTCTTGTAAGTGGCCTTTGGCAATCCAGAATTACTGGCCATCATGGCACCATTCTTCTAGGGGCGGAATGGGGTCGTGACACCAAATGTCTGAAATTTCTTGTTCAGGATCCTATTACTTATGGGGAAAAGTATGCTAGAATTGCCCTTTACCCTGCTTCCTTTGCTTACTATTTTACTTTCTTTTATCAACTCCCCATTTCTCCATCTGCCTCTTTCTTCTATCCTTTTGAAGCCAATAAAGGACCAACCTGGCTGCAAGCTTTCCTGGCTGATAAAGAATGCTCCACTTCTCCTCACAAAGACATGTGGGCTTCTATATTACTACCAAGGGAATTGTTCATTGGTAGTTTACACCCTCGAGCCTACAAATGCATATCTGAAGTGTACTGCCCTTCTCAATTTGCCAGACAATTTGGACTCACTCAAGGAATACCAGTTCCTCTTTGCAGTCTCTCGAATGTCCATCTTACTGCCAGAGATTTGAGAATATCCAAATCCAGACTAGAGACGGCAATTCTCAAACTACTGAAAGAATCGAATGAGTTCCAATTTGTCCCCTTTCTTCCATATGGCTCAGTCTTAAAAAGATTCCAAAACTGGTGGACTGTCAATATGGAAGTGCGCCTATCTGAGCATCCCCATGACTTGCTGGTAGGACTGGGAGTGCCTTCGAAGGCTAAACCAACGACATCTAAGGACACTCCTCCTCTTCACGTGGCTGCCACGACTAATGCTACAACTTCATCCCCTCCAGCTAGAGTTACTAGAGCTGCTTCGAAGAAGGGTAAATGTTTTTGGACTTCTCCTTTTCCTTTCTTTTGAATTTTTTGTTCCTTCCCTTTACACGTTTGTTCTTTGGTGCAGGACCCCCACACGAGGAATCTCCCAAAAGAATTGAAACTTTAGTTTCTCAAAAAGAAACAACAACAACAAAAACAAAAAAGGAAACTAATCCTCCCTCCCGAGGAATCCGAATCCTTGAGAGAAGAAGAGGTTGAACAAGAACCAGAAGTGTCTCTGCAGAGATCAAAGAAACAAAAAGTAATTGCCTCCCTTCCTGATGCCTCCCTTTCTGATACAATTAAGCATCCTTCTTTCGAGACACCCACTATAGTAATGGAGAAAGCATTTACCTCTGAAAAACCTGAAACCCGAATTGAAGAGGGGGAGATTGAAAAAGAACCAGTAATACCACTGCCAAGGAGGAAGAGAAAGAAGATGACTGTTTCTGCTGCTGACTTGGTGGAAGATCCGATTCATGAAACCACTGCCAAGGCAGTAGAACAGGAACATTCCAAAGCAATAATCGCGTTTTGAGAGGGCCGAGAAGAGACGGCACCAACAAATTTTAAGAGAGTAGGCTGCTGCTGTTGATGCTTTGCAAAGGGAAACAGCGAGAAAACAACAAAATGCCGCACATTATTCCCTCCGCCGCTCTCTTATCGGTGCGATTTACGAAACAAGTAATTTCTTTCACACTTCCTTTGTTTTCCTTTTATCAACTTTTATCTTGAATTCTAACCATCTTTTATATTCCTTCCTCTTCTGACAACTATCTGCATTCATCTTTCGGCTAGACCTCCTCATCTTGATTGAAGTTAACCAAACGCAACATGGGAAAACCATCCAAACCATACTCTTCAAGCCTATATTTGGCACATTTTCTTTGAGTCCAAACATCCTGCAAGATCTCTTTTCCTTGGCTTAGAGCCATTTCTTCCTTTTTGGCCTTCAATCCACCTCGGCCCATTCCTTCTTGAGCCTTACCCTTCCTTCTTCCAAGGATATTTCATTTGTTACTCCAATCCTAATGGCAATTGATTCTTCCATGAGAGGATCTTTGGTAGTTCCCCAATTCATGGTTCACTACCTATGCCTATTTCGACCCCTCTTCACTTGATTCATTGGTGGCTAAGACTATAGAAGCCGCCAAAGACGCTCCATCCATTTCTCCCATCCCCATGCAACCCTCGTGTCTTTCACCACGTATTTTCTATGCCCTTCATGTCTAGGGACAGTAGACATCTTGAAGGAAGACTTGCTAGTCTTTTGATGTACCTTCTACATCTCCAACATTCATTCTTTGAATGAGCCATTAGTCTTGGTGACTCCTTATTGGAGATTTTTGAGAATTCTTCCTCCAAAGAACAAACCTTACGTGCCTTCAATAGACATAGATACATGTCTAGAACTGCTAAATTCCTTTTCGAGGATTCCTTTGAGGCTCTACAAAGGCCTACTATCGTAAATGGGTTCCTTGGTGTTGTAACATTCTTTGAGCGATGCCGCTTGAATGTCTCAAGTCATCTATCTCAGCTGACCACCATCGATTTTTACCTCAACATTTGTCAAAATTTGCTAAGGTTGCGGATGAAAGCCGACTAGGGATCGAGTTTTGTCTCTCAAGTGCATACCAAGGTATCGAACTCAAGGAACAACATTCCTCGATTCCAAGTTTCGACTCAAGCTGTTAGAGAAGAAGGCCCAATCGGAGGAGGAATTAGCTGCAATAAACCGAGCCTTGGGTCGAATCGACACCAAATTGCGGATCACTAACCAAGAGTTGGTGATCGTAAAAGGGACATGGCTCTGACTATAGAACTATTCCCATTACTTAGCAATAGGAAATCCGTTGTACAAAAACAATTAAGACATTGTAATGACTTGGGCCAATCTATGGCATAATGTATTTAATTCTTTATGAAAGAACAAGTTTTGTCTATCCTTTGAGTAGTCTCATGTTTTTGTATTCAATGATTATTCCATTCCTTGTGTTTCCCAAATAGTTGGAAAATAAGGCTTCAAATATCCGCCATTAATCTTTTTGGGATGTACATAACCATTCAAATTTCTTAAATGGTATGCCCCAAAGGCAAACCTCTTTGAACTTGATATGGTCCTTCCCAATTAGGTGACCATTTGCCAAACTTATGGCTTTTAATCCCTATTGGGAGTATTGTTTTCCATACCAAATCACCTTCATCAAAGCCAATATGTTTGACTTTCTTGTTATAATTCTTGGTCGCTTTCTTCTTTTGGAAAAGAATGCTATTTAACGCCAAAATCCTCGCTTCATCTATGTCTTCCAATTCCAAGCACATGTTCTGATGATATTGCTCAGGTTCTAATTGATCTTGACATCTTACCCTCAGAGATTTAACATTAATTTCCACAGGTAACACTGCATCATGCCCGTATACTAAGGCATAAGGGGTGACTCTTGTGCTCGACCTTGGGGAAGTTCTGTAAGCCCATAAAACATCCAACAATAGGTTATGCCAATCCCTAGGATTATCTTCTACCATCTTTTGTATTCCTTTTTTCAAAGATTTATTAGATGATTCAAATTTTGACCATTGGCCTGCATAATAGGGAGTGGAATTAATAAGGCTAATCCCAAACTCTGCCACAAAGGATTTCACCATTTTCCCATCAAACACAGTTCCATTATCAACTGTTATGGTTTGTGGAATGCCAAACCTATGGATCAAATCTTTAATGAACCCAATGACCTCTGTCTGGTCTCTGACCTTATATGGCTTGGCCGACCCATTTAGTGAAGTAGTCAAGAGCCACTAGAATGAAACAATGATGTTTCGAAGAAGGTGGATGAATTTTACCTATCATGTCCATAGCCCATCCTCTGAATGGCCAAGGCTTCACTACTGCATGTAGGTCAGTTATGGGCACATGTCTTATTGTACCATGTTTTTGGCATGCCTGGCAACCTTTTGCATATTCTATGCAATCTTTAAGAATAGTTGGCCAATAATAGGAATGCCTTCGAAGCAACCACCTCATCTTTACACCAGGCTGATGAGCACCACAAATGCCTTCGTGAACCTCAGCCATAGCTGTTAATGCTTCTTTTGGACCCAAACACTCCAACAATAAGCCATCTCCTCCCCTTTTGTATAAAGCATTATCATATACTATGTATTGCATAGACTGCAATTTGATTTTTCTGCTAGCTTTTGAAGATGGACCACCAAATCGCATAATTGGATGCCTCCAACTCGCTCTTGTGAGTCATTATGATTGACTTCCAAGATCACATTCCTTTTATTCAAAGGTTGTATTAGTCTCTGATATGTTGTTTGGCTTATATCCCTTTGGGTATTATCCCTTCTCTTGAAGTTTGAAGCTTTTTGGGCCACATCATTTGCTCTACTGTTCAAGAATCTTGGAACATAGGTTACATTTGCTATTTGTAACCGAGAAAGGTATGTAATGCAACAACATAATATGGTAGGATGCTTATGCTTTGACACTTGAAAATCCCTTTTACTTGGTTAACAACCAATTGAGAGTCTCCAAATATGTCAACTGCATATACTTGTAACCCAATAAGGATTTCTAGTCCTACTATTAAGGCTTCATATTCACTCGATTATTGGAACAACTAGCTTCATCCACTCAAACCATGTGTGGTTTCTACCCTTGTGGAGACTTAATCACAATACCAATTCCAATTAATCCATTGGCTTTAGATCCATCAAACCACATTTGCCAAGGTTCAACACTAGCCATACCAAGTTCCATTACCTCTTGGTTCTCTGTTTGAGATGGATGATCTGCTAAAAAATTGGCTAATACTTGCCCTTTTACTGCCCTTTGAGGGACATATTCTAAATGAAATTCCGATAAGGCTAATATCCATTTGCCAATTCTTCCCCTCAACATAGGTCTAGATAACATGTATTTAACCAAATCTGTGGTTGCAATTACCAAGACAGGTTGTAGGTAAAAGATAATATCTTAATTTCATTGCAAAGAAAATACAAAGCAAGACACACTTTTCAACAAATTGAGTATTTACATTCACAAGAATTTAAAACCTACTAAGGTAATAAACACTTTGTTCCTTGCCTTCTTCATTGTCTTGGGCCAAGAAAGCTCCCAATGAATCTTCTGCCGCTATGTATAACTTCAAGGGCTTATTTCGCTTTTGGTGGCATCAAGATCGAGGATTGGCCAAGTAGGCTTTGATACCTTCGAAAGCGCTTTGATGCTCTGCTGTCCACACAAATTCCTCTTCATCTTTCAAATTTTAACAAGGAAGAGAATACTTTAGTTTTCCTGCGGTGTTAGAAATAAACCTTCAAGAAAATTAACTTCGCCCAAGGAACCTTTGTAATTCTTTCTTACTTGATGGAGGCCTAGCTTCAATGATGGCTTTGGCTTTATTCTCGATCAATCAGTATTCCTTTCTTGTGCACCACATAACCCAAGAAATTTCGGATGACACACCAAAAGCACATTTAAGAGGGTTGAGTTTCAACTTGAACTTCCTCATTCTTTCAAAAGTCGCTTCTAAATGAAGCAAGTGCTTCTCCATGGATCGATTTTACCACGATGTCATCAATATAACATTCTAGATACCCTCCAATAAGGTCATGAAAGATGGTGTTCATAGCCCTCTCGACACGTAGCTCCAGCGTTTTGCACCAAATGGCATCTTAACCCATTGAAGGTGCCAATATTACGGTGACATCTGAATCTTTGTCTTGTGGATGTCTTCCTCTGCAATGCATATTTGATTATAACCAGAGTGGCCATCCATCATTGACAAAACTTGATGCCCTCACGAATCGCCCACCAACAGATCCACTATAGGCATAGGATATTCATCTTTAGGAGTTGCTAGGTTTAAGTTCTGAAATCGATACATACCCTCATTTTGCCATTTTTCTTAACTACAGCACAATATTAGATAGCCATTCAACATACCGTCATCCTAATAAAGTCCGCCTTTAAGTAGTCTAAGAATTTCTTCCTTGACCTTCAATCACATCTGACTCATCCTTCTTGGTTTCGCTTTGTATGGCTTAAAATTAGGCTTTAAAGGGAGCCTATGTTCCACCAATGATCTATCCAATCTGGTAGTTCATTATAGGACCATGCAAAACAATCTTTGTATTTCTTTAAAACAACCAACAACCGGTCTCGCCCGGAGCATTCAAGGTACTTATATAAGTGGGTCGCCGCACGTAACCTTCTCCTAAATTCACTTCTTCTAAGGGGTCCTGTCGAGAATTCATTGAAGCTTTCTTTGGTTTCTTCAACCTTCAAGCAATCTTTTCACCTTGTTCTCGCCTCTAGGTTCTCTATTTCGACATCTCTACCTTCTTCCTCATAGACAAAATCATCCATAAGGCGTCTTCTTCTTGTATTTCTGGACTCTTGTTTCAATGTCCAATGCACAATACTTCCCAAAGGTCAAACTCGACTGTTGTTGTTCTTGTTTACTGACCAATTGTCATGGCTTCTCTCTCTTGTTTCGTACTTCCGGACTATTGCATTTACATCCAATGATGAGAATTTAATCAAAGCCAATGAATTGGCTTCGTTCTTCACTTCTTTGCCTATAACCAGGCATCGTTGTCATCTTTCACGGCAACTTCTTCATCAGCACTTTCCTGGACTAAGTGCTTTAGATGTGTAACTTCCTCATCAGGCGTCACTTCCGCTGAGCCATCAGCTTTTCTCAATATACTGAGTGGAGTTACCCTTCAATATATAGTTTGGCCTCTGCTAAATCCGCACAAAGCTATGAAAGGTTGAGGATGCGTGATCAATCTCCTCTCGCTCTCCATTACCCGAGCCATCATGATCTTACGATGCAAAGAGGAAGGTACACACTTGTTGGTGTGAATCCAGTCCTTCCAAGTAAGGCATTATACTTAGCATTGCTATCGATCACGAAGAATCTTGTCATACAATCCTCGGTTCCCACACTCAAATTGATAGGCGTAATACCTTGGGCCATCTCTTATCTCCAAAGAAACCAAAGAATAGTTGTCTTGGTTGGGATCAACCTTGGATTTTTCTTCCCTAATTTCTTCAAAGAAGATTTCGGCAATAAATTAACCGCCCCATTGTCTACTAGGACTCGGTTTAATCAGATACCATCAAAGAAAGCCTTAATGTACAAAGGCTTGACATGTTGGGTCATGGAATTCGAGGGGTATTCAAAAGGATATGAGAGGTTGATGCTCACCTCTTCCTCACTTTCGACTCAACTTCCATAGGAATAGCCATTTCCGAGCATCTGAACCATGCTCACTTGTGATTCCTCACTAGAAACAGAATTGGATCCATGTCTTGGTCCTCCGATCCTCACCGAAATTCATGAGGTAGTATATGTACCATGTTAACTGATACAGGTGGGAATGAGCCAAACTGGATGGCTGGTTGTACCTTCTTCCCCTCTTGACTACCTTGTTCAGTATCTTCAGCAGCGTCCTCCATGCTGCATTCTGGTACTTCATTGATGACTGATCCCTTCGAAGGATCCTTCTCAACTAAACTTTCAGTCAGAAATGTTTGTTCAGCCATAAAGGCTTCGAACATTTCTTCTTCTGCCATTTCCTTCTTTTGGCTCATGCCAATTTCTTCTTCTATTTCACTATCACTTTCCATCAGAGCCTTCTCCAATCCTGCCAAACTGGACTTTTCCCTGGCCTTTAGTTCAGAATGAACTTGGGCCAATTGTTCTCGCTACAAACCACTTTACTTTGCGTCGGTTTTGGAACATGGTCCGACTTTGAAGCTTTCTTTCTTCCGTCTTGACATGTGAAGAACTCTTCACTCTCTTTCAGATTTTGCTCAGATCGGGTGTACTGCTATTTGAATTTTCCTCCTTTGTGATCTGAAATAACCGAACCATACTTGGCTCCTTTGTCTTTGGGTGCTTCAAAGAATACCCAGCTTGTTTGGGGCCACCAAAGGAGGTTTGACCATTCTGCCTGTGATTCCAACATCTCTCCTGTCAGGCAATTCCCTAGGTTTGTTTTGCATTACAAACCAATCTGGGACTCCAGGCACCCAAGAGCTTACTGATTCAGACGTTGAATCACCCTTTTCCACCTTCGAAGCTATCTTCGAAACTGGCCATGGAGGTAAGTGCTTGGTTCTGGTCTCTTGTTTCGAGCTTGATTCTGGCCTTTGTTTGAAATGGCCATTTTCTGTTCTGTGTGAAGTTGATCTGGGGGGCCAATCTCTGGCTTTAGTCCCATAACCTGAACTCCTCTCTAATCTTCTTTCAGAATGTCTACTCTCCATTTTATAGTAGCTAAGTGGCCTAGACTCATACAAGGGCCTTTTGCCTTTAGTATTCATTCATCAATCGCAGCTCAACCACCACCGGTCGTTGTTCATCACTAGCCTGCACGGCCTTTTGTTGTAAGCGTTGGTTGTTCTAGGACGTCTCAACATCCTTATAGTATTGCTTCCCATCAATTGGAAGCCCTTCAACCATTTGTAGCTTAGTCTACACCTTGGACACATCATTTGCATTACAGCTGCTTCCAAGGAATCGTCGTCCAGTATTTCTTCATCAGAATGTTCCTTCTGATGTGAGAGACTCTGACCAACAACTGGTGAACTCTTGGTCTCTTTCTTGGCAAATTACGGTTGGCAATATGCATTTGCACATTGTCTTCTTCCAATTCCTGCAGAGATAGATTCTGAAAATTTGGAACAACCACATTAGCAGCGCTTTCTCCAACTTCTGGAAACGGGTTACTGTCAATTCCCATGGCTTTCTCTGTTTTGTTTGGGAACTTCAGGCTTCCTTTCCGGATTTGCTCTTGGATCCTGTCTCGAAAAACAATGCAGTTTTTAGTTGAGTGAGACCAAGAATTATGCCATTTACAATACACTTTCCCTTTAAGTTCATCAAGAGAAGGCAGTTTTACTCCTTTTGGTAACTTAAGGAAATTAGCTGCGAGCAAATGATCGAAAATGTCATCTGCTTTTGTTAAATCGAAAGAATACTTTCTGTGAAAGTCTTTCTTCTTAAACTGTTGGTCGATAGTCGTATCCTTATGAATTAATGCTTCACAGATTACGGGTTCTTTGCCCACAATCTCTGCTGCATCAATCTCGTAATTGGGATCTTTATAGTATGTCTTATATGAAGCATTGTTTCGATCTTGTTCTTCCTCCAATAATGCTTCATATCGTGACACCTTATAGGTTAATTCGACCAAATCCCTGAATTCAATTGAATCAAACTTCTTTCGAAGCCTGAACTCTAAACCGTTTTGAGCCAATCGTACAAATTTCGCTCGAAGGATGACTCTACATTTATTTCGAGCCCTTTTAAATCTTGCAATGAATTGAGTAGCCTTTTCTTCGCCTTTGACTCAATCTTGCCAAATCGCCATGGATACTTCAGCTCGATTGGAAAAATTGGGCATGAAATGCCTCTTCCATCTGTTCAAGTTTGAATGGAGCCAGTGTAAGGTTGATATACCATACAAACGCTCCCGCTTAGAGAGTTTGGAAATAATCTCAATTTTATGTAGTCATGATTAGCGAATTCACCACACCGAAAGCAAATAATCTAGCAATATGCTCTCATGTTGATTGATTTCGGTTCCATAGAATAGGGTGAAATCTGGTATTCTAAACCCTCTTGGGTATTCATGTACCCTATCAACCCACTCTGGATATGGTTTTCTGTATACAGGAGTTTGGACCCCCCGAGCCATTGGTCCACATAGCTCCCTAACAATATCAACAATTTGGTCCCTAGGGACCATATTTTGGGCTTGCTGAACCACTACTGGAGGAGCAAACACAGGGTTCGGTGGAACTTGTGCCTGTGGTCCTCTTGGTCCATACAATGGTACATTTGGGACTGGTTGTCCCTGTGGTGCAGGTTGCTGTTGGGGAAATGGATAACCCCTTTGAGCCTGTCCTGCTAAAGGACCTGTGAAAGGTGTTGGAATAGGTATTGTGTCCCTTCCATTTGTAGGCAAACCCTCCAACCCCCCAGGTATAAATTCAAATAAAGGATTATTATAACCCCTGGGGCCAGGTATGGCTTCGAACATGGGATTTGCCACCATTCTTATGCCAGTTTCTTGTACTTGGCTAGATCTGCCAACTGGTATGGCTTCACTATTGAGTATTGTGGTATTTTGGCCTACTACAGGCCTCGAAATGGGTTCGTACCAAGACTGAGGTGATGGTCTTTCATAGTTTTGAGTACTAGTCTGACCATTAACCTGTCCATTAACTTGCATAGGCTGTTTTTCTCTAGCCAATCTTTGTTGATGAACATTTAAAATTTCCTCTGTATGTCTTGTATTTGTTGGTTGGTGGTTGTTCATTCGATCCAAAAAGGATGTTGCCCACCTTTCCATTGTGTTCATTAGCTGTTGTCCCATAGCATCTACCAAGCCATCCCATGGATTTGTTGGCTGAGAAGATGGAATGGTGGATGGTCCAATTCCTTGGTTTCGTCCAATATTATGAACATTTGGTTCTTGTCCAGAAGTACTGGTCTGTTCGACCAAAGGTTCTGATAACATAGGAGTTTCCACAGAGTGAGTTACCACATTCTCCTCTGGATTAGGTATTTCTACCTCTCCTTCTACGCCTTCTTCTAAGCGTTCATTTTCTCCTTGTCGTCTTCGTCTAGCCATTTTTATTTAGTCCCACTGGGCGTGCCAAAAATATATGTTGGCTTTTTGGCTTTTCAAAGGGTAAATTTGTAAATGCGAGCGTGCCAGCAAGGATCAATCAGTCCTTACAGAAATTATAATTGCCAATCAATTATCAGGCGACTATGTTTTAGTTCTTTCAAATTTCAATGAAGAGGACTTTTACTGGTGGCTCGACTTTTAGGAGAAATTAAGAGAAATGACAAGTAATATTAAGAGCAATTGAAGTATTTCATTAACATAAACACTTACAATTGTCCAAACTCAGCCTTGAGGAAGTTTACAGCAACGGTTTACTTGAATCTACTTGAAAACTACTCCTATGAATTGAAGTACAGTGCAGGTATTTAAAGAACAAGTATTTAAAGTACAGGAAAGGTAAAACTGGAAAGGAAAAATACGAAGTAAAACTGGTTTATATGATCTGAGTCTGGGCCCTTTTCTGGGAACTTCCCTGCTATTTATACTTGTTAGGGATGACCTTCGAACTACACTTCGAACCGTCGAACTGCTCCTCCATGATCGCTGATCACGTTACCTTAGAAATAGTTCCACTATGCCATCACTTGCAGTTGGACTTCCCTCCTGTTTCTGAATTTGAATAAAGGTAACCGTTGAAGCCACGTCACCTTGTATCTCACTCCTGATCTAGTGCTACTCAGACCACTTGAGAACCAATACTTATTGCCACGTGTACGATTGAGATTTAAGATTAAAATCATCTTCCAATAATACCCTCATTCTGCCACGTGTCGAATTGTAATTGGCTTTTACAAAATATGTAGCCAACAGTATTGTAGTCATTTTACTTTTATGTATCATGTATCATGTATCGTATCGTGTATCGTAAGATACAATAACATATATTAATATAGAATAAAAAAATAAATATTTTCATATAATAAATAAATATATTACAAATACAAGCTACTAAATCATATAGGCTTCGTTTGGGAAGCCAAGTTTGGAGTTTTTTTTAGCTATTTTATCCACAAAAAATAAAATAGGCTTTTTAGCTCAATAATACAAAATATCACATCCAACTCATAATCATTACATTCTTTCTCTCACAAAAAAGTCAAAAAAACCAAAAGACATTCCCAAATGAAACTTTTTAATCCCAGGCTAAAATAACCAAAAAGGCCAAAAATCCAACCCACTTCTCAAACGAACCCATAATCAATGATCAAATTGGTCAGTAAGGTATATATAAATTCAATCAAATTAGATTCATGATAGTAATTTACTTTCTTGTAGCAAAAAGAGTATGAGAGTCAATTTTTCTTGCCAGTTTATTTGAATTTGGGTATTGAATTTTTTGATAATACAGTTCATAACTGTTTAATGAGTGTCAACTATGTGATTGATCGTGAAAAAAATTAGTTAATAGGGCCGAAGGTGGAGAAGAATGTAAAAGTTAATTAATCTTGCGATACAAGTTAAATCGCAATACGTTACGGAATCATATGATACAAAAACATATCTCATGATTCAAGTTACCAACAATATGAGTCTCGGATACGTATCTTTTTCCATACAATACGATATGTATCGTATAATACGTATCGCGTATCTTACGATTTTGACAACACTGGTGACAACAACAGTGGCGACGGGGAAAGGGCTGGCGGTGGGGAAGGAAACTCGGAGAGGGGCTGAGTAAGGGAGGGTTGGCCAGCGAATGACAAGGGGGAGGCAGGGTTGGCCGTCGCCAAAATGGTGGAAAGGGATGAGGAAGAAGAGAGGGAGAAGAGTTTAGGATTTCTATTTTTTTTTTCTTTTAACAAAATCACGTTTTTCTAATTTAGGAAACTTGTAAAGAAAGAAACTGTAGGGAATCCGAACTCACTACTCACCCAAAAAATTCACCACTACCAATCATCTCAATGTACACGTTTTCTTTCTAGTTCTGTGTAGTTTTAAAAAATAAAAGAAAATGTCAAAGATCTCAAAACAAAGTTATTCACTGTGTTTGGTTTGAGTTTTCTAGATTAAGTTTTTTGAAAATTGAGTTTTTTTATTTTCGTATTCTTTTGTTTTTACTGAATTTTTTAAAATTTTAAACATTTTTTGTACTTTTTTAGATGCACCTTAATTAGAGGTATCTAAAAAGTAAAAAATTTGTGAAAAAATATTTTTAAAAATTAATAAATACGTAGAAATACAAAAAAATGTACTGAATTCTTGTTTTTTTTTTTTGTATTTTTGGCATTTAGTGAATTTTTAAAAGATTTTTTTTAGAATTTTTTTACTTTTTAGATGTATTTATGTTAGGTGTGTTTAAAAAGTAAAAAAATTGCTTAAAATATTAAAAAAATTTAGTAAAAACAAAAAAATACGAAAAATAATAAAGTAGAATTTTCTGAAAAGTGTTTTGGAAAACAAGTAACCAAGCACAGTGAATATTATGTGGGATACACATGAGTGTGAATCTCACACACTATGTGAGTGTTTGACAAAAAAAATTGATAATTTTCTTGGAATTCCTAACATTTTTCAAATATATATATATATATATATATAAGTTTAATATTGTAGCCTTGTAGGTGCAATATAATGAGTAGTTATTGAATTAAACAATTATATGATATAAAATTGTCATTGTAATTATTAAAATACTCTTCTTTCTGGTAGTTTGGTTTAACAGAGATGGATGGATGGATGGATAGTTGAGACTGAGACAAATTAAAAATTAAAAAAAAAATCAAAAATTCAAAATTCAAAATTTAATTTATTATAATGGTCAAAATTTGAATATATATATTATTAATTTTATCTTCAACTTATTATGGTCCTCAAATTGAACTAAGAATGAAGGGTTTCTATTAGGAAGATATAGAAAATGACTAGCGGTTGGTACAAGCGATACTTATACAATTTAAATAAATAAAAATAAAATAAAATATTTATTATTTATTGTGTGTCATTTAAGTGATAATGGTATTTAATTCAAAAAAACAAAAAGTGGTAAGGGTTTTATTCAATAGACTCAAGGTTCAAGGTTTGAGTCATCCTCCTCCCATTTATCTTTTTTTTTTTTTTTTTTTTTTTTAAGTAAAAAAATTAAGAGCATGTGGCATAAGGAGAAATATAGATAGATATTCTCTTATCATCTAAGTAGGAGTGTAAACAATTTGGTTTGGTTAAAATTGAGGGAAAATTTAATACCGAACCGAATTTTTTAGTTTTGTGAGTTAAGAAACTGAGACCAATTGCATAATACGGTTCAATTTTATTTATTTTTTTAATTTTTTGTAGAGAAAGAATTTTCATAAAATTTTAAAAGGTTTTATAAAAAATTGGTAAAGTCTCTATTGAAAATAAATGAAAAAAATTAATGAGAGTTCTATAAATACTTTCCTCTCTAATTTTTTTACAAAACGTACATTATTAATTACTTATATACTAATGTTCAAAGAATTAAAATAAAAAGTATTTAAACGAAATATTTTGATTGGTATAGCTTGTATCGTTATAAAAATAAACCACAAGTTATGAAAACAAAGCGAAAATTAAAATCTTAGACGATCTTAAACGGTCAGTTCAATTATTTCGTTTTTTTTTTACATTCCTACTTTTAATCTTTGGAAAAAAAAAAAAAAAAAAAAAAGTTTGAGATTATTGCCCCAAAAAATTTAAGATTAAACTTATGACCCCCATACTCAAAAAAAAAAAAAAAAAATGATTGAAGGTAGCATTTGAGATTCAATAGTTAAGAATAAAATATTTTAGACACTAAATGGATAAAAAAGAAGAAGAAGAAGAAGAAGAAGAAGAAGAAGAAGAGAGATTGAATGAGAAAAGAAAATAGACTGAATGAGAAGATGGAAAAATTAAATAATTCAAAAATAAAAATAAATAATTGAATAATATGTTGTTCTGTATCCATTCCACGTTTTCCTATTTTTTCATAATGAGTTGGAGAGAATCATTTCAATTTGAATGCAAATATTCCTCCTTTGTTTTCTCTGCGTCCTCGTTTTCTTCTTAGCCTTTCTCTGTGTCTATCTTTGTTCCTTGCAGATTTAAGTTCGTGTGTGTGTTTTTGGGCCTCAATTAAAATTAGGGGTGTAATTTAGACGGGCTCAACCCGAGCAACCTGAATCCAGTCCGAATTTTTTTAGAGCTTAGACAAAATATTTTCAAATATGTGACGTAGAACAAGTAGCCGAAGACTTCTTGAAACAATTGGACCAACAAAAAGCAAGAAAATGTCAATATGGTACGAACTTAAGCAAAAATTAAGAAACCCGAATTAAATTTAGACAAGCTTGGGGAAAAAGGTCAAACAATCCGAGCAACTCGAAACCCGAATTATACATATATAGATATATAAAAATATTAAATATACATATAAATTATTGGTCATTACATGATATTAAAGTAATTTAGATTATTAAATCATATTGAATACATATTACATATTATATATACAAATAACATAAAATTTTACTTTTTTTATTTTCACTCATAAATTATAAAAACTACTATAGCGGCATCTCTTTTACATTATATAAATTATTTGTTTTGATAGTATTAATAATTTTCTATATATATATAAAAAAATGTAAATAGAATCAAATTTTAATAATTTAATAATGTAGCTACAAAAAAAAATTTCATTTACAATTCGGGCAACTCGGGCAATTTTGGTTTAACTCGGGTCAGGCTTGGGCAAGAAACCTCGGGTTACAATTTGGGCCTGAGCCGGCCTGGGCAAGTCTCAGCACAACTTGGGTTGGGCTTGAACAATCTCTCAATCCGATCGAACCCGCCCAAGTTACACCACTAATTAAAACAATGTCATTTTAACAAACTCCAGAAAATATGAAAAGGATGGACTGTAGAGGACCCAAACGCTGCCTGTTGCTTAAGCGGTTGCTAATGCTCTTTCTTATTAATTTGGTCCTATGTTCCAACCGCCTCCTTTGAACGAATGAATCAATAAGTGATCGTGGTGAACTAATAGTTTGAATCAATTAATCAAAATAAGCCAGTTTTCAAGTTAAAATTGTTTTAGTCCTGTTCAAACCATCCTGGTGGCGCCTTAACCAGGGACTTTTCTACCTCTATTAGACTGGATAGAGTTTTCTTAACACACTATACTTTGATGTTGATATTGAAGTATAGATTAAAAATCCAAAATGACGACTCTATTATAAATTTTTTAAGTTAGTAAACTTTTCTTGGCATGCCACATTTTGGCTAATGAATGTTGAAGTGAGAATCACGGTATATTAAAAATGAATGATGTTAAAGTTAAAATGACCGTATAGATTAAAAATGAAAATAATATTAAAGTAAGAGTGACTTAATATATTAAGATTTTAAAATGACGGAATTAATATGAGTTTTGTAAATTGGGTGGAGTTTTCTTCACACGCCACACTTTGTTAATGATGTTAACGTATAAGTTAAAAATTCAAAACAATAATAGAATTTTTATGAATTTTGTAAATTGGGCAAAGTTTTCTTCACACACCACACTTTACTAATGATGTTAACGTAAAAGTTAAAAATTCAAAATAATGATGGAATTATTATGAATTTTTTGGGTTTGAAATGAAATTTCTTCAACCTTTCGGCTTGTTTTGAGAAATAGAATAAAAGCGAATTTATGATTTTTTTTAATTCTTTTTTTTTTAAAAAAATATAGTCCAAAAAAATTAAAAAATCCAAAAAAAAAAAAAATTTAACCGAGTGCCCAAAACAAGCCTTCATTTATCTAATGAACCTCTCTGGGGGGTTGTTGACTACAACAGCTACAAATATGTAACAACCCACATTTCATACCATAGTCATGTTCATGTGCATTCGCATAACCGTGCTTTGCTAAGTTAACATTCATGAATCTTGCTATGTTTTGTACGTATTTGATTTGCCTAAGTATATATATGTATGCTTTGTTCCTTCCTTGTATTGTTAAGCCTAGGTTGTGTTAAGCCTAAGTCATGTCAAGCCTTGTTATGATTAAGCTTAGATCATTACCAAGCCGAGGTCATCCTGAGCCTGTAGCTACTTTGGAATCTCTTTGTGTGACCTCCACCTTCGTCCGGACATATTGGCCGAGATGATTATCATCTGGGCCGAGGTGTGTATCGCCGAGGCCGAGATGTGTATTATCTGGGCCGAGATGTTATCCTTGTACCGAAGTGATCTTATCCTGGAGTGGTGTGACCTAGACCGAGGTGTGGCACATCTAGGCCAAGGTGTGGCACAGCTTAGTCAAGTGTTGTTCTTCCTAGCCGAGATCATTGTTCCTTGACTTGCCGAAGTTTTGTCCTTAGCCGAAGTCATTGTCCTTTGTTTGTCGATGCCTCGTCCCTTGCCGATGTCATTTCTTGCCGGAGTGTTTGCTGTGAAGCTTGTTAGATACGCTTTGTCAGAACCTTGTCTTGTCAATCAGTCGCCTTTGAGGAGAACCAACCAGCCGTTGCCACGTGGCCGAGCTGAGTGTTATATCAGCCGGCAGAGAGAGAAATGCATCATTTGTTGTGTTTTGTTCTAAGGAAGTAGAGAGAGAAGCTCTAGGAGGGGGAGAAGGAGTTCTAGAGAGGGAGTAGAGATCCAAGCTTGATCCCTAGAGATCAAACCGTTAGATTTGTGATCCAAGGTTAGATTCTTGATCTACTCATGTCGTTCTTTATGTTTATGTTATTGCATTGCATGATTGAATATGATTTGCAAGCCATGCATCGTTTTGAAGTTCGGTTTTAGAGGGAGAAAATGATATTCGAGTGTTCTTCAAGAAAAGTCATGTTTTGATCCGAAGGCTCATGTCAAGATTCATGTTTTCATGTTTGTTTTCATATGATCTTCAAGTATGGGTGCCCAGGTCCATGTTTTCGAACTCATAGCATGAAAACCCAGATTTTGTATAAGTAAATGATGATTTTGGCATTCATGTTCTTCATGTCTTCATGTTCATGTTCTTCACGGGTGGAAACCCAGATTTCCAGACTTAACTTCCCGAAGTGTAGTCACCGAGATCATTTGTATGTATGTAAGACTTGTTTTAAGAAGTATGTTCAGTAGACTTTGCCATGTGTTTGTAGGACTTGGACCTTGCTGTGATTCCAACGTCCCAAGAACTGTGAGTGGTACTTTTAATAAAGCTATGTCATCATGTTTTGAATAAGCTTTGTTTTACCTTGTTTTGAAAAGTATTTGTTAAGTATGAATGATTACCCCTATTTTGTATATCAAGTATAAGTTTCATGCAACAAGTATAAGCATTGTGTTGGAGCCCGTGGTGATGGGGACCTAAGCCCAATAACCCGGCCTACTAGTGATTTGTGTTGGAGCCCGTGGTGATGGGGACCTAAGCCCAATAACCCGGCCTACTAGTGATTTGTGTTGGAGCCCGTGGTGATGGGGACCTAAGCCCAATAACCCGGCCTACAAGTGAACCGTGAGGAGTCCGAGGTGAGGGGGATTAAGCCCAACAACCCGCCTAAAGCGACAAAGATCTCATGGCATAAGCAAGTTCAAGTATATGTTCTGTTTGGAATGTGATGACCGCAAGTATGTGTTTTGTATAAGTTATGCCAAGAATATGTTTTGTATGAGTTTTGCCAAGTACATGTTTTGAACAAGTTGTGATATATGTATTGCTTTGACAGGACCTCGGGAATCATTCATTTAACCCCTTTATTACTTGTACCATTCACTGAGTATTCAATACTCACCCTCTCTATATATATATGTAGGTTCCAAGCTAGAAGTCGGCTTCGCCGAGATGTGTGTTTTGTGCCGAGGTTTTGTATGCATGTTAGGTCGGCGTTGAGGACGTCGGCAACTATGAAGACTTGTCCCTTGTCTTGTGTTTTGTTATGTCGGCTTGAGAAGCCCTTTGTTTAGATGTAATATGTAGATTTGTTCTACTTATATCCAAGTTGTAAAGTTATATAAAGATGTATGCCATTTCATTTGATTTATGCACAGCTCTTATGGACCACTTGCATTTTGATATATTGCTTCCGCACTTGTTAGCCCCATGTATTTTACTCTGATTTGTGTGTGTGATCTTGTAAGTTGGCCTTCGGTAATCTCGGATTACTGGCCATCACGGCACCATCCTACTAGGGGCGGGTTGGGGTCGTGACAGAATGGTATCAGAGCACAAGTTCCTTATAGTACGTTGTTCACACACTTTGAGTCCTAAAGAGCATAGGATTTTCCTTAGAAAGATGTTAGGATTGCATCATGTTGCTTGCTACTTGACAAGGTGTGCATCATCTCGGTATGATCATTTGTTACT
This sequence comes from Camellia lanceoleosa, assembly GCA_025200525.1. Lineage (NCBI taxonomy): Eukaryota > Viridiplantae > Streptophyta > Magnoliopsida > Ericales > Theaceae > Camellia > Camellia lanceoleosa. Next base: position 13,972,764 of record CM045760.1, read on the forward strand.
TGCATACATGTTTATTTGCTCATCTTGTTTTAAGAATTGCATTTTTGCATACATTTAGCATCATGAGAAGAGGTAGACCCCCAGTTCGCCGAGATCAGTCTGAAGACAGGTTGGACCGACTAGAAAGGATTGTTGAAGGTTTGGTCGGTGAGTTAAGGCAAGCAAGGCAGCAGAACACTGGCACTACATCCACTCAGGCCGAGCAAACAGCTGGCCGACAAGCAGTACCACCTCCACCTCATCCAGTACAGCAAGTGCCTCCACAGCCAGCTTTGTATGGGGATGGTACATTGACTTTGATCAAAGAATTCAAGAAGATGAAACCGCCGACGTTCCAAGGAGGTATAGAGCCGATGAAGGCAGAAGCATGGGTTCTTGAGATGGAGAAGTTGTTCGAGGTTTTTCCCAAAGACCGACGCCGAAAGTGTCATTGGCAGCATTTACATTGGAAGACGACGCACGTAGATGGTGGATGATGATCCGAGAAAGTAATCCAGACTTGACTTGGGCCAGATTTTTGGAGTTGTTTTACAACAAACATTTTCCCCTAAGTGTTCGAAACCGCAAGGCTACCGAGTTTCAGACATTGACGCAAGGCAGTAAAACAGTGGCTGAGTATGACCGTGCCTTTACCGAATTAGCGAGGTATGCACCCCCCATGGTCGGCGATGAATATATGAAGGCTAGAAAGTTTGAGAGTGGGCTTCGGGGACCAATACAAGATCGGGTAAATTTGCTCAACATGCCGACATATGCCGGAGTGTTAGATAAGGCCATCCTGGCAGAAGCCAACCTGAACAGAAGTCAGAGTTCGGGAGGGAATCAGAAGAAGCGGCAGACTTATGATGACCGCGAAGAAGAGGCAGACCCGAATGATGCCGGGGAGAAGACAAGGGAGGGCAGTCCCAACAACGCGAATCAAGAAGGTGACACCAGGCCGACATGTGCAAGTTGTGGGAAGCTACATTTTGGGGTTTGTCTTCGCGCAACTGGAGCATGTTTTGGATGTGGAGAGATGGGTCATCGCATTAAGGATTGTCCCGAGGTAAAGGCTGGAAAGAATAAGAAGTGAGAATCTGGCACTCGGAGTTGTTTTGGGGACAAGGTAAGTGAAGTTTGGGGACCAAACTTCTTTAAGGGGGGAAGGATGTAACAACCCACATTTCATACCATAGTCATGTTCATGTGCATTCGCATAACCGTGCTTTGCTAAGTTAACATTCATGAATCTTGCTATGTTTTGTACGTATTTGATTTGCCTAAGTGTATATATGTATGCTTTGCTCCTTCCTTGTATTGTTAAGCCTAGGTTGTGTTAAGCCTAAGTCATGTCAAGCCTTGTTATGATTAAGCTTAGATCATTACCAAGCCGAGGTCATCCTGAGCCTGTAGCTACTTTGGAATCTCTTTGTGTGACCTCCACCTTCGTCTGACATATTGGCGAGATGATTATCATCCGGCCGAGGTGTGTATCGCCGAGGCCGAGATGTGTATTATCTGGGCCGAGATGTTATCCTTGTACCGAAGTGATCTTATCCTGGAGTGGTGTGACCTAGACCGAGGTGTGGCACATCTAGGCCAAGGTGTGGCACAGCTTAGTCAAGTGTTGTTCTTCCTAGCCGAGATCATTGTTCCTTGGCTTGCCGAAGTTTTGTCCTTAGCCGGAGTCATTGTCCTTTGTTTGTCGATGCCTCGCCCTTGCCGGCGATGTCATTTCTTGCCGAGTGTTTCTTTGTGAAGCTTGTTAGATACGCTTTGTCGAACCTTGTCTTGTCAATCGCCTTTGAGGAGAACCAACCACTGTTACATGCGGGCCGAGCTGAGTGTTATATCAGCCGGCAGAGAGAGAAATGCATCATTTGTTGTGTTTTGTTCTAAGGAAGTAGAGAGAGAAGCTCTAGGAGGGGGAGAAGGAGTTCTAGAGAGGGAGTAGAGATCCAAGCTTGATCCCTAGAGATCAAACCGTTAGATTTGTGATCCAAGGTTAGATTCTTGATCTACTCATGTCGTTCTTTATGTTTATGTTATTGCATTGCATGATTGAATATGATTTGCAAGCCATGCATCGTTTTGAAGTTCGGTTTTAGAGGGAGAAAATGATATTCGAGTGTTCTTCAAGAAAAGTCATGTTTTGATCCGAAGGCTCATGTCAAGATTCATGTTTTCATGTTTGTTTTCATATGATCTTCAAGTATGGGTGCCTGTGTCCATGTTTTCGAACTCATAGCATGAAAACCCGATTTTGTATAAGTAAATGATGATTTTGGCATTCATGTTCTTCATGTCTTCATGTTCATGTTCTTCACGGGTGGAAACCCAGATTTCCAGACTTAACTTCCCGAAGTGTAGTCACCGAGATCATTTGTATGTATGTAAGACTTGTTTTAAGAAGTATGTTCAGTAGACTTTGCCATGTGTTTGTAGGACTTGGACCTTGCTGTGATTCCAACGTCCCAAGAACTGTGAGTGGTACTTTTAATAAAGCTATGTCATCATGTTTTGAATAAGCTTTGTTTTACCTTGTTTTGAAAAGTATTTGTTAAGTATGAATGATTACCCCTATTTTGTATATCAAGTATAAGTTTCATGCAACAAGTATAAGCATTGTGTTGGAGCCCGTGGTGATGGGGACCTAAGCCCAATAACCCGGCCTACTAGTGATTTGTGTTGGAGCCCGTGGTGATGGGGACCTAAGCCCAATAACCCGGCCTACTAGTGATTTGTGTTGGAGCCCGTGGTGATGGGGACCTAAGCCCAATAACCCGGCCTACAAGTGAACCGTGAGGAGTCCGAGGTGAGGGGGATTAAGCCCAACAACCCGGCCTAAAGCGGACAGTATCTCATGGCATAAGCAAGTTCAAGTATATGTTCTGTTTGGAATGTGATGACCCCAAGTATGTGTTTTGTATAAGTTATGCCAAGAATATGTTTTGTATGAGTTTTGCCAAGTACATGTTTTGAACAAGTTGTGATATATGTATTGCTTTGACAGGACCTCGGGAATCATTCATTTAACCCCTTTATTACTTGTACCATTCACTGAGTATTCAATACTCACCCTCTCTATATATATATGTAGGTTCCAAGCTAGAAGTCGGCTTCGCCGAGATGTGTGTTTTGTGCCGAGGTTTTGTATGCATGTTAGGTCGGCGTTGAGGACGTCGGCAACTATGAAGACTTGTCCCTTGTCTTGTGTTTTGTTATGTCGGCTTGAGAAGCCCTTTGTTTAGATGTAATATGTAGATTTGTTCTACTTATATCCAAGTTGTAAAGTTATATAAAGATGTATGCCATTTCATTTGATTTATGCACAGCTCTTATGGACCACTTGCATTTTGATATATTGCTTCCGCACTTGTTAGCCCCATGTATTTTACTCTGATTTGTGTGTGTGATCTTGTAAGTTGGCCTTCGGTAATCTCGGATTACTGGCCATCACGGCACCATCCTACTAGGGGCGGGTTGGGGTCGTGACAAAATATCCCCGCCTTCTCGATGTTGATGGCTTTGTTATTCCCGTCCTGCACCACCACCCACCCATTTTCTATGAGTTTCTTTTTTTGATTGCAAGTCTGTAGAAGTTGAAAGTGTGGATCAATATAGCCTATTTTAAGAAATAAGTTAAAAATTAATTTTTAGTGTCTTATTTATTTATTTTTTAAAAATAAATGAAAAAATAAAGAGGTAATATAATTTAAAAAAACTAAAGAATCAATAAACTGACTATTAACTTAATTATCAAAATAGGCCTATAACGCTCTTAAAAATTATTTTATGAAAAAACTTTATTTAACCATCTTGTTTCATTTATACAAAAGTTGGTCACCTTAAGATTATCTTCCAAAATTTAATTTGGTTTGTCTTTATCAACTAATTAATTAAAAGTTGATGACAAGGAAGCCTAAGTATAAAAGAGTATCGTCAAACGGCAATTGATTTTTTAGTTGACATTTTAACTTTTAAGTATAAAAGAGTATCGTTGAACGGCAATTGGTATTTTAGTTGACAGTTTGACTTTTTAGTTACTTTAGGTTGAGATTAAAAAATTTGTTTTGATTAGTTTTTTTTTGGCTTTTTTTTTAATTTTTTAACAGAAAAAATAAAATAATTATAATTTAAATGTGACATTTTATCTTATTGATTTTTTAGCTATTGGCTATTTTAGTCCGACTTTTTTTTTCTTCCAAACGAAGCCTTTTTTGTTCATCTTACCAACATTTATCATATATATCATTCTCTCTCTCTCTATATATATATATATATATATTGTTGTAGTTAAGGCCGGTTATGAGATAAGACCAACAAAATAATTGCCTTGAGTCCTTAGTTGTGAATTTGAAAGTAATGTCTTAAAGGTGGGTGATGGTGACGTGGAGGTGCAAGTAGAAGCTATGATACAATTAAAGGTGGGTGATCGGCCCCCGATTTTATATCAGTATAGTTAATAATTATCTCAAAATTATATCAACTTGCCCTCTACGGTTGTATTAAACTTTTAAGTGGTTACTCTCTAAATATCTATAAAACATAGATGTCGAAATATGAAATTACAAACTTGGGACAAAATTTAACAAAAGAATGAAACATTAGCTTGCAAGAAGGAAACAATATTCATTTCAAAAAAGAAGAGAACAATATTCATATTTATTAAAAAAGACATCATTTGAAACCTCACGGCAAGTGGCCGAATGGTAAAGTTTGGAGGATAAAATCTACAGGTCTCGAGTTCAAGTCACCCCTTGGAGCCACTGGAGGCTTGCCTGGTCGTTAACTTCAAGGCCCTTAGGATTAGTCCTGACTTCCCTTAAAATCAGCGAGTTGGGGATACCTGAGTTATCACCAAAAAAAAAGACTTCATTTGAGATTTTTATACTAATACTATCATGGATGTCTTTAATAATTTGAAAGATCCTCGAAAATGTCTTTTAAAAAAATAAATAAATAAAAAATAAAAAAACATTGTGCTCCTTTGTTTTTTTAAATATACATCAAACTAATTGAGCAATTATCATTTGACCGCATGAGCTACATTACTACATATACAAAATTAATTTAATAAAAAATATTAAGAATGTACATGTTACCACAATGAAATCTATCTCTAGTAAAAAATAATAAGAATACCAACCAATGACAATATCTCTAGTGGGCGTTCTAACTAGGATTGAAAACAATTTGGTTTGGTCAAAATTGAGGGACAATTTAACATTGAACTGAACTTTTTAGTTTTGTTAGTTAAGAAAATGAGGCCGATTGCATGATACGGTTCGATTTTATTGATTTTGTTGATCTTTTGTAGCGAAAGAATTTTCTTAAAAATTTAAAAGATTTTATAAAAATTTGTAAAACCTCTATTGAAAATAAATGAAAAAAAAAATTAATGAAAGTTCTATAAATACTTTCCTCTAAGTTTTTTTTACAAAACATGTATTATTAATTACTTATATTCTAATGTTCAAATAATTAAAATAAAAAATATTTAAATGAAATATTTTGATCAGTTCAATTTGTATTTTTGTAAAAATAAACCATAAGTTATGAAAACAGAACGAAAATTAAAATCTCAGTCGATCTTAAATAGTTAGTTTGATTATGTCGATTTCTTTTACATCCCTACTTTTAATCATAAAAAAACAAAGTTTGAGATTATTGTCCCAAAAAATTTAAGATTAAACTTATGACACCCACATACTCGGAAAAAATTATTTTAGGTAGCATTTGAGATTCAATAGTTAAGAATAAAATATTTGAGAGAAAAGAAAAGAGATTGAAAGAGAAAAGGAAAGAGATTGAATGAGAATATGGAAAGATTGAATAATTCAAAAATAAAAATAAATAATTGAATAATATGTTCCATTCCATGTGTTCTATGTTTTTCAGGATGAGTTTGAGAGAACCATTTCAGTTTGAATACAAATTTTCCTCCTTTGTTTTCTTTCTGTCCTCGTTTTCTTCTTGGTCTTTCCCTGTGTACATCTTCGTTTCTCACAAATTTTAGTTTTTATGAGTGTATTTTTTTTTTTTTTTTTTTGAGAGGGTCACTACTAGAAAAAGTACTTTCTGCGACCGCCACAAGCCATTGCAAATAATAAAATTACAGTCGCAAAAGACCTACTGCAACAGCCCATACGACCACAATACCATTGCCCAAGGGTAACAATACCGAGGCTTATATTCACATGGCCTTCGCCTGAGGGTCACAATACCATGGCTACTTGCGCGCAAGATATGAACCCTTACGGTTATCAGTATCGACTATGCAAAATGTGATATGTCATGATAGCTAAATGGATGTACCACAAATACTTGCTGGTGATTCTAGAAAGAATGTAAATTTGTTTCTGAAAAGAATCTGTTTCTGATATAAACTCTAATTGTTAATTTTGTGACGGACATGATTCATTAAAACCCTTTACCTTGTTATTATTCACTGGGCTTCTGCTCACTATTTATATTATGTATGTAGGTGAGCAGACGCGTGACCAGGCCTAAGATGCTACCTGGAGTCTTAGGTTAGCCAACCACTGTGCCTCCCGGGGAGGTTCCCTTTTTGAGATGTCCAATTTGGTAACCTTGCTGCAGATAATTTTGTTTGTTTTGCTTATCTGTGCTTTGGGCTAAGTCCCCATTTGGCTATACTTTGTAAATGTATACATGTAAGTTTGTTTTGAAGATTACTGTCTCATATACGTCAACACAACTCTATGGACTATGTTTATTTTATCTATTTGCTTCCATAGTCCGTAATTATATGTTATTCTGTTAAGAGGCCTTTGGTAATCCAAGGATTACTGGCCGGTTACGACGCTAAACTTATAAGGGCGATTTGGGTCGTGACAAATCCACATACCATGAAGTCAGCAATATTGCAATGTAGATAGTAAGAAGCATGATATCTTGAGTAAAACAGGTAAAAATTAATTAATGAGCATAAGCAACATATGAATACACAACTCAAAGGCAAACATGAGAGCTCACATAATGAATGTGTGTGTGTGCAATCCTTGAGAGGCCACAGAGCTAGAGTTAATCCTTATAATGATTATGTGGCTCAACCTTCGGCAAGAGAATCTAAACATCATTGAGAAAAGTCAAATCACTAGGAATCAAGGGGTATTTGTTGAGTAAATGCAAAGGCTCCCCCTCAAGCAATGAGTCCTTTTTTTTATAAAAAAAAAAATTTACTATACTTTCTTGTGGGCACTCACGGGTGGCTTGCATGCTCAAGACTATGGACACTAAACTAGAGAAGTATGGAAACAATAAGGATGACCTGGTTGGTGCCTGTAAAGTAGCATTTTCGTAATACCCGGACTTCAAAGAAGTGAGGGAGAAACAGTGGAAGTGAAAATAGATGGTGGATGGTTAAGAGACTCAACATCACCCATGATATGCCAGTATAGGTCAATTCTTTGAGAAATGTATAAAAGACAATGTTAGAAGTCCATTCAGAAAATTGATCACTTATGCGGAAACCCCTGCAACAATTTATCTTAAGAATGTGTACAGAATGAGATCATGAATTCAATGAACATGAGCATTCAGAATGAGCTATGGACAAAGATAAATGAAATTTTGTAAGCAGCATGAGAAGTGTCCATTAAGTCTAAGAGCAAAGATGACAAGAATCAATGACAATGAGATTATAGCATCCAAGTACACAAAAAGCCAATTACTCTCACCCACTCAAGTAACTAGTCACACTCTAGTTAATGAGAACTACACCTAAGGTCTTTCCAAGGAACTCAAACCGAAGAAGATCAAGGAGTTTTGTAAAAAATATTAGCTTTTTTAAGCTCAATGGGTACATGTTTAAGACCTACAAGGCCCTCTTCAACTAACTTTTGAATAAAATGATGACGAATGTCAATATGTTTGGTACGAAAGTGTTGGACTAGACTTTTGGAAATGTTAATGGCTCTTGCATTATCACAGAAAAAGGTGAGAGTCTCCTGGTCTATACTATAATCATGAAGCATTTTCTTCATCCACAACATTTGCACACAACAACTCCCTGCAATAATGTACTTAGCCTCCGTGGTTGAAAGAGAGATGGCATTTTGCTGTTTACAATACTAAGCAGCCAAATTATTCCCAAGGTAAAAACAGCCTTCAAATGTACTCTTACGATCATCAGCAAACCCAACCCAGTCGGCATCTGAAAAACCAGTGATTTCAACTATAGTGTCAGTCAAGAACCAAATCTCATGCCCCAATGTCCCATTAACATACTTAATGATGCATTTGACTGCAAGAAGATGAGACTCTTTAATACAGACTTGGTAACAGGCACAGACACCTACACTAAATGCAATGTTAGGTCGACTCTCTGTGAAGTACAAAAGACTCTCTATCATACTCCTATAAATGATAGGATGAACATCAATACTAGAGGAATCTTTGGAGAGATAAAAACTAGTGCTCATGGGAGTGAGAGCATGTTTGGCAGACTCTAGACCGAACTTAGACATAAGGTTTTTTGCATACTTGGTCTGAGAGACAAACATACCCGAAAGAGACTATTTAATTTGAAAATTCAAGAAATAATACAACTCCCCCATCATGCTCATCTCAAACTCATGTGTCATGCAATCCGAGAAATAATTCACAAGAGAATCAAAACTGGATCCAAAGACAATATCATCAACATAAATCTGAGCAACAAGTATACGAGACTTAGTATGTTTTACAAATAAGGTCTTGTCAACACTATCCCTTTGAAAATCCTTATCCAGAAGAAAGGTAGTAAGTCTATCATACCAAGCTCGAGGGGCTTGTTTCAGCACATATAACGCCTTGTCTAACTTATAGACATGGTTTGGACATTTTGGGTCATTAAACCCTTTTGGTTGCTCAACATAAGCCTAATTTTTCTAGTACCCATTCAGAAAAACACTTTTCACATCCATTTGAAACAGTTTGAACCCTAGAAAGCATACAATACCAAGTATAATATGAATAGATTTGAAATGTGCAACAAGGGCAAACGCCTCATCATAGTCAACACTCTCTACTTGTATATAGACTTGAGCAACCAACCTAGCTTTATTTATAACCACGGTACCATTCTCATTAGATTTATTTTTAAAGATCCACTTGGTACCTATCATATTCATGTCTCTAGGTCTAGGAACAAGAGTCCAAACTTTGTTACGTTCAAATTGACCTAATTCTTCATGCATTTCATTAACCCAACTATCATCTAGTAAGGCCTCTTTTGCGTTCTCAGGTTCAATTAACGAAGCATAGCACATATGAGATACCACTTCCCAAATTTATTTTCGGGTTTTCATTCGGTCTAAGACACTTCTAATCACCTGTTGAACTGGATGATTCAATTTTACCCTTGCTGATGATCCTAAAACTAGACTGGTAGTGGCTTGAACATCGAAGGTTGTGTCTCTTTATGCACTCTTTGGTCTCAGACTTACTATAGAAGTTAGTGCTAGCTCACCTTCTTGGGCTTGGCCCTGTATTTCTCCTTGACTGTGTGGTTCAGTATCCAAGATTGGAGACTCACCATCTTCTTCCTTATGTATAGATGAAGTAGGAGAACTTGTGTCATCTACAACCACATTGATCAATTCCATTAAAGATAAAGTATGTCGGTTATAGGCACGAAAAGCTTTACTGGTGGTTGAATACCCTAGAAAAATACCTTTACCACTTTGGAGAGTCAAATTTCCCAAAGGCTCTCTATCTTTGAAAATGTAATATTTACTCCCAAAAGTTTTGAAATATTTTACATTAGGCTTCAACCCTTTCCACAATTCACATGGAGTTTGTAAAGTATCGGGCCTTAAATACACACAATCCACAACATAAACAGTAATATTTAAGGCTTCAGCCCAGAACTTTGAAGGAATTTTATTGCTAAGGAGCATGACCCTAGCGATCTCTTAAACTATCCTATTTTTCCTCTCAACAACTCCATTTTGCTGTGGAGTAATGGGTGCAGAAAACTCATGCTTAATTCCACGCATATCACAAAAATTCAAAAATGAGCTATTTTCAAATTTATGACCATGATCAGTTCAGATTCTTATGATACGCCTAATAGAAACACCCTGTTCATTTCAAATTTTAAGGACTAAGGACTAGAAAGCATTAAACATGTTAAGATTTTTCTCTTAAAAAATTAACCTATGAAAAACGACTGTAATTATCAACAATTAAAAAAATATATCTTTTACCTCCAATGCTTTCAGTGCGAGTAGGTCCTATAAGATCCATATGAACAAGTTCAAGAGGACATTTGGTTTTGAATCTGTTCACCTTTTTATGAGGAGCACGAGTTTGCTTCCCAAGTTAGTATGGTCCACACACATGGTTCACATACTTACCTATTTTGGGTACTCCTCTCACAAGCTCTTTGTTGGCTCTCTTAGTTAGGTCTTTGAAATTCATGTGACCTAATCTTTGATGCCACAGGTCAAGGTTACTTATGACAGCCAAGTGGCAAGTGAGATCATTAGTGATAACAATCCCATAGCAGTTATCAGATGTGCGAACCCCATGCTTGAACACGTTTCCCTTCTTAGCCAAAATTTCACATTTATTTTTTGAAAATAATACTTCATGATGGGAATCACATATTTGACTAATGCTCAAAATATTAGCTTTAACGCCATCAACAAGTAAGACATTTTTGAGCTTAGGAAGACCACCCACACTTATAGAGCCCTTACTAATGACTCTAGAACTGCCACCATCTCCAAAGGTAATAATTCCTCCTTCATATTTTTCAAGAGATGTGAAGTAAGATTTGTCACCAGACATGTGACGAAAGCACCCACTATCAAGATACCATGTGTGTGAGTCACATGCTTTCAGTGCAGTATGAACAACAAAACAAGTTAAGTCACTCTTTCTTATCCATATCTTTTTGGTTTTAACAGAAGCAGGACTAGCACTCGTGGTAAACATCTTAGCATTGTGAACACCATCATGAATCTTGGTGCTCCGCCTAGACATGTAAGGTTTTCTCCTAATCCATGAAGTATTAGAATTTCTAATTTTTTGAGACATCTTACCAAACAACTCAAAACAATAAGAGCAAATGTGGCCATACCTACCACAATGAAGACAAACAAACAAACACAGGTTTTACCTCTATTTTGTTGATCTTACCCTCTTTAGGTTGATGAAAAGAGTAATCACCATGTTGAACCTTCACCTTTGTCACAACCCAAACCCGCCCCTATAGGTTTAGTGTCGTAACCGGCCAGTAATCCGTGATATCCAAAGGCCTGCTTAAGAACAATGACAATAACACAATAATAGGGGCTGCCAGAAGCCAATCAATAATAGAAAATAACGTCCAATGAACTGTGATGACTTAAATGAATAAAACAAATTTCACATACTTTTGATTTCACAAACACTTAAGTCCATAACACACATGTACAAAACAAACCACAAGCTAAGGAATTAAATCCCATTGCCAAAAACAACTAACAAAACTCAATAAACATTCTTATCTCTTAAACACAATGTCAATAAGGGTAAATCTAAATCACCCAATAAGCCCTGACATGCAATAGTTCGGAACTTTAAAATGAGGCACAGTAGTTGGCTTGACAAAAACAGGTTTCTTGTCAACGCCGCTACGATTGATCTGGTGCTTGACCACCTACATATATATAATAAACTGTGAGCTAAAGCCCAGTGAATAACAAATGTGTAAAGGCGTTAAGAATGAATGTCCTTTCAGTATTTAAAATAGTCAATTGCATTAATAGATCATTTATTTGATTAGTATCTCATATTTCATATCATATTTTTCATGTAGTAATCATAGCAGTCATATGTGGTACATCCAATAGCAGAACAGTATAATAGGTCTTAAAAGACCGAACAGTCAATTTATGGCCATCAAACCATAAACAGTAGTTCCAAAAATTGGAACTGACATAGATCTCTATAACAGTAGCAATAACAATAACAGTAGCAGTAGTAGTAACAGTCAGTTGCAATAGATGCCACGAGTACAGTTCATAAAATAGGACAAACATTTATTCAGTAAATAATATTATTTCAGAAAGCAGTACAGCTAATAATTCAAAAAATAATTATAATTGAACATAGCTTTACAACATTCTTACTCACAGTGGGCTCCTTGAAGTACGTGCTAAAGTTGCACTAAGGATGCAGCGTCCAACCTAAGCAAACAATTCAAGCATGATATCTCAATATACAGTTCAATCATTCAGTCGGTTACTTACTTGTTTCTATTCATTGTTCACTCGATCAGTTCTAACATTCTGTTCTTGTAATCCATTTAGATACATGAAATGCAAATGCACATGAAAAACTCTTTAAAATTATGCAAACGGTGGCCCGAAAGGTAGGAAAAAAAAACGATACGAAAACAAAATCCGAGCTTGACCAAAACCGCATGTGCGGGATGCCCAATCCTGGGCCTAGAGCAGTTTGAAATCTGTCTTTGGTTTGGAACTCAATGTTTTCAAAATCTAGTTCCAAATCCATATTTTTCAAAGCCCAAAATTCATAAAAACATGTTGAATTTAATTTCACATACTTAGCTTTAAACAAAAATCATAACCTTAAATTGAAGCTCACATTTCATACAAAAGCCCCAAATCCTTGAATTAAAATATCAAAATCATAATCTTGAGCTTCAATCGTTGAAATTCATGGAGGTTTCCTTCTCAAGTTAGATAACTCATGCAATACACTTTCAAAACATGAAAATATTCATGAACTATATAATTCAATTTTCAACTCAAATAAATCAAACTCCTTTTTAATTTTCCAAATCAAGTTCTTAACTTCCATGAACTCATACTTTCATCATTTTTCTTCAATGTTTATGTATAAACACTTCATGCATATAACAATCTAGTCTAAATTCCGTTCCATAGCTTTCAAACTATAAGATTGAACTTCAATATAACTCAATTCTAGAATGCATGTAACATATAACTTCAAAATCCAACATATTAATGTATGTATGTAAGGAATCATCTTCTTTTTAACATGTTCAAGCAAAATACATGCAGTAGCCCATAAATCGAACTTTATACCATATGATCTTCAAGCTTTGAGAGGTAAATCCTTACCTAGAGTCTTCATAGACACTTGATCTTGCATAGTCTTGACAAATCCAAGCCAAATTTGAGTTTCTCTTGCCACTTTATATAGGGATAGATTTCTCTTGTTGCTCCAGAGGCTTTCTCGTGATCAGCATTTTTCTAAGCCTGCATTTGATACTAAAAGGTCTCGTGAAAAATGCAGGCTTAGAAAAATGTTGATCGCGAGAAAGCCTTTGGGGCAACAAGAGAAATCTATCCCTATATAAAGTGGCTTTGGCAGAAGCATCACCATGAATTGGAATCTTTCCTGTACGCCTACAATTCAAAAAATAAAAATGGCATAACTAACACCACCTAATCAAACGTTAAAATTAATCATTACAATTGCAAGACAGCAAGTCTGATATCTAGCTCCATGTACAAAAAAGATCCAAAACTCCACCAACCCAAGTTCCAAAGATCCCAATAGAAAGATCAGTTAGGAACGTGGGTAACAAAATTGTTTGCCAAAAACAGGAACCATACAGAATTACAAATAGTAGAACTGGATAGCTTATCCAGCTGTCCAAACACCATCAAGATCGCAAAACACGACCTGCAGGTGACAGCATAGTAGACAACAAAGTATATAAAATCTCATAATTAGAATCCAGCAAAAAAAAAAAACAAAACCTACTAAGCTCCACATTCCATGAAATAAATAATACAATGTTGATGAATCCATTCTGTCTTTCTTGTTGAAGAGTGGAATTGTGACAACGTCCAAAATAAGGCAAAAATAATATTATACATTGAAGCACTTAACAAACCAAATTCTAAAGACACCCCCATTGAGTTTGGAAAAAACAGGGGACAAATGCCAACATGTTTGGTAAACACTACTCGGACTTTGGTTTCTCCTAAAATTTGAATCACATTGAATAGATTCTGCAATGATCCACAAAAGCACAGAAATCTCCATACTTTCAAAGTTCTAGTTCTCACTTCAAAGTGGGCAAACCTTCAATAACATGCTAGCACCCAGTTCAACGGCTATCATCCTTGTACTTTGCCTAAAGCCAACATCAATATGGATCTAGGTAGAAAAATAAATAAGTTTAAATTGGGTCTTCCTACATATTTTTAAAATTTCTATGAGCCAAATATATACAATGAATAACAAGAGCAAGTCCCCTTAATGGACCATCAGAAGCATAACTCATGCTTGGTCCCCAAAAAAATAAATCTAGCCTGACTTCTTTCATTCTCATCCAACCATCTCATACTTCATTACAGATCATCTCAGGTAAGACTTGCCAAAAAATGATACTTGTACCACACTACCAGTCCAACTCATATTAATCTTACCTCCCACATAATTTAAATAGGATTCCAGATGTCATTTCAATCGAAAGTTCAATCGTCACATACATAGTGGAAATTTCAGACTTATCCATAGTTTTCCTTCAGTATTAACAAAAATTCAAAAAAATAATAATAAATTTTCAGCAACAGTTGTAGTCAATGCAACTTTCATACCAATAAAAAAAATTAAAAAAAAGGCCCTGGACTGCCCATATGGTTGCTTTCTAACTTATTTATTTGTATGTAGACAGTAAGTTCCTTTTATAGTCGCATCTTTCACTCTACTTACAAAATACCAACCACTACAAGTAAATCACAAAATTTTCAACAACAAAAAACTATTGAGCAATGTTGAGGCCATACTTACACCCAAAAAGAATTGATTTAAAATGCTAATTCCAGAACGACTCTCAGAGAAATAGGCAACCTAATTCATAATAAGCTAAAAAATTCATTAAAAGCAGAGAAATAGGTTAGTATAACGTGTTAATAATTTCCTTTTGAAAAGCAGAGTGGCATACCTATTCATTTTCTTTTGAAGCTTGTTGTCCACAAGATGCATCTGACACCTACAATATGTTAGTATAATGTGTTAATAATCATATGTATATATACAAATTAATAAAATGTAAAATTCGTCAATTTGTAAGTATTGCACCCCTCTCAAGCTCGTACTCCTAGTCACACCCTGTGACTCTAAGAACAAAACACGTGCCGTTAGGTTCTTGATCGTCGTAGTGAACCTAGACTCAATGTCTTGTGTCACACGCAATACCATGGGCAAGGACCATGGGCTGGTTTTATGAGGGTAAATGACTGATTGAATGGTGCTTTATAATATTTTATGGGTGTGATTATTGTTATTATGAACATTTTAGTAATCATGTCACTTATAGAATTTATTGAAATATAAAAAATAATAATTTATATTAAGTAGAATATAAATAGGAGGAGAGAAATTTATTAATAATATCAAAACAAATAATTTATACGATGTGAAAGAGATAAAAATCAAAAAATTGACGTACAATTATAATGTTTTTACGATTTCAGAGTTAAAAACAAAAAAATGTAAGGTTTTGTATTGTATTACTTATATATATAATATATATTTAATATTATGTAACAATCTAAATTACTTTAATATCATCTAATGATTAATAATTTATATGTATATTTAATATTCTTATATATATATGATTCGGGTTTCAATTTATTTGATGTCTTCATCTAAATCTGTTCAAATTTAATTTGAATTTCTGAATTTTTACTCAAATCTAACACCAAATTAAAAAATAAGCCCTACAAAAAGTCGATTGGAACTCAGGTTATTACTCGAATTGTGCAAGCCAAGTTGCACCCTATCCTTGATACACATCTTTTTCAGGATAGGTATTGTAGAAGGGCATTATTATTCAAATTCAAAAATTAGACTCACTTTTCATATATAATGATGTAACAATTAATTAAATTATTTAAGGTAACTCTCTCTCATATATTTTTAAAGACATTCGGTCCATAAGTCTAAATTTAAATTTTCTTTAGTTAAATATCCACATTCTAAATATTTTGTTCACAAGGATAAACTTATGCAAAATAACTAAACTATTCACATAGATATATATTTCTATACACCAGAACCAAAAACCAAACCCAGCTCTTTCTCTCTCCTCCTCCGCCTCTAGATGAGAGTTTCCTACCCCTCCTCCCATGCCACCACCACAACCATTGCCGGCAACATCATCCCTCTCCCTCCGCCACACTCTCTCTCTGATAGGAAAAAAATTTAAATAGATAAATATAAATTTGAATAGCTAGTCAAAAAATTTAACAAATTAATTAAGGGGTAAAATTGAATATAAAATGTCCTCCTAAATAATCAAAATAGCTTCTCACCAAATTATTTCATAAAAGATGGATCTCTAATTTATCACTAATTTTCTCATTCTTTAATTATATGCTAATTATCCCACATCCATATTATTAAATTTAAATAAGTACAGAAAGTAATTTGAATATCATTCTCCATGGTAGAATGATCCAAACAAAAAGATAAATTACTAACCTTACCGGAGAATTCAACATCTACGAACTCGTGATAACTTGGCACAACAGCTAAACTTGTCGCTCTCCCTCTGAAATCTTGCCTACAATGGCTAATTAACTCCTCCCTCCCCTCTCTGCATATATATATATACATATATACCCACATTATTTTTTTATAATTCTGTTGTCCAATCTGTCACCTTCTTTATTATTAAAAAATACTAGCCACCAAAGACTTTCATTAAATTTTTTATCAAACATTTTATATAAGTGTGTAACGCGTGTGATCTTTGATAAAAATATATTGGTATCCTAACATTGCTTTTATTTATTTTATTATTCTGCTGCTGGACATCTGGACACGTAATGACGTGGTTTGGACAGTGAATAATAATTAAAAAAAAGAAAACAAGGGAGGGCGGGAGAACGAAGAGTAAACAGATTGTCGGAGAAGAAGAAAACCCAACTCTCTTGGTTCTCCTTTCCTAGCTCATTTCATTCCCCTTCTCTCTGTAAAATACTCTCTCTCTCTCTCTCTCTCTCTCTGGGTTTAATCTAAGAGTAGCCTCATGGGTATAATATGTGAGTCACAAATTACAATTCAATGTTCGTTCGCAAGAAGAACATGGGCTATGCCTGTGCTGTGGTGGAGATGTGGCTCGTATGGTCAGAAGCGGAACAGAAAATTAAATTAAAAGGGTAGTTATTAATTACAATATCAAAAATTTTTACAAAAAATTTTCACGTAAGTTTTTACGATTGATTTTGAGAAATATTAAAAAAATAATGTTATTTGTAACTACTGTATCATGGACAATACAAAAACAATATGGACTTAAATCTTGAAATAAATTATATAATGATAAATTATTTTTTTATACAAAATTTGAATAAAAATTTAATATAATAGTAATACCACATTATAATTGGTATGTGATATCACCTACTAATAGTAAATAAACACATAGAGAGTGAACCTCATATGTCAAATTTAACTAACATCCAATAAATTTCATATCTCTATAGTTAGATTACTTATATTTGCATGTCACTAATAATGGCATCACCGTTACATTCAAAATTTTTCATAAAATTTTGGTAGATAATATGATTTATAATAGCCTCTTCATTTTCAATCACAACAACCATTATTGTTCTCATCATTTTTAAAATATTATTGACATTTCATTCTAATAATATTTTTATAATTTTTTTATTGAAAATATTTTCTTTATATTTGCAAAAAAAAAAAAAAAAAAATCCCAAAATCCAGGGGACACGTGACCCCCCTAGCCCCTTACTCCCTCCGCCACTGCGTATGGTGACAGCCAGCCAGTGCTGCTGAATCGTGATATGTATTGTAGTCATTTTACTTTTATGTATCATATATCATATCGTGTATCGTAAGATACAATAACATATATATAGATTAAAAAAATAAATATTTTCATATAATATATAAATATATTACAAATACAAGCTACTAAATCATATAGGCTTCGTTTGGCAAGCCAAGTTTTGAGTTTTTTTAGCTATTTTATCCACAAAAAATAAAATAGGCTTTTTAGTCTAATATGACAAAATATCACATCCAACCCATAATCATTATATTCTTTTTTTCACAAAAAAAGCCAAAAAAACTAAAAGACATTCCCAAATGAGATTTTTTAGTCCCAGGCTAAAATAACCAAAAAAGCTAAAAATCAAATCCACTTCTCAAACGAACCCATAATCAATGATCAAATTGGTCAATAAGCTATGTATAAATTCAATCAATTAGATTCATGATAGTAATTTACTTTCTTGTAGCAAAAGGAGTATGAGAGTCAATTTTTTGTGCTAGTTTATTTGAATTTGGGTATTGAATTTTTTGATAATACAGTTCATAACTGTTTAATGAGTGTCAACTATGTGATTGATAGTGAAAAAATTAGTTAATAGGGCCGAAGGTAGAGAAGAATGTAAAAGTTAATTAATCGTGCGATACAAGTTAAATCGCAATACGATACAGAATCATATGATACAAAAACATATCTCATGATTCAAGTTACCCATAATATGAGTCTCGGATACGTATCTTTTTTCATACAATATGATATGTATTGTATAATGCGTATCGCGTATCTTACGATTTTGACAACACTGGTGACAGCAACGGTGGCAACGGGAAAAGGGCTGGCGGTGGGGAAGGGAGCTCAGAGAGGGGTTGAGTAAGGGAGGGTTGGCCAGCAAATGACAGGGGGGAGGCAGGGTTGGCCGTCGCCAAAATGATGGGAAGGGATGAGGAAGAAGAGAGGGAGAAGAGTTTAGGATTTCTAATTTTTTTTTCTTTTAACAAAATGACGTTGTTTTTCTAATTTAGGAAACTTGTAAAGAAAGAAACTGTAGAGAATCTGAACTCACTATCGACCCAAAAAAATTCACCACTACCAATCATCCAGTGTACACGTTTTCTTCCTAGTTCTGTGTAGTTTTAAAAAATAAAAGAAAATGTTAAAGATCTTAAAAGAAAATTATTCATTTTTTACTAAATATTATGTGGGATCCACATGAGTGTGGACCTCACACACTGTGAGTGTTTAACAAAAAAATTTGATAATTTTCTTAGAATTCCTAACATTGTTCAAATATATATATATATATATTGTACGGGAAAGAAATACACCTTCTCGTATAATCCTGTTGATCAAGTCTGCGTTCCTCGTACGACGTCGTTCCACCACCTGAAAATACAAACGTGAGCTAGCCGGCGGGTGTGTGCCGGAAACCTCTCCGATGTCTAAGTCACCAAGAAGACAGAAGGCAAAAGCTCAATGTATTCAGGAGCAAAAGTTGCATTACCTCTCCAAAGGTGATATTGGTGAGCTTATATAGGTTTCAAGGTGGCAGCCCCTGGTAGGACTCTTACTCCTCCATGTGTAGAGTCCTTCTAGGATTACTCCTCAGCGAGAGTCCTCCTAGGATTCAAACTCTGGGAAGATAATGCTTATCCTCCAACACCCTCCTCACTGCTTAAGCCAAGTGAGATGGCTTTGCTATGGCCGAACTCCTTTACAACCGAAGTAACCTCTCCATATTAGACACCTACCACCTCTCCTACCTCGGTTTTCCATGCTTGGACCGAGCTTATCATAAAGAGCCGAGCTATCTTCAAACCAAAGTCCCTTCATGGACTTGGTACACCTCGGTCATCATGTGTCTCAACCGAACTACCAACATCATACTTCCAAACCGGAGTAAAAGTAAACCTCAAGAAACCGGGCTAACCCTCAACCGGTCTAACTCAAAAGCCATTTCTCCAAACCGGGATAACCCCCCAACAGGGCCATTTTACTCGGCCATTTTTACCTCGGCCCATAACGGCCGAAAACCCAGCTCGGCCCAATTTGCATATAAATTGCCCTCTCAATTGCCCCTTAATTCCATCTGCAAAGCATGATTGGGATTACCTGTCTACGAACCGAGCTAAAATTTTCAGCTTATCCAGCCGAGCTACTTCCCTTTAGCTACTCCGGCCGAGCCGAAAACTTCTTTAGCTTCCCTAGCCGAGCCAGGCTTAGGCCGAGCTAAGCACGTCCGGTCAAATGTCTCTTCACCACAAAGAATCAAGCGCTCCATATTCCAATGACACGTGGCAAACCCCTATTGGCTATTTGCAGCTGTGGCGCCGTCCTCGTGTTTCGCAACTTTTGAACAGTTCCCGCCTTCTGGCCTTTTACACAAAACACATTCATCATTTTTGGCCCCTCACTCTGCACTATTCATCTTCTCTGCCCTCTCTCTCTTGCTCTATTGTTCTTCATTCTTGCATCTCAAGAGCTGGTGCCCTCCATTGCTGTGGCTTCATCTACTTCTACCTCCAGCCACTCTCCCTTCCTGGTAAGCTTTTTCTAATCTGCTTCTTTTTCCTACTGTTTTTGTTTTCGCTTTTATTCCGCAGTTGTTCATGCTATGTGTTGCTGCAAAACACTTTGTTTTTCTTCTACCATAACTGTACTTTCTGAAGAACTTCACAAGAACACTTTGAACATACTGATTTAGCTAGTAGTATACCTCTTTGATCTTTGTACATGTTTCAACCGAACTAGAATACTGTTCTTGCTATATAAAAATCTAAGCAGACTGAAACCGAACTAGAACTTGGAGCATACCACAGTAGTTTCATAAGGCCAATAACCGAAATGAAAACCCACCGCACTAGCCACTCATGAGCATATAACCGAGCTAAAACTTCAGGGGCCAAGCCAGCATTCAGAGTTCCCAAACCGAACTCAGAAAGCTGCCCCTTGACGTTTAGCCGAGATAACGAAACCAAATAGTAAAACCGAGCTAACCGAATGCCCTGTCAAACCGAGATAACATGATCCTTTGCAAACCGATGTAGATAACATAGCACCCTGTAGAGCCGAAATAAGATTAGCCTTTTTTTGCTTTGTTTCTGTAGCACGGTCCTCCATCTGTGCTTAACAGCTTGTCTTTTCACTTTGCAGACTTAGGTTGCCAGGCACTTCCCTGCGCCCAGCCGAGCTACCGAACACACTTTTCCAACCGGAATAATTTATTTTTAACTTATATAATAAAATGGGGAAATACAGATTCCTAGTAGAAACCCCAGGGGGGCTGGCCGATTTCCGAGAGGATTACAATATCCCAGCCGATGTAAATCTGACTTTGGCAGAAAAAGATGTAGATCCCTGGAACAACGAAGGCTTTGTCCCCTTTACCATACAATCCATAGTAGAGACCGGACTACGATTCCCAGTCCAGCCATTAATCTGTGAATACCTTAGGCAAACCAGACTTTGCCCAACCCAACTCTCCACCAACACCTATCGCATAATAATGGGCATAGACGCCCTAAACCGGAAACACGGTCTGAACCTCGGTGAAACTGCTTTCACCAAGACTCAATAGGATCTAAAAACCAAGGCTGGTGCTATTACTTGAGAATACGCCGAGGTCGAGAAAAAATAATAAAACACACACCAGACAAAGACCTAAACGATGACGATTTCTTTTGGGTCTCTGGAAACTTTGAAGACCTTGAGGCTCAAATTCCTGGCCGAAGAATAAACTGGAAAATGGGACAGCCCGGTATACATACTTCGGTCGCCTTTTACTTCTCTTTTTACTTCGGTGTTTTGCTACGAACCGAACTAACAGTTGCTTTACTCTTGCAGATTCAGCTTATCTTCACTCCCAGTACAACTATCCGAACCTCGATCTTCTACGCACCGCACTAAGGGTAAGGGAGAGAAGTTGGGCCAAACTCCTTGATTTTGAACTGACCTATCGCTACTCCGGTCGACGAAAAGCAAGAGTGACAGACTTCCTCCTTGAAGACCCACCAGAACCAGACCCAACCTTGCCAGAAATCGTGCTAGTGCCCCTAACAGCCGAACAAGAGATGGCGAAGAAGAACAAAATGAAGGCCATGCTCACCTCAACCACCAGGGCCGAGGTGCCACCATCCCACCAAACCACTGGAGCCGTGGTCGCGCTTCCATCCCAACAACCATCATCCTCCCATCGAGCTAAGCGCGCCCGGACAACCGAGACCGAGCAGCGTTTGGTTGATGAGGACGAAACCATCATTCCACCAAACCCCGAACCCAACTTGCAACCGGAATCATCTGACCGAACTGTGCCTATCAACAAATGGGCTCCCCCCCTTGCCTTTAACAACCGAGATATCCTCGACACTGATTCGGTCGTCGCTGAGGACGATCATTTGCTGGCCTTCAATTTGGCCAGGGGTGTTTGTCTACCAAAGGACATGGAACACCACAGCAAGCGGCTCAACACCGAGCTAAAGTCCATTCGGTCTGCCACGAAGTCCATGATCTTGGTAAGCACCACTGTTCACTTTTGTTTTTTGTTCAACTTCGAGCGCGGTTAAAACTGACCATTATTATACTTTCAGGCCCTCCAGAAGAGCACGATAGCTCACAGGCAAGTAATGGAGCTTCGAAAAAAGACAAGGCAAGCCATAAAGGAAGCCGAAGCAAAGGCAACCGAACTGACACAGTCTCACCAACGGATGGCCGATCTGGAGGCCGAGGTGGCTCGTCTCACCGGACTAGTTGCCTCGGTGACGGATAAGCAAATGTTGTGAGGTGAAAGACAAATACTTATGGGAGATGGTGGAGCTTGAAAACAAGAAGAACACCGAAATAAATGAGTTGGAGAAGAAGATGGAAGATGCTTCCAAGGAAGGCTTCAAGGAAGCCGAAGCAGGCTATACTCTGCAATGCGAAGCAGCGAAGAATTTGTTCTTTAAGTGCGGCTGGAGAGGTGCAATGGAGAAGATCGGTTGTGGACCTGAAACCGAGGTCTACAACGCTCCGGAGCACTTCATTCTGGTCTCACTGCAAGACTACGCTGATGAAATCCAGAAGCAATTTCTTGGTTCATCTGATGATGATGATGACGATGAAGAGGCAGCCGAGACTCAAGTTATCCAAGAGCAAGGTGGCGTCGATCGGTTATGCCACGATTGAAAACGCGACGCCGAATCGCCAACCGAGACTACTTTAAGCTGCAGAATCGAGATGCGTCTTGACCTTGGAGCCAATCTGGATGCCGAGATAGATGATCTCTTTGATTGAACTTGTGCTTTCTACTTTTTTCTTTCTTTTATTTCGGTATTGGAACTATGTAACCGGGCTACGGCCCCACAATTGTACTTCCTTTGTCTTTCATGAAGAATCTTGAACTTTCATTCCGGTTCTGTACTTGCATGTTTGTACTTGTTTTGTAATGAAATTATTTACACAACTGTGATCTCGGTTAGCTATCTAACTCGCTAGCCAACCACTCTTCAGCCGATATAAATTACTTCGGCTGGAGAGTAACAAGAGTTAGGCTAATCCAGACAACCACTCTTGAGCCGATATAACTCACTTCGGCTGAAGAGTACAAAGAGTTGGTTTAATCCAGCCAACCACTCTTCAGCCATAAACTTACTTCGGCTGAAGAGTACAGAAAGTTGGTTTAATCCAGCCAACCACTCTTCAGCCGATATAACTCACTTCGGGTGAAGAGTACAAAGAGTTGGTTTAATCCAGCCAACCACTCTTCAGCCATAAACTTACTTCGGCCGAAGAGTACAGAGAGTTGGTTTAATCCAGCCAACCACTCTTGAGCCGATATAACTCACTTCGGCTGAAGAGTACAAAGAGTTGGTTTAATCCAGCCAACCACTCTTCAGCCATAAACTTACTTCGGCTGAAGAGTACAGAGAGTTGGTTTAATCCAGCCAACCACTCTTCAGCCGATATAACTCACTTCGGCTGAAGAGTACAAAGAGTTGGTTTAATCCAGCCAACCACTCTTCAGCCATAAACTTACTTCGGCTGAAGAGTACAGAGAGTTGGTTTAATCCAGCCAACCACTCTTCAGCCGATATAACTCACTTCGGCTGAAGAGTACAAAGAGTTGGTTTAATCCAGCCAACCACTCTTCAGCCATAAACTTACTTCGGCTGAAGAGTACAAAGAGTTGGTTTAATCCAGCCAACCACTCTTCAGCCATAAACTTACTTCGGCTGAAGAGTACAGAGAGTTGGTTTAATCCAGCCAACCACTCTTCAGCCATAAACTTACTTCGGCTGAAGAGTACAGAGAGTTGGTTTAATCCAGCCAACCACTCTTCAGCCGATATAACTTACTTCGGCTGAAGAGTACCAAGAGTTGGTGTAATCCGGCCAACCACTCTTCAGCCAATATAGCTTACTTCGGCTGAAGAGTAACAAGAGTTGGTTTAATCCAGCCAACCGCTGAGTTGGTTTTTACAGCCAACCAGAGTTAAGTGTTTTGGTTTTTCCGACCAAAACGTCCTGCAGCCTGGATCCTTATCCTGGGCTTAGGAAAGGTGTTGGTTTAATCCAGCCAACCTCTGAGTTTGGTTTTTCCAGCCAACTCAGAATAAAGTGTTTCGGTTTTTCCGACCAAAACGTCCTGCAGCCTGGATCCTTATCCTGGGCTTAGGAAAGGTCATAGTTGGTTATTCCGGCCAACTATGTTTACAATGTTAACTTTCTAAAGCTGCTCTCTACTGAAAACAATAATGCTGAAAAGAATCGACTTGTTTTATTGAGGAAGTAAGAAATTACACATGCTTAAAAGGGAAAAGCTAGAAATAAAACAACTTGAGATTTGCCGTATTCCATGGTCTGGGAATTCTTTTGCCGTCCTCATCTTCCAAGTGGTATGCCCCTTTGCCTGCCAATCCGACCACTTTGTAAGGTCCTTCCCAATTAGGTCCCAACTTGCCGTCTCCTGGAACCAATGTGTTTCCCATCGCCTTGCGAAGTACCCAATCGCCGATCTTAAATTGTCTGGGATGCACAGTTTTGTTATACTTCCTTGATAGTTCTTGTTGGTAGGAGGCGATGTGAACCAATGCTCTGTCTCTTCTTTCTTCTGCCAAGTCAAGTTCTAATGCGATGGCTTCCCCATTTAGGTCTGGATCAAAGTTTTCGCTCCGGATCGTAGGAAGGCCAATTTCTAAAGGGATGACTGCTTCCATGCCATAAGCTAAGGAGAATGGAGTTTCTCCTGTTGACCGCCGTGGTGTGGTGCGATAAGCCCATAAAACGTGGGGGAGCTCTTCTGCCCATTTGCCTTTGGCTTTTTCCAACCTTTTCTTCAATCCGTCCAAGACTACCTTGTTTGACGCCTGCACGACCATTTCTTTGGGGATATGCCGGTGTGGAGTTGTAGAACTCTATCTTGTACTCTTCACAAAAGCTTCTGAAAATTCTGCCATCAAACTGAGTGCCGTTGTCTGAAATCAGTGCTTTTGGTATGCCAAAGCGAGTAATGATGTTCTGCCAGACAAACTTCTTCACATCTTTTTCCTTGATTGACGCCAAGGCTTCTGCTTCCACCCACTTTGTGAAGTAGTCTGTTGCCGCAAGAAAGAACTTCCTGTTGCCTGGTGCTGTTGGGAGTGGTCCCACTATGTCTAAGCCCCACATTGCGAAAGGCCATGGACTAGTGAGAGGTAGGAGTTCTCTGGCAGGTTGATGTATTTGATGTGCAAACTTCTGACACTTTTCGCATTTTTTGACATACTTCTCCGAATCCGCTTGCATGTACGGCCACCAATACCCTTGTGAAATAGCTCGGTATGCCAATGATCTTCCTCCTTGATGGCTGCCACAAACCCCTTCGTGTATTTCGAACAAGAATGCTTCTACCTTGCTGGGGTGGACACATTTTAAGTAAGGTCCTGAGAACGACTTCTTGTATAATGCCAAGGATGGAGAGAGCCAAAATCGTTGCGACTTGGCTCTTATTCTGTTGGCTTCTTTCTTATCTTCTGGTAGAGTGCCGTCTTTCAGGAACAGTATGATGGGATCCATCCAAGAAGGACCTAACTCCGCACAACATACCTCTTCAGCTTCTGGGTCTTCAATACTTGGTCTGGGCAGATAGTCGATCAATAGAGGATGTGGGATGGAGGTATCTGCCATTGAGGCGAAGCCTGCTAGTTCGTCTGCTCTACTATTCTCCTCCCTGTCGATCTGTTCTATCCTCACCACTTCGAATTTCTTGATCTCGGTTCTGACTAGCTCTTGGTATTTAGCCATTCTGCTGCCCTTGCTTCAGAGTCGCCAAATTTGATTCACCACCAACTGTGAGTCATCAGAGACCATGAGTTCGGTGGCCTTCATGTTGGTCACGACTTGAGTCTGCAAAGAAGCGCCAGACTCGGGCTTCATTGTTTGATGTCGAAGCCAAGGTTGATCGCCTTTGTTCCACTACTAGGCCGTCTGGAGAGATGAGGACTATGCCAAGTCCTCGCTCCATGTCGGTTAGATGCCCCATCCACAAAGAGCTTCCACATCTCCCCAACGACAGCTTTCCAACAAGTGGAGGGTCTGCCGATGCCTTGGGGTCTTCCATCTTGGTGCCTTCTTCAGAGTCCATAATTGCGCCGCCTCTTGTCTTCGATGGGCCCAAGTCATTAGTCGCTAGTGAATTTTGACTTGGTGTAGTAAGGTTGGCTTCCTCGCCTCTCTACTCAGTCCGCCTTTTAGGTTCTCGATCGAGTAGCTGTACTAGGGGTTGCGCTTATTCCGGCCAATCTCCATCCCTAGTTTGGTTATGTCACCAGTCGATTAGGCAGACTTGGTGGCTTCTAGGAGTGAACTCGCGACGAAGTCCGCCAAAGATTGGGCCTTTATCATGTTCGGGTTGAACTTCACATCATATTGTCCCAACTCCACCGCCCACTTCAAAATCCGCCTAAAAGTTTGCCCTCTCAAACAAAGCTTTTAGTGGAAAGGTCAGGAGGACGACAATGGTGTGGGCGTGAAAGTAGTGCGCCAATTTCTGGAGGCCATCATTAAGGCCAGTTAGCTTCTCTAGAGGCAAGTACCTTTTGGCTCCCAAAGAATGTCTTGTCGACATAGAAGATAGGTAGATATTGGATTCCTTCGCCGAACCAACACGCACTTATCACAAGGCCGAGAGTCTGCTAAGTAGAGGAAGAGTTCTTCTGTGCACTTGGGGTGACAAGTAGTGGTGGAGAAGACATGTATTCCTTCAAATTCTCTAGAGCTCGGACGCATTCTTCGTCCCACTCAAACTTAGCTTCAAATGACTGAAAGAATGGACGCAATCTGTCTGAAGACAGGCTGATGAATCGGTTAAGTGCCGCTGCCATGCCGTTGTGGTGTCAGACTTCTTTCACCGAAGTTAGGCCTCTAACTCTTGAATTGCTTTGATTTGGGAGGGTCGCCTTGATACCCGATTGGTCACCAGAAACCCGAAACTTGCTGACCCTACACCAATGCGCACTTAGAAGCGTTAAGCCAGCTTGTGTTGCTTCAGATCCGGAACATCTCATCTAGGTCCCTTAGATGGTCATCCGCATCCTTGCTTTTGACCACCATATCGCCGATGTAAGCCTCCATTGTTACGCCTAACAATGGCTCAAACATCTTGGTGACCATTCTTCAAACGTCGCCTCAAGATTCTTCGTGCCAAAGGGCATGACCTTGTAGCAGTACAACCCTCTTGGAGTGGTGAAGGATGTTACTTCCTGATCTGGTTCGTGCATGGCTATCTGGTGGTAGCCTCTGTATGCGTCAAGGAAGCTAAGCCTGCTGTGCCCTGCTGTTAGGTCCACCAATTGATCTATCCTTGGCAGGGGGAAACTGTCCTTTGGGCACGCTTTGTTGACCGTCTTGTAGTCGACGCAGACGCGCCACTTGCCATTCTTCTTTGGTACTACAACGGTGTTGGAGATCCATCTTGGGTAATGGACCTCTCTGATTGCCCCTGCTTCTAACAAGTTACCCACCTCTTCTGCCACTATCTCGGCGTGGTGGAGTGCCGATCTGCGTGTGCGTTGAATGACCGGTCTAGCAGAAGGGTGGACATTGAGTTGATGGCAGATGAAGTTGGGATCAATGCCTGGCATGTCGTATGGGGTCCAGGCGAACACTTCGATGTTGGAGGTCAAAAATTCCAAGACTTCCAATCTCTCAGTGCTGGACAACGACGATCCAAGTAAGAAGAACTTTTCCGGGTTCTTCTCATCTATTCTGACTTCTACCAAGTCCTCCACTGCTTTTTGATCACCATGGTTTGCCAACATCCGCGAATAGTTCATTACTCTGCTTCTTCAACCGAATGAACATATCCTTTGGCAAATGATCGCCATTTGTTGCGACGAAGCACTGCTTGGACATAATCTGGTCCCCATATACTTCTTCAATTACTCCGGTGTCGTTGGGAAACCGCATCACTTGGTGGTAGGAGGATGCCACCGAGCGCATGGCGTGCAGCCATGTTCTGCCTAAGATGATGTTGTAGGTGGAGGGGACCTTCAGCACCCAGAACTCCACTTGCTTCGTCACACTTCCCGCCCTGACTGGAAGGATGATTTTGCCGACTGGCCACTCTGGCATAGAATTGAATCCAATCAAAGGGGAGACGGCAGGGGCTAAGTCCTTGTCTTGCAGCTTGAGTTGCTTGAAAGTTTCATAGTACATGATTTCACATGAACTGCCTTGGTCAATCAGAATCCGCTTGACGTCAAAATCCTTAACTCGGAGAGTGACGACCAAGGCATCATTGTGTGGGCAATATATTCTATCCAAGTCTTTATCCGAAAAGGACATGATGTTTGCGGCTTCTGTCCTCCCCTTTTTGACGACTGGTTGGGCACTTAGCACCTCTCTCAAGTGCTCTGCCTTTTTTATTGAACCTCTGAGCTCGCATACTCGCTTTGGTTCAAAGACTCCATGGATCACGTTGATGATGCCTTGTGCCGGGGCGTCGATCGGCATCCCGTTGGGTTTGTTGTGATCTTGGGGGGCTGGCTGCGCCCCTCCCTCTATGTATTTATCCAGGTGGCCTGCCGCCACTAATTCTTCCAGATGTTGCCTCAACGGCGTGCAGTTCTCAGTTTGGTGCCCCTTTTCCTTGTGGAAGGTGCATCTGGATCTGTCATCATAGTCCTTCTGGGCCTCGCCTAGCTTGGCAGGCCACTTGACGAAAGGCTCGTCTCGAATCTCGCTAAGTATACGGTAGATCGGTTTCTTGAACACAGTGGTTATGGCAGTCCGGACTCTCAACCATCTCTTCTCCTGGTCTTCATCATTGTCTCGCCTGCCCCGTCCGTTTTGGTTTCGGCGACCTACCGTATTGACCTTTGCTGAGGTCTTCTTTTCTGGTGTCATGGTCGCGCCAGTCTTTGCTTTGGCACGAGCGCCATCCTCTTCTACCCTGATGTGCTGATGCACTCTCTCCATCAGGGCTTCCATAGTGAGGGGTGGTGTCATGGTGATAGAGTCCCTCAGTCTGTTCCCGACTGGAAGGCCTC
Organism: Camellia lanceoleosa; assembly: GCA_025200525.1. NCBI lineage: Eukaryota > Viridiplantae > Streptophyta > Magnoliopsida > Ericales > Theaceae > Camellia > Camellia lanceoleosa. The sequence goes on from CM045760.1 coordinate 14,002,049, forward strand.
TTTTGTACTGCGCAATGGCGAGGTTGGTTGGGCAGTCCCCAATCTGGTTGAATGTCTCCCAGTAGCGACTGTTGTATGACCTCAGAGTCTCCTTATCGCCCATGTCGATGGAGAGTAGCTGGTCGATCTCCACCGGGGTCTTTGTGTTCGTTCTGAACCGGGTTACAAACGCCGCTAATTGCGCCAGGAGGCTATCTTGCCCTCGAAGCTTCTCAAACCAAGTCAAGCCAAGGTCACCAAGGCTTGAAGGGAATAAGATGCACATCAACGCCTCATTCGCCGCAGATATACCATAACTCGCGGAAGTGGCTCGGCGGGTGTAAGGGTCCGTCTTCCTTCATACGCCGCGAATTTGGGTTGCAGGAAGCCCGACGGAAGGCGCGTTTCTATCTTCGGGACGAATGGTGAGGTCTGGCTTCGCCAATGCCTTATCCGCTGGTTCGTATGCTGTGCGGCCTTGGCATTCCAACCTCGACGCTGCCATGCGGCCGAGGAGCCAATCGCTGCAAGGCAGGAACCCTGTGGGGATCGCGCGCCCTGGCGTCCTCCTTCCATCGTGCCTTTTCTTCCAACATGGACCTTAGGTCGGACGACCTAGGTAATTCTGTCTGTCTGGACCTCGTATGATGCGTATGTGAGGGCCAATAGGTACTCCTCGGTGACCTCAGGCGACCTCGGGCCTCTCGCACTGGAGGACGAGTCCCGAAGATCTGATCGCGTGTTGCTGTCCCCGAGGCTTTTGTCCTCTGGTTGAGAGGGTGTAGAATTCCTACCTCGACCCTCTGAGTGGCGAGGCGTCTTCGTTGCGCCCTCTCCTGCCGCCACTTTTTCCTTTTATCTGGCGCCAGAGACTCCATGTCCGCCGCCATCTTACGGATCATTCGTTTTGCTCTCGACGCGATCCTCCAATTTGAGGATCAACTCTGCGCCTTTGTCTTTCGGGCTTTGCGAACGAGAGGATGAGGTTGCTATTCCTCCTTCGTCCCCTCGCATCCCTCCTGGAATTCTGCCTTTGTGGTTCCAGGTTCGCCATGGGAGGGACCAAAGGTAGGCCTTCACGCCTTGCACCTCCTTCTGGGGTTTGTCCGTCAATGGCGGACTGAGGCAGTTCTTCGTTGTGCGCCATTGATGTTCGAGAAAAACTTGATCAAGAGGTTGTTCCTGTCTGCTATTCCCACAGACGGCGCCAATTGTACGGGAAAGAAATACACCTTCTCGTATAATCCTGTTGATCAAGTCTGCGTTCCTCGTACGACGTCGTTCCACCACCTGAAAATACAAACGTGAGCTAGCCGGCGGGTGTGTGCCGGAAACCTCTCCGATGCCTAAGTCAGTCAGCAAGACAGGAAGGCAAAAGCTCAATGTATTCAGGGAGCAAAAGTTGCATTACCTCTCCAAAGGTGATATTGGTGAGCTTATATAGGTTTCGCGTGGCACAGTCCTGGAAGGACTCTTACTCCTCCATGTGTAGAGTCCTTCTAGGATTACTCCTCCTAGCGTAGAGTCCTCCTAGGATTCAAACTCTGGGAAGATAATGTTTATCCTCCAACACCCTCCTCACTGCTTAAGCCAAGTGAGATGGCTTTGCTATGGTCGAACTCCTTTACAACCGAAGTAACCTCTCCATATTAGACACCTACCACCTCTCCTACCTCGGTTTTCCATGCTTGGACCGAGCTTATCATAAAGAGCCGAGCTATCTTCAAACCAAAGTCCCTTCATGGACTTGGTACACCTCGGTCATCATGTGTCTCAACCGAACTACCAACATCATACTTCCAAACCGGAGTAAAAGTAAACCTCAAGAAACCGGGCTAACCCTCAACCGGTCTAACTCAAAAGCCATTTCTCCAAACCGGGATAACCCCCCAACAGGGCCATTTTACTCGGCCATTTTTACCTCGGCCCATAACGGCCGAAAACCCAGCTCGGCCCAATTTGCATATAAATTGCCCTCTCATATATATATATATAAGTTTAATATTGTAGCCTTGTAGGTGCAATATAATGAGTAGTTATTGAATAAAATAATTATATGATATAAAATTGTCACTATAATTATTAAAATACTCTTCTTTCTGGTAGTTTGGTTTAACAGAGATGGATGGATAGTTGAGACTGAGACAAAATTAAAAATTTTAAAAAAAAAAATCAAAAATTCAAAATTTAATTTATTATAAGGGTCAAAATTTGAATATATATATTATTAATTTTATCTTCAACTTATTATGGTCCTCAAATTGAACTAAGAATGAAGGGTTTCAATTAGGAAGATATAGAAAATGACTAGCGGTTGGTACAAGCGATACTTATACAATTTAAATAAATAAAAATAAAATAAAATATTTATTATTTATTGTGTGTCATTTAAGTGATAATGGTATTTAATTCAAAAAAAAAAAAAAAGTGGTAAGGGTTTTTTTCAATAGACTCAAGGTTCAAGGTTTGAGTCATCCTCCTCCCATCCATCTTTTTTTTTTTTTTTTAAGTAGAAAAATTAAGAGCATGTGGCATAAGGAGAAATATAGATAGATATTCTCTTATCATCTAAATAGGAGTATAAACAATTTGGTTCGGTTAAAATTGAGGAAAAATTTAACACCGAACCGAATTTTTTAGTTTTGTGAGTTAAGAAACTGAGACCGATTGCATAATACGGTTCAATTTTATTTATTTTTTTAATTTTTTGTAGGGAAAGAATTTTCATAAAATTTTAAAAGGTTTTATAAAAATTTGGTAAAGTCTCTATTGAAAATAAATGAAAAAAATTAATGAAAGTTCTATAAATACTTTCCCCTCTAATTTTTTTACGAAACGTACATTAGTAATTACTTATATACTAATGTTCAAAGAATTAAAATAAAAAGTATTTAAATGAAATATTTTGATTGGTACAGCTTTTATCGTTATAAAAATAAACCACAAGTTATGAAAACAAAGCGAAAATTAAAATCTTAGACGATCTTAAACGGTCAGTTCAATTATGTCGATTTTTTTTACATTCCTACTTTTAATCTTAAAAAAATAAAAAATAAAATAAAAAAGAGTTTGAGATTATTGCCCCAAAAAATTTAAGATTAAACTTATGACCCCCATACTCAAAAATAAAATAAAATGATTGAAGGTAGCATTTGAGATTCAATAGTTAAGAATAAAATATTTTAGACCCTAAATGGATAAGAAAAAAAAAAAAAAAAGAAGAAGAGAGATTGAATGAGAAAAGAAAATAGACCGAATGAGAAGACGGAAAGATTGAATAATTCAAAAATAAAAATAAATAATTGAATAATATGTTGTTCTGTATCCATTCCATGTTTTCCTATTTTTTCAGAATGAGTTGGAGAGAATCATTTCAGTTTGAATGCAAATATTCCTCCTTTGTTTTCTCTGCGTCCTCGTTTTCTTCTTAGCCTTCCTCTGTGTCTATCTTTGTTCCTTGCAGATTTAAGTTCGTGTGTGTGTTTTTGGGCCTCAATTCAAACTAGGGGTGTAATTTGGACGGGCTCAACCCGAGCAACCTGAACCCAGTCCGAATTTTTTTAGAACTTAGACAAGATATTTTCAAAATTGGTACAGACTTAAGCAAAAACTCAGAAACCCGAATTAAATTTGGACGAGCTTGGGAAAAAACGTCAAACAACCCGAGCAACTCGAAACCCGAATTATACATATATAGATATATAAAAATATTAAATATACATATAAATTATTGGTCATTATATGATATTAAAATAATTTAGATTATTAAATCATATTGAATACATATTATATATACAAATAACATAAAATCTTACTTTTTTATTTTCACTCATAAATTATAAAGACTACTATAGCGGCATCTCTCTTACATTATATAAATTATTTGTTTTAATAGTATTAATGATTTTCTATATATATAAAAAAAAATGTAAATATAATCAAATTTTAATAATTTAATAACGTAGCTACCAAAAAAAAAAAAAAAATCATTTACAATTCGGGCAACTCAGGCAATTTTGGTTTAACTCGAGTCAGGCTTGGACAGGAAACCTTGGGTTACAATTCGGGCCTGAGCGGGCTTGGGTAGGTCTCAACACAACTTAGATTGGGCTTGGACAATCTCTCAATCCGACCGAACCCGCCCAAGTTACACCACTAATTAAAACAATGTCACTTTAATGAACTCCAGAAAATATGAAAAGAATGGACTGTAGAGGATCCAAACGCTGCCTGCGGCTTAAGCGGTTGCTAATGCTCTTTCTTATCAATTTGGTCCTATGTTCCAACCGCCTCCTTTGAAAGAATGAATCAATAAGTGATCACGGTGAACTAATAGTTTGAATCAATTAATCAAAATAAGCCAGTTTTTAAGTTAAAATTGTTTTAGTGCTGTTCAAACCATCCTGGTGGCGCCTCAACCAGGGACTTTTCTACCTCTATTAGATTGGGTAGAGTTTTCTTGACACACTATACTTTGATGTTGATATTGAAGTATAGATTAAAAATTCAAAATGACGACTCTATTATAAATTTTTTAAGTTGAGTAAACTTTTCTTGGCATGCCACATTTTGGCTAATGAATGTTGAAGTGAGAGTTACGGTATATTAAAAATGAATGATGTTAAAGTTAAAATGACCGTATAGATTAAAAATGAAAATAATATTAAAGTAAGAGTGACTATATTAAGATTTTAAAATGACGGAATTAATATGAGTTTTGTAAATTGGGTGGAGTTTTCTTCACACGCCACACTTTGTTAATGATGTTAATGTATAAGTTAAAAATTCAAAATAATAATGGAATTATTATGAATTTTGTAAATTGGGCGGAGTTTTCTTCACACGTCATACTTTACTAATGATGTTAACGTAAAAGTTAAAAATTCAAAACAATAATGGAATTATTATGAATTTTTTGGGTTTGATCTTCAACCTTTCGGCTTGTTTTGAGAAATAGAATAAAAGTGACTTTATGATTTTTAATTTTTTTTTTTTATAAATATGGTCAAAAAAAAAAAATTATCCGAATGCCCAAAACAAGCCTTCATTTATCTAATGAACCTCTCTCTAGGGGTTGTTGACTACAACAGCTCCAAATATCCCGGCCGCCTTCTCCATGTTGATGGCTTTGTTATTCCCGTCCTGAACCACCACCCACCCATTTTCTATGACTTTCTTTTTTTGATTGCAAGTCTATAGAAGTTGAAACTGTGGGTCAATATGGCCTATTTTAAGAAATAAGTTAAAAATTAATTTTTAGTGTTTTATTTATTTATTTTTTAAAAATAAATGAAAAAATAAAAAGGTGATATAGCTTAAAAAAACTAAAGAATCAATAAACTGGCTATTAACTTAATTATCAAAATAGGCCTATAACGTTCTTAAAAATTATTTTATGAAAAAACTTTATTTAACCATCTTGTTTCATTTATACAAAAGTTGGTCACCTTAAGATTATCTTCCAAAATTTAATTTAGTTTGTCTTTATCTACTAATTAATTAAAAGTTGATGACAAGAAAGCCTAAGCATAAAAGAATATCGTCAAACGGCAATTGATTTTTTTTTGTTGACATTTTGACTTTTAAGTATAAAAGAGTATCGTCAAACGGCAATTGGTTTTTTAGTTGACATTTTGACTTTTTAGTTATTTTAGATTGAGATTAAAAAATTTGTTTTTGATTAGTTTTTTTTAGCTTTTTTATTTTTATAACAGAAAAAATAAAATGATTATAATTTAAATGTGACATTTTATCTTATTGATTTTTTAGCTAGTGACTGTTTTAGTCCGACTTTTTTTTTCTTCCAAACGAAGCCTTATTTGTTCTTCTTACCTACATTTATCATGTATATCATTTTCTCCTCTCTCTCTCTCTCTCTCTCTCTCTCTCTCTCTCTCTCTCTCTCTCTCTATATATATATATATATTGTTGTAGCTCTCTCTCTCTCTATATATATATATTGTTGTAGTTAAGGCCGGTTATGAGATAAGACCAACAAAATAATTGCCTTGAGTCCTTGGTTGTGAATTTGAAAGTAATGTCTTAAAGGTGGGTGATGGTGACGTGGAGGTGCAAGTAGAAGCTATGATACAATTAAAGGTGGGTGACGGCCCCCGATTTTATATCAGTATAGTTAATAATTATCTCAAAATTATATCAACTTGCCCTCTACGGTTTGGTCAAAATTCAGGGAGAATTTGACATTGAACTGAACTTTTTAGTTTTGTTAGTTAAGAAAATGAGACTGATTGCATGATACGGTTCGATTTTATTGATTTTGTTGATTTTTTGTAGAGAAAGAATTTTCTTAAAAATTTAAAAGATTTTATAAAAATTTGTAAAACCTCTATTGAAAATAAATGAAAAAAAAAATTAATGAAAGTTCTATAAATACTTTCCTCTAATTTTTTTTACAAAACATGTATTATTAATTACTTATATTCTAATGTTCAAATAATTAAAATAAAAAATATTTAAATGAAATATTTTGATCGGTTCAATTTGTATTTCTATAAAAATAAACCATAAGTTATGAAAACAGAACGAAAATTAAAATCTCAGTCGATCTTAAATAGTTAGTTTGATTATGTCGATTTCTTTTACATCCCTACTTTTAACCATAAAAAAACAATGTTTGAGATTATTGCCCCAAAAAATTTAAGATTACACTTATGACACCCATATACTCGGAAAAAATTATTATAGGCAGCATTTGAGATGCAATAGTTAAGAATAAAATATTTGAGACACTAAATACATAAGAGAAAAGAAAAGAGATTGAATGAGTAAAGGAAAGATATTGAATGAGAATATGGAAAGATTGAATAATTCAAAAATAAAAATAAATAATTGAATAATATGTTCCATTCCATGTGTTCTATGTTTTTCAGGATGAGTTTGAGAGAATCATTTCAGTTTGAATGCAAATTTTCCTCCTTTGTTTTCTTTTTGTCCTCGTTTTCTTCTTGGTCTTTCTCTGTGTACATCTTCGTTCCTCACAAATTTAAGTTTTTGTGAGTGTATTTTTTTTTTTTTTTATTATGTTTTTTTTTAGAGGGTCACTACTGTAAAAAAATACTTTCTGCGACCGCCACAAGTCGTCGTAAATAATAAAATTACAGTCGCAAAACACCTATTGCGACAGCCCATACGACCACAATACCATTGCCCGAGGGTAACAATACCGAGGCCTATATTCACATAGCCTTTGCCTGGGGGTAACAATACCATGGCTATTTGCGCGTAAGATATGAACCCTTATGGTTATCAATATCGACTATGCAAAATGTGATATGTCATGATAGCTAAATAGATGTACCACAAATACTTGCTGGTGATTCTGGAAAGAATGTAAATTTGTTTCTGAAAAGAATCCGTTTCTGATATAAACTCTGATTGCTAATTCTGTGATGGACATGATTCATTAAAACCCTTTACCTTGTTATTATTCACAGGACTTCCGCCCACTATTTATATTATGTATGTAGGTGAGTAGGCGCGTGACCAAGCCTAAGCTGCTATCTGGAGTCTTAGATTAGCCAGCCACTGTACCTCTCGGGGAGGTTCCCTTTTTGAGATGTCCAATTTGGTAACCTTGTTGCAGATAATTTGGTTTGTTTTGCTTATCTATGCTTTGGGCTAAGTCCCCATTTGGCTATACTTTGTAAATGGATAATGTATGACTTATGTGTTTGTGACGTCATAAGTATACATGCAAGTTTGTTTTGAAGATTACTGTCTCATATACGTCAACACAGCTTTATGGACTATGTCTATTTTATCTATTTGCTTCCGCAACCCCTAATTATATATTATTCTGTTAAGAGGCCTTTGGTAATCCAAGGATTACTAGCCGATTACGACGCTAAACTTATAGGGGCAATTTGGGTCGTGACAAATCCACATACCATGAAGTCAGCTATATTGCAATGTAGACAGTAAGAAGCACGATATCATGAGTAAAACAGGTAAACATGAATTAATGAGCATAAGCAACATTTGAATACACAACTCAAAGGCAAACATGAGAGCTCACATAATGAATGTGTGTGCGTGCAATCCTTGAGAGGCCACAAAGCTAGAGTTAATCCTTATAACGATTAGATGGCTCAACCTTCAGCAAGAGAATCTAAACATCATTGAGAAAAGTCAAATCACTAGGAATCAAGGGGTATTTGTTGAGTAAAAGTGAAGGCTCCCCCTCAAGCAATGAGTCCTTTTTTTTAAAAAAAAAATTTACTTTACTTTCTTGTGGGCACTCACTGGTGGCTTGCATGCTCAAAAGTATGGAGACAAAACTAGAGAAGTATGGAAACAATAAGGATGGCCTAGTTGGTACCTCTAAAGTAGCTTTTTCCTAATGCCCAGACTTCAAAGAAGTGAGGGAGAAACTGTGGAAGTGAAAATAGATGGTGGAAGGTTAAGAGACTCAACATCACCCATGATGTGTCAGTATAGGCCAATTCTTTGAGAAATGTATAAAAGACAATGTTAGAAGTCCATAGAGAAAATTGATCACTTATGCGGAAACCCCTGCAACAATTTATCTTAAGAATGTGTATAGAATGACATCATGAATTCAATGAACATGAGCATTTAGAATGAGCTATGAACAAAGATAAATGAAATTTTGTAAGCAGCATGAGAAGTGTCCATTAAGTCTAAGAGCAAAGATGACAAGAATCAATGACAATGAGATTATAGCATCCAAGTATACAAAAAGCCAATCACTCTCACCTTCTCAAGTAACAACTCACACTCTAGTTAATGAGAACCACACCTAAGGTCTTTCTAAGGAACTCAAACCGAAGAAGTTCAAGGGGTTTTGTAAAAATATTAGCTTTTTTACGCTCAGTGGGTACATGTTTAAGAACGACAAGGCCCTTTTCAACTAATACTCAAATAAAATGATGACGAATGTCAATATGTTCGGTGCGAAAGTGTTGGACTAGACTTTTGGAGATGTTAATGGCACTTTTATTATCACAGAAAAGGGTAAGAGTGTCCTGGTCTATACCATAATCATGAAGCATTTGCTTCATCCACAACATTTTCACACAACAACTCCCTGCAATAATGTACTTAGCCTCAGCGGTCGAAAAAGAGATGGCATTTTACTATTTACAATACTAAGAAGCAAAATTATTCCCAAGGTAAAAACACCCTTCAGATGTGCTCTTACGATCATCAGCAAACCCAACCCAGTCGGCATCTGAAAAACCAGTGATTTCAACTATAGTGTCAGTCGAGAACCAAATCTCATGCCCCAATGTCCCATTAACATACTTAATGATACATTTGACTGCAAGAAGATGAGACTCTTTAGGACAGACTTGGTAACAGGCACAGACACCTACACTAAATGCAACGTCAGGTCGACTGTCTGTGAAGTACAAAAGACTCTCTATTATACTCTTATAAAGGATAGGATCAACATCAATACCAGAGGAATCTTTGGACAGATAAAGAGTAGTGCTCATGGGAGTGAGAGCATGTTGGGCAGACTCTAGACCGAACTTAGACATAAGGTTTTTGGTATACTTGGTCTGAGAGACAAACATACCTGAAGGAGACTATTTAATTTGAAGACCCAAGAAATAAGACAACTCCCCCATCATGCTCATCTCAAACTCATGTGTCATGCAATCTGAGAAATAATTCACAAGAGAATCAAAAGTGGATCCAAACACAATATCATCAACATAAATCTGAGCAACAAGTATATGAGACTTAGTATGTTTCACAAATAAGGTCTTGTCAACACAACCCCTTTGAAAATCATTATCCAGAAAAAAAGGTAGTAAGTCTATCATACCAAGCTCGAGGGGCTTGTTTCAGCCCATATAACGCCTTGTCTAACTTATAGACATGGTTTGGACATTTTGGGTCATTAAACCCTTTTGGTTGCTCAACATAAGCCTCTTTTTTCTAGTATCCATTCAAAAAGACACTTTTCACATCCATTTGCAACAGTTTGAACCCTAGAAAGCATACAATACCAAGTAAAATACGAATAGATTTGAGATATGCAACAGGGGCAAACGTCTCATCATAGTCAACACCCTCTACTTGTATATAGCCTTGAGCAACCAACCTAGCTTTATTTATAACCACAATACCATTCTTATCAGATTTATTTTTAAAGATCCACTTGGTACCTATCACATTCATGTCTCTAAGTCTGGGAACAAGAGTCCAAACTTTGTTACATTCAAATTGACCTAATTCTTAATGCATTGCATTAACCCAACTATCAACTAGTAAGGCCTCTTTTGCATTCTTAGGTTCAATTAACGAAACATAGCACATATGAGATACCACTTCCCAAATTTATTTTCGGGCTTTCATTCGGTCTATGACACTTCTAATCACATGTTGAACTGGATGATTCAATTTTACCCTTTCTGATGATCCTAAAACTAGACTGGTAGTGACTTGAACATCGAAGGAGGTGTCTCTTTATGCACTCTTTGGTGTCAGACTTACCATAGAAGTTAGTGTTGGCTCACCTTCTTAGGCTTGGCCCTGTACTTCTCCTTGACTGTGTGGTTCAGTATCCAAGATTGGAGACTCACCATCTTCTTCCTTATGTATAGATGAAGTAGGAGAACTTGTGTCATCTACAACCACATTGATCAATTCCATTAAAGATAAAGAACGTGGGTTATAGGCACGAAAAGCTCTACTGGTGGTTGAATACCCTAGAAAAATACTTTTACCACTTTGGGGAGTCAAATTTTCCCAAAGGCTCTCTATCTTTGAAAATGTAATATTTACTCCCAAAAGTTTTGAAATATTTTACATTAGGTTTCAACCCTTTCCACAATTCATATGGAGTTTGTAAAGTGTCGGGCCATAAATACAAACAATTCAAAACATAAACAGTAATATTTAAGGCTTCAGCCCAGAACTTTGAAGGAATTTTATTGCTAAGGAGCATGACCCTAGCGATCTCTTAAACTACCCTGTTTTTCCTCTCAACAACTCCATTTTGCTGTGGAGTAATGGGTGCAGAAAACTCATGCTTAATTCCATGCATATCACAAAAATTCAAAAACAAGCTATTTTCAAATTTATGACCATGATAAGTTCAAATTCTTATGATACGCCTAATAAAAACACCCTATTCATTTCAAATTTTAAGGACTAAGGACTAGAAAGCATTAAACATGTTAGATTTTTCTCTTAAAAAATTAACCTATGAAAAACGACTGTAATCATCAACAATTAAAAATATATATCTTTTACCTCCAATGCTTTCAATGCGAGTAGGTCCTATAAGATCCATATGAACAAGTTCAAGAGGACATTTGGTTGTGAATCTGTTCACCTTTTTTTGAGGGGCACGAGTTTGCTTTCCAAGTTCGCATGGTCCACACACATGGTTCACATACTTACCTATTTTGGGTACTCCTCTCACAAGCTCTTTGTTGGCTCTCTTAGTTAGGTCTTTGAAATTCATGTGACCTAATCTTTGATGCCACAGGTCAAGGTTACTTATGACAGCCGAGTGGCAAGTGCGATCATTAGTGATAACAATCCCATAGCAGTTATCAGATGTGTGAACCCCATGCATGAACACATTTCCCTTCTTAGCCAAAATTTCACATTTATTTTTTCAAAATAATACTTCATGATGGGAATCACATATTTGACTAATGCTCAAAATATTAGCTTTAATGCCATCAACAAGTAAGACATTTTTGAGCTTAGGAAGACCAGCCACACTTATAGAGCCCTTACCAGTGACTCTAGAAGTGTCACCATCTCCAAAGGTAACAATTCCTCCTTCATATTTTTCAAGAGATGTGAAGTAAGATTTGTCAACATAAATCGGACGAAAGCACCCACTATCAACATACCACATGTGTGAGTCACATGCTTTCAGTGCAGTATGAACAACAAAACAAGTTAAGTCACTCTTTCTTACCTATATCTTTTTGGTTTTAATAGATGCAGGACTGGCAGTCTTGGTAAACATATTAGCGTTGTGAACACCATCATGAATCTTGGTGTTCTGCCTAGACATGTAAGGTTGTCTCCTAACCCATGAAGTATTAGAATTTCTAATTTTTTTAGACACCTTACCAAACAACTCAAAACAATAAGGGCGAATGTAGCCATACCTACCACAATGAAGACAAACAAACACAGGTTTTACCTCTATTTTGTTGATCTTACCCTCTTTAGGTTGATGAAAAGAGTAATCACCCTGTTGAACCATCACCTTTGTCACAACCCAAACCCACCCCTATAGGTTTAGCGTCGTAACCAGCCAGTAATCCATGATTACCAAAGGCCTGCTTAACAATAATGACAATAGCACAATAATAGGGGCTGGCAGAAGCCAATCAATAATAGAAAATAACGTCCAATGAACTGTGATGACTTAAATGAATAAAACAAATTTCACATACTTTTGATTTCACAAACACTTAAGTCCATAACACACATTTACAAAACAAACCACAAGCTAAAGAATTAAATCCCATTGCCAAAAATAATTAAAAAAACTCAATAAACATTCTTATCTCTTAAACACAATGTCAAAAGGGTGAATCTGAATCACCCAATAAGCCCTGACATGCAATAGTTCGGAACCTTGAAATGAGGCACAGTAGTTGGCTTGACAAAAACAGGTTTCTTGTCGACGCCGCTACGATTGATCTGGTGCTTAACCACCTACATATATATAATAAACTGTGAGCTAAAACCCAGTGAATAATAAATGTGTAAAGGCGTTAAGAATGAATGTCCTTTCAGTATTTAAAATAGTCAATTGCATCAATAGATCATTTATTCGATTAGTATCTCATATTTCATATCATATCTGTTATGTAGTAATCATAGCAGTCATATGTGGTACATCCCATAGCAGAACAGTATTGTAGGTCTTAAAAGACCGAACAGTCAATTTATGGCCATCAAACAGTAAACAGTAGTTCCAAAAATTGGAACTGACATAGATCTCTATAGCAGTAACAGTAAAAGTAACAGTCGCAGTAGTAGTAATAGTCAGTTGCTATGGATGCCACGAGTACAGTTCATAAAATAGGACAAACATTCATTCAGTAAACAATATTATTTCATAAAGCAGTACAGCTAATCATTCAAAAAATAATTATAATTGAACGTAGCTTTACAACATTATTACTGACAGTGGGCTTCTTGAAGTATGTGCTAAAGTTGAACTAAGGATGCGGCGTCCAACCTAAGCAAACAATTCAAGCATGATATCTCAACATACAGTTCAATCATTCAGTCGGTTACTTGTTTCTCTTCATTGTTCACTTGTTTAGTTCTAACATTTTGTTCTTGTAATCCATTTAGATACATGAAATGCAAATGCACATGAAAAACTCTTTAAAATTATGCAAACAGTGGCCCGAAAGGTAGGGAAAAAAATGATGCGAAAACAAAATCCGAGCTTGACCCAAACCGCATGCGCGGGATGCCCAATCCTAGGCCTAGAGCAGTCTTAAATCTGTCTTTGGTTTGGAACTCAATGTTTTCAAAATCTAATTCCAAATCCATATTTTTCAAAGCTCAAAATTCTTAAAAACATGTTGAATTTAATTTCACATGCTTAGCTTTAAACAAAAATCATAACCTTAAATTGAAGCTCACATTTCATACAAAAGCCCCAAATCCTTGAATTAAAATATCAAAATCATAATCTTGAGCTTCAATCGTTGAAATTCATGGAGGTTTCCTTCTCAAGTTAGATAACGCATGCAATACACTTTCAAAACATGGAAATATTCATGAACTATATAATTCAATTTTCAACTCAAATAAATCAAACTTCATTTTAATTTTCCAAATCAAGTTCTTAACTTCCATGAACTCATACTTTCATCATTTTTCTTCAATGTTTATGTATAAACACTTCATGCATATAACAATCTAGTCTAAATTCCGTTCCATTGCTTTCAAACTATAAGATTGAACTTCAATATAACTCAATTCCAGAATGCATGTAACATATAACTTCAAAATCCAACATATTAATGTATGTATGTAAGAAATCATCTTCTTTTTAACATGTTCAAGCAAAATACAAGCAGTAGCCCATAAATCAAACTTTATACCATATAATCTTCAAGCTTTGAGAGGTAAATCCTTGCCTAGAGTCTTCATAGACACTTGATCTTGCATAATCTTGACAAATCCAAGCCAAATTTGAGTTTCTATTGGAAACAATTTTGTTACCCACATTCCTAATTGATCTTTCTATTGGGATCTTCGGAACTTGGATTGGTGGAGTTTTGGAACTTCTTTGTACATGAAGGTAGATATCAGACTTGCTGCCTTGCAATTGTAATGATTAATTTGAACATTTGATTAGGTGGTGTTAGTTATGCCATTTTTATTTTTTAAATTGTAGGCATACAGGAAAGATTCCAATTCATGGTGATGCTTCTGCCATAGCCACTTTATATAGGGATAGATTTCTCTTGTTGCTCCAAAGGGTTTCTCGTGATCAGCATTTTTCTAAGCCTGCATTTGATACTAAAAGGTCTCAGTTTGGCAACTGTGAGGTAACCCGTCTCTCTGTCTTGCACATAAACATATCGAGATTGGAGACATATATGTTAACTAAACAAAGTGTGCTTATTTATGTGTATACGTTGGGCATATATCTCCAATTCAGAGTCTCATTAGGCTAACAGGGAGAAGATGGGTCATGGGCGTTATATCTCAGTTAGAGGATGGCAAAAAAAAATACTCTTTTTTCTGGTAGTTTGGTTTAACAGAGATGGATGGAAAGTTGAGACTGAGACAAAATTAAAAATTAAAAAAAAATCAAAAATTCAAAATATAATTTATTATAAGGGTCAAAATTTGAATATATATATTATTAATTTTATCTTCAAATTATTATGGTCCTCAAATTGAAGTAAGAATGAAGGGTTTTTATTAGGAAGATACAAAAAATGACTAGCGGTTGGTACAAGCAATACTTATACAATTTAAATAAATAAAAATAAAATAAAATATTTATTATTTATTATGTGTCATTTAAGTGATAATGGTATTTAATTCAAAAAAAAAAAAAAAAAAAAGTGGTAAGGGTTTTTTTTCAATAGACTCAAGGTTCAAAGTTTGAGTCATCATCCTCCCATCTATCTTTTTTTTTTTTTTAAGTAGAAAAATTAAGATCATGTGGCATAAGGAGAAATATAGATAGATATTCTCTTATCATCTAAGTAGGAGTGTAAGCAATTTGGTTCGGTTAAAATTGAGGGAAAATTTAACACTGAATCGAACTTTTTAGTTTTGTGAGTTAAGAAACTGAGACCGATTGCATAATACGGTTCAATTTTATTTATTTTTTAAATTTTTTGTAGAGAAAGAATTTTCATAAAATTTTAAAAGGTTTTATAAAAAATTGGTAAAGTCTCTATTTGGGAACAGACTAATTTAGTAACCTTTTGACTATTTGGCTAAAATAGGAGCTAAAAAAAATTAATATGTTTAGGATGACTTTTTGGCTTTTTACGAAAAGATGTGCAAAAAGTAGAGAGAAAAGAGAATCTTTGACTTTTTAGTGTGGGTTGTTGGCTTTTTGGCTAATTTAATAACTTTTTGGCTTTTTGGCTAAAAAGGAGGGTTCCCAAACGAGGCCTAAATGAAAAAAATTAATGAAAGTTCTATAAATACTTTCCTCTCTAATTTTTTTACGAAACGTACATTATTAATTACTTATATACTAATGTTCAAAGAATTAAAATAAAAAGGATTTAAATGAAATATTTTGATTGGTACAGCTTGTATCGTTATAAAAATAAACCACAAGTTATGAAAACAAAGCGAAAATTAAAATCTTAGACGATCTTAAATGGTCAGTTCAATTATGTTGATTTTTTTTACATTCTTACTTTTAATCTTTAAAAAAAAAAAAAAACAAAGTTTGAGATTATTGCCCCAAAAAATTTAAGATTAAACTTATGGCCCCCATACTCAAAAAAAAAAAAAAAAAAAATGATTGAAGGTAGCATTTGAGATTCAATAGTTAAGAATAAAATATTTTAGACACTAAATGGATAAGAAAAAAAAAGAAGAAGAAGAAGAAGAAGAAGAAGAGAGATTGAATGAGAAAATAAAATAGACTAAATGAGAAGATTGAAAGATTTAATAATTCAAAAATAAAAATAAACAATTGAATAATATGTTGTTTTGTATCCATTCCATGTTTTCCTATTTTTTCAGAATGAGCTGGAGAGAATCATTTCAATTTGAATGCAAATATTCCTCCTTTGTTTTCTCTACGTCCTCATTTTCTTCTTAGCCTTCCTCTGTGTCTATCTTTGTTCCTTGCAGATTTACGTTCGTGTGTGTGTTTTTAGGCCTCAATTAAAAAAACTAGGGGTGTAACTTAGACAGGCTCAACTCGAGCAACCTGAACCTAGTTCAAATTTTTTTCGAGCTTGGACAAGATATTTTCAAATTTGGTACGGACTTAAGCAAAAATTCAGAAACTCGAATTAAATTTGGACGAGTTTGGGAAAAAACGTCAAACAACCCGAGCAACTCAAAACCCGAATTATACATATATAGATATATAAAAATATTAAATATACAAATAAATTATTGGTCATTACATGATATTAAAGTAATTTAGATTACTAAATCATATTGAATACATATTATATATACAAAAACATAAAATCTTACTTTTTTTTATTTTCACTCATAAATTATAAAAAACTACTATAGCGGCATCTCTCTTACATTATATAAATTATTTGTTTTGATAGTATTAATTATTTTCTATATATTAAAAAAATGTAAATAGAATTAAATTTTAATAATTTAATAATGTAGTTACAAAAAAACAAAAACAAAAACAAAAAATTCATTTACAATTCGAACAATTTAGGCAACTCGGGCAATTTTGGTTTAACTCGGGTCGGGTTTGGGCAGGAAACCTCGGATTACAATTCGGGCCTGAGCGGGCCTGGACAAGTCTTAGCACAACTTGGGTTGGGCTTGGACAATCTCTTCATCCGACCGAACCCGCTCGAGTTACACCACTAATTAAAACAGTGTTGTTTTAACAAACTCCAAAAAATATGAAAAGGATGGACTGTAGAGGACCCAAACGCTGCCTGTTGCTTAAGCAATTGCTAATGCTCTTTCTTATCAATTTGGTCCTATGTTCCAACTGCCTCGTTTGAACGAATGAATCAATAAGTGATCGTGGTGAACTAATAGTTTGAATCAATTAATCAAAATAAGCCAGTTT
This sequence comes from Camellia lanceoleosa, assembly GCA_025200525.1. Taxonomy (NCBI): domain Eukaryota; kingdom Viridiplantae; phylum Streptophyta; class Magnoliopsida; order Ericales; family Theaceae; genus Camellia; species Camellia lanceoleosa. The sequence goes on from CM045760.1 coordinate 14,019,276, forward strand.
TCAAGTTAAAATTGTTTTAGTCCTATTCAAACCATCCTGGTGGCGCCTCAACCAGGGACTTTTCTACCTTTATTAGATTGGGTAGAGTTTTCTTGACACACTATACTTTGATGTTGATATTGAAGTATAGATTAAAAATTCAAAATGACGACTCTATTATAAATTTTTTAAGTTGAGTAAACTTTTCTTGGCATGCCACATTTTGGCTAATGAATGTTGAAGTGAGAGTCACGGTATATTAAAAATGAAAGATGTTGAAGTTAAAATGACCGTATAGATTAAAAATGAAAATAATATTGTAATGCCCTCAAAAATAAACCCATAATTCATACATTCATGATACAAGGAATTGACAATATATATTCAAGAGAATAAAGTGTACATCTATTTATCAGAGTATTTATCACAAAAGTATTACATGTTGACAACAAAAGTAAATACCCTACGAGCTTACAACTTTCCAAGCCAACGCTTGGTTACAAAAAGAGAGTACTAGCTCATACACATTAAGCCCTCGGCTTGAATTTACATGTAATACACAAAAAGGCAAACCACAAAAAGGAATCTTCCGCCTCTAAGCCTCCCAAGCTATGTCCTTGGAGGTGGCATGTTACCTGAACCTGAAAATTATGTCCCATATAGGGTGAGCCAATGCCCAGTAGAGATATACTAAACCAGATATGAGCAATAATTAAAACATTAGCATTTGATAAACGGCTAACACTTATAAACCAGCTTACAACACAATCTAGTTTCATGACAAACATGTACATGTTTCATTTCACTTTCCTTTATTTAACCAATTCAATTCATAAACATGGCTCAGAACCTGGCCAAACAATTTAAATGAGACTACAACTCATATTAAAACACTTCCATACTTCGCAAGTCACACGAGAATATATATTAAAACACTTCCATACTTCAAGTGATACACAGATTTGTGGAGTCCATTCCCTATCTCCTCCCAAATAGGTTTGAGAGTCCATCCCCTATCTCCTCCCAAACCATGGAGTACATCGTCTATCTCCTCCCAAACAATATACATATACAATGTATTTAAACACTTATCATATACAATGATCAACCAATACACACATTTGCTGTATTATTCCAACCGTCATATTCAATGATATATTCAATGTGATTAGTTTCAGTTTTCCCTAATCATCATACAATGTCTACAACAATCAAGACTATCCTCCACCGATAGCCCAAGCAGTTATCTCTAAATAGATAATAAATTTATCATCAGATAAAATATCGACATTTTCATAGATGAGTGATTAAATTATCCAACTACACCACTCCATCTCATAATTTCCCAATTTCATGAATTTCAACTCAATTACACAATTCTCCAAATTAATTATACAAATTAATTGGGCACATTAAATTAGGGCTATTCCCCATTTTCCCCAACATTAGCCCTAAGGCTCATTTTCATCAATTCAACCACAATAATTTCATTTTTCATAACCTCACATACACATGGATTTTATCTTTTAAAAAACCCCCTTTTTATAACCTCAACTCAAATTCTTAACTTTCCCAAAATTACCAAACAACGCCATCTAATCAAAATGACTAAAATTTATGTTAAAACTCATAGAATAGAGTAGGTTATCCCTACCTCGGAATGAAGAGACCAAATGGAGAAGATGATGAAAACTCAAAGTGCTCCAAATCTACAAATTTTCAGATTAAAGTGAAGCCCACGCCATCCTCTATCTTTCTTACAAAGAGATTAGGGTAGAAACACTCTAGAAATAGATGAAACCCTAGAGACAAGGTATATAGAGAGAGAAAAAGCAGCTAGTCTAGGGTTTGAATGAAAGAAAATGATAAAAAAGTGAAGTGTAATCCATAGCTGCCAACTGATATATTCGAGGCTCGCTCGAGCGAAGGAGTGGTCGCTCGAGCGACCAGACACAAAGATACCTCACTCGAGCGTAGAAAGCCTCGCTCGAGCCAACAATTCGAAGCTTCAGGTCTACAACCCAGAAGCATGCTCGAGCGAAGAAAAGCTCGCTCGAGCGAAAAAACTCAAAACATAGTCCTCGCTCGCTCGAGCGAAAGAAAGCTCGCTCGAGCCAAGAAATGCAACCATCAGGTCCAGAACCAGACGCAGACGCAAGCTCGAGTGCAAGACTTCTCGCTTGAGCCACCAGACACATCACCCAACTCTCGCTCGAGTGAAGGAACCCTGGCTCGAGCAAAGGATCTAAAACACAGAGCTCGCTCGAGCGACAACATCCTCGCTCAAGCGAAGAAACAAAATTTTGGGCAGCAACTATTGGTTTAAACTCACTACCAACCTGTAACAAGCCTGCCCAACACATCCCAAAACTCGAATAAACTGTTTTAGATCTCGCTCGAGCGACAACATCCTCGCTCAAGCGAAGAAACAAAATTATGGGCAGCAACTATTGGTTTAAACTCACTACCAACCTGTAACAAGCCTGCCCAACACATCCCAAAACTCGAATAAACTGAATTAAAGGATGACAACAAGATATATTCAATAACCAACACCACGGAACCTAAGTCCAGAATACAATAACCAAAGGAGAGAAAATCAGGATCGCTATAACCTCCCCCCCCCCCCCCTTAAAGAATTTCGTCCCCGAAATTAGATACAAGTTTCAAAAACAAGAATTTTCAATTCTCAACAACATTACAATTTCATATTCAACATCTTGACCTATTACCGGTCATCCCATTTTTTTCAAGAGGCAAATTACAACATATGTTACAACATGCATTTTCTAAAATCTAACAATTTCCAATATACATGGTTCACAATTCCATAACATATTCAATGTTAATGATATATTTGCATTGCTACAGTACACTCAACATATACAATGCTAAAATAAACTTCCAATTTCAAGGCATATTCAATGATATTTCCATAAATCGAAACATATACAATGTTTTACAACTTAAGATATATTCAATACTCTTAAAGTTTATCAATACAACAAAATGTTCAACATACAATCATACATCCACAAATAGATCTGGATACTTCTCTCGGACCTCCAACTCACGTTCCCAAGTGGTTTCCTCAATCCCGTGATGTTTCCACAAAACTTTCACCAAGGGTATCGTCTTGCCTCGCAAGACTTGACCCCGCCTATCCAAGACCTGAACTGGTCTCTCCTCATATGAGGCATCCTCATCTACCTCTAAGTTGGTCCAATCCAATACATGCGATGGATCCGGCTCGTACTTTCGAAGCATACTAACATGAAACACGTCATGCACTCCAGACAACTGCGGCGGCAAAGCTAAACGGTAGGCAACCTCGCTAATCCTCTCAAGGATCTCGAAAGGGCCAATAAATCGAGGGGACAACTTCCCACTCTTACCAAACCTCATCAATCCCTGCCTAGGTGATATTTTCAAGAAAACATGATCACCCACCCCAAATACTAAAGGCCTCCTCCTACGGTCAGCATAACACTTTTGACGACTCTGGGCTGTAACAAGTCTCTTACGGCTAAGCTCAACTTTCTCCGTCGTCTCCCGAACTAACTCCGGGCCCAACAAAGGTGCATTACCCACCTCAGCCCAACAAACTGGAGACCTACACGGTCAGCCATATAAAGCCTCAAACGGTGCCACACCAATACTCGATTGGAAACTGTTATTGTAGGCAAACTCCACCAAGGGCAAATGCCTCTCCCACGTCCCACTAAAGTCAAGGACACAACCACGAAGCATATCCTCAAGGATCTATATAGTACGCTCGGACTGCCCGTCAGTCTAAGGATGGTAAGCCGTGCTAAAGGTCAACCTAGTGCCCAAGGCACTCTGCAAACTCTGCCACAACCTAGTAGTAAAACGTGGATCTCTATCTGAGACGATCGACATTGGAACCCCGTGCAACCTCACTATGTCCTGAATATACAAGTCGGCAAGATGATCTACTGAATCTCTCACGCGTATAGGAATGAAGTGCGTCGACTTAGTCAACCGTTCTACAACTACCCAAATATCATCACTACCCCACTGAGTCCTCGGAAGACCTACAACGAAGTCCATAGTGGCATGCTCCCACTTCCACTCGGCAATAGGCAAAGGTTGCAACAAACCCGCTGGCCTCTGATACTCGGCCTTCACTTGCTGACAAGTAAGGCACTTAGACACGAAAACTACCACATCCTTCTTCATACCCCGCCACCAAAATCGGCGACCTAAATCATGATACATCTTAGTACCTCCCGGATATACCGCAAGACATGAATGGTGAAACTCTTGGAGTACCTCCTCTCGGTAAGACTCCGGTACAAACAGACGGTTTCAGTATCTCACACTCAGGTCAGGATGCACAGTCAAACCCTTCTCAACCTTCCCACTGGAGATCTTTTCCTGGAGGGAATCTACCTCAAGATCACCTCTCTGTGCCTCTAACACTCGATTCACAAGTGTAGGCTACACAACTACTGAAAACAAAGCCGCAAACTCAACAGATTTGCCCAGAAGCAAATCAAACTCGCCAAGTGCACCCAACATCTCCCACTCCCGGATGGCTATACAAACTACATCATTAATGGATTTCCTGCTAAGGGCATCGGCCACAACATTAGCCTTCCCCGGATAATAATGCAACTCGAAGTCGTAATCCTCAATAAATTCCATTCACCTCCTCTGCCTCAAGTTCAAGTCTTTCTGTGTAAACAGATACTTCAGACTCTTATGATCCGAGAACACCTCGAACCTCTCACCATACAAGTAATGCCTCCAAATCTTCAAGGCAAAAATCACAGCTGCTAACTCTAGGTCATGTATAGGGTAATTCCTCTCATGTATTTTCAACTGCCGTGAGCCATAGGCTACCACTTTCCCTTCTTGCATCAACACACAACTCAAACCCTCTCGTGAGGCATCACAATAAACCGCATAGCCCAAACCTCTCTCTGGAATAATCAAAATCGGAGCGGTGGTAAGTCTAATTTTCAGCTCTTGGAACGACTTTTCACAAGTCTCACTCCATGCAAACTTAACCCCTTTCCGCGTCAATCTAGTCAACAGCGAAGCTAGCCTGGAAAAATCCTTCACAAACCGGCGATAGTACCCAGCTAATCCCAGAAAACTGCGGATCTCAAAAACACTCTTAGGCTATACCCAATCCTGCACTGCCTCTATCTTAGATGTATCAACAGACACCCCTTCCCCGGAGACCTCATGGCCTAAGAATTTCACCTCTCTTAGCCAGAACTCACACTTCCCAAACTTGGCATACAACTTATGGGCTCTAAGCAACTCAAGCACCACTCTCAAGCGTTCCTCGTGCTCTTCCTCAGAAGGTGAATAAATCATAATGTCGTCCACGAAAACAACTACAAAAACGATCTAAAAATTCCCGGAATATCCGGTTCATCACGTCCATAAACACTGCCGGTGCATTGGTGAGCCCAAAAGGCATCACCAGAAACTCATAGTGGCCATACCGTGTACGGAATGCCGTCTTTGGGATATCTTCCTCCCTGACCCTCAACTGATGGTAACCCGATCTCAAGTCTATCTTAGAGAAACAACAGGACCCTTTCAACTGGTCAAACAAATCATCAATACGAGGCATGGGGTACTTGTTCTTAACTGTAGCCCGATTCAATTTTCAATAATCGATACAAAGTCTCAAAGCCTCATCTTTCTTCTTAGCAAAGAGGGCCGGTGCTCCCTAAGGCGAAGTACTAGGGCAAATAAAGCCCTTATCTAGCAATTCTTGGAGTTGAATCTTCAACTCACTTAACTCGGTTGAGGCAAAACGGTAAGGTGCCATGGAAATCGGCGCTGTGTTGGGCACTAAATCAATAGAAAATTCCACCTCTCGATGGGGTGGCAAACTAACAAGGTCCTCGAGAAAGACGTCCGAGTACTCACAAACCACTCTGGGCAATACAGTCTGGGTCTCATCACACTCACTACTCACATAGCTATCAAGAAAACAACTAAACTCACTCCGCCCTCGCGGATCATACACTGGTGGCAAAACAATACTAACTCGATCTCCCAAGAAGTGAAAACAATCCCCGCTCAAGGTACATATAGTGACCCTCTGGCGGTAGCAATCAATAACAGCCTGGTATGACGATAGCCAGTCCATACCCAAAATCACATAAAAACCCGACATAGCCATAACTACAAAAGAAAATGAAAGCCGGCGGTCGACGACCTCAATATCACAACCCCTACGCCCCTACTTCAAAATCAACTCACCCCCAACAGGTGATATAACACAAATAGGAGATGCTAACTGCACCAACTCTAACTCCAAAACAGATGCAAATGCAGCAGATATAAAGGAAAGGAATGCACCCGTATCAATCAACACATTGGCAACCGAGTTGCAAAATAAGAAAGTACCTCCCACAACAGATGGAGGCGGTACAAGATCCTGCGCGGTAACAGTATACACACGCCCATAAGGTCTTTGATCTACCTGCTCACCTCTCGGAGCATAAGTCTGCTGTACAGACTGAGACAATGAGGCTCCTTGATTGGCCCTCGAGGCTTGAACTAATTGAGTCGGCTAATGGCTCTAAGTCTGCCTCGAACCAGATGCACCAGATGTGCCACTCAACTACGGGCAAAACCTCTTCAGGTGCCCCGCCTGACCACACTGGTAACAAGAAATAGGCTGACCTCTGCCCTGACTCTGGCTCTAAGGATGAGCTGAAGATGAAGCTGCTCTCTGCCCTCCTCCCCTCTACAGGCAAGCTGGAGACTTGTGGCCCAGCTGACCACATTTATAACAAGTAATGTCTCCCTGACTGCCTCTCCCAGAACCTGAACTCGGCACTGGAAAGATAGATCTCACAAAAGCACCCTGTGACTGCTGAGGGTTAGAACCCCTCTGCCTCCTGCCATCCCCCTCGCCATCCTAACTCCTCTTGGAGCCCCTTAACCTCTCCTCCTCCTCGTGCATAATCTCTATATGGGCCGCAGCATTCACTAGGCGTCCATACTCCCGAGTCATGGACCCAGCAACCCTAACCTTGAGTCTATGCCTCAACTTCCTTTCGAACTCCAGACAACGGTGTTCCTCAGACGCCACTAGCTCAGGTGCAAACCTAGACAAGCTAGTAAATGCGGCCTCAAACTCGGCCACTGATGAACTCAACTGCTTGAGCTGACAGAACTGATCCCTCAACTGCTCCCTGATAGCGGGAGATAAAAACTTCTCCTGAAACGCACCAATGAAAGCCTCCCAAGTCCTTCCAATACGGCCCCGAACAAACTTTCACCACTAACCCACATCTCCCTTTAGTTGGAAGGACGCCAAGGTCACCTTCAAAGCCCCGTCTTCGATGCCAAGCATCTCAAACATCTTTGTCATCTGCTCAAGCCACTCATCAGCCTTAAGTGGCTCCTTCGGATCTCCCAGAAACTCATCCGAATTAGATCGGAAAAACTCCCTCTTCAGAAAGGAAGGCCCTACCTCAGTAACATGGGCCTGGACTTGATTCTCAGCTCTGAGAATGTCCATGGATTCCCTCAATGCTCCTACCATCTTGCGGGCTAAGGCACCAATGGCCTGCTGACCTACTGGCTTGGCCACATTGGCCTAGCCAACACCCTCCTGCTATGTCAGAATCTCATCTGGTATAGGCATCTCCTGCCTTCTAGGCCTACCTCACCTACCACCATGTCCTCATCCTGACATCCTAATAAAGGTAACGAAGATCATTAACACATTAATAAATGTGCCAAAGCTACAACACTCGCGTCCTAAAACATTGGACAACAGTAATTCACTCCACTTAAGCACATAATCACATAAGCACTTACGAATTTCATTTTCAGATAATGACAGTCCCGAGGCGTTGCCAGAGTTCCAGTTAGAAACAGCATTGATCAGGTGCTTTTCCAACAGAACTCCCAGAAACCCAAGGATCCAATCAACATCCTAGAAACTAAATCTCATACCCATATAGTCACATAAACATGTTATCAAACAGACATATAACATCATGCATAAGTCTCTAACAAGCGAGACAAACTCATTGTGGTACTAACCACTTCCCGCATACCCAAAGTATTCGAACCCAAAGTATTTGAACTCAGTACGCTCTGATACCAAATTGTAACGCCCTCAAAAATAAATCCATAATTCATACATTCATGATACAAGGAATTGACAATATATATTCAAGAGAATAAAGTGCACATCTATTTATCAGAGTATTTATCACAAAAGTATTACATGTTGACAACAAAAGTAAATGCCCTACGAGCTTACAACTTTCCAAACCAACACTTGGTTACAAAAAGAGAGTACTAGCTCATACACATTAAGCCCTTGGCTTGAATTTACATGTAATACATAAAAAGGCAAACCACAAAAAGGAATCTTCCGCCTCTAAGCCTCCCAAGCTATGTCCTTGGAGGTGGCATATCACCTGAACCTGAAAATGATGTCCTATATAGGGTGAGCCAATGCCCAGTAGAGATATACTAAACCAGATATGAGCAATAACTAAAATATTAGCATTTGATAAACGGCTAACACTTATAAACCAGCTTACAACACAATCCAGTTCCATAACAAACATGTACATGTTTCATTTCACTTTCCTGTATTTAACCAATTCAATTCATAAACATGGCTCAGAACCTGGCCAAACAATTTAAATGAGACTACAACTCATATTAAAACACTTTCATACTTCACAAGTCACACGAGAATATAACTCATATTAAAACACTTCCATACTTCAAGTGATACACAGATTTATGGAGTCCATTCCCTATCTCCTCCCAAATAGGTTTGAGAGTCCATCTCCTATCTCCTCCCAAACCATAGAGTACATCATCTATCTCCTCCCAAACAATATACATATACAATGTATTTAAATACTTATCATATATAATGATCAACCAATACACACATTTGCTATATTATTCCAACTGTCATATTCAATGATATATTCAATGTGATTAGTTTCAGTTTTCCCTAATCATCATACAATGTCTACAACAATCAAGACTATCCTCCACCGATAGCCCAAGCAGTTATCTCTAAACAAATAATAAATTTATCATCAGATAAAATATCGACATTTTCATAGGTGAGTGATTAAATTATCCAACTACACCACTCCATCTCATAATTTCCCAATTTCATGAATTTCAACTCAATTACACAATTCCCCAAATTAATTAGGCACGTTAAATTAGGGCTATTCCCCATTTTTCCCAACATTAGCCCTAAGGCTCATTTTCATCAATTCAACCACAATAATTCCATTTTTCATGTCACGCCCTCAAAATAATACATAAAATCCATCATTTAGACATGCAAGATATAAGAGAAATCAACCACATTCCTATTCATCAGAGTAGTTCTTACAAGAATATTACAGGCTTATCAACAAAATAAATGCCCTACGGGCTAACAGCTTTTCAAGTTAATACTTGGTTACAAAAAGGAAGAGTACTAACTTAATACATCTTAAGCCCTTGGCTTGAATTTACAGGTAATACATCAAGAAAGCAAAACAACAAGTAAAATCTGTCTGCCTCTATTCTCCCAAGTTATGTCCTTGGAGGTGGCACGCTACCTGTACCTGAAAATGATGTCCCATATAGGGTGAGCCACAGCCCAGTAGAAATACACTAAACCGACTATGAACAATGACTAAAAGATTAGCAACAGATACATGGTCAACACTCACACATCTATTTACATCTTATTACAACTCCATGACAATCAAGTCTATGTTATAATTCACTTTCCATTTCTTATTCAACATTGAGTTTGAAAACAAGGCTCAGTACTCTGGCCAAAACCTTTGATGAGATTATAATTCACCACTAGAACACTCTCGAAAATCTAAGGTGGATATACATTTTGGTGTTGTATCAATAGCATATAAACCACTTCCATATTTCATAAACGATGATGATATACATTTTAGTACTATATCAAATCAAACAAACTTTTCAATGGATAAACATATGAGCTATATCACTACTACAACAGATAAGCATATGAGCTATATCAACATTCCAATAGATAAGCGTATGAGCTATATCAACACTTCAACAGATAAACATATGAGCTGTATCACTACTACAATGGGAGAGCATATGAGCTGCATCCCTGGGTCCATCCCCCATCTTCCCATAACCATTAACTGGTTTAGAGGTACATCCCCTATCTTCTCCTAAACCGTAGAGTACATCCCCCATCTCCTCCCATACACAAGCAATGCATATAAACACAGAATCATATACGCAATCAATCAATACATAAAGTTAATGTATTCTATCAACCGTCTACACATAACGCACATAAACACATTGGTCATATGCACAATCTATCAATGCATGAAGTTAATATATTCTATCAACCGTCATACTCTATGACACACCCAATTGATTAGTTTTAGTTTACCTAATCATCATGCATTGTCTACAACAATCAATACTACCCCTCCCCACCGGTAGTCCAAAGCAATTATTTCTAAACAGGAAATAAATGCACAAATGGATAATATATCAATATTTTAACTAGGTGAACAATAAATGATTCAACTACACCCCTTAGTCTCATACATTCCCAATTTCAACATTCTTAATTCAAGTCCTCATTTTCTCTAATTAATTATATACATTAATTAATTAAACCAATTAGGGCAAATAGCCATAATTCACAAAACAACCCTAAGGTTCCATTTCCATCAATGTTCCAACATTAATCTCATTTCTCTATGCCTAACTTGCATATAGGTTTATATAATTAAAACCCCAACTTTTGTAAAATTGCACAAAGGCCCAAACTTTCTCAAAATTACCCAACAACACCCAATATATCAAAATGCTAAAACTTAAAGACAAAATCCATAAGGAAGAGTAGGATATCCCTACCTCAAAGTTTCAGCTCCAATGGAGATGAAGACCAAAACCAAAATACTCCAAATTCCAAAATTTTCAGATTAAAAGATAGCCCTTGACGATCAACACAAGTTTTGTAAAGGCCCAAGGTGAGAAAACAACTCCTACTAGATCAATCCTAAGAAAGAAGTTAGGGTTTTAGTGAGAGGAGCTCTCAAAATAGCTTTTGGGAAAAGTAAGAGAGAGAAAGGATGTTGAAAAAGTGAACAAAAAGTCGAATCTCGGCTTTATATAACAGCCTCCCCGCTCGAGCGGCAAAAGCCCCGCTCGAGCGTTACTCACAGATCCCCGCTCGAGCGTCCCATGCCTCGCTCGAGCGACGGATGCACGCCTCGTAACTTTTGCGACAGTCCCCGCCGAAGCGCCTAACTCGCCGAGCGGCACTTCAAACTCCCGCCGAAAGCTAATCCCGCCGAGCCTAACGCTACACAGGAAAAACTAAATGGGTGTATTCCCCGCTCGAGCGTCCAAAACCCCCGCTCGAGCGGATAAGCAACAACAAGGTCCCCGCTCGAGCGTCAAAAGATCTGCTCGAGCGGACAGGCCAAAATCTGGGCAACTAGTTTTGGTTCCTAAGCTTAACCAACTCAGAATAAATCGCCAACGCATCCTATAATTCAAATACAAGGTATGAAAGGATGTAAACTAGAAATGAACAACTGTTAACATCTACGGAACCAAGTCCGGATCACTGTACAACAAGGGTTAAAACCCGTGATCGCTATATTTCATAACCTCATATACACATGGATTTTATCTTTTGAAAAACCCCCTTTTTATAACCTCAACTCAAACCCTAACTTTCCCAAAATTACCAAACAACGCCATCTAATCAAAATAACTAAAATTTATATTAAAACTCATAGAATAGAGTAGGTTATCCCTACCTCGGAATGAAGAGACCAAATGGAGAAGATGATGAAAACTTAAAGTGCTCCAAATCTACAAATTTTCAGATTAAAGTGAAGTCCACACCGCCCTCTATCTTTCTTACAAAGAGATTAAGGTAGAAACACTCTAGAAATAGATGAAACCCTAGAGAGAAGGTCTATAGAGAGAGAAAGAGCAGCCGGTCTAGGGTTTGAATGAAAGAAGATGATGAAAAAGTGAAGTGTAACCCGTAGCTGCCAACTGATATATTCGAGGCTCGCTCGAGCGACCAGACACAAAGATACCTCACTCGAGCGCAGAAAACCTCGCTCGAGCCAACAATTCGAAGCTTCAAGTCTACAACCCAGAAGCACGCTGGAGCGAAGAAAAGCTCGCTCGGGCGAAGAAACTCAAAACATAGTCCTCGCTCGCTCGAGCGAAGGAAAGCTTGCTCGAGCCAAGAAATGCAACCATCAGGTCCAGAACAAGACGCAGACGCAAGCTCGAGCGCAAGACTTCTCGCTCGAGCCACCAGACACATCACCCAACTCTCGCTCGAGTGAAGAAATCCTGGCTCAAGCGAAGGATCTAAAACACAGAGCTCGCTCGAGCGACAACATTCTCGCTCGAGTGAAGAAACAAAATTCTGGACAGCAACTATTGGTTTAAAGTCACTACCGACCTGTAACAAACCTACCCAATACATCCCAAAACTCGAATATACGGAATTAAAGGATGACAACAAGATATATTCAACAACCAACACCACGGAACCTAAGTCCGGAATACAATAACCAAAGGAGAGAAAACCAGGATCGCTATAAATATTAAAGTTAGAGTGACTTAATATATTAAGATTTTAAAATGACGGAATCAATATGAGTTTTGTAAATTGGGTGGAGTTTTCTTCACACGACACACTTTGTTAATGATGTTAACGTATAAGTTAAAAATTCAAAACAATAATGGAATTATTATGAATTTTGTAAATTGGACGGAGTTTTCTTCCCACGCCACACTTTACTAATGATGTTAACGTAAAAGTTAAAAATTCAAAACAATAATGGAATTATTATGAATTTTTTGGGTTTGAAGTGAAATTTCTTCAACCTTTTGGCTTGCTTTGAGAAATAGAATAAAAGCGACTTTATGATTTTTAATTTTTTTTTTTAAAAAAAAGATGGGCCAAAAAAATTAAAATATCTATAAAAAAAAAAAAATAGCCAAGTGCCCAAAACAAGCCTTCATTTATCTAATGAACCTCTCTCTAGGGGCTGTTGACGACAACAGCTCCAAATATCCCGGCCGCCTTCTCGATGTTGATGGCTTTGTTATTCCCGTCCTGCACCACCACCCACCCATTTTCTATAAGTTTCTTTTTTTCATTGCAAGTCTATAGATTGAAAGTGTGGATCAATATGGCCTATTTTAAGAAATAAATTAAAAATTAATTTTTAGTGTTTTATTTATTTATTTTTTTAAATAAATAAAAAAATAAAGAGGTGATATAATTTTAAAAAATTAAGGAATTAATAAACTGACTATTAACTTAATTATCAAAATAAGCCTATAACGTTCTTAAAAATTATTTTATGAAAAAACTTATTTAACCATCTTGTTTTATTTATACAAGGGGAAAGCACCAATAAATCTTAAATTTGAAAATATTAACCCATTTAGTCCCGAAAGTTTTTTATTGGACTAATAGGTCCTATTTCTCTAAAAGTTTACTATAGGCCTTTTTTATGTCAAACATTATTCATCAAACATCAAACATCAAACATTAGCAACGTCAGAATTATTTATCAAACATCAAATATTAGCAACGTCAGAATTATTTATCCAACATCAAACATTAGCAACGTCAGGATTATTCATCAAACATCAACCCTTAAACATTAGGATTATTCATCAAACATCAAACATTATTCATCAAACATCAAATACAGATTCTCAACCATTAAACATTAGGATTATTCATCAAACATCCATCAAACATCATCCATCAAACATTATTCATCAAACATCAAACACAAATATTGAACTATTAAACATTAGGATTATTCCTCAAAGATCGAACATTATTCATCAAAAATTTTGAACAGATCTGAGACCAAGTTGAAGAAGACTTAAGGCGATTTGTAGGAGCTCCATCAGATTGCCATCGTGAAACCCCTTTCTAACAAAGATCAAGACCAAATTTGGATTCACACAAACACATCTATACAAACACACACACGCACACGCACATATATGTATAACACCTGCAAACTTTAGATCTAAGATACAAATACACACGCACACAGATCTCAAACCTAAGGCCACTGTAGCGAGGGAAAGAACAGTAAGAGAGAGAGAGGGAAGAATATATATATATACACACACAGATCTGTGTATCGTCGGACCCATGCACCATCGTGTCGGAGCGATAGCGGCGGAGGAGAAGATCAGTGGAGGAGGGAGATCGAAGACAACGTTGGCGACGATGGAGGGACTGCGACGATCGGCGGCGACGTAGAGGAGAGAGAGATAGAGAGAGAGAGAGAGATATAGGAGATGGAGGAGATCAGATCTTGTTTGATGATGATGTTGTAATGCTTGATGTTGTTTTGATGATGATGTTTGATGTTGTTTTGATGATAATGTTGTGATGTAAAAAAAGAACTAAATGGTTTACAAAAAAACACTCAAGACTAGAAAGAGTAATATTTTTCAATATGGGACTTATGAGTAATTTTTCCTTTATACAAAAGTTGGTCACCTTAAGATTATCTTTCAAAATTTAATTTAGTTTGTCTTTATCTACTAATTAATTAAAAGTTGATGACAAAAAAGCCTAAGTATAAAAGAGTATCGTCAAATGACAATTGATTTTTTAGTTGACATTTTGACTTTTAGGCATAAAAGAGTATCGTCAAATGGCAATTGATTTTTTAGTTGACATTTTGAGTTTTTAGTTATTTTAGGTTGAGATTAAAAAATTTGTTTTAATTAGTTTTTTTTGGCTTTTTTTATTTTTATAACAGAAAAAATAAAATGATTATAATTTAAATGTGACATTTTATCTTATTTATTTTTTATCTAGTGACTATTTTAATCCAACTTTTTTTTTCTTCCAAACGAAGCCTTATTTGTTCATCTTACCTACATTTATCATATATATCATTTTCTCCTCTCTCTCTCTCTCTCTCTCTCTCTCTCTCTCTATTGTTGTAGTTAAGGCCGGTTATGAGATAAGACCAACAAAATAATTGCCTTGAGTCCTTAGTTGTGAATTTGAAAGTAATGTCTTAAAGGTGGGTGATGGTGACATGGAGGTGCAAGTAGAAGCTATGATACAATTAAAGGTGGGTGATCGGCCCCCGATTTTATATCAGTATAGTTAATAATTATCTCAAAATTATATCAACTTGCCCTCTACGGTTGTATTAAACTTTTAAGTGGTTACTCTCTAAATATCTATAAAACATAGATGTCGAAATATGAAATTACAAACTTTGGACAATATTTAACAAAAGAATGAAACATTAGCTTGCAAGAAGGAAACAATATTCATTTCAAAAAAGAAGAGAACAATATTCATATTTATTAAAAAAGACATTATTTGAGATTTTTATATTAATACTATCATTGATGTCTTTAATAATTTGAAAGATCCTCAAAAATGTGTTTTTAAAAAATAAATAAATAAAAAACAAAAAACATTGTGCTCCTTTGTTTTTTTAAATATACGTCAAACTAATTGAGCAATTATCATTTGACCTCATGAGCTACAATACTACATATACAAAATTAAATTAATAAAAAATATTAAGAATGTACATGTTACCGCAATGAAATCTATCTCTAGTAAAACATAATAAGAATACCAACCAATGACAATATCTCTAGTGGGCGTTCTAACTAGGATTGAAAACAATTTGGTTTGGTCAAAATTGAGGGAGAATTTAACATTAAACTGAACTTTTTAGTTTTGTTAGCTAAGAAAATGAGGCCGATTGCATGATACGGTTCGATTTTATTGATTTTGTTGATTTTTTGTAGAGAAAGAATTTGCTTAAAAATTTAAAAGATTTTATAAAAATTTGTAAAGTCTATTGAAAATAAATGAAAATTTTTTTTAATGAAAGTTCTATAAATACTTTCCTCTAATTTTTTTTACAAAACATGTATTATTAATTACTTATATTCTAATGTTCAAATAATTAAAATAAAAAATATTTAAATGAAATATTTTGATCGGTTCAATTTGTATTTCTACAAAAATAAACCTTAAGTTATGAATGTAGAACGAAAATTAAAGTCTCAGTCAATCTTAAATAGTTAGTTTGATTATGTCGATTTCTTTTACATCCCTACTTTTAATCATAAAAAAACAAAGTTTGAGATTATTGCCCCAAAAAAATTAAGATTAAACTTATGACCCCCAAAAAATTTAATACTCGGAAAAAATTATTATAGGTAGCATTTGAGATTCAATAGTTAAGAATAAAATATTTGAGACACTAAATACATAAGAGAAAAGAAAAGAGATTGAATGAGAAAAGGAAAGAGATTGAATGAGAATATGGAAAGATTGAATAATTCAAAAATAAAAATAAATAATTGAATAATATGTTCCATTCTATGTGTTCTATGTTTTTCAGGATGAGTTTGAGAGAATTATTTCAATTTGAATGCAAATTTTCCTCCTTTGTTTTCTTTCTGTCCTCGTTTTCTTCTTGGTCTTTCTCTGTGTACATCTTCGTTCCTCACAAATTTAAGTTTTTTGTGAGTGTTTTTTTTTTTTTTTTTTTGAGTGGGTCACTACAAGAAAAAGTACTTTCTGTGACTGCCACAAGCCATCGCAAATAATAAAATTACAGTCGCAAAAGACCTATTGCGACGGCCCATACGACCACAAATGGAGGATGCAAATGTAGGGGTGGCAAATATTTTTTGCGACAGCAAAGCAACGGTCACAAGTTATTGATGACTACAAAAATTACTTTTTGCGACAGCTATTTTGCGATCGCAAACAAAGAAAACACACACACACACAAACACTTTTAGCGACTGTTCTTTTAACCGTCACAAATAATTAATCGTTATAAAAATTATATATACGATTGCTACAACAACAACAACAAAAAATCAATTGCAAGCATCTAACAATTTTTTTAAATAAAAAATAACAAAATTAACAAATTAATTAAATTTATAATAAAAATATTAACCTATATTCACACACACACACACACACGCACACACACACATATATAAGTGTGCAAACAAAATATAAACTTTCATACATGCAAAACAAATATCCATCAATCATCCTTAAAATACATCATACCAAAAGATTCAAGTCTACCAAAAAAAAAAAAAAAAGACCAGTATAATCTTGGTTTGGCTCCCAACATCACCCGCTCGATCATATCAACTACTTCTTCAAAAAACCTACAAAGACATATATCAAACTTGATTTGAAAATTTAATGCACTTTAAGTTATTTATGACTGCCAAAACTATTTTTTGCGAAAGTTATTTTGCGGTCGCAAAAAAAAAAAAAAAAAAAAACACACACACACACACACTTACTTTTAGCGACTATTTTTTTAACCGTCACAAATAATTATTTATTATAAAAATCATATATACAATTGCTACACAAAAAAAAAAAAAAAAAAAAAACAATTGCAAGCATCTGACAATTATTTTAAATGAAAAATAACAAAATTAACAAATTAATTAAATTTATAATAAAAATATTAACCTATATTCACACACACACACACACACACACACATATATATATATATAAATGTGCAAACAAAATATATACTTTCATACATGCAAAAAAAATATCCATCAATCATCCTTAAAATACATCGTACTAAAAGATTCAGGTCTACCAACAAAAAAAAAAGAGCAATATAATCTTGGTTTGGCTACCAATATCACCCGCTCGATCATATCAACTACTCCTTCAAAAAACCTGCAAAAACATATATCAAACTTGATTTGAAAATTTAATGCACTTTAATGTGTTAGTTTAACTTAAAATAATCAAATAAAACTATTTCAAATGAAATTGTCAAAATAAAAAAAGAGGTCATTCTCTAAATTCTTTTGTTTGGAGTAAATTACAAAAATATAGATGTCAATTCGTAATTTACACAAATAAATAGACAAGAAAATGGTTACCCAGTCCAATCAGACTAATGAATAAACTAAAAAAATTGAAAAATGAATATAATTAACATAATCTCTATCCTAGTATAGGTTAATACCAGAAGGAAGCAACAAGAAGAAATTTGACTTCACTATTTAGAAGTTCATTATCACTAACTATCTAGTGACATCGACTTACAGACTTCACTATGTAATTCAAGAATTAGAAATCAAGAATTTGATAAATAAATTCAGTCAATCAATAACAAACGTATACAAAAGTGATTTGCATCACACTCCAAATAGATGAGAACACTTGTCGTCTCAAATCAAGTAACCCATTAGTAGATTGAATTGCTAGATTATCCAATCTAAAAGTTTGCCTCCAAACACATTTTGGCCAAGAGCATTTAAACAGTTGAACATCTCTTTCATGTCTGTGATATTTATCGCTATGTGATGCATTTGATCTAGAGTCATAAACTTCCAAAAACATTTATACAAATACAATCAATTTGTAAATTTCTACAATGGATAACATTAAGAAAGAAAGGAAAATTACTTTGATGATGAACCATCCATACATCAAGCAATTTTCCTAGTTCTGATGCAAAAAAGATGCTCTCTCTCTCTCTCTCTCTCTCTCTCTCTCTCATACACATACACACACCCCACTGGAAATTGATGAAAAACCACACTAAGAAGACTTCCTGCTCAGAGAAGTGAACCCACAACAGGGGCTGATAGTTAAAAGTTCTATGGAGAAGTGAACCTACATCACTTTCCAACCCTTCAAGAATGGCTAAGAAGATGGAGCTTCAAGTTAACATTTCAATAGGGGAAATGAAGCAAACCAACAGAGGGAAAGCAGAAAGATAGAATTTCGCAGAAGCAAGGGTTGTTTTGAAAATAGATAACTATTGCAACATTTTATCTGAAATCCAGCAACTAATCAATTTGAAAATAGAACTCATCCTACAACCTCCTTCCATCATTTTTAAGTTTTAAATCCTAAACCCGTCAGCCTTCCACAAACAAAACAATTTGTTTTATTTTTAGTTTTCTGATAAAAGCTTCATTAGGCATCAACACTCAAATTGGAAACATAACTTTTCCGCATAAATATAAGTGTCACTTTATGACTAAACTCTCTAACATCATTTGTTGATCACATTCATTTAAGGAAAATAGAATCACCAACTAGGTATCCTGGCACAATATAAACATTATTTTGAGGCAAAGGCTACAAGAATGTTTGTCTGTACACTAAAATTTCTTTGATCCATGAATTATGGGGAAACATAACATTCCATTTAAACACCTAGCTAACTTTGGTTCATAGCTAAGTTCATGTTTGGCCATAGCTTATGTCAGATTGTTTGAAATGTAAACACATTTTGTTTCTTATTTCTGATGGGCAAAAACTCACTATTGAACACAACAATTCACAGAGGAACAAATACCTTTACATTCCATCATGGTCATAGAAGTCCAAAGATAAACCAAAAAAATAATTTATTGAACAACTACCACATGAGGACACAACTATCAATTAGTAAGTGTATGAGCACGAAATAATCTTCTCGTATAATCCTGTTGATCAAGTTTGCACTCCTCCAAACGTCGTCACTTTACTACCTGAAAACACAAATGTGAGCTAGCCAGCGGGTGTGTGCCGGAACCCTCTCCGATGCCTAAGTCAGCAAAATAGGCAAATAAACACAAAAGCTCTATGTATTTGAGAGTAAGAATTGTGATACCTGTACATAGGTCCTGTCACAAGCTTTTATAGATTCTCTGTGGCACAATCCTAGTAGGACTCTTATTCTTCTAAGTAGAGTCCTCATAGGAATCACATTCCCCAAGGATAATGTATATCCTAATAACACCCTACTCACTGCCGACCCAATGAGCTGGTGTTTACCTCGGCTTAGTTGACGCGGTCAACGAACTAGCCTATCTCTGTTGTGCTCTCAACAAAACAATGATGTAGATAGCACTATGCCGAGCTAAGCTCAGCTTGGCCCTCACTACTGTTGTGTACCTCAGTTGGCTACAAGACTCTCTTTTGGACAACCAAGTAGAAGCCTCAATGACACAGTCGTCTGGATCAATGTCAGCCTGTCCCAAAATCGACCTACCGAAGTCCCTACTACGGCCCATACCAGGGTCCTTAGTACGGCCCATTTTATCCATATGAATTACCTTCTTAATTGTCCCTTAATTCCATCTGTGAAACATAAGTGGGATTATTGTCAACCAGCCAGGCTAATTAAACTACCCGAAAGTCTACTTAAAACCACCGAGCTAAAAACCAGCTCAAATGAATCGAGCTAAAATGATCAAGCTCACTGAGCAAAAATTCATTCGGTTTTGGGAAACTACGCCAGTCGTACAACCCGTCGTCCCATGTTTTCTAACGCCGCGTCCTTACTGGGATACGTGGCACACGCTGATTACCCCTTTGTACTGTGACAACCGTCACACACTGCTCAAAAATTCGAAAAGCCCTGCCTTTTTACCTCCATTATATACACTGTTCATTTATACGAACAGTCCCTACTGTTCATCTTCTTTGCTGCGTAACCTCACACTCAGATCGTCAAATCTTAACTTCCTACGTTCAAGCCTTGGCTAATGCATCTCCCGCTTTCATCATCGTTGTTGGTGTTCGTTTTTCATATTGGATTCGGATTCCATTCCCAAATCAATAAGTTCTTTATGCTTTTATCTATTTTTGTACACATATATTTCCATTTTATGTCTGAAAATAGTGTTTTTATAGCACAAATGCATGCTATACACACTAATAACTTACGGAACCTCAAAACTTCATACTTGCACCCGAAAACATATTAGCTGGACTTTTAACCAGCCAAGAACAGTTTTTTCAATCCAAAATCATATCACGACCGGACTAAGAATCTGTTTGCAAACTTGGACTTACTGCGGACCGTACTAGAACTCCCGTGCCCCACAAACCGGGCTTAAATCTTGCTCCTCCCACTAAATCGAGCTGAATTTACCCTAGTTTCAAAATATTGAACTTGTTCTGGAGCTGAACCGTTCCTTATCTCAGCTGTTCCTTAGCCGAACAAAGCATTGAACGTTCCCATCATCTGTCGAGCTAGACTAAATCAGTCTTGACTTTTGCTTAGCCCAGTTTATCACTTGGGCATAACCCCTTTCTATTTCCACTTTGCAGACTTGACTAGGTTTTTCCAAGCACACCTTTATACTTTGCTCCTGGGCAGCTTTACTTGACCGAGCCTATCAAGGTCACCTCAGCGCCACGTTAGGCCGCCGTGTAAACTTTACTTAAGCCACTTCAATTTTAAGCTAAAATGGGTAAATACCGATTTTTGGTGAACTCGCCCGGTGCCATGGCCGAATTCCGAAAAGATTACCACATCCCAAACAACGTCTAGCTTTTCCTAACCGAGCTAGATACCACACCCTGGGGCAACCCAAGTTTTGTTCCTTTTACTGTGGTGTCCATCGTGGAGCGTGGACTTCGATTCCTAGTCCAACCTCTAATTTGCGAGTTACTTAGACAAACCAGACTGTGCCCCACTCAATTATCCACCAACACCTATAGGATTATAAACGGCATCGCAGAGCTCAATCGCCATCTCGACCTCAACCTCGGTCTGGCCGAGCTATTCCACCAATATTCGCTTGGTCAGAATGACGACGGTTGGATTTAATACCTTAGAATAAAGAAGGGCTAAGAGAAAATTGTTAAGAAAACACCAGACAAAGACCTAAATGATGACGTCTTTCTCTAGGTAGCCGAAAATTTTGAAGACCAAGAAGCCCAAATACAGAGCCATAACATAAATTGGAATAAAGGAACCGCTGGTAAGAGTAGTTCGGTTTAATTTTCTCTGCTATATCAACAACCACCGTGTTAACCCTTGTGATTGTGCCCCTTGTGCAGATTTGAACCAGCTTAAATCAAACTATGCCTACGCCAATCAAGCCGCACTCTGAGCTGTACTACGGTATCGCCATCGAGATTGGACTGAACTACTAGACGTTCAGTCAACCTACCGATACAGTAACAGGAGAAAAACCAAAGTAACCGACTTCCTCTTGGAATCCTCCCTAGTACTAGACCCCAACCTTTCTCAAATCAACCTAGTATCCCTAACTGAAGAACAAGAGATGGCTAAGAAGAGAGAAATCTGGACTATGATTACTAAACAGGCGTTTGCCTCAACCACAGAAGTGCAAACCGAGCTGTCCCTAACTGGTCAAGCGAGTGACACCGTCGTCACCCTTCCAACCGCCAGAGATACGTCATCCCGGCCTAACAAGCATCCCCGTACCTCGACAAGTCAGACGCAGCGACTTATAGACGAAGAAGAAACCCTGTTGCCAGATGTTGTCTTCCCGAACAATCATCAGGTGTTCGCCGAGTTACCCCCTCCCTTACCCCGGCGTGGACACCATCTATTTCTTTCAAAAGCCGAGCTATGACTACAGCAGACTCCATTTGCGCAAAGATATACCATCTAGTGGCTTTCAACTTGGCCAAAAGTGTTTGCCTGCCAGCTGATATGGAGCACCATGTACATTTGACTAAGCTGAAGGCGATACGGTCCGCCAACAAATCCCTAATTCTGGTAATCATGAATTCTCTATTTTTTGGTTTTTCTGCCAACTTGTTGCTCGGTTCATCTGACTGCGCATGTTTTGCAGGCCATGCAAAAGAACTGGATTGTACATTAGTGCGTGCTTGAATTAAGAAGAACAACCAAGGCGGCCATTGCAGATGGCAAGGCCAAAGAGGACGAGCTTAAAAAGCTACAAGCAAAATTCACCGAGCTGAAAGCCGACCGAGATCAATTGGCTGATTAGGTTTTCTGCTGCTGAGGCTGATAAGGAAAAAGCTCTGGCCGAAAAGAAGGACCGTTATCTTCGAGAGTTGGCCAAGCTAGAGAAGAAAAAAGACGCCGAAATAAAAGCATTGTAGAAGCAAATGAAGGATGCTGAGGAATGCGATTTCAAGGAAAGTGAAGAGCTCTACGTCCAATAATGCGAAGCATCCAAAGACATCTTTTTTAAATGTGGGTGGAAGGCTGTAGCTGAGAAGCTCAGCCTATTGTTGGATTCTAAGGTATTCATGAATCCTCCTCCTCATTTTATACCAAGTTATATGACAGACTACGCGAACACCATTCTGCAAAAGTTCCTACATGAGTAGGAGGAAGAGATTCCAGATCCAATTGATGCTCCTCCTGTTAACACTAACCTCGGCCTCCAAACTTCGTTGACCGCTCAGTTAGAACTGCACAACCAAACCATGCCCTGCTTAATTAAAGAAGCAGCCACGGCCAACTTAACACAAGAAGGTGAGGTCGAGGTTGGACTGCCAAGTAGTGAAGTCCGCAACGATCTAGATGTTGAGCTTGATGACATTTTCGCCTGACGAAGAGGGAAAATTTCTATGTTTGCTTTCTTGTTTTGCCATGTAACCGAGCTATACGCCTCTCCCCCCCCCTTTTGTAATTATCTTGCAATCAATGAAAAAGAAATTTTTTAGACTTTTTGCTCAATCACTTCGCTTTTCTTTGTATTGTACCACCCTTACTGCATTCCTAGCCGGACTAGTTTAGCTCGGCCTTGCCTTATCCTGCCCTCCTTTTCTTAGCCGAGACACTTATCCCAGCTGAAAAACAACGTACAAAAAAACGTCAAACCTTTTCAACCGAGATTTTTGCCTCGGTTAAGGAAAGGAAAAAGTTGGTCACACCCGCCAACCTTCTAGCCAAAATCCTTATCACAGCTAAAGAGCGCTAAAGTGTTGGTCAAACCTTCCAACCTTCCTGAGCCTAGATCCTTATCTCGGCTAAAGGAAGAAAAAAGAATTGGTCAAACCTGCCAACCTTCTTGAGCCTAGATCATTATCTCTACTGAAAAAAAGAAAAAGTGTTGGTCAAACCTGCCAACCTTCTTTAGTTGAAATCCTTATTTTGGCTAAAGAGTGCAAAAGTGTTGGTTAAACCTGCCAACCTTCCTAAGCGTAGATCCTTATCTCGGCTAAAGGAAGAAAAAAGTGTTGGTCAAACCTGCCAACCTTCTTGAGCCTAAATCCTTATCTCGGCTGAAGAAAAGAAAAAGTGTTGGTCAAACCTGCCAACTCTCTCTAGTCGAAATCCTTATTTCAGCTAAAAAGTGCAAAAGTGTTGGTCAAACCTGTCAACCTTTTTGAGTTGCCCCCAATCGGGCTGTGTATACGAACAATTTATACAAATGGAGGAAAGAATTTTCACCGAAAAAATGTCTACTTGTTTTATTAAAAATGAAAAACTACAAGTGTTTTAAGAAAGACCTAAAAATAAAATACTTTGAGATTAGCCGTATTCCATGGCCGTGAAATAGCTCTGTCGTCCACATCTTCTAGGTGATATGCCGTTTTCCAGCCAAACCGACCACTCTTTACAGTCCTTCCCAATTAGGTCCTAATTTGCCATCTCTAGGCACCAAAGTATTTCTCATTACTTTGCACAGTACCCAATCTCCAATCTTAAATTTCCTTGGGTGCACTGCTTTATTTTATTTCTTGGACAACTCATGTTGATATGAGGCAATGTGTACCAATGCCCTCTCTCTTCTTTCTTCCGCAAGGTCGAGTTTTAGGGCTATAGCCTCACCATTCAACTCTAGATCAAAAGTTTCGCTTCTGATGGTGGGGAGGCCAACTTCTAGAGGGATTACTGCCTCTATGCCATAGGCCAAAGAAAAAGGTGTTTCGCCAGTTGACCGCCAAGGTGTAGTTCGGTAGGCCCATAAGACATGGGAAAGCTCTTCAACCCATTTGCTTTTTGCTTTTTTCAGCCTCTTTTTCAGACCATCTAAGACTACTTTATTGGAGGCTTCAGCTTGGCCATTGGCTTGGGGGTACGCTAGCATAAAGTTGTAAAATTCTATTTTGTATTCTTCGCAAAAACCCCTAAAGATTTTTCCATCAAACTGAGTGCCGTTGTCAGATATTAAAGCCTTGGGAATTTCGAACTAGGTTATGATGTTTTGCCAGACAAACTTTTTGATGTTTTTCTCTTTAATGGAGGCGAGTGCCTCTGTTTCTACCTACTTGGTAAAGTAGTCCGTTGCCGCAATAAAGAACTTTTTGTTGCCCAGCGCGGTTGAGAGTGGTCCCATAATGTCTAGGCCCCACATTGCAACAGGCCAAGGGCTGGTCAAGGGTAGGAGCTCTCTTGTTGGCTGATGGATTTGATGCGCGAACTTCTGACATTTCTCGCATTTTTTGAGGTACTTCTTAGCATCTGCTTGCATGTACGACCACCAATACCCTTGTGAAATGGCTCGGTAGGCCAGCAATCTTTCCTCTTAGTGGCTTCCGCAAACTCCTTCGTGTATGTCGAACAAAAATGCATCGACCTTGTTAGGATGAACACACTTCAAGTATGGTCCTATGAAGGATTTTTTGTACAATGCTAGTGATGAGGAGAGTCAAAATCGCTGTGACTTTACTCTAATTTTGTTGGCCTCCTTCTTGTCTTCTGACAGGATGCCATCTTTTAAGAACACCACTATGGGGTCCATCTAGAAGGGACCTAGCTCGGCATAGCATACATCAGTTACTTCAGGTTCTTCAATACTTGGTTGTGACAGGAAGTCCATTAGTAAAGAGTGTAGGATAAACGTGTCTGCCATCGATGCAAAATCGGCTAGCTCATCTACCTTGCTATTTTCTTTCCGACCGATTTGCTCTATCCTTACTGCGTCAAACTTCATGATCTCCTTTCTGATCAACTCTTGACACTTGGCCATTCTATCATCATTTGCTTCGTAGTCGCCTAAAATTTGGTTGACTACTAATTGGGAGTCACTGTATACTATCAGCTCAGTGGCTTTCATGTGGAATGCTATCTTCAAATCGGCTAATAGTGCTTCGTATTCGGCCTCGTTGTTAGATACTGGAAATCCAAGGTTGATTGTCTATTCAATTGTTATGCCATATGGCAAGATAAGGATTATGTCAAGTCCTGCACCGTGCCTGTTGGATGCTCCATCTACAAAGAACTTCCATATTTCTCCTATAAACAGCTTCCAACAAATTAAGGGATCTAATAACGCCTTAGGATTAGGGGCGTCGCTGCCAACACTATCTTCTTCTAAGTTGTTAGTCGTCGGTATGATCTGGTCCTCACTGTCTAGTTGTCTTAGGAATAGACTTCCAGTCAGGTCTTTGCTTGTTGTACTGCGAGTTACTCATTCTTCTCTTTCTGTAAGGCTGAATGGTTTGTTATGTAGTTGAGTGCTCTGTTGTGGGGGTTGTGCTATCCCTGCGGCACTTTCTCCCATTTCCCCAGTTAAGTCGATCAGGCAAACCTGATGACTTCTTGGGGGCAAATTTGGCCACAAAGTCTGCTAAGGCTTGCACTTTTATTGCGGTTCTTGGCCGAAACTGAATGTCGAACTGCCCTAACTCCACTGCCCATTTCAAAATTTATCCAAAAAAATCCGCCCTCTCAAACAAGGCTTTCAATGGGAAAGCTATTAAAATAATCACAGTGTGGGCATGGAAATAATGCAACAATTTTCTGGAAGCCATCATCAAAGCTAAGACCAACTTCTCTAATGGCAGGTACCTTGTTTCGGTGCCCAGCAATGTCTTGCTAACATAAAAGATAGGCAGGTGTTGTATTCCCTCAGCTCATACCAACACTGCGCTAACTGCATGCTGGGAAACTGCTAAGTATAAAAAGAGTTCCTCTCTTGGTACTGCGGTTACCAACAACGGAGGAGAGGTCATGTACTCTTTCAAGCTTTCCAGAGTGCAATCGCACTCATCATCCCACTCAAACTTGGCCTTCAGTGCCTGGAAGAACAGTCGACACCTATCTGATAACCAATTTATGAATCAGTTTAACGCGGCTGCTAGGCCAATGTGATGTTTCACTTCCTTGACTTTGTTGGGCCTCTTGAGATCTTGAATGGCTTTAATCTGAGACGGATTGGCTTCTATACCTCGGTTGGTCACTAGAAAGCCAAGGAATTTTCCTGACCCCATACCAAATGCGCACTTGGATGCGTTCAGTCACAGTCCATGGGCTTTCAAAATTTGAAACATCTCAGCTAGGTCCTTAAGATGGTCCCCCTCATTCTTACTTTTGACCACCATATCATCTATGTAAGCTTCCATTATTCTGCCTAACAATGGCTCAAACATTTTGGTGATCATCCGTTGGAATGTTGCCCCCACATTTTTATGCCAAAGGGCATGACCTTGTAGCAATATAATCCCTTGGGTATTGTAAACGATGTGACCTTCTGGTTCAGTTCATGCATAGCGATTTGATGGTAACCGCGACACGCATCAAGAAAGTTAAGTCGGTTATGTCCTGCAGTTAGGTCCACCAGTTGGCCTATTCGTGATAGAAGAAAGTTGTCTTTCAGGCATGCTTTGTTAACTGTCTTGTAGTTCACGCAAACGCGCCATTTGCTGTTCTTTTTTGGTACCACGACCGTGTTGGAAATCCACATGGGATAGTGTACATCTCTGATTGCCTCTACTTCCAGCAGGTTTCCTACTTTTTCTACCACTATCTCTGTGTTGTGGAGTGTTGATCGGCGAGTTTGCTGTATAATTGGTCTGGCAGTTGGGTGGACATTGAGTTGATAACAGATGAAATTGGGGTCAATGCCAGGCACGTCATACGGCGTCCAGGCAAACACTTCGATGTTAGAGGTCAAAAATTCCATGATCTCTATTCTCTCAGTGTTGGACAGAGCCGAGCCGAGCCGAGCAAAAAGAACCTATCTAGGTTTTTCTTATCTATCCTTACCTCTACCAAGTCTTCCACTACCTTCTGTTCGGCTGCCTTGTCGACATCTGCAAACAACTCATTGCTTTCTAGTTCCTCTACCATTTGCACAAACCCTTTTGCAGCCTGGCTGTCATTTACTGTTACGAAGCACTGCTTGGACATGATTTGGTCTCCCAAGACTTCTTCAATTATTCCAATATTGTTGGGGAATCGTAACACCCGGTGGTAAGTCGATGCTACCGCTCACATGGCGTACAACCATGCTCTTCCCAAGATTATGTTGTAAGTGGATAGGACTTTGAATACCCAAAATTCCACTTGTTTAGTCATTGTTCCTGCTTTGACTAGCAGAATTATCCTACCTACTGGCCATTCTGGCATCGAGTTAAAGCCGACCAGAGAGGATGTTGTGGGTGCCAGATCTTTTTCCTCTAGCTTGAGTTGTTTGAAGGTCTCATAATATATTATCTTGCATGAGCTGCCTTGGTCGATCAGGGTCTGTTTGATGTCAAAATTCTTGACACACAGAGTTACCACTAGTGCGTCGTTGTGAGGGCTTTATAACCTTGTTAAGTCCTTGTCAGAAAAGGTGATGACGTTTGTAGCCTCTGTTTTTTCCTTTTTCATGATAGGTTATGCACTTAGGACCTCTCTCATGTGCTCAGTCTTTTTGATCATCCCTCTGAGTTCACATACCCGTTCAGGCTTGATGATTCCATGTATTACATTGATTATGCCTTAGGGTGGACCGTCAACTGGCGTCTCATTGGCCTGTTACAGTCCTAGGGGGCTGGTTGTGCTCCCCCCTCAATATATTGGTCCAGGTAGCCTGCGGCCACTAACTCCTCTAGATGTTGCCTTAATGGCATACAGTTTTCAATTCGGTGCCGCTTTTCATCATAAAAGGTGCAACGGTACCTATCGTCGTAGCCTCTCTGCCTTTCTCCCAACTTGGCTGGCTATTGAACGAAGGGTTCGTCGCGTATCTCACTGAGAATCCAGTAGATAAGTTTATTGAACATCGTGGTTATGGCTGTTCAGACTCTCAACTTCCTTGCTTGGGAGTCCTCTCACCTGCCCCTACCATTTTTGTTCGATCGTTCTTCTCGACTAACCGTGTTGACTTTTGTCACAGGTTTTCTGTCTAACATCAATGTTGTGCCAGATTTTGCTTTAGCACGAGCGCTATCTTCTTCTACCTGAATGTACTGATGCACTCTTTCCATTAGGGCCTTCATTGTGAGGGGTGGTGTCATCGTCATTGAATCCCTCAACTTATTGTCTGCCGACAAACCCTGTTTGTATTATGCAATAGTGAGGTTTGTGGGGGTAATCTCCAATCTAATTAATAGTCTTCCAATACCAATTGTTGTAAAACTTCAATGTTTCCTTCTTACCCATGTCTATGGAGAGCAACTGGTCAATCTCCATCGGCGTCTTGGTGTTTATTCTGAATCTGATCACAAATGCCTCTACAAGTTGCACCTACGAAGCTATGCTACCTTCTGGAAACCTCTCAAACCATGCCAAACCCAGGTCACCTAGGCTAAAAGGAAACAAGATACACATTAGTTCCTCATTTCATCGATATACGGCCATAACCTGGTGAAAGTGGCTCAAGTGCATATAGGGGTCCAACTTCTTCTCATAAGTTGTGAATTTAGGCTGATGGAAGCCTAAGGGTAATGGTGTGTTCTTAATCGCTGGAACGAATGGCAAGCTTTGCAACCTTGCTAACACTTTGTCTGCTGGTTTGTAAGCAAGGCGTGATACTGGCATCTCGACCTTGACACTCCCATATGTCCTAGGAGCCAACCGTTGTGGAGCTGAGACCCTACGAGGGTCGCGAGCCTGGGTGTCCTCCCTCCATCAGGCCCTTTCCTCTAGTACTATTCGCAAGTTTGCTGACCTAGGCAACTCTGTGTGCCTAGATGTTGTTTGATGCGAATGCGAGAGCCGATAACTGCTTCCATCGATACAAGACCTTTCAGTCCTCGTTCTCTCAGACCTGGAGAAACGAGTCTTGGAAGTCCTTGATTGTGTGTCGCTTGTCCTGAGGTTTTTACTTTCAGCTTGTGACAGCATGACTTGCCTGTCACGATCTTCTGAATGGTAAGAGTACATGTTGCCTTTGCGCCTCTCTTCTGTTGCCACCCCTTTGCCTTTTATCTGGCCTTCATCGTTTCCATGTCTGCTATCATCCTTTGTATCAATTCATCTTGCTCCCTTACGCAATCTTCTAGAACTTGAGGATCCATCCTCCGCCTTTGTCTATCTGGGCTTTGAGAGCGATGAGGTCTTGAGCCCCGTCTTTCTTGTGTGTCTCTTCGTGGGTTCCGTCGCTAGGGATCTAATTCTAACATGGACGAGACAAAAGGTAAACCTTCGCGCATACCGCGCCCTTCCAGGGTTTGCCCATCAATAGCAGAATATGGCAAGTCTTCATGTGCCCCATTGAATTTAATTGAAGAGGAAACTCAATCAAAAAGTTTGTTCACTCTATGTTTTCCCACAGATGACGCCAATTGTACGAGCACGAAATAATCTTCTCGTATAATCCTGTTGATCAAGTTTGCACTTCTCCAAACGTCGCCGCTTTACTACTTGAAATCACAAATGTGAGCTAGCTGGCGGGTGTATGCCGGATCCCTCTTCGATGCCTAAGTCAGCAAAATAGGCAAATAGACACAAAAGCTCTGTATATTTGAGAGTAAGAATTGTGATACCTGTACATAGGTCCTATCACGAGCTTTTATAGATTTTGCGTGGCACAATCCTAGTAGGACTTTTATTCTCCTAAGCAAAGTCATTTGAACACAATATCTGATCATTCATTTGAATGTGATTCATCTGAAATCTTTAATTCCCCCTAGAAGATGTATTTTTTTCCCTTTTTCCTTTTTATCAGCACGAGAAGATTCTTGTTGAGAAGAGCTACACTCGTTTGGTAATCAATCCATTGTCAAAAGTGAACCAATAAGGTTTAGAGAATCTAAGATCCACCTCATTTCTCTTCCAAACTTGAAATGAATGAAAGTTTCTCTTGCAAGGCTTCAAGCAAATCTTGATATTCAGCAAATGCCGGATATAACTGGGAGTACATCAAGGAAGGAAAGTGAGACAAATAAATGAATAGTCAATGTAACCTAGAAAATCTTTAACTATGTTTGGGAACTTGGGAGAAAAAAGAAAAGAAATGATTATACAAGTTAGGAAAGAAGAGAAAATATCGTGTTTTTTCTCCTTCAGAAAAACTAGTTGTAGTGCACATGCAATGCATGTGGATTTTTTTTTTCTCCCCTGGTATTCCTAGTTATTCTTCATTTTCACTTAATCACCTTCTTGGTATATAATTTTCCTTTTAATAGCCTTTATTTTTTTTTAAATCTGAAATAGCCACAAAATGATTGTTTTAGGCAAAATCAAACAAGGTACTATGTATGATAAGTATCTATCACCAACAATTATGGGTTAAACCTAAAACTCATGGATCACTTGTTTGATTCCAATTTAAAGAAACAAAATTTCTATTTCCTAATGTAGCAAAACTCACAAATGTTTGGTTCTTTAGAAAATGTAGAAGTATATCATCCCAAGCAAGATTTGACAACTACAAACAACACAATCGTTATGTGCAACATAGTAATCCTCTTCATTAGTATAGCTTTCAACTTGTTTATTCATGTAACATTCAAAATTATATTATAAACTACAAAAATTATGAACCTAAAAAGATAAATGGAAAAGTAGACCTTGCATTCACAACCTAGAAAAAAAAAAATGCAAGTCATTGCCTTCGCCCACATTCCAAAACATAATCTCTTCCATGGTTTTGCAGCATGACACTCATATCATCTGCAGCCCGAAAATTCATTCCCAACTCCAAAACCTACATTTAATGAATTTCAAAATTCTTTTGGCTAAGAAACATATTATGACCAGAAATAATGCATTATTAGCATAAATTCACCATGAGTCATCAGCATCATCAGTGGTTTGATGGAGAACCCTCATTTTTGTGAAAACTGGAGGTGGTCGTCCCATATACAGATGCTGAACGATTGGTTCTTTCTGTGAGTATACCACAATAATTCTCAATTTGTTGAGAGGTTGATAATCAGAACCAAACAACGCATTGAAATGAATCAAAAACACAATTTTTATACATCAAACTCATCCAAAATAATGTAGTAATGCCATTTTTTTAAATTACAAGCCATAACAGAAGGCGTTTTAGTTTAAAATTGAAAACGCCACAAAAACCGACATCATTTGTATGTGAATTTTGAAAAAATGTTGTTCATATAGTAAATGAAATATCCCCCAAAGACAAAGGCACTTTGAAACAAGAGATATGCAAATCATAAAAAATAGTAAATTGTTGGTTTCTTTTCTCTCCCAATTTCTTCACTTTTTGGAGCGACTCAAAATTAGGGTAATAAGAGAAATGGGTTTCTCTTCATTTCACCCAATTTCTCACCTTTTTATTAATCCATACAAGTGATATGAACTAAGAGATATGCATTTCTTTTCTTCCCAAATCACCAAATCTGAAAGGGCTAAGAGAAGTACCTGCAGAGTCATGCTATATGCTTTCCACAACAGCATATCATGTTGAAATAAATCCAAAAGAAGCTCTGCAGCATCACACGAGTGATAAATGATAACGCAACAAAAACAATACATTTCATCATAGTCAATTAGATACGTAAACATCATTAAACTTTTCCTTCTACAAATATTTCCATAGCATTTATACCTCAGATCACCTTAAAAGAGTGGCCCGGACAACTATCCACTCTTTTTTCTTGACAGAGCACATATGAGCCAAGCGGAATTCTGCATCAAACCAGCTCTGCAGTGTGCCCATTTGAGGCTGGTAATATATATGTGAGACTAGTCAATTGCCAGGAAATGGAATATCCAATAAATAATATTCAAACAACTTTTACGTCCCTAAACATGTCAAAAGTTCTTCTAAAAATACAGCAGGACTCTCTAAAGGTAGTATTCTCATGCTTTGTTTTGTAAATCTACATTTTCAAGATTTGACAGCATCTCTGACTATTTTGCCAAGTAGTGTAGCCATTTTTAATCATCAAAAATAATAAATGTTTCCTATATTATAGTGCTTAAGCATTTCTTCCAAGAGCATCTCTTTTTCAGTGTAAGTGTTGCCTTCCAGTGCTTAAACACGAATCAAATTGTTAGGTTAAAATGACTTATGAGTTCAAATGAAGCGCAGGTGCTGGTATAGACACCGATATGGGTATGTCAATATGTTAAAATCTAAAAAAAGTAATGTGAGACTAGGGTACATCAAATATTTATTTATTTATTTATTTTAAAATTTATAGCTAAACATTCTACCTACAAATATTTGTTTATTTATTTTAAAATTTATAGCTAAACATCCCACTTACAAATCAAAGTTTAAAACAATAGCTAAAAAGAGAAATTACAAAACCAAAAATAAATCAATATTCAAAAATACCAACACAATACTAAAGTAAATGCCCCATTTGGTAGAGCTGTGAAAAAATGATTATAGATTATACCTTAACATATTATAACTTATAACTGTGAACATAAGCTGTTAACCTGTTTGGTACAACTGTGGGATTGTTTGGTACAGCTGTGGAATTATGAATTTAAGCAGCAGAATAGTGTTTAGTTGATAAGCTGTAAAATAACTTTTTGCTATATAATTGTCATTTTTGCCCATATATGATATAAAAATGATTATTTTATCATTTTTTTCAATTTTAATTTAAAAAAATTTATTTCATTAATAAAAATTAATATAATTAGTATTACAAAAATTATTATTTTCATTAATAGTATCAATTAGTATAAAATTATTTCATTTTTTCATTATAAATTAATTAGTGTTAATTAATGGCTTAATTAGAATCAATGCTTCTTTTTTCTTTTTTTTTTCTTTTTCTCCTTATTTTATTTTTCTCCTTAGTGTTAATGTTGTGGTGTCATTACATTATTTTTCTTTATATTAATTTCAATTAGTTATTTAATAGAAGTTTTATTAATTTTATTTTTTTTAATTTAGTGATATTTCATTTTTTTTTTCATTTGTGGTCATTCATTTATTCATTTGATAAATCCTTTCATTTTTTTCAATTTATATCATTTTTTTAGTGATATTTCAATTTTTTCATTTTTAGTAATTCATTTATTCATTTGACAAATCCTTTCATTTTTTTTAGTGATATTTCATTTTTTCATTTTTAGTAAAATTATTTAATTTTTTCATTATAAATTCATTAGTGTCAATTAATGGCTTGATTAGCATCAATTAACACTAAAATTGTTAATTAGTATAAATTAATATAAAATTTATTTCATTTATTTCATTAATATAAAATTGTTAATTAATATCAATAAATTAATTAGTATCAATTAATGGCTTAATTAATATTATGATTTTTAATTAATTATTATTATTAGTATCAATAAATTTATTTCATTTTTAATTAATTATTATTATATTTTTTTAATGAAAAAAACACTAAAAACCTTCCCAAAAAAAAAAAAAACACTGAAATCCATCGTCGGAGAGAGAACCACAGCAACAAACCAAGACGACGATGGAGAGTTGATCGTCACCGTCGATCGTCACGCAGTCGATGGTTAGGATTTCGATCGCTAAGTAAGGGTTTTGATCGCTAAGAGAGAGAGAGAGAGAGAGAGAGAGAGAGAGAGAAAAAGAGATTTGGTTCGTGAGTGTGAGAGAGAAGGAGAGCACTGGTTCATGAGAGAGAACGAGAGAGAGAGAGAGAGAGCACCGGTGCATTGATCGCCAGAAATCGCCTCTTTCTCTTAGAGAATGAACAGTGATGCTTGGTGGTTTATATAATGGTAATTTGGTAATACTTCAAATTAGTAAAGGGCATTTAAGTAATTTTGCCCCTCAATTTGTAGCTTCCTGCTTAAGCTGAATGAGTAAGCACCCCGGAGGCCACTCAGCCAAAAAGCACTTTTTTGGCTTAATTTAAGCTACAAAAAATGATTTTAAGTTTCACCAAACACACCAAAACAGCTTAAAATAATCTAAAAGCTAAGTTAAGCAGCTTTTAAACTCTACCAAACACCCTGAAAATCCTGAACCTGATGAACTCATATTTCTATAACCATTAAGACAATAATTTTTGAATTCTTTCACTTCATTGAAGTATATAATTTTCAAATATTTAAATAACAGTTTAAAAACATCAATATTATGAAAGTAACAATGAAACATCATTATAATTTTTAATATTCCTATAAACATCAACAAAAAAAAAATTATTTTATATGATTCTAATTATCTACTAAGTATACAACAATGAGTAGAAGAGGGAAAAATTACTTAATAATAGTGTAAAGAGTTGGTAGTTCCAAATTACTTAAATTTTTTGAAGATGATTAAAGAGGAAAAAGGTTGTCAACTTGAATCAAATTCCAACTTCTAAAAAATAAAACTTTTAAAAAAAATAGTTGTTGTGGAGTACCCACCCTGTATCCATGGAGTACCCACTGTGTACCCATGATGTATCCATCTTCCCCAAACCGTATACGGTGTACCCAGTACACGTGCATCCGTATCAAAATGTGTACCTGAAACAACCCTCACTTTGATTTAGTCTTGCTTGCATGCATTTATGTATGATCTTGCCTTGCCGAGTTTGTAATCTTGTTATCTTACTTTGCTTTGCTTGATAATTGTTACTTGCTTGAACTCGTACCTTGCTTGGTCTGTAGCCGAGGTCATCTTAGCATAGTTCGCCTTTGAACATTTGCATTTAGAACAGTTTTGAAACCTTAGCCGACCTCCATCTACACCCGGCACGCTTGCCGAGATGTTTTGTGCTTAGTGACCTTTGTCCTTGATCAGGTATGGCCTAGGCCGAGATGTGGCACACCCAGGCCGAGGTGTGGCACAGCTTAGTCAAGTGCCGTCCTCCCTAGCCGATGTCCTTGTTAGCCGACGTGTTTTGCCACCGAGCTTGTTGTGTACGCTTTGTCAGAGACTTGTCTAATCAATCAGTCATTTTTTTGAGGAGAACCAACCCGGTAGTGCCACGTGTCCGAGCTGTGGTTTAAGACAGCCGATAGACTTAGAAACAAATCATTTTTTTTGTCTCAAAGTTTTGTTTTTAGAGAGAGAAGCTCTCAAGGGTGAAGGAAGAGTTTTAGAGAGAGATTGGCGACTTCGAGCTTGGTCTTGGTAGATCGAACCGTTGGATTTAAGTTTTGAGGACTTTGATCTTGCTTTGAGCCTACACCTGAAGACCGAGGTGAGTGGTGCTTTTAATAAAGCTATGTTAAACTGCTTTGATAAATCTTGTCTTGCTTTGTTTTGATGAAAGTATTTGTTAAGCATGAATGATCAGCCTAACTCGATATATCGAATGTGAGTTTTGTCTTGATGATTATCTTGAAAAGTCCCTTGGCTGGAGGACTATAAACTTTCGCAGCACTAAGTGTAAAAGTCCCTTGGCTGGAGGACTATAAACTTTCGCAGCACTAAGTGTAAAAGTCCCTTGGCTGGAGGACTATAAACTTTCGCAGCATCTTTTGTCAAAAAGGGGTACGGGCCTAAGTGACACTGGTCTCCTGCATAAAAAGGATACGGTCCTTTCTTGAAAAAGCCATTGTGTTAAAAAGGGCTACGGGCCTAAGTAACACAAGTCCCTTAGCTGGAGGACTCTAAACTTTCGCAGCACCGTTTTGTCTAAAACGATCACGGATCGTACAAATCTTGGTTTTGCCACTAATGGCCAGCTCACGCATCGATTGGTTTGGAAAGCTTTTGTCCTTGTTTGCCGATGTCATGGACATCCCTTGAAACTTGTAAGGTTTGAAAGATGAATACGGTTCATCCTTTGTTTTGGTAAAGGTTTATTGTGTTTTGCTTTGAAGGACCTCGGCTCATATTTGTCTGGTTCGGAAATGCTTGTTTTGTACAGACTTCGGCTATATTCATGCAAAACCTTTATTACTAGTATCATTCACTGAGTTTCCATACTCACCCTCTATATATATATATATATATGTAGGTGATGAGCAGGACGGTGGCAATGCTTAGATGTGTTTACCAGCTTGTTTTGGATATTTGGTTTTCATCGGCTTGTTTTGCATTCTTGTCGGCCATGCTGTTTCTACCTCGGCATTACGTGTTTACGTCGGCAAATCTTGAAAATCATGCTTCTTGGCTTGTATTCCCTGTATTTCGTACATGTCGGCTTAGAAGCCTTTTGATCAAGATGTGAATTGTATTTGTTATTTTTGAACTGGTTGTAATATCATATTATGTATGTCCTCTCATTTGATCTACGCACAGCTCTTATGGACCACTTGTATTTTGATTTATTGCTTCCGCATTTTGTAAGCCCCTATATGTACTTTGTTGTGTGTGGATTTTGATAAGTTGGCCTTCGGTAATCACGGATTACTGGCCATCTCGGCACCATCCTACTAGGGGCGGGTTGGGGTCGTGACAGAATGGTATCAGAGCACAAGTTCCTTAGTATACGTTATTCACACACTTTGAGTCCTAAAGAGCATAGGATTTCCCTTAGAAAGATGTTAGCATTTCATCACAGTACTTGCTATTTGAACAAGGTGATTATTTGTTACTTGCCTATGTGATTATTTGTCTAATTCATTTTAAAGTCTCGCTTTGCATAACCATAGCATCATGAGGAGAGGTAGACCCGTTGGTTAGAGATCATCGAGGACAGATTGGACAGATTGGAAAGATTAGTGGAAGGACTGGCCCGCGAGTTGAGGCAAACAAGACAGCAGTACACTAGTGCTACATCGACCCAGGCCGAGCAGACGAACGGCCGAAATGTAGTACCGCCTCCACCTCCCCCAGTACCACAAGCTCCTCCGCAGCCAGCCTTATATGGAGATGGCACGATAGCTTTGATCAGGGAGTTCAAGAAAATGAAACCACCGAGATTCTCTGGAGGTATAGAGCCGATGAAGGCCGAGGCATGGGTTTTGGAAATGGAGAAACTGTTTGAGATCTTCCCCAGCACCGATGTTCAGAAGGTGACATTAGCTGCATTTACCTTGGACGACGACGCTCGAAGATGGTGGATGATGATCAGAGAAACTAACCCTGGTTTAACTTGGGCAAGGTTTTTAGAACTGTTTTACAACGAACATTTTTCCTCGATTATGCGAAACCGCAAAATTTCTGAATTTCAGACTTTGACGCAAGGCAATCGAATAGTGGCGGAGTATGATCGCGCTTTTACTGAATTGGCAAGGTTTGCACCCCACATGGCCAACGATGAATACATGAAGGCTAGAAAGTTTGAAGGTGGGCTTCGCGGACCGATTCAAGACCGGGTTAACCTGCACAATATGCCGACCTATGCCGAAGTGCTGGACAAAGCCATTTTGGCCGAAGCTAACTTGAACAGATACCAGAGCTCAGGAGAGAATCAGCGAAAGAGGCAGAACTATGACAGTCGCCGACCTCAGTTGGACACCAAGAAGAAGATGAATAAGGGCAGTACTGGTTATCCAAAGCAGGAGGGTAACACCAGGCCGACGTGTTTAGATTGTGGGAAGCAACATTTCGGGGTTTGTCGCCGGACGTCTGGAGCTTGCTACGAATGTGGAGAGATGGGTCATTTCGTGAAAGATTGTCCTAAGGTAAAGACTGAAAACAATAAGAAGGGCGAGAACACCTCGGGGTCCATTCAAAAGAATAATGCTGGGAAAGGACAGATGAGGCAGGGCAGAGTGTTTGCACTAGTACCCGGAGACACTCAGAATGCCGAGGCAGTGGTGTCAGGTACACTCTCTATTTGCTCTCAAGATGCTTATGTGTTGATTGATTCGGGTTCTACGCATTCGTTTGTATCTACTAAATTTGCCGAGAAGATTAATAAGAAATTAGAACCCCTTGAACATGTATTATCTGTGTCTACTCCATCTGGGAAATCTATGATTGTCGCATCCATCTATAGAGCATGTCTTATTATAATTGAGAATGTTGAATTGTTAGTGGATTTAATGCCCCTAGGCATAGCCTATTTTGATGTTATACTGGGAATGGATTGGTTAGTGGCAAATTGCGCATCTATTAATTGTGTTTCGAAAAGTGTCACACTGAAACCCCCAAATCTAGCCGAGGTTACTTTTCAAGGGAAAGGAGTAGTGCCCCCACCTTACTTAATCTCATCCATGAAGGCCTGTAAGTTGATCCAAAAAGGGTGTAAGGGTTATCTGTGTAGTATACTGAGTAACCAGAATGGGAATGCTATTGTAGCCGACGTTCCAGTTGTTAACGAATTCGCCGATGTTTTTCCTGATGACTTGCCTGGCCAATTGGTCGATAGAGAAATAGAGTTTACTGTTGATGTCATGCCGGGAACACAGCCGATCTCCAAGACACCATATAGAATGGCCCCAGCCGAACTTAGGGAATTGAAACTGCAGTTGCAGGAATTGTTGGATAAGGGGTTTATTAGGCCGAGCACTTCACCATGGGGAGCACCCGTTCTATTTGTTAAGAAAAAGGATGGCACGCTTCGTCTTTGTATCGATTATAGAGAGCTCAATAAGGTCACCATTAAGAATAAGTACCCATTACCTAGGATTGATGATTTGCTTGATCAGCTACAAGGAGCTCGAGTCTTTTCTAAGATTGACCTTAGGTCGGTTATCACCAACTCAAAGTTAAAGCCGAGGATGTTGAGAAGATCGCCTTCGGACTGGTATGGCCACTACGAGTTTTTAGTGATGCCTTTTGTGACCAATGCCCCTTGCATTCATGGATTTAATGAGCAGTCTTCAAGCCCCTTAGATGAATTTGTGGTCTTCATCGATGATATACTAATTTATTCCAAGAGTGAAGTGAACATGAGAATCATTTGAGACTTGCTTTGCGATTTTGAGAGACCGGAAGCGTATGCTAAGTTTAGTAAGTGTGAGTTTTGGCTTTCTACTATTTCATTTCGGGTCATGTGATAAATGAAGAAGGCATCTCGGTTGATCCTAGCAAAGTTGATGTCGTAGTGAATTGGCCGATGTCGTCCAATGTGTCCGAGGTCGAAGTTTTCGGGTTTGGCAGATATTATAGGAAGTTTGTGAAAGATTTCTCCAGGATTGCAATTCCATTGACGCAACTGACTAAGAAAGGAGCACCGTATGGATGGACTGAAGATCGGGAGTCAGCTTTCCAGGAACTGATGACGAGGTTAGTTACAGCACCAGTACTTGTACTTCCATCGGGCAATGAAGAATTTCATGTCTATAGTGATGCATCGCATAAGGGTTTGGGCTGTGTATTAATGCAAACAGGTAAGGTTATAGCTTATGCATCTCGTCAATTGAAGCCACACGAGAAGAACTATCCCACCCATGATTTGGAACTGGCAGCCATTGTGTTCGCTTTAAAAATTTGGCGTCATTACTTATATGGAGCTTCTTGTCAGGTTTTCACAGATCATAAGAGTTTAAAATACCTGTTCACTCAGAAGGAATTGAATCTGAGGCAGAGGAGATGGCTTGAGTTGTTAAAGGACTATGATATGCAAATTCAATATCACCCCGGGAAAGCTAACAGCGTAGTCGATGCTTTGAGCAGAAAGTCAATTGGGAATTTGGCATGTTTGACCATGATTTCAGTAGAACCAACCATTTTTGAAGAAGTAAAGGCAAGACAAATGGAGGATGAACTCTTCAGGAAGATAGCCGAGGAGATTGTTACAAAGCCGAGGTCAGGGTATGCTTTTGAGAACCAAGTGCTCAAGTTTGAAGGGAGATTGTGTGTGGCCGATGTTCCAGAGTTGAAAAGGAAGATTTTGTTGGAAGCTCATAAATCCAAGTTTGCTGTTCATCCAGGAAATACCAAGATGTATCAAGACGTGAAACAGATGTTCTGGTGGCCGAATATGAAAAGAGAAATAGCCGAATTCGTGTCTCAGTGTTTGCATTGTCAACAAGTAAAAGCAGAACACCAAAGACCAGCAGGACTCCTACAACCTTTGCCGATCCCTGAGTGGAAGTGGGACCACATCTCCATGGATTTTGTGGTTGGACTGCCGAAGACACAGAAAGGTATGGATTCGATTTGGGTTGTTGTCGATAGATTAACTAAGTCAGCACACTTTCTACCTGTTAAGACTACCTTCAACGCCAATCAACTTGCCTTATTATATGTGAACGAGATTGTTAGACTTCATGGAGTGCCGATGTCAATTGTGTCAGACAGAGATCCTAAGTTTGTTTCCAGATTTTGGCAGAGTCTACAGAGGGCATTGAGTCGAAATGAGATTTAGTCTGACTTTTCATCCCTGCACGGACGGGCAAATGAGAGAACAATTCAGACACTTGAAGATATGCTTAGACTTTGTGTACTGGACTTCCAAGGAAATTGGGGAGTGCACTTACCGTTAGTAGAATTCGCTTACAATAACAGTTATCAAACTAGCATTGGCATGGCACCGTATGAGGCTTTGTATGGAAGAAAATGCAGATATCTTTGGACCGAAGTGGGAGACAGAGCTCTGCTTGGTCCCGAACTGATTCAAGTGACAACAGAGAAGATTAAACTCATCCAACAGAGAATTAAGACTGCCCAGAGCCGACAAAAGAGCTATGCCGACCAGAGAAGGAAGGAGCTAGAATTCGAAGTTGGGGACCATGTATTCCTGAAAGTTTCACCAATGAAAGGAGTTTCTAGATTTGGAAAGAAAGGTAAGTTAGCGCCCCGTTATATTGGGCCATTTGAAATTCTTGACAGGGTTAACACCGTTGCCTACAGACTTGCTCTGCCGCCAGAATTGAGCCAAGTCCATAATGTATTTCACATTTCAATGTTAAGGAAGTATATTCGGGATCCACTGCATGTGATTGATTTCTCTGGAATTGAAGTCAACGAGAATTTAGATTATGAAGAGAGGCCGACGTCTATTGTTGACAGACAAGTTAGGCAATTGAGAAACAAGTCAATACCAATGGTGAAGGTGGAATGGAAAGAGCACTATGGCAAGGATGCCACATGGGAAATGGAAGAAGAAATGAGAATTCGACATCCAGAATTATTCTTGGAACAAGGTACCTTAAGTTTGGGGACCAAACTTCTTTAAGGGGGGTAGGATGTAACAACCCTCACTTTGATTTAGTCTTGCTTGCATGCATTTATGTATGATCTTGCCTTGCCGAGTTTGTAATCTTGTTATCTTACTTTGCTTTGCTTGATAATTGTTACTTGCTTGAACTCGTACCTTGCTTGGTCTGTAGCCGAGGTCATCTTAGCATAGTTCGCCTTTGAACATTTGCATTTAGAACAGTTTTGAAACCTTAGCCGACCTCCATCTACACCCGGCACGCTTGCCGAGATGTTTTGTGCTTAGTGACCTTTGTCCTTGATCAGGTATGGCCTAGGCCGAGATGTGGCACACCCAGGCCGAGGTGTGGCACAGCTTAGTCAAGTGCCGTCCTCCCTAGCCGACGTGTTTTGCCACCGAGCTTGTTGTGTACGCTTTGTCAGAGACTTGTCTAATCAATCAGTCATTTTTTTGAGGAGAACCAACCCGGTAGTGCCACGTGTCCGAGCTATGGTTTAAGACAGCCGATAGACTTAGAAACAAATCATTTTTTTTGTCTCAAAGTTTTGTTTTTAGAGAGAGAAGCTCTGAAGGGTGAAGGAAGAGTTTTAGAGAGAGATTGGCGACTTCGAGCTTGGTCTTGGTAGATCGAACCGTTGGATTTAAGTTTTGAGGACTTTGATCTTGCTTTGAGCCTACACCTGAAGACCGAGGTGAGTGGTGCTTTTAATAAAGCTATGTTAAACTGCTTTGATAAATCTTGTCTTGCTTTGTTTTGATGAAAGTATTTGTTAAGCATGAATGATCAGCCTAACTCGATATATCGAATGTGAGTTTTGTCTTGATGATTATCTTGAAAAGTCCCTTGGCTGGAGGACTATAAACTTTCGCAGCACTAAGTGTAAAAGTCCCTTGGCTGGAGGACTATAAACTTTCGCAATATCTTTTGTCAAAAAGGGCTACGGGCCTAAGTGACACTGGTCTCCTGCATAAAAAGGATACGGTCCTTTCTTGAAAAAGCCATTGTGTTAAAA
The DNA here is from genome assembly GCA_025200525.1 of Camellia lanceoleosa. Classification (NCBI taxonomy): domain Eukaryota; kingdom Viridiplantae; phylum Streptophyta; class Magnoliopsida; order Ericales; family Theaceae; genus Camellia; species Camellia lanceoleosa. Next base: position 14,062,113 of record CM045760.1, read on the forward strand.
AGGGCTACGGGCCTAAGTAACACAAGTCCCTTAGCTGGAGGACTCTAAACTTTCGCAGCACCGTTTTGTCTAAAACGATCACGGATCATACAAATCTTGGTTTTGCCACTAATGGGCTACTGCACGTACTGATTGGTTTGGAAAGCTTTTGTCCTTGTTTGCCGATGTCATGGACATCCCTTGAAACTTGTAAGGTTTGAAAGATGAATACGGTTCATCCTTTGTTTTGGTAAAGGTTTATTGTGTTTTGCTTTGAAGGACCTCGGCTCATATTTGTCTGGTTCGGAAATGCTTGTTTTGTACAGACTTCGGCTATATTCATGCAAAACCTTTATTACTAGTATCATTCACTGAGTTTCCATACTCACCCTCTATATATATATATATATATATGTAGGTGATGAGCAGGACGGTGGCAACGCTTAGATGTGTTTACCAGCTTGTTTTGGATATTTGGTTTTCATCGGCTTGTTTTGCATTCTTGTCGGCCATGCTGTTTCTACCTCGGCATTACGTGTTTACGTCGGCATTTTGTATTTTTCGTCGGCAAATCTTGAAAATCATGCTTCTTGGCTTGTATTCTCAGATTATTGCATATGTCGGCTTAGAAGCCTTTTGATCAAGATGTAAATTGTATTTGTTATTTTTGAACTGGTTGTAATATCATATTATGTATGTCCTCTCATTTGATCTACGCACAGCTCTTATGGACCACTTGTATTTTGATTTATTGCTTCCGCATTTTGTAAGCCCCTATATGTACTTTGTTGTGTGTGGATTTTGATAAGTTGGCCTTCCGTAATCACGGATTACTGGCCATCTCGGCACCATCCTACTAGGGGCGGGTTGGGGTCGTGACAGTACCCGCACCCGGTAACTATCCGGTACTTATATGGCAACATTTTTGGAAAACACCGAAAGAGAAACGGATAAATCTCAAAGTGACTCAAAACCTTTGAATAGAATCAATAACTCAAAAATTTCAACAAACACTTCAAGATTACCTTTTTCCCAATCAATTTAAGCCCTGAAGCAAAATTCTCCAATTGAGCACTTCCATACATTTCTCTTTGAAGATATTCCTGCAGTAAGATATTACATACTTAGACAAATACACACTTAGACCTTTTAGCAAACAGTTGATGAGCTCTTAGAAGCTGTAATGTCAATTGCAAATGTTGCAAATGTTCTGTCCATGTACTGCTATAAACAAGTATGTCATCAAAAAATACCAATATAAACCTTCGTAGATGTGGTCTAAAAACTTCATTCATGAGACTCTGGAAGGTAGAAGGGGCATTGGTCTGCCCAAAGGCCATCACCAACAATTCATAGTGCCCATCATGAGTCCTAAATGTTGTTTTTGGAATATCGGGGGAATAAACTCTAATTTGGTGATAACCAGCCCGTAGATCCAATTTAGAGAAATGTTTTGCCCCCCACAGTTCATCCAAAAGTTCATCGATTGCTGGAATCGAAAATTTATCCTTTACAGTAGCTCTGTTCAATGCCCTCTAATCCACACACATTCTCCAATTTCCATCCTTTCTCTTCACCAACAATACAGGAGATGAATAAGGACTTGCACTAGTTTGGATAATCCCAAATTGAAGCATTTCTTTGACTTGTTTTTCCATCTCAGATTTCTGGAAATAAGGATACCTATAGGGCCTTGTATTGGTTGGTTCAGTTTCAGGTTTGAGTGGTATGTAATGGTCATGAGGCCTCACTGGAGGAAGATGTTTAGGTTCTTGGAATACATCACCATACCTGCCCGAAATATCCTTCCTGGCTGTCCACTTGCAGAGAGAAGACTTGAGCTACAACTCCTTGTGCTTGTTTTTGGAGAAGTTTCTGCACCTTCCTAGGGCCAATGACTGTCAATTCCTCCTTACCACCCCTTAAAACATGTTTTCTTCCATTCAAGCAAATTCCATGCTCAAGTTCTTGAAATCCCACTTGACTGGTCCTAATGTTACCAACCATTGAATACCCAAGACCATGTCACACCCTTTGAGTTGCAATACCCTCATATCAACCTGAAAACTGGTGCCCTGCATTTCCCAATTGAATCCATTGCATAGAGGTGTGCCCATCAACTTAGTTCCATCACCATCGACATCGGAAGAGGATCTGAATCGTAGCCTCTATTCGACCTTTTAACCACATCTGGGCTTATGAAATTATGGGTTCTACCTGAATCTATAAGGATTATGATTAATCTTTTCTTGAAATTCCCTCTTACTCTCATAGTTATGTAAGAGACTGAACCAGATAAAGCATTAATTGAAATCTGACTCCTCTTCTAGAATATGTACTTCCTCTCCCCATCTTGTTCTTCTTCTTGGTCTTGGTCTTCTATTTCCCTTCCATAGCATACTGCTTGCTTTTTGCAGATCTACCTCTTGTATACCTTGCATTACATTTGAAACACACGCCTTTTGCCCTCTTTTCTTCCTACTCCTTGCGTAATTCTCTTCGATTAGGGGCTATGGAACTCAGCATCTGGTTAGGCCTGGACAAACTAGATGATGGAGTTTCTGCCACCCTAAACCCTTGTCTAGATCTCTTGTCGATGGTTTCAATACTGCTCTCTTGTAACTTGGCCAATCCAATAGCCTGGTTGATTCCAGTGGGTTTAAACATCAATACCCCAGCCTTGATATCATCCCTTAAGCCGCTAATGAAGCAACTAATGAAGAAGGTTTCTGGCAAATTTGGTAAGCCCTAACAAATGTGACTTGCCTTAACTTCGTCAAATCCCCCATTGCATCTTCGTAGGAATTAGGGCCAAATCTGGAAACTACTCCCTCTTTGAATGTGTTCCAATTGATTTGATTGTGACATTTCTCAAACCATTGGAACCATTGAAGGGCTTTGTTTTCCAAATGCAGTTTACCCCATTTCCATTTTCAATTGCATTATAATCAAAGAATCTCTCACATTTGTAAATCCAACCCAATGGATCTTTCCCACAGAATTTGGGAAAATCAATTCTAGTATAACAAGTTTGAAATTGATTGAATGATTCAGGGTTTTGAACCCATACCTGAGATGTTTCCTCAATCTCTTGATGAGATTCATAAACCCTAGATGCCACCTGATCGTATTTGATGCTCATTGTTGTGATCATCTCTTTGATTTCATTGATATCCTTCATTGATTTCCTGATATCCCTAATATCCTATGCTTGCTTTTCGCCATTCTCTTTGAGAGATCGAATTGCCTCCTCCATTATTTTTTATTCCAGCTGCCTAGTCCCATCTGCCATTTCTTGATTACTTTCACAGGACGAAAATGCCTACTCTGATACCAATTTTACAGCTATGGAAGAAGAAAGCTAAAATGGAAAATAGAAAGAAAAAGGGAATACAAACAGAGCTCTCTCTCTCTCTATCTCTCTCTCTCTCTTATTCCAAACCAAGAAAATATCATATTACAAAATGCATAACTTTCCTCTCTGTAACACAGCTATCTATAGCTAGAATCAACTCCTAACTGTCTAACTGAACTAACAAACTCTCCCTCAAAACAAAATCAAAAATTGGTTACAACTAAATCACAATGAGCTAAAGAATAACCAATTTCTTTCTAGAACATTACATTAGGGAAAAGAAACTATCCCAAGAATCTAGGCTATAGTTTGTCTGAATCTGTCATTGAAGGTTCATATTCCGTTCCAGATCTGAGCAGAAGCCTTACCTGAGAATAAAGGAGAAAGATCAACATTAGAAGAAAACTGTTACGGTATTAACCATCTTGCAGAAAGAGGAAAGAGGACCCTCAAGTTTAGCGATCACCTGCGGCAGTAAAAGTAGTACAAAATAAGGTTAGTAATTTAGAATTAAAGGATGGGGATTTGAAAAGTAGATAAGTAGCTGGAACTTAGCTTATCTAGAACTTCTTTCATGAAATACAAGCTTTTTCAGGAAATTAGTTGTCATCTATGTCACATTGCCACTTCCAAATGTATGAAGTACCCGTGTCAGACACTAGACACTTGGGTAAGGGTATGGGTATGGGATGTGTCCAACATGCAATTGTACATTCATCTAGCAAACATATTTTTCCATGTCTTGTGCAGATGTGTCCACACTTGCAATTGTATAGCATCTTATGAATACCATTTTACCTTAGAAAATAATACAATATTAAGAAATATAAATATTTTTCCATGTCCCAGTGTTCTTAGACAAAAGATTAGATGAATCAAACACATACACATATATGCACCCAATACCCATAGTTGAGTCCATGTTACATAGGTTGTCATGAAGAAATTGTAAAAAGAACATTTCTCACAAGTTGTCATGAAAAAATTGTAAAAAGAACATTTCTCACTTTTAACCTTGTAAACACGCATTACAATATTGTAGAGTTTTATATAAAATTATATTTTGTGATGTTTAATTTTTTACTACTAAACTTTCTTTTTGTTCTAAAGGACAAAACGATACACTTGTAAGTTGTAACACAATACATATATACACACACGCTTACCATCTGCTAATTGTACTTGTGAAACTTGTTGATCTAGTGGACTTGAACAACTTTACATCAGAGAGTCAGAAGAAGTTTCATCTTTTCTTATTTGGGACAAAAATTAATGAAAATCTGTGAAATTCCTCAAACCCTAAAGCTCGAACATAATCAACTGAGATGATTTAGTTACTTACAAGAATATAGCAAGCTGTTGTCCAGTACCATCTCTGTTGGAAGCATTCCTCAAACAACCTAGAGAACAGAAAAATCAAGAAATCCACTAGCAATACACTTTACACGGTAGGTAAAAGCAGGAATAAATAAATAAATAAAGAGAAATTACGTACTCCTTTGATCTTCCGGTAGCAGAAAACAAATCTGCCCAATGTCGGCCATCAATTTCTCTTGCAACACTAACAACCACATCAAAATACTTGGGAAATTTTTATTAAATCACAAGTCTTCTCTAAAAGAGAGCAATCGGTACCACGCTTAGGATCCGAGAACTGGTTTTTATTTGCACTCTTGCCTATAAGAAAGTCGTTCAAACCAACCAAAAATTAAAAATTTAACCCATGATCAAGGCATATGGAAAACAAAAACGTTAACAGAAAACGTCAGCAGCAGAACTCCCTAGCCAAACACCCCTACTCACCCAAAGTGAGGATCCTGATATGAGGATCCTGATATAAGACGAGTAGGATTACTTTCCAACAAGTAGTGAGCCCATTTAAGTATATTGGCAGCAGCAACAATAGACTTATAGGGCTAGATTTGGTAAGATTTTGTGGCTGTAAAAATACTTTAAAAAAATAATAAAATAAAATAGGAGTTTAAGGGTTTGTAAAAGGGTAGGATTTAGGGAATGAAAACACAAGTATTTAGGGGATGTTGGTTGGCTGTCTATGAAGCACGGACACCTCTCCGAGGGCTACGTATCAATGTCGGACACGTGTCGAACACAGACATGCAGTTGACACGTGTCCAACACGTCGCAGAAGGTGTCCGAATTTTTTTATTTTTTTTTTTGCAACAGGACACATAATGGACATGTTTGGATATGTTCAGGACACGTTCAGAGTGAAATTCATAATTTATGAAACTTCTGTAGGGTTCAATTTGTAAAAAGCAAAAACATAGCATGTAACCTAATGCTCGTTAATAGACAGAGAGAACACCTGGTCGCTTGTGGGTGATCGTTCATCGCTCGTTGGTGGTCATTCGTTGGTGGTTGGTCGTCGGTAGTCTGCTATCTAAGGTACAACTCTTAGTTGCAGGAATCGTTCTAACAGGTAACGAATCTTCGTAAGAAATGCGATCTTGTCCAAGATGGGATCGTTGGTAAAGAAGAACAGAAACCCTAGCTTGTTGGTCAACAAAGAAAGAGGAGAAAGAATGTGAAGAAGAACCTGATTTTGTCTGGGTATGTCCTTTGTTTCGTTTTTCTTCTTCTTTCATCACTTCGAAGGTTCTCTCTCTCTCTCTCTCTCTCTCTCTCTCTCTCTCTCTCTCTCTCTCTATTTTTCGTCTCTATCGCAGTTCGTCTCTCTCTCTCTCTCTGTGTTTTTCGTCTGTCGCAGTTCGTCTCTCTCTCTAGTAGATCGTCTTTCTCTCTCTCTCTCTCGCAGATCGTCTCTCTTTCTCTCGCAGATCCTCTCCTTGCTGATCGTCATCGTCTCCTCTGCCTTCTCTCACTCGCGCTCTCTCTCTCTCTGGCCTTCTGTTCAGTCACGATATATACGTAATATATAAGTAAAATATATAGATATATATATAAAAGATAAAACATATAAAATCTTTAAATAAATATATATATTTAAAAAATAAAAAAATAAAAAACATTAACACATTATTATTTAATATATATCATATATATACATATAAATATATAATAAAAAAATAAAAATATTAATATATATAATCTTTATAATATAATTACATAAAAAAAATATTAACACATACAAATATAATATATATATATGAGTATATATTATACATATTAATAAAAAAAACACACACATTATATGTAAAATAAAATCAAAATAAATTACCAATAACACATTATTTAAAAAATATAATAAATAAATAAAATAATTAATGTGTATTAAAATAAAAATATTTATAAAAAAAATTTCTAATATGTATTAAAATATATATATATATATATATTACCGCTTCCCGAGGCGCTCCCAACATAAGCAACTTCTATCGGCTCACGCTTCCTCGCTCCCGCTCCCCGCTCCCGCTTCATGCAACTATGGTACAACTTCGCTGCTCTTCTTCATTCTTCTTCTTTGGTCTTCTTCATCTTCTCCGATCTTCTCTCTCGTCTCTCTCAATCGCTCTCAACCGCTCTCTCTCTCTCTCTCTCTCTCTCTCTCTCTCTCTCTCGCAGTCGCTCTCTCTCCCTCTCTCTCTCTCTCTCTCTTCTAATCTACTTTGACCTTTTCTTTTCTTTTATCTGATTTTTTTTTCTTTTATATGGTCAGTTTTAGTGTAATTTATCTGTCTCTCTCTCTTCTATTTTTTTTTTGGTTTCATTTTATATTTTCTTTTCTCTCACTCTACCTCTCTTATTTTAGTGTATATATATTGTTGATTAATTTTGTTAATTTTAATAATATGTGTTTATTAATTTTATTATTGGAATTAATTCTTAATTCTGAAACAATGGCTATTACGGGTGGTATTTTTTATTACCTTTCTATGATTTTTTTTTATAATTTTATGACATATAATAATAAATTTAATTATATATATTGAACGTGTCCCCAGTGTGTCGTGTCCCCTATTTTTTGAAAATTTGCGTATCCACGTGTCCTGTCACGACCCCAAACCGCCCCTAGAAGAGTGGTGCCGTGATGGCCAGTAATCCGAGATTACCGAAGGCCAGCTTTCAAAATTCACACACAATCAGAGTATAATATATGGGGCTCACAAATGCGGAAGCAATAAATCGAAATACAAGTGGTCCATAAGAGCTGTGCATAGTTCAAATGGAATCACAAGTACAATGTGGTTCCTCATCCAGTCCTTAATAAACAAATTACAAGTTACATCTTGATCAAAAGGCTTCTCGAGCCGACATGCACAAAATACAAAAGGTGTAAGCCAAGAAGCATGATTTTCAAGATTTGCCGACGTAAATACAACATTGCCGACATGAATACAAAACAAAGCCGACATAAATATGAGACAAGCCGTCATGACAAGAATCCAAAACAAGCTTTGCAAAACACATCTAGGCGTCGCCGCCGTCCTACTCATCACCTACATATATATAGAGAGGGTGAGCTTGGATACTCAGTGAATGGTACTAGTAATAAAGGTTTTGCATGAATATAGCCGAAGTCCTTTCAAAACAAAACAAGCCAAAACCATACAAATATTAGCCGAGGTCCTCTCCGAACAAAACATATCAAATTTCTTATCAAATCAAGGGATGAACCGTATTCATCTATCAAGTCTTACAAGTCTCAAGGGATGCTTACCGGCATCGGCAAAACACAAATCAGGCTTTCCAAACAAACAAATCCACGCGGTAAACCATCAGTGGCAAAACAAAGACGAGGTGATCTGTAATCGATTAGCCAAGGTACTGCGAAAGTTTATAGTCCTCCAGCGCAAGGGACTTGTGTTACTTAAGCCCGTAGCTCTTTTTAACACGATGGTCTTGTGTTACTTAGGCCCGTAGCCCGCTTTAACACGATAGTCTTTACAAGAAAGGACCGTATCCTTTTATACTTAGTGCTGCAAAAGTTTAGAGTCCTCCAGCACGAGGGACTTTTTTTTTTAAACGTGGTGCCGCGAAAGTTTAGAGTCCTCCAGCACAAGGGACTTTCAAAAGATGACATCAAAACAAAGCTTATACTTGATACATCAAAATAGAGCTAATCATTCATGCTTAACAAATACTTTTCAAAACAAAGCAAAACAAAGCTCATCAAAACTTGATAACATAGCTTTATTAAAAATACCACTTACCTAGATCTTCTCGGGTGCAGGCTCAAAGCAAAGGTCAAAGTCCTACAATCACATGGCAATCACATTCTCAAAACAAGCTTTACATGCACGCAATGATCTCGGCATTCTCACCAGATCCAAATCAATAACAAAGCAAAACATGCTGGGAGTTCAAAAACATGGACCTGAGTACCCATGCAAAAAGATCATGCAAGAACAAACACAAAACATGATTCTTGTTCCAAACTTTCGGATCAAAACGAGACTTTTCTTAAAAAACACATGAACATTATTTTCTCTTCAAAAACCAACTTCAAATCAATGCATGGCGTGCAAAACGAATTCAATCATGCAATGCAGCTTGATAACCAATAAGAATAACTAGAGCAAAGCAAGAATCTAACCTCAAAACTCAAATCTAATGGTTTGATCCTCCAAGATCAAGCTCAGAACTCTACTCCTCTCTCTAAAACTCTTCCTTCTTCCTCTAGAGCTTCTCTCTCTAAAAACAAAGATTTGAGACAAAATGATTTGTTTCTAAGTCTGCCGGCTGTCTTAACACTCAGCTCGGACACGTGGCACTACCGGGTTGGTTCAACTCAAAAGTGATTGATTGACAAGACAAGTCTATGACAAAGCGTATCCAACAAGCTAAGGCAAGACACATCGGCAATCAAAGACATCGGCTAAAGACAAAGCTTCGGCAACAGGGTAACAAAGACATCGGCTAGGGAGGACGACACTTGACTAAGCTGTGCCACACCTTGGCCTGGATGTGCCACACCTCAGTCCAGGCCATACCTGCCCAAGGACGAAGATCACTAAGTGCAAAACACCTCAGCCTGAAAAGCGACATCTCGGCTACATGCCAGGGTGGAGATGGAGGTCAACCAAGTGGTTCCAAAATAGTTCTAAGTACAAAGGTTCAAAGGTGAACTAAGCTCAAGATGACCTCGGCCACACACCAAGCAAGGAACAAAATCATGCAAGCAACGCTTAAGCAAGACAAGGCAAGTCTCAAACAAAACAAGACAAGGCAAAACTTTGCAAAACAGCATAGCAAGACAAGATCATACATGAATGTATGCAAATATGACTAAATCAAAGTGAGGGTTGTTACATGTCCGTTTTGTGTCCGTGCAACATAGGTGGTTGTTCTAAGCACTATGAACAGTGAAATAAACGGTAACCATGCTAGAGAAAGAGAGAGAGAGAGAGATGCTTCACCCTCACAAGGGACAGGCCAATCATACAAACACAATCTCAAATTTTCATAATAATAACTCTTCTCCTCAATCATTAAGTTACATATATATTTATAGGCTAAAAACTCCTAATTTTACAGGGACTATAATTCAAATTTAGAGAGTAAAAATATTTAGCAACTACTAATATTCTAAACCAACTATGACTTCCAATTCTACTTCAATCATAATAAGAAACTTTAATGATTTCTAATTTTACTTCAATATCAAAATAGGAAATTTAAACTTTTGACCACTAAGACTATTTTAGACATAATAAAACCCATATATAATTATCCATTTAATAACTTGACCCAAAATAAAATCCGTGGGTGACCCCTACAATCCATGTCCAACAATTATTGGAATTACCATTATACCCTTAATTACTAAAACCTGCTATAATGACATGAAGACTCAAAATTATTCCAAATCTTTAATTCTTGATGTCTTAAATGTGATTCATGTGAAATTTCAAATTTGCTCTTTTTCTTCTTTCCATGATCTTCATCAGATCCTCTAGAGTGATTTTTCTTATAATGATCTTAGAGTAAATTTTTTGATGCCTAAGATTTAATTCTACCAAAGTTGAAAGTACAATAATCATTTCACCTTCCAACTCTCAAACCTAACATTATCACTCCATGAAAAATCACTCTAGAGGATCCTGACTCACTTGAGTAACCCGAGACCCCAAGCCAAATATGATATGCCCCCCATCCCAATCACAGCAAGATGGATTACATTTTCCGATAACAAACATTTACCATCTGCAAGGATTGATCATATACAAGCAACTCCCCATAAAGAGGGAAAAATTTACCAAACAGTTGCTTAGATCAACAAAAACAAAGCAGACCTCTCAGTTAGAATAGTAATTAGGGTAGTAGAGCTCGTGACTCACTCACTTGAAAGATCAGTTTAATTTCATTTAATTCCCAGCACCATCTCAACCCAACAAAGCCATTCCATTTTGTTGAATCTTCAAACATGATTTATGACAAACATGAATAATGCTTAAAGTCACGAGGCTCAGAATTGGTATAAGTTTTTTAAATTAAATAGAGTCACTGGAAATTTCACATCAAATCTTTGTAAAGGAAGCCACTCGGCAATGGGGAAAATGAGGTTTTGCACTAATAGTTGTGCCAAAAGTAAAGCTTCCTCACTCTTGTCCCTCTGGCGAACATGATATCGAAATGTAATTGGGAATCCTGTATAAGAAAGAAGTAAAAATCAGAACACCACAATACTGTGAATTCACCATGCTACCACGACAAACTTATTACAAAATCTGGTTAAAAAACCACTAAGCAGTACTAAACATATGTTTAAAAAATACAACACTTTTAGATTGATTAATCTTTACATACAAAAGTGTTAAGAGTTGATGACTTCCTCATGGAATATTACAAAAGAATGGGACCCAGTAGTACCTGAAGAAGGAGTCTGAGTAGGCAATGCAATATAGTTTGAGCTTGAGGAGATGGCTCAAAACATGGAAACTCTGTGCATGATGCAAATAACATCCTCCGGTAAACACCAATAACGACTCCAAAATTTGGAAGAAGACCAAGAGGTACCTCACAGTCAAATTCCAATTCAGGATCCAACAAAAAATTAATATCAAGTTACTTGACCATCTCGGATTTCATGAATCAGCTATCAGATCAGCATTATAATCCAATGAATATTTTGTACAATTAAAAAAATATCTCAACTTTAAATATGTAAAAGCATCTCAAATCCTTTACTTTTCTTTTTGTCAAATTTAAGAACTCAAAAATCATCTCCATTCCTTTCATCAAATCAACGGGGAGTCATTTTTTTTTCATCCAATTGAGAACTAATCAAAGTCCTTTTTTTTTTCTTTTTTTTCACCTAATTTCACACGTCTTTTCCCTTTCATTTTCCAAATATCTCCCCAAAACCCCCAACCAAACACAGCAAATTTGAACTTGATAAAAATTTAAAAAGATGAAGCATTGGAGATGATTTTTTTTCCATCAAATTTGATAAAAATGGAAATTTGGGATAAGCGGAGATTTTTTAGAAAGATTTTGATGAAAAGATTGGAGTAGTTCATATCAAATCAAACTTTTACTTAAATTTCGAATCAAATTAGATGAAAATTTTGGTGAAGGGTTGGAGATGGTCTAAATGATCTAGCCCTAATGGCTATCCAATGGAAAATCATAGACAGGGACAAAATAAAAGGCATAAACAAAAATATTGCATCAGAAACAGAGCAGTAAGCATGTAGATTTATAAGAAGTACAAGTATTTCCACTGACACTGTCTTGAAGAAGTGAAATCACCACCTGAGATGGTGACTGATTCCGCCACCTGATGATCCATAAAATGGACAATGATTCATCCTCTCTTTCTCGCGCCAAAACGAAAAGGAAGTCTCTCGCACCATCACCATCGTTACCCACTTGTGCTCATCTCACCATGTTGGAAACTCAGGTTCTTCTTCACTCCCTACATTGCAAATCTTTAATTGCAACTATCTCTCAGTTCATCAATCTCATTTTTTTTTTTTTTATTTTCACGTTTTTTGAGGTTTTGATTCCATAAGCGCTCTGGACTGGGAGAGAATTCTACTATGCTCATTTTGACAACAAGTTAGGAAAGTCAATTTTTTAATTTTTTTTAACCAAAAAAATTAGTTCTTTTAGAGGGGATTTGGTGATAGTCCCCTCACTATCTAATTTGTCTTTCAAGAGGACAAGAATATAAGTACTTTCAAAACCCCCTAATATTTTAAAACTTGTTTCTTTTACTATATTACCCTCATAGTTATCAGCTCTCTTATTAAGCTATCTTCATTGTGTATTTCAGAGTAAAATTTTACTCTGTATAAAAGTAAAATTTACTCTGAATAAGAGTAAAATGTTACACTCTTAAATTAAAAGTAAAATTTTACTCTATATAAAAGTAAAATTTTACTCTGAAAAACTAGTAAAATGTTAGACTCTACACAAAAGTAAAATTTTACTCTGAAAAATGAGTAAATTGTGAGACTCTGAAGTTAAAAGTAAAATTTTACTCTGAATAAAAGTAAAATTTTACTTTGAAAAACTAGTAAAATGTTAGACTCTATGCAAAAGTAAAATTTTACTCTGTATAAAAGTAAAATTTTACTCTGGAAAAAAGTAAATTGTAAGACTCTGAAACTAAAAGTAAAATGTTACTCTGTACAAAAGTAAAAAAGCGAAGGCAGTGTTTGTGGAGGCTAAAGTGTTTGGCAATGACCACCTCTTGACAGTAAAATTTTACTATCATTCTAACACCAGAGTAAAATTTTACTCTAATTCTCTCAAACAAAAAATAAAATAATAGAACCAGAGTAAAATTTTACTCTCATTATCTGAAACAAAAAAACAGAGCAATAGAACCAGAGTAAAATTTTACTCTGGTTCTATCAAATGAAATTAGATCAAAAACAACAAAAAAAAAATAAAAATAAATAAAAAAAAAAAAACAAACAAACAAACAAACAAAAATAAAACAAATTAATCAACAAATCAACATATCTGATTGAGAAGAAAAACTTCTAAAATTCGATCAACAATCACAAATTTTAATGAAAAGAATACATGTGTTCAATAACACTCATACACGCAAATATATATATATATATAACATTACAACACTCATACACACAAATATTATAGATCGATTCCGTTTGTGTGCTGAGAAAATGGAGGAAAATATTATATAACATTATAATGAAAACTTATGGATCGCGTCTCTTACGTTTTTTACAAATTTCATTTGTATCAAGTAGCGAAGCCAAAAGAGACGTACTAAAAAAGTATAAATTTTCTTTTCTTTTCTTGCATATTCTCGGCAACCAAACAGATCCTTCAGGATTTGTTAGTTTTAATTGATTATGCAATGTTTATGTACCGTAAATTGAACTCTTTGATCCAGGAAGTTATCTCGTCAAATGAAGAAGAAAACGCGATACTTCTTGTGATCTGTTGCCTCATAATTGCTTGGAAGATAAGGATTAGGTCCTTCAATGTCGAACTATTTCTGGTAATCGAAACTGCTATATTCTTTGTTTGATTGATTCTGATGATCTGTTAGTGTTATTGTTTCAATGAATCTGCTGAAGCTTGAAATACACGACTATGGTGCCGCCGACCTTCTGCCGAAACTTCGAAGACACGAATATGGTGATTATGATACAGTTGATGACGAAGCTGATTACATATGCAAAAGCTGAGGATATAATAATCATATAAAATATTTAAATAATAAATTTTGTCCTTTATACAAAACTTTATAATTATGAGGGGGTTTAGAAAGTATAATTTTTTTCTTAATCCTTTTAACAATGAAAAGAAAGTAAAGGGGGTTTATAGCTAAATTTCCCTTTTTTTAGTCAAAAGGAAATCAACTTTTTGTCAAAAAACAGTTACCAAAAAAATCAAAAAGTTAAAAAACTAACTTTTTACCAATTTTTCAAAACACTCCTATATATGTCATTTTTTTTTTCTTTACTTGTATTATTTTGAAATTTTTTATTTTATCTCATTTATATTTAGTTATGATTTTTTTTTCATTATAACTTAAAAAATATAAAATTATACTATTTTTGTAAGAATTTTTCCTAAATATGGCTTAATGTGGCTTATGCATGATTATACTAGATTCATCTCATTAAGTAAGATACATGTATATCAATTAGATGGTGACTAATTATTGATGAATGCATCTATATATACAATGTATAGAAGACTAATGTTAATGCATTGAATGTGATGAATTCATTATGAATGAATCTTAGAGATGCATTATGTATTTATTATGAATATGTAAGATACATTAATCTATCTAATGAATTCATTAATATAGAAGATGCATTATGTATCGTGAATGTATAAGATACATTAATCTATTTAATGAAGTTCGTTGAATGAATGGATTCTTTGATGGGAAGAATACTAGTATAAATAGTGTAAGGTCCTAAATCACACTCTCCATCAAAAACTCAAGTTGTCACCACCATAAGGCTCCCATTGCTTAAAGAGAGAGAAATGGTTTGAAGATCTTAGACAAGTCAAGAACTTAAAGATCAAGGTCTTCTATTCAAGGTTTCTTTTTCTTGCAAAAGAATTTCATACTATCATGGATCAAGGTATGTATTTACTTAAGTTGTATAGTAGAAATTCATATAGTTTTCATGTATAAAACTAAATCCTTAATGGTTTTTAGTTTATGTTCCGCAAAGTTTTCTATCAATTGGTATTAGAGCCATGGTTCTCAATTCTGATGCATGAAACGTATAAATATGAATTTCATTTTATGATGATGTTTGGTGTAACAAGTGCAAAACCTTGATTTACACATGTCCAATTTTATTTTTATTTTTGGCCAATCTTTTATTCTATTGATACTAAAATAAAAATTGAAAATTATTGAACAAATGGTAATTAAGATAATGTTTTATGCACTTATAATATTTTGTTACACACCTTATGAGTTGAAACATTGTTGATCAACCCAACGGAGGTTCAACACTATGTATGTTTGAACAACCGAGATGATTAGTATAATAAATATAGCAATAAGTTTTTCTACTCAACGGTGATAAACTCGTTACGGTCTTAATGATTATTTTATTTTATATTATGTTGTTTATTTTTATTAGTCATCTCATTTACTTTTATGAATTGTTAAAATATATTGTTATTCGGCCCAACGGAAGGATAACTTGATTTCATATTTAACTAATTATGTTTTATAGTAGATATATTTAACTTGTGGTATTATTTTTATGAGATATGAAAAGTAGTTTTCTTGATTATATTATTTAATGGATATTATGTATTTGCAGCATTGAATCCTACTGCCATTAATAGTTACTTATCTAGTATTGAAGCTTTGAGTGGAACTAATTTTAAGAAATGGAAGGAACAAATTGAAATTGTTTTGGGAATTATGGATTTAGACTATGCATTAAGAGAGCTAGCTCCTACAAAACCTAATGATACAAGTTCTAAGGAACACATGACTTTATATGAAAAATAGGAACGCTCTAATCGCTTAAGTCTAATGATTATGAAAGGCTCAATTACGCCTGCAATTCATGGAGCAATCCTTGTTTCTGAAAGTGCAGTGAGCTATATGAAATCTATTGAAGAACAATTCATTGGAACTTCCAAATCTCTTGCAAGTACTCTCATGATTAAAATGATGACAATGAAATATGATGGTTTGAGTGGCATTCGTGAACATATCTTAAAGATGAATGACATGGCCTCTCAATTAAAGGGAATGGACATGGAAATTTTTGAAAGTTTTCTTGTTCATTTCATTATGACTTCTCTTCCTGCGCAATTTGGTCCTTTTAAGATCAATTATAATACGCAGAAAGATAAGTGGAAGATGAGTGAGTTAATTGCCATATGTGTTCAAGAAGAAGAGAGGCTTAAAGCTGAGAAGCCTGATATGGCTCACCTTACCACTTTGGGTCCAACTAAAAAAAATTTCAAGAAAGGCAAAAGTAAGAAGAAAAAGAATGCATATGATGAAACTCACAAGGCTAATGAAGAAAATAAGATTCGATGCCATTTCTGTCGAAAGAAAGGTCACATAAGAAAGGACTGTCTAGGTTTTAAAAGTTAGTTGGACAAGAAAGGTAACACTCAATGCTTTGTGTCTTATGAATCCCTTTTGGTAGATGTTCCACCAAATTCTTGGTGAATTAACACTAATGCAAGTATTCACATAACAAATCCAATGCAGGGATATCTTACAAGTCGGAAACTCAATAAAAGAGAATGAACCATTACGGTTGGGAATGGAATAAAAGTGGATGCTGAGGCTATTGGCACCCTCCGTCTAATTTTATACTCTGGTTTCACTTTAGATTTAGTAAACACAGTTTATGTTCCTGTTTTTACTAGAAACCTAATTTCTGTTTCACAACTTGATTCATGTGGTTATAAATTTAAGTTTGGAAATAATAAAGTCTATTTATTCCAAAGGAATGAGATGCACCCATATCAATCAAAACATTAGCAACCGAGTTGCAAAACAAGAATGTACCTCTCACAACAGATGGAGCCGATACAACATCCTGCGCGGTAACAGCATACACGCACCCAGACGACCTCTGATCAACCTACTCACCCCTAGGAGCATAGGACTGCCGCACAGACTGGGACGATGAAGCCCCCTGATTGGCCCTCGAGGCTCGACCAGAGGTGGTCGCGACCTGAGTCTGCCTCAATCCAGATGCACCAGACGTGCCACTCAACTGCAGGCAAAACCTCTTCATGTGCCCTGGCTGACCACACTGATAACATGAAAGCGGCTGGCCTCTACCCTGACTCTCGCTCTGAGATCGAGCCGAAGAAGATGCTACTCTCTGTACTCCTCCCCTCTGAGGACAAACTGGAGACTTGTGGCCCAGCTGGCCACACTTGAAACAAGTAATGTCTCCCTGGCTGCCTTTCCCCGAACTAGCACTCGGCACAGGAAAAGTCGATCTTGAAAAACTATTCTGAGCCTGCTGAGGAGTGAAACTTCTCTGCCTCATGCCATCACTCTGGCCATCCTGACTCCTCTTGGAGCCTTTCTGCCCTTCCTCCTCCTCCTGCATCATAATCTCGGTATGGGCTGCAGCATCAACCAGACGCCCATAATCACGAATCATCGATCCCACAACTCTCAACTTGAGGCCGCGCCTCAATTTCTTCTCGAACTCTATACAACGGCGTTCCTTAGACGCCACCAACTCAGGTGCAAACTTGGACAAGCTAGTAAATGAGGCCTCAAACTTGGCCACTGATGAACTATTCTGCTTAAGCTGGCAAAACTGATCCTCTCAACTTCTCCTAAACAGCTGGAGACAGGAACTTTTCCTGGAAAGCGTCAACGAAAGCCTTCCAACTCCCTCCTATATGACCCTTAGTGAACTTCCACCACTGACCCGCATCCCCCTTCAGTTGGAACAATGCCAAGGTCACTTTCAACCCCTCGTCTTCGATGCCAAGCATCTCAAACGTCTTCATTGTCTGTTCGAGCCATTCATCTGCCTTAAGCGGCTCTTTAGGATCACCCACAAATTCATCCGGATTAGACCGAAAGAACTCCCTCTTCAGAAAAGCAGGTCCAGCATCCGCAACAACTACCTGAGCCTGATTCTCAACTCTAAGAATGCCTACTGACTCCCTGAATGCCCCTACTACCTCTCGGGCTAAAGCGCCCATAGCTCAGCCTCTTGGCTCGGCCACATTGGCACGCCAACTCCCTCTGTCTTCTTTGGAATCTCCTCAGCACGAGCACCTCCTGCCTATCTGTCCTACCACGCCTACCGCGTCCTCGTCCTCGTTCTGACATCCTAATAAAGGAAACAAAGACGTTAGCACATTAATAAATGTGCCGAAGCTAAACACTCGCGTCCTAATGCATTGGACAACAATAATTCATTCTACGTAAGCACATAATCACATAAGCACCTACGAATTTCATTCCTGGATGATAATAGTCCCGAAGCGTTACTATAGTTCCGGTTGGAAGCAGCATTGATCAAGTGCCTTTCCAACCAGACCACTAGAAACTCAAGGGTCCAATTAACATCCTAGAAACTACGTTCCATACCCACATAATCACATAAACATGTTATCATATAAGCATATAACATTTCACTAAGTCTCTATCCGACGAGACGAACCCATTGTGATACTAATCACTTCCCACGTACCCAAAGTATTCAAACCCGGTACGCTCTGATACCAAGTTGTAACACCCTCAAAAATAAACCCATAATATACAATATTAACATGCGTCATTATAAGAAAACAAAGAGTATTATTCCATTCATTAGAGTAAACTTATTAAAAGACTTTACATGTAATAAAGAAAGTAAATGCCCTATAGGCTTACATCTTTCCAAGCCAATACTTGGACACAAAAATATGAGTACTAACTCATTCACAAGTTAAGCCCTTGGCTTGAGTTCTTACATGTAATATCAAATAAAGCAAATAACAACTAATCTAAAATGAGTCTTCAACTCTAAGTCCTTCCAAGCTAATTCCTTGGAGGTAGCACATCACCTGAACCTGAAAATGATGTTTCCGTATAGGGTGAGCCACAGCCCAGTAGAGATATACTAAACCAAATATAAGCATTGAATAAAGCAATAGCATTCAATAGATGGTTAACACAAATTACAAATTTCATTATCATACTGTTTCATAACTATAATGCCCAAGGCACGTTTTTCTTCTCATTATTTGTTCAACTTTTCATTTATACCAATATGGCTCAGAACCTGGCCAACTATAACAGTGAGACTACATCCCACATTAACATTACTTCCAACATCAACAAATTTAATGAGACTAAGTCTCATACCAAAACACTTCCATACTTCCAATTTGATACACATGTTAGTGATGTATCGATAACGTGTAAAAACACTTCCATAAATCAATAAGCACACATATTAGTGATGCTAATGGAGTCCATCCCCTATCTCCTCCCAAACAAAAAGCATATAAAAAGTATTAAACACTTGCCATATACAATACTCAATCAATACATGTATTTTCTGTATTAATTGAACAGTCACAATCAATGACTTAATCAATGAGATTAGTTTCAGTTTTTCCTAATTCACATGCAATTTCTACAACAATCACGGCTATCCTCCACCGATAGCCCAAAACAGTTATTTCTAAACATGAAATAAATGTATCAACAATTATAATCTCAACAATTCAATAGGCGAGTGATTAAATTATTCAACTACGCCATTTAAACTTATAAATTCCCAATTCCATGAATTCAACTAAATTCTCCAATTTTTCCTAAATTAATTATACAAATTAATTTAATATCACAACTAGGGTTTTCCCAAAATTACCAAAATACCTCCAACATATCGAAATACTAGAACTCATAACAAAACCTATAATATGGAGTAGGAAATCCCTACCTCGAAGTAAATAACCCGAATGGAGAAAACGGAGATGATGACCCGAAACCCAAAGTGCTCCAAATCCAAGATTGTTCAGATTAAAAGGAAGCCCTCGACTCACTCTATCTTTTTAACAAAGGACCTAGGGTAGAAATACATGCTAGGCAGATCAAACCTAAGAGAGAAAGTGTGTAGGGAGAGAGAGAAGACGATTCTAGGGTTTTGGAATCAAAAGGGAGATGAAAAATGATCCAGAAAGTCGGATCTCGCCGAGAGCCACATCTCCGAGACCCGCTCGGCGTGAAACCCCCGAGCGCACGAACTCACTTTCGGCGGCCAAACTCCTTTCGGCGGCGGATGCACACTCTTAAGTTGCAGACAGGTCCCCGCTCGAGCTCCCAACTCCCCGCTCGAGCATCACTCACCCGCCGAGCGGCTAATCCCGCTCGGCGCCCAACACTACACAGAAATCTTGACGGTGATATTCCCGCCGAAGGCCAAACCCCGCCGAGCCGACAAGCAACAAAAGGGTCCTCGCTCGAGCTGACAGGTCAAAATCTAGGCAACTAGTTTAGGCATCTAAACTCAACCGACCCGTCACAAACCTGCCCAACACATCCTATAACTCAAAAATAAGAAATTTAAGGACGATAACAACAATTTGATAACAACGGAGTCTACGGAACATAAGTCCTGATACAACAATCAAAAGGAAAGACCGGGGTCGCTATAAAAGATGGAATGTCTTATTAAAGACGGAATTTTAAGTTCACTTGATTTTTCTGATTTTAGTACTTGTGTGGATTGCATTAAAGGAAAATACACAAAGACAAAGAAAATGGGTGCTACTAGGACTACTGAATTATTATACACAATTCATACTGATGTATGTAGTCCCTTTACTGTTCCAACTATTTTTGGACATAAATATTTTATTACTTTTATTGATGACTTTTCGAGGTATACTTATGTGTATCTTATTCGTGAAAAATCAGAAGCACTGGATATGTTCAAACTCTATAAAGCTGAAGTTGAAAATCAACTTGACAAACGAATTAAAAGTGTAAGATCTGATAGAGGTGGTGAATATTATGGTAGACTCACTGAGTCGAGTCAAAATCCAAGTGCTTTTGCTATATTTTTGGCTGAGAATGGTATTGTTTCTAACTACACAATGCCTGGTACACCTGAGCAAAATGGTGTAGCTGAGTGACGAAATCGTACTCTTTTGGACATGATGAGAAGCATGATGAGTAACTCTTCTTTGCCAGATTACTTGTGGGGTGAAGCTTTAAAAACTGCTGTACATGTTCTTAATAGGGTTCCTAGTAAGGCTGTGCCTGTAACTCCTTATGAGTTGTGGGTTGGTAGGAAACCTAATTTGAATTATTTACATGTATGGGGTTGTCCTGTTGAAGCAAAAATTTTCAATCCACAAATAAAGAAATTAGACCCTAGAACTATAAGTTGTTTTTTCTTTGGATATCCTGAGAGATCAAACGGTTTTAGATTCTATTGTCCTACTCATAGCACAAGAATTGTTGAAACTAGAAATGCTGTGTTCTTAGAGAATGAAAACATTAGTGGGAGTATGAATCTCAAAAATATTTCTTTGGAGGAAAATCGTGATTTTACGCCTTCCACGATTATCCAAGAAAATGTTGTACCTGGACCTATTGGTACACAAGAGATTTCTCACATTGGAAAAGAGGTTGTCCCAGTTGCAGAACAACCTCTACGCAGATCACAAAGAGAAAAGAAACCAGTCATATCAGATGACTATGAGGTTTACCTAAATGAGTGTGATATAGGCTTGGAGAACGATCTTGTTTCTTATGCCCAAGCCATGAAAAATGGAAATACAATTCAATGGTTAAATGCCATGAAAGATGAGGTAAAATCCATGAAAGACAACAATGTCTAAGATCTTGTAGAATTGCCTAAGGGAGCCACAACTATTGGAAGCAAATGGGTTTTTAAAACCAAGCGTGATCCTAAAGGCAATGTCGAAAGATACAAGGCCAGATTAGTTGCTAAAGGATACACTTAAAAAGAAGGGATAAACTATAAGGAAACTTATTCTCCTGTTTTTAATAAAGATTCCTTAAGAATAGTCATGGCCGTAGTAGCTCATTATGATTTAGAGTTACATCAAATGGACGTTAAAACAGTTTTTTTGAATGGTGACTTGCATGAAATGGTCTACATAGACCAACCTAAAGGTTTTCAGGATGAAAGCAAGGAAAATATGGTTTGTAGGCTTAAGAAGTCCATATATGGTCTAAAGCAGGCATCTCGACAATGGTATCTTAAATTTCATGAAGTTCTCACCAAATTTGATTTTAAGGATAATGTGGTTGATCAATGTGTCTACCTTAAAATCAGTGGGAGCAATATCTGCATTATAGTTTTGTATGTTGATGATATATTGCTTGCTAGCAATAATTTGGGAATGATACATGAGACAAAGAAATTCATTACAAGAAATTTTGAAATGAAAGATCTTGGTGAAACCTCTTTTGTCATTGGGATAGAAATTCACCGAGATAGGTCTCGTGGTATTTTAGGATTGTCCCAAAGAGCCTATATCAAAAAGGTTCTTAAAAAGTTTAACATGCAGAACTGTTCAAGTAGTGTTGCCCCTATAGTTAAGGGTGATAAATTTAGTGAATTTCAGTGTCCCAAAAATAATTTAGAAAGGGAACAAATGAAAGAAATTCCTTATGCCTCTGCAGTTGGGAGCATTATGTATGCTCAAGTTTGTACACATCCTGATATAGCATTTGTAGTTGGTATGCTTGGTCGATACCAAAGCAATCCCAGACTTGATTATTGGAAAGCAGTTAAGAAAGTGTTGCGATATTTACAAGGCACTAAGGATTACAAGCTCACTTATCAAAGAACAGACAGCCTTGAAGTGGTTGGTTATTCAGATGTTGATTATGCTGGATGTAAAGACACTCGAAAGTCCACTTCTAGGTACATTTTTATGCTTGGTAATAGACCCATTCCATAGAAGAGTCATAAGCAGACTTTGACAGCTTCTTCCACTATGGAGGCAGAGTTCATAGCATGTTATGAAGCCACATATCATGCAGTATGGCTAAAGAATTTCATATCTGGATTACAACTTGTCAATTCAATTTTGAAGCCCTTACAGATTTACTATGATAATGATGCTGCTGTGTGGTTCTCCAATAATAACAAAACTTCAGGAGGATCAAAGCATATTGATATCAAGAATCTAGTTGTTAAAGAAAGGGTTTTGAATCAGACTGTTTCCATCTCTCATATTGGTACTACACTCATGTTAGCAGATCCTTTAACTAAAGGTCTCACACCTAAGCTCTTTTAAGAATATGTTGTGCGCATGGGCTTAATAGAAAGTTTATCATGTTTAGACTTGAAATGAGTGTATTATGTTCGTGATAAATGTTATGCCATAATCATCTTCTGTTAGTAATGATTAAGTTTGTTGTTTTCATTCTTCATACTTGTGCACAATTTAGAAAAAAGATGTAAACAACGAGACCGTTATAGATGAATTAGCATTAATCACCATTATGTTGCTAATGTCATCTCTGTGTTTTAAGATTCACTTATTCATGTTGATGGAAAATATTAACACTATAACCATTGTACATTCTTGATCAATGTGTAAATCATTGACTCCAATGATTTGGTGCTAATAATTTCATTGAACAGAATCTAATGGTGATGGTGCAATCTTCTAGTGAGAGAATGTTGGCCATATTATGATAATCTAGTAACGTAATATAATCATGCAAGCCAAGTGGGAGATTGTAAGAATTTTTCCTAAATATAGCTTAATGTGGCTTATGCATGATTATACTAGATTCATCTCATTAAGTAAGATACATGTACATCAATTAGATGGTAACTAATTATTGATGAATGCACCTATATATACAATGTATAGAAGACTAATGTTAATGCATTGAATGTGATGAATTCATTATGAATGAATCTTAGAGATGCATTATGTATCTATTATGAATATGTAAGATACATTAATCTATTTAATGAATTCATTAATATAGAAGATACATCATGTATCATGAATATATAAGATACATTAATCTATTTAATGAAGTTCGTTGAATGAATGGATTCTTTAATGGGAAGAATACTAGTATAAATAGTGTAAGGTCCCCAATCACACTCTCCATCAAAAACTCAAGTTGTCACCACCAGAAGGCTCCCATCGCCTAGAGAGAGAGAAGTGGTTTGAAGATCTTAGACAAGTCAAGAACTTAAAGATCAAGGTCTTCCATTCAAGATTTCTTTTTCTTGCAAGAGGATTTCATACTATCATGGATCAATGTATGTTTTTACTTAAGTTGTATAGTAAAAATTCATATAGTTTTCATGTATAGAATTGAATCCTTAATGGTTTTTAGTTTATGTTCCGCAAAGTTTTCTATCAATTTTATCTTATAATTATAAAGTATATGTAATGGCTTTGTTTGGAAAGTTAACTATTTTAGTAGGTTAAAAATTTTATGTTTGGAAAGATGATTAAATTTTTTTGTAGTTAGATGTGATGTTTGTGAGAGAATAAGTAAAATGATTGTGAATTTGATATGACATTTTATCTTACTAACTATTTTAATCTATTTTATCTTTTTATAAATTTTAATCTAAAAAGCCAATTTTTAACATTTTCCCAAACAAAGTCAATATTCATCCTCAAAGAGCCTACCATAATCTTTTCCAAACTTTTAAGTGTTGCACTTTTTTTCTTTTTCTTTTTAACGAAAATTCTCCTTCTCTCCTCAACTATAACATGGGAACTTGTTTCGACTTCCCAAAATAAGTTCTGCTTAAGTTAAGATTTGCACAGTGGGAAGTATTGAACCCACACAAAAAATATCACACTTATAATTCATTATTTTTTAATTCTTACATGGTTTATTAATTGAGAAGTTGAGATTCCCAAAAAAACATAACCTCCATAATCCTCACTTACTTGTGATAGATCCAAAAATAAAATAAAATATAAATATAAATACATAATTAGTCTACATGGTGAGAGTCCCAAAAATAAGGGTCTCAAACATTTTCCTTTTATGAAACCGTGTGCATGAACATATGCACGTAATAAAAAGAGGGAAAATGTGAACAATATGTACCTTATTAAATAAAAAAATTATATAATTACATATTTTTTGAGTTATAATTAAAAATAAATAAAAAAATTCATAATCAAATAACATATAAGGCATAATCAAATATCTTATAAATCATAACTAAATAAAATCATAACTGAAGAAGAAAATTAGTCATAACTAAAAAAATAATAATAACATAACTTATGAGTACATATGGTAAGGGTGTGTATTGTAGAATTTCCCAAAAAGTTTGGTTTCAATTACTCAAATTTTTTGAAGATTGAATTTTTTATTTTTTGTATTTTTATTTTTAGTGAATTTTTTAATATTTTAAACAATTTTTTTATTTTTTTAGATGCACCTAATGTGATATACTTAAAAATTAAATATTTGTAAAAAAATATTTTAAAATTTCAATAAATACACAAAAATATGAAAATATATTAATTTTTTGTATTTATATTAAGTATATCTAAAAATCAAAAAATTTAGCAAAAACAAAAAAATACGAAAAATAAAAAATTCAATTTTTATAAAAGAGATTCAAACCAAATAAGAATGAGTAGAAAAATAGAGAAAAAAGTTGACTTTTTAATTGACTAATTACAATGCTTGCTTCCCATAAACAAACAAATGTATTCAACAAAATTAAAGTGAAATTTTTAATTACTTTCATATATAACAATAAAATTATGAAAATTATTAATTGAAATATATTTTGGAAATCATTAAAACAATTAATTGATTTAATAATTTATTAATAAAAAATGCCATTTGTTATACAATTAAAAAATTGAAGGGGCGAGATGTATAATTTCCACAATCTCAAGATGTATAATTTATCAGACAAGATGTATAATTTATTAGTTATTACGTTCTAGGGTATTTTTTTTTTTTAAAAAAATATGTGACATAAATACCAATAGATGTGATTGCTTAATTGAAGTGTCATTTGTTTCGAGTGTTTATGTTTCAACATTGAATTGCTTTTAACATTTATTTTTACAAAGAAGTGATTTTAAGACAAATAAAAATATTGTTGAACTCAAATTCCTTAAAAAAATTTACTTTTAAAAAAAATTTGCTTCTCCTTACAGACAAAATATTGGGATAAATTATTTGAATTTTACTTAAAATACGAATTGTATCTTGTAATTGTAAAAATTATACATCTTGCTTCTTTAATTTTTTAATCGCATAACAAATGACATTTTTTATTAATAAATTATTAAATCAATTACTAATTTTAATGATTTCAAAAATATATTTCAATTAGCAATTTTCATAATTTTATTATTATGAAAGAAAGTAATTAAGAATTTCACTTTTTCTATTAATTTGGTAAATACATTTTTTTTTTTTTGGTCGATGGAGTATTTATAATTTCTAGAACCATAAAAAATAATTCATATTTTAAACAAATCTCAATGAGTATATTTTTTTTTTTTTAACAACCAGTGAACTTAGCAGCTAGCACCGAAATGTGCCGTGACAGCACGTGCCCCCAACCCATGAAGCTGTTATCTCCACCCTACAAAGCAAACAGGTCAGTTTGCAAGGAAACATTTGTAGGCATGCTTCAAAATGTATGCTAGAGCTTGTGATATACCTAGAATGAGGAAGTGGTTCCCTTTCTAGTCCCAATCATACAACACTGTTTTGGTAGGCATGTTTAAAAACTTATGCCAGAGTATGGGGCAACTTGTTTCCCTAATTAGGTGCTCTGTAGTAATTTGTCTCACATGCTTTGGATCTATTAAAATATTACAGATTTATCCCTTGTATCAATTTTGTATTTTTTTGGTTTCTTTGCCATTGATGTTGCTAGTAGCAGTTCTTCTAGGTGCTTGTTTTCTTGCTAATAGTGAGATTGGTAGCAATGATTGGTGCTTGTTTCCCGCAACTTTTTTCTTGACTCATTGTTGCTGAACAAGTGCACTTTGGGAGGCTCCAGAAGGTCTAGGAATGGGTTATGACCGATGTGGAATTGGTGTCTGAATTTTGATCATTGATTCTAGACTTCTGAATTTTGATTGTTGATTCTAGACTTCCTGGTTTGGTTTGGGGAAGTACCACATCCTTTTCTTGACTCATCTTTGCCAACAAGTGTTAATTGGGAGAGGCTTTGGAAGGTCCAAGCTTGGATTGTGGTTGCTTTGGTACTGAATTGTGGCATTTTCGAGGCTTTTTTTTATGGTGATTAGAGTTGAACTTGTAGGTCAACTGTTGATTTTCTCGTTTTTCTAATGTTTCAAATTGTTCAAGACCCACAACCTTTTTTTTGTTGGGTATACCTCCTTATTAGAGTATGCGACTCAATTGGTTTATTAAAAGAATTTTAATTTGGTTTGGATAGATATAATATATTTTATATATTATATCTAATCTTTTGAAAGCCCAATAGGTATTTAATATTCAATTTGGTAACAGTTAAGATTTTTATATCAAAGCCCAAGACTTAACCCGATATATATATTTTTTATTCTTCCAGAGAGAGTGCCGCAGCTACAATATTGATGAATCAATTCGTGGGTTTGGAATTGGTGGAGAAGCACAGTGCTACTGTTTGTTTTTGGTTCAATCAAATCTAGTACTTTGTGCATTTGGTTTGGCTCTACTTTGAAGTTGATTTGGTTCGTTATTTTGAGTCTTCTTCAATTCTGGTTTCGAAAATTTTTGTTCATCTATTTGGTAAAATCTTTCCTCTTATTTATTTGTGATTATTGGAAATTCATCTAAGGATGGTTTGTGAGACCATTCGTGTCTCGTTTGTAATTGTTTAGAAACTTTTTGGTTGATAGTGAAATTGGATTTCCATCCCGTAGACGTATCTCACATTGAGGGAACCACGTAAAAATTCTTGTGTTGCTGTTGATTTAATGTTTTCGCATTAGTTTTTATTCCCATTGATTGATTTACTTGTGGGGAATCATATATTTTCCCTTACAACTGGTATCAGAGCTTACGGTTTATTTGGATTTATTTATTTGTGTTAATCAATGGGGGGGAATGTGGGTCTTATGTCTAGCTTCAATGGAAGCAATTGGGTAACTTGAAAAACTAAAATGGAGGACCTATTATTTTGTAAAGATTTGTATGGACCCATTGAGGGTGATAGTGGCAAATATAAGAGTATGAAAGATGATGAATGAAATAGGCTTAATCGAAAAGCCATTGGTACTATCCGTCAATGGATTGATTATAGTGTGTTTCATCATATTGCTACTGAAACTTCAGCACATAATTTATGAAAAATATTAGAAGGCCTTTATGACAGAAAATCAGTCACAAATAACTTTTCTATTTCATAAGTTGGTTAATTTAAAATATAAAGGGGGCAGCCCTATTCTGGAACATTTGAATGAAATAAAGAGTATTGTTAACCAACTTGCTTCTATGAAAATTGTTTTTGATGATGAGTTGCAGGCTTTGATGCTACTTAATTCTTTGCTTGAAAGTTAGGAGACTTTGGTTGTGACAGTTACTAATTCGGCGCCCGATGGAGTTGTCACAATGGGCCAAGTCACTAGTAGCTTGTTGAATGAAGAAACTAGAAGAAAATCAACGAGTTCCTCTCATTCAAAAGCATTTGTTGTACGAGGCCGAAGCAAAACAAGGAGAAGGAGTAAGACTTCTCATGGTCGTGATCAAAGCCATGACAAATCAAGAGATGGTTCTTTTTCAAAGAAAGATATTGAGTGTTATTATTGCCATGAGAAAGGGCACATGAAACGGGAATGCCGAAAGCTCAAGAACAAGGAGAAAAGGCATGACAAAAGTGTGGATAAGAAGCAAGAAGACACAACGGCGGTTACTACCGATGATCTCATGGTCGTTTCTGAAGATGATTGTATAAATTTTGTGGACCAAGAGAGCAATTAGGTGATTGATTCCGATGCTTCTTTTCATGTGACTTCTCAAGTTGATTTCTTCACTACCTACACCAAAGGAGATTATGGTTCTGTTCGAATGGGTAATGAAGGTTTGTCCAAGATTATTGGCATGGGTGATGTTTACTTAAAAACAAATTTGGGCTGCAAGTTGCTGCTTAAAGATGTGAGGCATGTTCCCGACATTCACCTCAATTTGATCTCTACCGGGAAGCTAGATGATGAAGGCTACAACAACAAATTTGGTGATGGAATATGGAAGCTCACAAAGGGTTCTTTAGTGGTGTCTAAGTGTAAGAAAATTCATACACTTTATTCGATGCAAGGAAAATTTGTAAAGGTGTTGTCAATGCACTTGAAGATGATACTTCTACCGAATTGTGGCACAAGCAGCTTGGGTACATGAATGAAAAGGGGATGCAAGTTTTGTTCAAGAAAGAGTTTCTACCCGGTTTGAAAGGTACACATCTCAAAACTTGTGTTCATTGTTTGGCGGGTAAACAACATAGAGTTTCTTTTCATAAAAATGTTGCTTCTAGAAAATAAAATGTTTTGGAGTTGATTCATTCGGATGTTTGTGGTCCTTTGAAAGTTAGAACACATAGTGGTGCACTTTATTTTGTTACTTTCATTGATGATTATTCAAAGAAAGTTTGGGCTTTTATACTAAAAACTAAAGATCAAGTTCTAGATGTATTTAAGCATTTTCAGGCCATGGTTGAAAGAGAAACATGGCAGAAATTGAAATGCATCCGAACAGACAATGGTGGTAAATACATTAGGCCATTTGACGAGTATTGTTGCAGCCAAGGTATTCGGCACCAAAAGACAATTAAGAAGACTCCTCAACAAAATGACGTTATCGAGAGGATGAACCACACCATTGTGGAAAGAATAAGGTGTCTGCTTTCACATGCTAAATTGCTAAGATCCTTTTGGAGTGAGGCAATGAAGACAACGGTTGACGTAATCAATTTGTCTCCTTCCTATCCTTTGAATGGTGATGTTCCTAAAAGAGTTTGGACTGGTAAAATGTGTCTTATGAGCACTTGAGAGTGTTTGGTTGGTGAGCCTTTGTTTACATTCCAAAAGATGAGAGGTCTAAGCTTGATAGCAAGTCAAGACAATGAATTTTTCTTGGCTATGGGTGTCATGAATTTGGTTATAGATTGTGGGATCCGGTCAACAAGAAAGTTATTCGAAGCCATGATGTTGTGTTTTTTGAAGACCAAACAATTGAAAACTTTGTCAAAGGTGATCAACCGGAGCCAAAAACTAGTGATCTCATTGACATTGAACCATCACCTTTATCTTCGGTGGATAATGAGAATGGGGGAGATGTTCAGCCACCTCTTGAAGATGTAAATGATGATGTTACTCCAAATGAAGTTGAGCCCGAAATCGAGTAAGAGCATTTAACTCAAGAACCGCCACCACAACTTGAGTCGAGAAAATCTACAAAGGATCGACAACCTTCAAGAAAGTATCCTCCCAATAAATTTGTGTTGATTTCCAATGAAGGGGAGCCTGAGCGCTATCAAGAAGCAATTGAGCATGCAAAGAAAGATGATTGGAAAAAGGCCATGGAAGAGGAGATGAATTCCTTACTTGAAAATCACATTTATGATTTAGTGAAGTTGCCTAAAAGGAGGAAAATTCTGAAAAATAATTGGGTCTTCAAATTGAAGAATGACGGCAAGAATCTGAGGTACAAGACACATCTTGTTGTGAAAGGTTTTGGGTAAAAGAAAGGTATTGACTTTGATGCAATTTGCTCGCCAATTGTGAAGATGTCTTCTATTCTGGTTATACTTGGCATGACCGCAAGTATGAACCTTGAAGTTGAGCAATTTGATGTGAAGACCGCATTTTTTCATGGTGACCTTGAAGAAGAAATTTACATGGAACAACCGGAAGGTTTTGTAGAGAAAGGGAAAAAGAAATTTTTTTGTAAATTGAAGAAAGGTTCCCGCGACAATGATACAAAAAATTTGACTCTTTCATGATGAATAATGGTTTTTCTAAAACCACTTTCGGACCATTGTGTGTTTGTGAAAAATTTCTCGAATGGTAAATTTATTGTTCTTTTGCTTTATGTTGATGACATGTTAATTGTGGGTCAAGATTCTACCATGATTAACAAGTTGAAATTGTGTAGACCCGACTTTCTTCGTGCGCCCCCCCTTTCGGAGAAGGCGTTAATTGGTCGTCCTATAGTTCGGACTCCTGTCACGGTTCTGAATCTAATCTCACAAAGTACAATGTAAGACTGATAAATCACCAAAGAGTCCAATTCGGCAAATCATTTTGGAAAATCAGATTTTAGATCAAATATTGCTAAAACTGGACTGCTTTGCTAGATTACAAAGTCGCCACCTAAATATTTTATTTTTGAAAAATTTAAGAAACCCTGACTCGTGCCTAAGGCCACGTGTCCGTCATCACCAAAGTTGCCTTGGCTAGGGAACTTGGGTACTAGAGGGGAAGATCCTGAAATGAGCACCCTCACTCACCCGATCAAAGGATCGGCCTCTACTAAATATGATATGTTGTTTTATAAACACATGTGTTCTTTTCCGGTTATTTAGCTAATTTACTATGTGATGCACACAGCATACAAGTATAGACTAAATCGCAAGAGTTGGAACAAAACAACTCATGTTTGTTTTTTAAAATGGTTTGAAATTGCCACCCGCAAGTGGGCTAAAGCGCGGATTTTCCACCCTCAAGTGGGCTTTAAAACATGATGATTTACCACTTCGCAAAGTGGGCTTAAAACTCATATTTATCGAATTGTCCCAATTCAAGCAATAAAGCCTTCATCCACAAGTATTCATGCAGTTAATCACTTAAGCAAATAGCCTCATGGCAAGCATGCTAAACATGGTAACACTCACACTCATGCAAGTATGCTAAAACGTAAACACTTATAGTATACTCTGAGCCAAAACAGAAGCTAGTTAGAAATCAATGCATGATCCTAACTATGTTAAGATGCCTAATGCAACACATGCAAAAAATGCAACTAAAATAGGCTCGACCATCTAAAACGGCATATGAATGCAACACTTGATAACATGCTTTGAAACACGTATTCAAGTAAGCGTATTGAAATACAATGCAGTTTGAATGATGAGCCGAGCCTGTTGCATGCAAGACAAATGAATGATACAACATG
Source organism: Camellia lanceoleosa (assembly GCA_025200525.1). Classification (NCBI taxonomy): domain Eukaryota; kingdom Viridiplantae; phylum Streptophyta; class Magnoliopsida; order Ericales; family Theaceae; genus Camellia; species Camellia lanceoleosa. The sequence goes on from CM045760.1 coordinate 14,093,948, forward strand.
CGAGCATAAGATATGCTAATCAAAACATGCCCTGATCTAACCACCGAAAGCCGATAAATAAAAGGGAGAAAGACGTGGGGTTGGAAGATATGCACACACGCACGCACACTTATTACAACATTGCGTCCTCTCGAAGGAGGGTCTGAATAAATAAGCTAAGCTACACTAAGCTAAGCTAATTATTACAAACTAACTAATTAACTATTCTAGCTAATTAATTATTACAACACAATTGAATAACTAGCTGCACAAACTAATTAAGTACAATACTCGAATCAAATAATTAGCTACATCTAACTATTTAAATTAGGTAAAGTGGCCTCGCGAGCGAGGGAGAGATGTATGCTCTGTTGGCGTCATCCCGGAAATCCATTGCCTTGCTGTCGGTTGTCTCTGTTTGCACTTGCCTTGTTTTCTAAAAATTGTGCCAACTTCAAACTGCCTCTGTTTGAAAATAGGATCATTTTTGCACCAAAATGAACTGGTGGCCGGTTGGCCACCAAAAGTGGCTGCCGGCCACTTCAACTGGCCGGTCGGCTAGTGCATGTGGCCGGTCGGCTACCTCCTTTCCCAAATTCCTGGTTTTGTTGCAACAGAGAACAACAGAGCCAAGACAACGTATTTGCAAGGAAATGTGTGTACTGCCACTCTCCTCAGCATGTCTTAAGCTCAAAGGAGAGTGGCACTCGGCTCTCAAGCCACCAACCAAGCATCTCAATGCATGATGGCCCGAAAACCAAGCTTGTACAAACTTAGTAAGTGCACAAACAAGACTCGAAAAGCCTCCACCCTATCATGCATGATCAAGGGTGTTGGCGACCAAGAAATGTGACACGTTTCATCATTGTAAGTATGAAACGTCCCACATTTCTTGTGATTAGATTAACATCTGATCCAAACACATGCAATGCAACACAAATGCTTGTCTTGGTCATGTTTTACTTAGCTCATTTTGTTTACACATTTTAGCTTACCAATTAATCCTTTAACCGGTTAAGTTCAATGTGAAAGTCCTCTAATGAGAGAGAGGTCAAACAAAAGGGTGGTTTAGGACATGAGAGGGATCATGGCTTTGACTAAGAGGAACCCTCAAAAGAGGGTTAAAGCCATTTGAGCACAAACCCTACCTCATGCTTAAACACAACCTTAAGGCCAAACAACCCTCAAAACAAATTGAAAAAAAGAAGAAATGGGGGAGGTTGCAGATGTTTTAGTGCTGAAATGGCATGACAAATAAGACTATAACATGTAAACAACTCATGTACAACATGTTAAGAGCCAAAACATTGAAACTAGCGAAGGACACAACACTAGAAACATGCAATACAATGCTCAAAAGGGACCAACAGTCCAAAACAGTCCTAAAACACCTTAAACAGAGTTCTAAAACATGCTTGAAATAAGCTAAGAGTAGCTATATTAAGAGGCTAAAACAATAGCACATACTAGGCAATTTAGCACAATTGCACTACAAGCATATAAAGCAAAGCTCATGTGATCAAACTAACTCAAAATAGAACTTAATTATGCCAAAACAGTGACCTAAACATGCTGAAACTGAAGCATAGATGGCAAGAAAAACATGCTCATGTGTTGGCTCACAAACAAGGCACAAAGCACAACTCTCAAAAGCAATGAAACAGCAAACTAAGTGAGAGTGTGACAGAGGTATATTCACTTAAATCACATATAAAATGATGCTGCATCATGCAATCATCTCATGCAAAGCATGTTAGAAGCCTTTAAACGCAAAGCTAGTAAAGACACTTACACCATAGCTATGCAACACATGGCTCATATGACCAAGATCACTTAAAACAGAGGTAAAGCATGTTAAAAAATTAGCAAAAATGTGTTGGAGTCAAGCTAACACATGCTATAATGATGGGCTAACTCATTAGGCATGCTAGGCTAGTAAGCAAAATTACACTACAAGTGCAAGATGCAAGCAACAAGTAACCCAATCAATCAAAAACAAAGTTAAAACATGTTAAATTAGAGCCTAAAACATGCTTGAATTAAGCCAATACAAGCCACAAAAACATGCTACTTTGTAATGCTAACTAGGCATGGCATAGAGAGACAAGGAGGGGAGGCTAACCCCTCTATTTTTGGACTTCAAAACACACTTGTTACCACTGAAATAACTCTAAATTTCAGTGGTTTAAAGGCCCAAAAGGTTTGACTTTTACATGCTAAGAGATGATGCAAAGGCACATACAAATAGGCAACAAGAAAGGGGAGACAACCCCTTACACAAAATGGCTTTAAACCAACATTTTTAGGACTAGAAAACAGAGTTTTTTACAGTTGAAACTAGCCCAAAAATAGTTTGAAAAGATGGCAAAACAAGTGTTCAAAGAAGGCTTAAAGAAGGAAAGTATTATACCTTTGAAGCAAAGGGCACTCTAGGCACAAATGATGCACCAAATCAAGCTAAAACCACCTTTTGGAGCTCAAATAAAGTCCCAAAAAATCTCAGCCCAAAGACAAGCAATTTTGGTTAAGGATGTCTTGGCAAACTAGTTGTATGTCTCTACTTCTATGCACAAAAGGGCAAGAGAGAGAAAAATCTAGAGAGAAAGAGAGGATTTTGATCAAAAATTTTCTAGAGAGAGAAGATTTTTTAGAGAGAGAGGCTCCCAAAATTGCTAACCCTCCAAAATGAGAGATATGGCCTACATATATAGCAAAAATGCAAGCCTTGGTCGAAATATCTAAATTGGGACAACTGGAGGTTATGTAGAACAGCTGGAGGGAAAAGATCTGCAAAATATCTAAGTTTTGGATATAAGTGGCCGGTCGGCTACCTTTCTTGGCCGGCCAGCCACCTCAAGCGGCCGACCGGCTACTTTTCTAGTCGACAGCAAAAATTTGCTCTGCAGGTCAAACTTCAAATGGGCATATCTCCTTCATATGGACTCCTTTTTAGGTCATTCTTGTGTCCAAATTGAATCTCCGGAAGTAAGTTTTTGAATGGTGGCAGTCTCACATCAAAATTCCAATTGTGCTGAGAGATATCCCTCTTTTAGTGAAGACTACTTAGTTTTGGTCCTAACTGGATTGATGCCCAACTTCAACCAACCATATCTCCCTCATTTGGACTCGGCTTCAGAAGATTCTTCAGTGAAAAATGAAGCCCACTTTCCAATGGTGGTGGCCTCATAGCTGAAATCTAAGTGTACAAATGAATAGGCCCAATTTAGCAAGGGTTGCTCGACTCTCTCTTAACAATTCATGCCCAACTTCTTCCCCAACTGGGTTTCTTCCCTCTCTTTCAATTTTCTTCAACCCCAAACCTCTAACCAAGATGTTTTGAAAGATTTTTCACATAGTTCACCTCTCTTTCATTCATTTCCACTTTGTTCTTGCTCGGTTTACCAAAAAACACAACATTTAACGAAATGCGAGCCTTGGAATATCATAAAAACATTTTTTCAAAAATGTTTTGAAAGAGAGGGTTTTAAGATCTAAAATCTTTTTGGTCCAAAAATGGGGTGTGAGGTTTGGATTTGATGCTCTCCTTACTAAAGAAATCGAACCTTTGCATAGCATAGCCTACAACATCAAGTAAGCAATCAGCGGCACCCAAGTCTTAAGGGCGGTCAAAAATGGGGTGTCTACAAATTAGAGTTGAAAAAGTCTTCTGCTATGAAAGATTTGGGACCGACAAAGCAAATACTTGATATGAAAATTGTTCGTGATCGCAAAAAGGGGCTAATTTGGTTATCTCAAAAAAGCTACATTGAAAAAGTTCTTGAGAGGTTCAACATGGATAAAGCAAAGCCGGTTGGTTGTCTGCAAGCTTCAAGCTTAGTTCGAATCAATGTCCTACAAGTGAGAAAGACAAGGAAGAGATGCAAAAAATTCCTTATGTTTCAGTGGTTAGTTCTTTGATGTACGCCATAGTTTGTATAAGGCCGGATATTGCCCACGCCGTTGGTGTGGTGTGTCGCTTTCTCTCTAATCCAGGTAAAGAACATTGGGCAGCGGTAAAATGGATTCTAAGGTATCTTTGAGGGACTTCAAAGGTGTGTTTGTGTTTTGGAAATGGTAAGCCGATGCTTAATGGGTTCACAGATTCCGACATGGCCGGTGATGTTGATTCTAGGAAATCTACTTTGCGATGTTTGATAACTTTTGCAAGGGGAGTTGGGGCATGGCAATATAAATGACAAAAATGTGTTGCTCTCTCAACTACCGAAGCTGAATTTATTACCATTGCGGAAGCTTGCAAATAAGAGTTATGGTTGAAGAAATTTTTGCAAGAGTTGGGTTTGGAGTAAGAAATGTATGGTGGTGTTTGGGAAGAATTTTAGTTGGGTTTTTTCTCATTTTTTCCACTAAAAGACAAATTTTGCAACACAAAAAAAAACACATCCAAACAAAATATCACATCCAACCCCGTAATCATTTGTAGGTGGTTCTCCTCAATGGCCCTGACAGGAAGATTGAAAAGGGTAAACAATACGAACACGCCTTTTTATCAAACTCAATGTCTATGTAGAAAAGTGTATCAAAAGCCGTAAACAATCACTAATATAGATTTGTCGGATATCACAGAATTAGTCAATCACGAGAAAAAAGGGAACTTCAAATTAAGCAAATACTATGATAACAGATGCAAGAGAAACACACAAAGAGGAACTTCAATTAAGCGTTCAAACATTTTTACCCAAATAGTGTCTTCAACCAGAAATTTGGACCAAATGACATCCTAAGCATCAAATTCATCAAATCTCAGAATCGTTAAACAGGTCTTGAGATAAGAGTAAACAAGTACCACAAAGGGGTGGGGAAGTTTGATTAAAGCACTCTCCCTTTACTCTGGGAAAAGGTTAAGAAAACAGGATCCGTCATTGAATATGTGGGCAACGTCAATAGGGCATGTTGGAATGTGGCTTCAATCTGATTTGCAAATTCTCATCATAATTCAAACCCAGACCCAAACCATAGATCACAATGTTCTTTGCTCGTAAGAGAGCCATATATTTGATGTAATTGTTGCTTAAAACTAGGAACTGAAAAAACTTAGAAACACAAAGATTACAAGAGCAAAGAAATTATATTAACAAAATATAATAAACAAAAGTTATTTTCCTATTGCAGCTGTGGTTGGAAAATTACCTGCATAGTGGATCAACAACATTGGGCTGCTTCCATCCTTAGCTGGCCTCCCTGTACTTCCAGATGAATTTTTGCTAGCAGTATCAGTGTCAACCAAACCAAGCTGCCACGCTTTTAAGGTTACTGGTATTGTCACTTCCGCACCAGGTTTCAGAGGAAGGGCACTTTTTAAAGTTTCATAAGGGACTGATAAAACAGACTCTTGGTTTTTTCCTGATAGTGATATATGTGCATGTTCAACTGGAATAGTACCAGCATTAGCCAGACTAATCCACACATCACGAATCTCACCTTCATATAAAATGATAGCTCCATTACCACCTACAACGTGTGACACTAGCAATGGCAGTGAGGGTACCACAGAAATATTTGGAACTGATACATTTTTCAACTTTGCAGACCCACAGCAACAGAAAGGGTCAGAAAGAACAAGACCTTGTGCTGCTTCAAGGAATAAGTTATCAATATCCTTAAAAAGGTGTTTAGTAATTACACCAAAACAATGAACTATGCATCCAGGAATTGTCACTGGCCCCATTTTAGTTAGAATTCTTGACAATGTGATCACTTTCGAAGAATTAGTTGGGAGATTTACACTAATTGGAAAAGAATCGAAGTTTCCAGAATGCACTAACAGATAGATGCTATCAACCATTAAGTCAAACCCACAAGGATTTGCCAATTCCACTAACACCTAGACTGGCTCTCCAACAACCCAAATCAGCTCATGCTTACTGCTATGATTTGGCTCTCCTTTGCTGAATGGTGTATAAATAAAAGGCCTTGAGGGACCAGATCTTGCCCACCAATCTTCCCTAGCTGGATTGCGTTTTATGATGTCCATTTGTGAGGGATAAAGTGGAAAGGAATGCAACCTGGAAGCATTTAAAAAGTTGACAGCACAAATAGGTAAAAGTCTTTGAAAAGTAAATGTGAAAAAGTATAGGAGGGATCCAACAATGATTTTTTTTTGTTGGGGAGGGGGGACGTGTGATCAATGTCCTTGTTTTTTTTTTTTTTTTTGACACAATCACCAAAGGTTCCATCCAACTAGGCTGCCCCAGTTTGTTCAATGTCCTTGGTTATATGTTTAGCCAATTGAAGACATTTAGCATCTTATAATTTTATCTTGCCAAGTAATATGTAATGACAGGACTGTAATAAGCACAGAAGAAAACTTGATTCTTGCTCAATGCTAGAGAAGTATTAAACCTACAGTACAAATACCTTATAAAAGGTGAGGCAAGATCAGCGTAGCGAGTTCCTAAAGGGAGTCTATCAGCAGAATTTGCAAGTTCACTCGCAAGATTATTTTGCCCAAGAGGAGTAATTAGAGGAGAATAAGATCGAAGCAGGCATGCTGCTACACTCCATGCAGCAAGAGGATCTCCAGAACAGACAACAGACACCAGTATCGCTCCAATGGGACTCAAAATGTGAGACTATGGAGTGATGATGCGTTTTCCCACCATCAACATGAGTGGATACAATTTCCTTAAATAAAGAAAGAACATATACAAATTCAAAATGTGGAATAATTAACTAAAAATAGTATAGAACCTGCTGATCTATCACACCATGCCAGTTCTAACCAGACCATCCATTGCAAAGCTTCTCTGTCAAATTTGAAGTTCTAACCAATATTGAACTTAATTCAATCTGTGAATGGAAACTAACAACTTCACAAGAGGTCATGCTGTGTACCATGAGAAAAAGGATTTTAATTTTTTTTGGATGGGGATGGAAACGAAACATTATAGTTTTCAATTATTAATTTTTTTTTTTTTTTTACCATGTGCACTATGAAATGTTAAAAATTCTTATTCTTACATTTGCAATAATACTTTTTTGTTGTCATTCAAGAAATCAAATGTATAAGCATACCATAATCTCCTACCTAAAATCCATCAGGACCTTGTTCTAGAGAAAGTGGTATGGGATAACCATACATGAATAGAATTTAGCATATGCACATTAGCATGGTACCTTATTCGAGTAAGTAGAAGCTGATGCAGCATTTTGTTTGTAAATAAAAGGACAATAAATGTTTATTTTTACTAGCTTTTCAAAGGCAAGCTCTCAAATGTGAAAAGTTCTAGATAAAAATGGTTTATCACCATTAATTTTCGATAATTTTGAGCTATCATTAATGCAGGCCCCACACCTCGGTTTGGGTGGGTCCGAGTGGCAATACGTTCCTTGCCATGTGGTGAACAAGAATATATACTCAGGTGGTCGAAACCATTTACGAGTGAATGAGAAATTGATACCGAAATGAGCCTTATAAACATGAAAATGTTTGGTATGGTTCCCATGAGTTGGTATCTAAAACCTTGTCCCACATAGGAAACATGGAAGAGTTTCAATGTGTTTATAAGCTCTAAGTTGGAGACCTTGGGTTGGGTCCCAAGGGGTACCCAAGTTTTGTAGGAGGAGGAGTTATGGACAAACCCAAAACCATCACCATACGCGCGCGCCGCCGCCGCCGTCCGTCCGGCCAAGTCGGGGCAGGTGTGGGTATGGGTCTAACCCGTCCTTTATTTTTTGCTCCAAAATTATTTGAATTTTTTCAAATAATTTTCAGCGGGAAAAATTCAAAATTTGAAATTTTGATTTTAAATTTTTCGGTTGCAACTTTTCTCCTTCTCTAACAGTCACGTCTCAACCTGGTGACTGTCCTTTTCAACGGTCATCTGTTCCGGTTTAGGCACTTCTCAGCCTATATATATCAACCCTCCATTCCAGATAACATATAGAATTTTTCCCGTTTCAGTCTTCTCCATTCTCTGTAACATACATTCTCCATTTTGCATCTAGTGTGAGTTCGAAATATCACAGCCTGGTTCGTTGTACAATTAGTTTGCAGTGCTGCATCTGTTTGGGGTGATTGTTGAATCTTGGAGGCAGGACGTCCGTTATTCTCAAGCACCTAGGAGAGGACGAATTTCTGTCTTAAAGACACAGTGTCCAAACACTAGCCTCAATCACAAAATTTGTTCTAAGTTTGATTCTGCAGAAAGTTGTAAGTGAACACTTGTTCTGTATATATTTTTTATCTGTTTAATGATTCTGTTAAATTAATTATTTTCAAAGTAATATTTTACCAACAATTTTAAGACAGAAATTTTTTACTTCTTTAATCCAATTAAGATATTCTTCGTTTAAAATCTAATTTACAGAATATTGTAGTAGTTTGTGTGTTTTTATTCCAGTTTGTTTATGAGTTTGACTGGTGCATGTTAACGTTTGTTAGGTTGTTATTATTTTTTATTTCATGAGTGCACTAGTAGTTTTATCACATGCCATGTGTGTTTAATAAGTTTTTTTTTAGTACATGAGTAGTATGTTTGGTTTCTGGTTTATTGGTTCTTTGTATCATAAGAATACTGTTTTTTCCTATTTTGAGTTTAAATAAATTAGTAGTGTTGCTGTATGTGGTTATCCATTTATTTGGATTCATGAAGCATGATTAGTTTTGTCTTTAGGAATTTTGGTACATATTGTCTTTAGCATATACTGTGTATTAAAGGAAGAAAGTTTACATCGTGTCTAATGATTTACTGGTTGCCATTTATCATTTGAATTCTGTATTTTTATGTTCTGGTTTAAATTAGATTGTAATGTTTCTTTCACAGTATGACTCTATAATTAATTGTTTTGTTCAGTCATATTACTGTTGGTCATTAGAATTTGATTAATTTGATAAGTTAATTCATTTGGTCAATTTAATTGTTTCTCCTAAACAATTTGTTTGTTTGATTTAGTTTATACAATTTATTTTGTTTGTTTCCAATAAAGATATATTCTTGATCTCCTCATATTTATTTAGTTGTTTATTTTCCTATAGAATATTTTGTTCTAGAATTTTGTTAGATTATTTATTCTATTGGAAAATAATTTCTGTTTAATTTAATTTATTTTATTAATCAGAAAGATGGCAACTGAGGGTACTGTTATTGCTCCTAATCCCATTGTGCCTCCACCGGTGGTTTTTATTCCGGTTGTTACTCCAACTCTGACTCATGGCCCGGGTCATGGACATGTTCTAGTGAACCATGGGGAAAAACCTGAAAAATTCAGTGGTACCGATTTTAAAAGGTGGCAACAAAAAATGTTATTTTATTTAACTACCCTGAATTTGGCAAAGTTTTTACGAGAAGATGCGCCAACTCTGAAAGAAGATGAGGGTGATGCGCAAGTTGTCGCTACAGTAGATGCATGGAAACATGCAGACTTTCTCTGCAGGAACTATATCCTCAATGGATTGGACAACACACTTTACAATGTGTATAGTCCAATCAAGACAGCAAAAACGTTGTGGGATTCCTTAGATCGCAAATAAAAGACGGAAGATGCAGGAACAAAGAAATTTGTTGTTGGCCGCTTCCTGGATTATAAGATGGTGGATTCCAAGACGGTGATCAATCAAGTCCAACATCTACAACTTATCTTGCATGAAATTCATGCAGAAGGTATGTCTCTGAGCGAGTCTTTTCAGGTAGTAGCTATAATTGAGAAATTACCGCTATCTTGGAGGGATTTCAAGAATTATTTAAAGCACAAATGCAAAGAGATGTCACTGGAGGACTTGATTGTTCGGTTGAGGATTGAAGAAGACAATAGTGGGTCTGAAAAGAAAAATGGGCGTAATCTGATGGAGGCCAAGGCTAATGTGGTGGAACAGAAGCCTAAGCACAACAGTAAGAAGAGGAAGTATCATGGTGAGAGTTCAAAACGTAGCTCTGGTTCAAAGACTAATGAGATTCAAAACTTCACAGGCAAATGCTATGTGTGTGACAAGCAAGGACATCGTGCCAAAGATTGTTACAAGCGTCGGACTCAACAAACCATGAAAAAGAAACCTGCTCAAGCCAACATAACAGAGGAGGAAAATCTTTGCGCAATGATTTCGGGATTACATATGTCCGGAATGGTGTCTGAAGTGAATTTGGTAAACAACCCCAAAACATGGTGGGTGGACACAGGTGCTACATGTCACATTTGCTCTGAGAAAAAGATGTTCTCCACATATCAAATGGTAGATAATGACGAACAACTTTATATGGGCAATTCTTCTACCTCCAAGGTTGAAGGCAAAGGACAGGTAGTACTGAAGATGACATCAGGCAAAGAGCTTACTTTGAAAGAAGTGCTGCATGTACCAGAAATTCGGAAGAACCTGGTATCTGGATCATTGCTGAGCAAGAATGGGTTTCGCCTTGTGTTTGAATCTGATAAATTTGTACTCACTAAAAATGGGATGTATGTGGGGAAAGGGTACTTGAGCGATGGGCTCTTTAAACTAAATGTAATGACAGTGGTTCCTATTTCTAATAAGAATAACACATCTTCTACTTACTTTGTTAAGTCTTTATATATGTGGCATGGTAGATTAGGACATGTTAATTATGGTACTTTGCGTAGATTAATTAACTTAGAATATCTACCTAAATTTCACATTGATGCAAATCATAAGTGTGAAGTATGTGTTGAATCAAAATTGACTAAGGCATCTTTTAAGTCAATTGAAAGAAATATTGAACCTCTGGATCTAATCCATAGTGATATATGTGATTTGAAATTTGTTCAAACACGAGGAGGGAAAAAAATATTTCATAACCTTTATTGATGATAGCACTCGATACTGCTATGTATACTTGCTGCGAAGCAAAGATGAAACCTTAGAAAAATTCATAGAATTTAAGGTTGAGGTTGAGAATCAACTTGGCAAGAAAATAAAGACTATAAAGAGTGACAGAGGTGGTGAATATGAAGCACCATTTGGTGACTTATGTTCACAATTAGGAATAATACATCAAACCACTGCACCTTATACACCTTAGCAAAATGGAGTTGCTAAGCAAAAAAATCGCACTTTGAAAGAAATGATGAATGCCATGTTAATAAGTTCAGGGTTACCTCAGAACTTATGGGGGGAAGCTATTCTTTCCACTAATTATATTCTCAATAAAATTCCTCATAAGAAGTCTCATGAAACACCCTATGAACTGTGGAAAGGTCGAAAGCCTTCCTACAAATACTTGAAAGTGTGGGGGTGTTTGGCTAAGGTGGCAATACCAGAACCGAAAAGGGTTAAAATTGGACCCAAGACTGTTGATTATATTTTCATAGGGTATGCAAACAACAGCAGTGCCTATCGGTTTTTAGTTCATAAAAGTGAGAACACAGAGATTCATGTCAATACAATTATCGAGTCTAGTGTAGCAACGCCCGCGAGGGACCTCGGCTACAGCTCGGACTCTTTAAAGTTTGTGTCGGTTCTAAATCTGAACCAAAGAGTCCACCTCTGGCAAATCGTTTTAAGGAAAACAGATTTTTCGAAAAGTAGTGCCAAACATGGACTGCTTCGCCAGATTACAGAGTCGCCACCTAAATATTTTTAAAAGGGGGAACTTAGGAAACCCTGACTCGGTGCCAAAGGCCACGTGCCCGTCATCACCAAAGTGACTTGGCTCGGGAGCTTGGGTACGATCGGGGAAGGTCAGCTATGAGCACCCCCTTTCGCCCGGTCCGAAGACCGGCCTCTACTAACCGTGATATCCATTTTGGAAAACTTTATGCGTTCTTATTCCGGTTATTAGCCTAGAATTACTATGTTATGCGCACAGCAAACAAGTATAGACTGGATCGCCTAATTTGGGAACAAACATCGCATATCCGTTTTGTCTTGAAAAACGTGTTTAGATGTTGCTACTCGCAAGTAGACTAAAATGCGGATTTCAATGAGTACTTCCAACTTAAGCAATCCAACCTCCACCCACGAGCATTCATACGTTTATCACGTAAGCATTTAGCGCATGGTAATCCTCTTGTCATGGCCACACCCACACGCATGCAAGATGCTAAAGCATAAAAGCTCACCTAGTACTCGCGCCAAAACAATAAACTAGTTAGCAAAACAATGCATGACCTAGTCCATGTTAAGTGGCTAATGCAACACGAGCAAAGATGCGATTAAGCGTGCTCGGCTATCCTAAGCATGGTATATGAAATGCTATCACATAGCACGTATTTAATTTTGGAATTTGAAAATTGCAATGCGGTTTGTATGATGTACGAGCCGGTGCATGTAAACAAATGCATGGATGCGCTTGCATTGCATAAGGTATGCTAATTTAAAATGCCCTAATCTACCACCGAAAGCGGGTAAATAAAAGGGTTAGAAAGAAGCGGGGTTGGAAGACATGCATCACACTCACCCACACTTATTACATTTTGCCCTCACTCGGAGGGACGAATAAATAAATAATCTGAGATCAAGAATAAATGAATAAATAAATTATTACAAATTCTAATTACCAAAATTAAATTAAACAAATAAATTAAATGGAGCCTCACCGCCTCGGAATCTTGTGAATGATGCATGCTCGTGACTCGCTTGGGAAAACACATGTGCCATAGCGTTGCGACTTGTTTTCTTGTCTGCCTCTCCAAAAATTCCCACTCGGAATACGTCCCAAGTGGTGCAGAAATGCCCCACCGGCTAGGCGATTGTAGTCACCGGCTTCTTCAGTGTGCCACCGGTGAGCTTTTAAATTATCGGCACAAAAATAGTGCCGGTCGGCACTATTTTATGCCGGTCGTGAAAATCCCTGCAGTGAGGCAGTGACAATGAGCAACAATGCATAGGCATGGTTTTTGGGCAAATGTGAGCATGTCCAACCCCTCCTATCATGTCAAGGGACTCAAGGGGATGGCTCTTGGTTCTAGGGCTATCAATTGTGCATTTGATGCATGATAGCCTAAGGAACCAAGATTGCTCATTTTAATGTAAATATGCATGCAACACAACAAATGAATACTAAGTCCCTATCATGTGGAAATCAAGGGCCTTAGTGACCAAGGATTGAGATGAGTTACACCACTTGAAATGTGAACTCCCCTCAATCCTAGGCTTGGCTTGACAACCCCAAACCAAGCTATGAGATGCAAGTATGCAAGCAAGGCTCAAATGCAATGCAACCTATTATTTTAAGCATGCAAAGAGCTAAAGTATGTAGGATGCAAATGGCATGCAAGATGAGCCAATTAAACATGGGACTAACAAGCACACATTTGAGGCTACATTAACCAAGCAAGCAACAATCATGACATAAGCATGCAACAATGGACTTAAGCCATAGAGGGCAGCCCTCAAGCTCCCAAAAACAGTGGCAAAACAAGCCTCTCAACATGATCAAAATACCACACAAGCATGCTTATTCAATGGGCCCAAGTCTAGGACACCAAAGAGAGTAACTTGACATCATGCATACAACCACTCATGGCATGCATTCAACAAACAAAAAAAAACAGATTTTAAGCATGTGGAATGACACCCAAATCCCCTCATGGCACCCCCGAAAATTCCCTATGTCATGGAAGCATGCACAATGCTCTTTTTAAGGCATAAAAGACCAACATTCTAAAGCATGAAGGAGATGATAAATGGAAGTATTTGAACATGAAATGGGGACTGAAATACCACCTATAATGATGCCAAACCATTAGATCAAAACAAGATAAGCATGCTAGGACTTCATACAAACAAGGCCTACAAGCCAATATGCAAGACAACCACCTCAAACACACCAATCATAGCAAAAACAGTGGGCCACAGCCCTCTAACATGGCAAAATAATACTAGTATCTTCATGAAACTAAGCCTAAACATGCAAGAGTCAAAACCTCAAAACATGGCATACAAGAGAGCATTTCAAAGGAGGTATAGGAAGCATGTTAGAGGCTACAATTCCAACCAAAAACAGAGATCAAACATGACCTAAAACAGCCCCAAAAGCCTTGAAATGAAGCAAAATGCAAACATGCACACATGCTATACTATGAGCCAAAACAAAGGCCAACCAAAGGACCAAAGGGAGAGGGTGTCCCTCCCTTAGATGAGGCACGAAAATATCATCCTCACCACTGAAAACTCACTGGTTTTCGGTGGTGAAGATCCAAGAACACCAAAATAGGGAGGCCTAAGAAAAAGGCACCAAAGAGGGCCAAACAAGGCTTAAAATGATAAGTCTTAACTCAAACCATAAAATGACCTTAATGAAAGTTCAAGAACAAGTAAAAACAAGACTTTTTTATGTTAAACACAAATCCAAAAACACAAAGTAAAGAGGGTAGAAATAGATTGCAAGAATGGGGAATCTAAAGCAACAAGCTTACCCTTGAAGAACCAATGAAGAATTGGTCCAGCCCCCTCCAAGTGATCAAAACCAGTCCAAAATCACTCAAAACAACCCTCCAAGTCTTCCAATCTCGGAGCTAGGTGTAATAGTGTGTGTAATGGTGCAAAAGTAAGACAAAACTCACTATTTGGGGTCTAAAACACACACACAAGAGGAGAGAGAGGAAATATAGATATATATGGATGTGTATCGAGTGTATATGTATAATCTCGGTTCTTGACCTAAAGTTGCTAACCCTTGAGCCAAGGGGATGAATGGTGTTTAAATAGGCAATATACAAGCCAAGACTTAATGGCTAAGTAAGGCAAAAAGGTTCAAAGAGGTGAGGAGGTCTTGGCTTCAAGGAAGCCAATACTGTGGCCAAGCTTCCCAAGAAGCTTGGCCAAAAATCAAGCTTCTAGAAGCTTAAAAGGGTTCAAAGGGAAAGGGTGCAATGCTACGCGGGGAGGAGTGATGGTGTAATCCGGTGGCAGTGGCATGCACCATCCTCATAGGGTTCGAGGAGGTCACCGTGGCAAAAACAATCACCGGCACAAAAATGTGTGCGGCAAGGAGAAGTGCCGATCGGCCTCAGTATTCTAAGAAAATAGTGCCGATGACACCGATAAAGGGCGGTGATCAAGTGGGGCCGGTAGGTCCTGGGGATGGCTAACAAGCCTTCTTCTACCTTCAAATGCAAACAGACATAAGTCTTGGTGGAAAACCCAGCGCGGAACAAACGATTAAGAGATCCCGAGGTGCATGGCCGGGACCTCCGAACTCAAGCGAACACAAACATGGATAATCACCGGGTGTTCAAGCGGTGATGTCCAAGTCTTGAGGACGGTCAAAAATGGGGTGTCTACAGTTGCCCCTCTTTGACAGAACTCGGAAGTCATAACAATGACGTGAGTGAATGTCAAAGCCCAGAGACGACCCATCTTTGACAAGGCCGAAGACTTGGACAATCATGCAAAACAAGTAAGGTATGCGCCCGAAGGCAGGGGCAAAATGCAACTGAAAATGCAAGAAGCCGGGCATAACTTATGATCATGCGAAGAAAGCTGTAATGAAGCACACATGCGACAGTTATAAGCTAACATGCAACAGTCTACACTACAATGTAGAAAGGATGTAAGAGAATTATGCAATTCTCAATACGTCTCAACTCGGGAAATACAATACCTGCGCGGTTCGTCCGGTTTCACCGGCCTCAAATGAGCCGTACATACAATATCGTGCCTGAAAAGAAAACAAACTTAACAGGTATGGTACTGTTAGCAATATCCCTGACAATGCAATCGACAGTCCGTGACAACGCATTCAGTGTATATATAGAAAAGTGTGATTGAACACATGTAAGTAAAGCAAAGCACGCATACAAAGCAATGTGTAAGGTAATTGAACACATATCAGTAAAGCAAAGCACGCATACAATGCAATGTGTATAAAAGGTAATTGAACACATGTCAGTAAAGCAAAGCACGCATACAATGCAATGTGTATAAAAGGTAATTGAACACATGTCAGTAAAGCAAAGCACGCATACAATGCAATGTGTATAAAGAAGGTAATTGAACACATGTCAGTAAAGCAAAGCACGCATACAATGCAATGTGTATAAAAGGTAATTGAACACATGTCAGTAAAGCAAAGCACGCATACAATGCAATGTGTATAAGAAGTAATTGAACACATGTTAGTAAAGCAAAGCACGCATACAATGCAATGTGTATAAGAGGTAATTGAACACATGTCAGTAAAGCAAAGCACGCATACAATGCAATGTGTATAAAAGGTAATTGAACACATGTCAGTAAAGCAAAGCACGCATACAATGCAATGTGTATAAAAGGTAATTGAACACATGTCAGTAAAGCAAAGCACGCATACAATGCAATGTGTATAAGAGGTAATTGAACACATGTCAGTAAAGCAAAGCACGCATACAATGCAATGTGTATAAAAGGTAATTGAACACATGTCAGTAAAGCAAAGCACGCATACAATGCAATGTGTATAAGAAGTAATTGAACACATGTCAGTAAAGCAAAGCACGCATACAATGCAATGTGTATAAAAGGTAATTGAAATTGAGCATATTAAAACATGATATTGAGATGCAACATATTGTAACACAGTATGATTTGAAACGACTTCTTTTGAAACTCACAAGATATAAAAGGATACGAGAAGGAACGTCCTTCACATGTTCCGAGCATCGCTCACAAAAGTCAGGGCTTGAACTCAACTCGAAGATCCATTAACATTCCAGAAGTGCACTTTCCCGCACTGTTCTTGAGTGATGAAGGAGTCAGATTACCTGACCAAACCGAACCTGCGCAGGAGGTGTTCGGACTATGAAGGGGAGGTTCCTGGCATTCAACCCAGCATTTTGCTTTACATTCCTTTTCATTAGTTGTTTAAGCACATTGCCTTTTCGGCGGAGTTTTATGTTCCTTTGAAATTGCGAGTTTTTACAAAAACACGTGGCGAAAATGAAAGCTATTTGCTTGAAAAGGTATTGCACTTGTGTGCATCGCGCAAGGCATCACATGACAATGTGAATGAAATTAAGCTGTTGTTTGAAAGCGGGCATCGCATCGTAATAACCGGTAGTGAACCAACTTACAACTCGATAAGCAAAACAAAGACTCGACAGACTAGCCAAGTGCAAGTGCAACTTGATAGACAAAGCAAAGACTTAAAGAGAGTGACATACAACTCGATAAGCAAATATGCAACAATTCGATAAACAAATCGCGCGATTCGGCGGAATCAATCAGGAGAATCTTTGGAAGTGGTGGAATTCCCAATATTCAAAGCATAAAAAGCTTGGAAGAAATAGGGGAAGACCATCGGCTTAACAAAAGTGTCACCGCCGAGGATAATGGTCATCGGCACATTATTGGGTCGGTCGGCACAAATTATGGCGATGGTCGGCACTATATCGCTGCCGGTCAGAGACAGGATCGCACCAGCTGAGAATGTTGACATGTGTCCTCCACTCAACCTTATCCTCTTCAAAAGGGTCTCAACCGTGGTTCTCTTCATTTCAACACCGATTTACTCCAAATGGAAGCATTTCTTGCCCAAAATCTTGCAACTTGGATTAACAACTTGGATGGCTCGGAAAAATTTGAATTTCAGGCTTTTAGCATAAACGCACTATTCACTTTGCGCCATACTCATGCATTTTCATTCCTCCATGCCGTGCACGGTTTTGGAATCCGGTAACACATGTCTTTAGCTTTAGCGGGCAAGAGATGTGTCCCACTTTCAAGACTTCCAAGCTTTAATGGAATCGACGCGGAGGAGATTCTCCCTCAACTTCGTTTTGGCCATGCCCAAGCCTTAGGGCAAATGTGTGGGCTCTCAATACCCGATGATCGTTCTTTGATTTGTGACGGGACATTAGATGTTAGAGCTTGGTCTGTCGTTTTTCGAGACCGGTGATCGTGGCGACCATCGCTGGCAAGGTTTTCGGTGGCACGCCCTTTGTTTATGCATATTGTCCCATTTTTTGTTCGTCTCCGACTCCGGAGGAGCCAGTGTCCGGTTGATTGAAGTTGGCCAAGGTTTGAGAGAGGGCAAGAGGCATTGCCATGGTCTGGTGAGACTCTATTGGGCTTAGACGCCTTTTATCGTCGAGAGACGATCAGATTAGCAGGGAGTCCACTATTACTGCAGGTAATGTTTCCCACCCATTTTATATTTGCTCACATCACTCGGCCCTCAGGCTCGATTTTTCTCACAAAACCCTTTTCTCACTTTTTCTCTCATCGTACATCTCTCTATTCTTTATTCTCTCATTTTTCATCCCTCCCCAGGTGTGGTTAATGGATAAATTGAAGGTCGTGGACTCTTGTCCTGCATACTCAGCTCGCGGCTATTTCTTCAGGCAACGCCTGGTTGACGCCCTTGACGAGGGTTGGTGGTTTGAATGGATGTGTAGTTTGTCCGCAGACCGCATTGCTTGGCGGTGCCCTTGGCTCAATCTTCCGATGATGAGTTCTGACATGACCGTCGGCCGGGATCCAATTGATTGGCTTGACTCACTTGTGTCTTCTACTTCCCTTTCGTATCTTGCGCCCGGTTTGGTCATGATCGGACACATCCACCGGAAGGATAGAGTATCCATTGCATTTCCGATTCGGTGCAGGCGGCCCGATATGCCACATGGAGGACGAGAGAACTCCGGCCCCGCTCCCTTTCGGTTGCACTTTGTCGATGAGTGCTTGGATTGGCTTAATGAAGAGGCACGGAAGGGCCCACTTTGGCGTCGAAGGCTTGACCGACTACGGGAGGCGCGAGGACATTTGATTTGACCGTGCCGATTTATTGCTTTATCGGTGCTTTCAAGTTTTCTTTATGAATGTAATAAAAAGCAACTTCAATTGTATGCAAGAGCAAGAGAGCTGTTTGAAATCAATGAAATTGAAGGTTGTGGTACTGAAAAATTTCCGTTTTCGGTCTAGAAATGGTCTTAGTTGTAAAAAGATTTATTTGAACAAAGTCATCTTCATTAAAACTTTTCAAAACCGTTTTCGATATGGATCGGAACTGGACACGCCCGAAATTTGTCCTTTGAGATGCACAACCCTGATTCTCGCAATTGGAAAATTGCCCTAGTTTGAATAGTACAGCTGATCGCTTGCAACGGAAAGTTGCCCCTAGTCTGAATAGCACTGCACCGGAGATTGCGATGAATGCTGATGGACAAAGATGACCAGGATGATCAAATGGACAAAGCTGATCGGGGAAAATGTTTATGGCTGAACTTCAGGATGAAGTTGCCTACGTATCCCAATGATGGGAATCAAGCCTTACGTAGTTCAGGCTTGGGTTCACTCGAGTATTTTCACTCTCCTTTTGCGCTCTAACTTTTGCCAAGGCCGCCCTTTGCGGGTTTTCAACCTTGCGAGCTCAGTTTTTATATTTTCTAAATTTTTTGTGCTCTGAATTTTGCCTAGGTCGCCCTTTCGGGTTTTCGGCCTAGCGAGCCTCTCAGGGGTGATATTTCTTCAGCTTGTCCATGTTGATCGGTTGGGAGAACTCTAGGCCATCTAGGTCCATCAGAACCACAGCTCCACCTGACCAGATAGACTTGATGATATAGGGACCAGTCCAATTGGAGTGCGAACTTGCCCCTTGGGTCGTGGATGGGAGTTCGGTTGTCTTTGAGCACCAAATCTCCTTCCTTCAAATTCCTGGACTTAACCTTCTTGTTAAAAGCCCGGGCGATTCTGCGCTGATAACCTTGGACATGGTACAGTGCTTTCAGCCTCCTTTCATCAAAGAGCATGAGTTCCTCGAACCTACTCACGCTTAATCATTGCCTCGACATCGACCAATACTGCAATGATGGAACCTCAATCTCGATTGGTAGAACGGCCTCCATTCCGTAAACCAGTGAATAAGGGGTTGCTCCAGTCGAAGTTCTAATTGAAGTCCGGTAGCCCCACAGAGCGAACGGCAACTTGTCTGGCCAGTCCCGATAGGTTTCTACCATTTCTGCGTATGTGTTTAATGTTTTGTTAGCGGCCTCAATCGCTCCGTTGGTCTGCGGCCGTCGTGGGCGACTTATGAAAAGCGACATTATACTTCTCCAACAAATCAATCACTTCCTTCTTGAAGTGAGAACCATTGTCGAAATTATCTCATTCGGGACCCCATACCGCAGAGATAATGTTGTTTACGATAAACTTAGCGACATGCGAAGCCTTCAACCTTGCATAAGGCGGGCCTCGACCCACTTTGTGAAGTAATCTATTGCTACGGGATATATTCATGTCCATTTGACCCTTTCGAATGCTGGCTCAATCACGTCGATTCCCCAAACCGAACGGCCATGGCGATGTCATGTTGTATAACCTTGATGGCGGGATGTTCATGCGGTTCGCGTGAATCGGCATTTGTGGCATCGCCCGAGCAAACCGATACAATCTTCCTCCATGGTAGACCAGTAGTAGCCTTGTCTGAGGATCTTTCGTGCCAACATCACCCCATTTACATGTGCACCACATTCTCCTCCATGGATGGCCTCCATCAGGCGCTTTGATTCTTCAGCTTCCACACATAGCTTGTGCATTCCCAGATAACCTCTTTTGTATAATTTACCCCCGCAGATGATAAACTGAACAGCCATTCTTCTAATTGCCCTCTTATCCTTGGCATTTGCCCCTAGTGGATATGTCTCCTTTTCCAAGAAGTTCCATATGTCGTAATACCAAGGGTTGTTATCTTGCACTTCTTCTATGGCAGAGATTGACTCATATGCTGGCGCAAACTTTTGATCAATGATTACTGGACGCATCCGGATTCCCGACGGGATGTCTATCATAGAAGATAGAGTTGCTAGTGAATCTGCGAACCTGTTGTTCTCTCTTACTAGGTGAGTGAAACTTAGCTTTTCAAACCGAGGAACTAACAAGTCCAGGGTCTGGTGGTAAATTATCATCTTTTCCTCCTTGACTTTCCAGTCTCCTTTCGCCTGAGACACAACTAAGTTCGAATCCCCGATAACGTCCAAACGCCTTGCCCCTAGTTCTAGGGCCGCTTCCAGACCGGCAATGCATGCCTCGTACTCTGCCTCATTGTTCGAAACTTTGAACCGGAGCTTGAATGCTAAGGGGATACGGGAGTCGTCAGGCGCTATCAACAACACTCCTATCCCGTACCCATATTGATTTGACGCTCCGTCAAAGTACATCGTCCAAGTTTCATCTTCGATGTGCAGAATATTTTCATCTGGGAATAGGTACTCAACTGCTTCATCCCCTTCAACCGGGTGGTCGGCAAGGAACTCTGCCACTGCTCTTCCTTTTACAGATTTGCGCGTCACATACTTGAGATCAAATTCGGAGAGCAACAGCAACCAACGAGCTAGCCTACCCGTAAGTGCTGGTTTCTCAAAAAGATATTTGATGGGATCAAGTCGTGAAACCAACATTACAGAGTGAGCTAACAAGTAGTGCCGCAGCTTCCTAGTAGCCCATACCAAGGCTAGACAAGCCCTCTCCAGCGGAGTGTAGCGGGTCTCGTAATCCAGCATCTTCTTGCTCAGATAGTAGATGGCCCTTTCCACTTTACCTTCCGACTCTTGTGCGAGCATACAGCCCATTGTGGTCTCAGTCACTGACAGATACAATATCAACGGTTTCCCCGGCTTTGGTGGTGACAATACGGGCGGATTCTGTAAATACTCTTTAATCTGTTCAAACGCAGCTTGGCAAGCCATCCCAATGGAACTTCCTTTCTTCAAGAGACCAAAAAGTGGTTCACAAGTCAAGGTTAGTTTAGAGATAAACCGTCTTATGAATTGCACTTTACCCAGAAAGCCTCGCACCTCCTTTTCAGTCATTGGTGGTGGCATTTCTAAGATGGCCTTGATTTTGGAAGGGTCGACTTGATGCCCTTTGTGTGTCGAAATCCCATTTTTCATTGTAACACCAAACGTACATTTCTGCGGATTCAACCGCACCCGAAATTCTCTGATCCTTTGAAAAACTTTTGCAAGGCGGTGTAGTGGCCCTCTCTTTCTTTGGACTTGACAATCATGTCGCCCACATACACCTCGACCTCTTTATGGATCATATCATGTAATATCGTGGTTGCGGCGTTGATATGTAGTCACATTCTTCAACCCAAACGGCATTACTCTATAACAATATGTACGGTGTAAAAGCGATCTTCTCCGGTCTTGGTGCCATCACTATCGATTATAACACGAAAAACCATCCATGAGCGAAAGCAAAGCATGCCCATTGTGAAATCTACCAACTCGTCAATATGTGGCAAGGAAAGTCATCCTTGGATGGCTCTGTTCAAATCCACAGAAATCCACATACCGGATTACGCCATCCTTCTTGACCTTTGGAACAATGTTGGCCAACCAAGTCGGGTATTCGGATACCAACAGAAGCTGCGTCAATCGCTTGGTGACCTCTTCCTTGATCTTAATGGCGGTCGGGCGAATCCTTCGAGCTTCATTTGTGGTTCGGGCCTCGGGGTCAAGAGGATCGGTCTTTGTACAATCTCAGGATCGATTCCAGGCATGTCTTCGTAGGACCACGCGAAAACATCTTTGAAATCTTTTAACAAAGCGACTAAGCACTCGCGTTCCTCGAGGACAACGTGGACCCGATCTGGACCAGCCGCGGGTCCTTCTCAGTACCAATATTCACAGTGTTGATTTCATCAATTAAAGGTTTAACAAACCTCTCTTGCTCTTGTTCAATTAGTCGTTGTAAAACCGGAGGAATTTCGTCCTCGTCGTTTTCATCGAAATTTTGAAAGTCCTGATTTAAGCAATAAACCAAAGGCACAGAAAAATACTCGGAAACCACAGTTACCTCATTCTCATTAGATACTTCCGAACCGTCCAATTCTTCTGTTACAACAGACTCAAAAGAGAAAGAAAAAGACGACCTGGACAGGACTGTGGCATCCGGGTTATCACCCCAGAATACTGGGACTCAGACTTCAGACGAGTGGAACTCGATTCGACTCACAAGACTTCGGTGGAATCGATTCCGGCCACTACTGACCCGGTCTTTGTGACAAAAATCCTCCTCGTATTGCGGTGAGGGAGGGTGCGATGGATGCATCCAAAATAGGCGATTGTAGGCCTTGACCGTTTCATCTCCGATCATGGACACCGAGGAGTCATCCCCACAACCTGGTCGATCAAAGGATCCGAAAGTAGACACGCGATTACTACCCCCATTCGGACTCAGTGTCCAGACTCCAATTCCTTGCTATGTTCAGCCTCAACTGTCGGGTCTATCTGCTCTTCAGCAACATCATCCCCAGATAACTGCAAGTCGAAGAAAATTTCAAACCCCGGCATGCGCTTCTTCTCTTTATTCATCCATGGCTCCGGAAAACCACAGAATGGAAAGTCATCCCTCCGGATTAAACGTCCGTTCAGGGTACCCCGGATGGGCCGGTGCATCAATTCAAAAGGTTTCCTCATCTGTTTTGCTTTGGCCCTTCCAGCCATCTCTTTTCCTTTTCTTACCCAATCTTCCTTGGTGGGCAGGTAACCCAAGCCAAAGGTATGGGGATTGTGCGGCACTTCGGTCAGCGTTGCAATGCCCTTTCGACCGCTCTTTCCCAATCCCATCCCGGGGATGTGTTGGAGCTTGTTCATGAGGTATCTTGCTCATGGCGACATACATCCCTTCATTAAGCGCCATGACGCTCAGTACTACTTGACCGCTAGGGTAAATCCGGATATAAACACATCTTCCATCCCATGCTCAATCTCTAGAACGGGGGTAGACACCTCCGGCGGTGGATGGATCGATGAATTACCGGAAACAATGGCTACTCCTTCCCATAGGGTATTTCACCATTTGATGCAAAGTGGATGATCTTGCTTTTACCGATGCGACCACGGCCGCTAACAACAAATTGAAAGTTGGCACTTCCAAGACATGAAAATCTATCTCCTGCTGTCGGTCCAACCTTAGTCGGATGTGCGGTTCCCATCACTTCGGCTTGTGTTGTCATATGCCCCGATGACTGGTTTGTTGGTACAAAGTCCGCGACTTCGGACCAATCGCATAAAATTTGTCCTCGCAGCGACGTTGATGGCAGATCCTGTATCAACAAGGACTACCGGTATCCATTTATCCCTGCACTCTACGGAGATGTAGAGTGGCTTGTTGTGATTTGTGCCCTCAGGCGGTAATTCTTTATCAGCAAACGTCAACATCGGGGCAGCTCCTCCCGGAAAGACTAGCCCCACTAGCTGTTCTGGTGTTGTTTCTATTGAAAGCTTTGCCTTATCCATGGCCGATAAAACAGCCTCCCTGTGCACTCGAGAAGCCATGAGCAGTCCCCAAATAGAGATATCTGCTTGTATCTTTTTCAGCTGTTTGAGTACGGCTTCCTCTTCGAGCTGCTTTTCCTTCTGCTTCTCAGCCTCTCTGTCCTTCCCTGAGGCCTCTGGTTGATCCAAGTGCGGAGGTTTGAAATATCGCCCACTCCTTGTCATGTGGTCGACCTCTCCAAGGTACCAAGTATTGTCGGGTTGGTTGTTCCCCCAATCCTCGTCCGTGTGGGCGAGACATAAGTCTTCATCTTCCCACCACATTCCCTCGGCGACCGACAGACGTCTGTCCGGCTCTGGTATATGTTGTTCTTTCATAACACTTTCCATCCATATACCCATGACATTTTCGGTTTACGTGCACCTGATGGTTTCCACTCCCACATGGGCCTTTGCCTTCTGATTCTCTCGGAATCCTCAAAACTTGCTTTCTTGGTACAACCGTATTCGGCCATCTTCGTGCTCAAAATGTTCCAATCTCGTGAAATTCTTGACCTTTGGCGCCCTCGGCGATATGTTACGCTCTTGACCCTTTCATTTGCCGCCGATTTTCTCATTCCTCATGAACTTTGCTCTACCGAAATTCTTCTACTACATCGGGTTGGTCATCCAACCACCGGTGGCTTCTCTTGAATCTTCATGATCAAACCAAGCGATTGCCACATCCTCGGGTATTGATCGTCATAAAATCGGAGGTTGGCGAAGTACTCCCCATAGTCACTACATCATCATTTCCTGTTCTAGGCTAACTCCTTGAATCACACATAATTCTTCTTCTGTTGGCAATTCCACTCCGGGCCCATCTTGACCCATTGATGAAATGTAGTCACTCGGACTGTATGTTTTCCCGTTGCAACTCCCAGATTCCACAGACTCTGATTCAATAACCTGCTCCTTCTTTGGAATTCCCCTTTTATTGTTCTTGGTGGTCACCACCATTGGCTTAGGTTGGGTCGAGGAGATGTCCATCATGCACAAATCGATGCAGTCGGGAAGGAACACCTCTGGCTTAGGCAGGTGGGTAGGTGTGATGTAGATGCTAGGGTCGTAGGACACGCCCCCAGTATGAATGAAATTGAGCCTTTTGGGTGGTGGAGCCTGGTTGTGTATGGGGAGGGGATTGGTAGTAACATTGGGTTTTTCGGGAGGTAAGATTATCCGCTTATTGATAACGTCTTCAATTTCATGGCGTGCGGTAGCAGTGGGGTGTCGTGACCATGCTGCTGGTGAAACGCACAATATTTGGCCGGGTTATAGTTAGGTGGAAGTTTTTCTGGTAGGGGCCTCGGGTCCAGGGGGATCAGGTGCCCTTACTTGATCAACACCCCCAGGGCTTTCGATTGGGGCATATAGAGTGGAAGCCTTCGGGTGTTCTGGGTGGGTATTTGGTCGTTTGTGGGTTGCTTCGGACTTAGGAAAATGGCGAGGCCATTGTATTTCTTTGTGAGGGTTGGTGGTGACCATGCTTACTTCACAGGTTCTTCGGTTGATGTGCCACTCGGGCTGCATTGTTGCCGGTTGAATGTCCGCGGGGTTGCTCGGTCTTGATCAAACAGACCTGCTTCGCATCCTCAATCTGCATCCCCATATCATGCGGTCTGCGAAGGTAGGGAAGGGAACTACAATCATCTTCTTCATTAACCCCGGTTGAAGATTGCGCACAATCATCCGGATTTGGTCTCTGTCCGTGGGCCTTAAGGTCATCATCGATGCTTTCGCCCTCCATCTGGTTACGAACTCTGAAAAACCCTCCTTAGGCTCTTGCCTAGTTGTCTCGAGATCACGGGTAGTGATCTCAATCTGCGTGTTGTATGAATACTGCGCGATAAAGGCCTCAGCCATTTCGTCCCAACTTATCTTAATGTCATCATCTAGCTTGGAATACCATGCGGATGCTACACCTGACAGGGTCCGACCAAACAGAGACAACCGGAGCCTCGAGGCCCATCGGCCTTAGAACGTCGAAAACGATCTTAAGTGTACCATGGGGTCCCGGACCCATCAAATCGATCAATATGAGGCATCTTGAATCGTCGGGCGACATCACAATTTGCATCGATAACCATCTTCAATATTGGGGATAGTCTTGTCCCTTGAGATCTCTTGAATAACTTTTCAAGCTTGCTTAATTTGAGTGCGGTGGGTCACCTCGAACTCAAAGGGAAGTCGAAGAGATTGGTGGGTGTTTTTGATAGGTGAGGTTGAATTTGGGGTAGGGTCGGAGGTGGGGGTGGTCAGGGCGACCATGTCGATCTGAACATTGGCCGTCTCCCGACGTTAGGAACTCTGGTGGGGAGGAATCTGGTCTGGCGGTCTCCGGTTCTTTGTTCTAGCGGCAATTGTCTCTGCTGTTCTCTTACAAGTGGCTGTTACTGGCGAAGTCTGCCTGTCGGACAGCGTCTTGCTGCATTGCATTCAGACTCTCTTGAAGGTGGCGCACCATCTCCTCCAAATGGTCATATTATCACAATTATCGGTTGGATTCTTGGTATAAATTCCCTCTCTGTTGGTGACACAAAACCTCGATCTCTACTGAGCACAGGTGGGGTAGACAAAGCCCTCTGAACTGTCTGTTGTACTGATGCCCTCTGCCTTACTGACTTCCGTTTAGTGACCGGGGGTAGCGAGTAGTACACTGGTTGTCCGTCTATCAGATCCTCAGATCGGAAGAAGTCGACCTCGACCCGGTGCTTGGGGAATATCTATCGGATCGGTAGCAATTGTGCTCAACTACCTAATGAAAGATAAATAAAACGTATAAATAAGCAGACAATCGGACTGACATAACGCGGTAAAGTAAAAAAAAACACACAACACTGCGGTCGGTATTTAAAAATTATAAGCGGTCGAATCTTTGAATACACTGTTTCTCAACCATCGATTCGATCACGAACCATTGCCCTAGGCTCGAATCGATACCCGGACAACCGATTTCTCAAAACAACGTCGATACCCTCGGACTGATACTTAAACTTGCAAACTGATCTGTATGTCCCCTGCAGAGTTACACTCTAAAGCACATAGCAATTAAATGAGAACCAAAACACCCCTATGTTTGGGTAGGGTTTCCCTGTCCTATTTTGTCAGGAGCTAGGGTTTCACTACGCACGCAGCGGTTTCAAACAACTTTGAATCGGGTAAGCAACTTTGTCCTAGTTTGGAATGGTCACTATGGATTCGACTATGCAACTAGGTCGAATGGTCAAAAGGGTGCGGTAAAACCGGGGTTTGTGTTCTACATCTTGGCGAGCCATAGCAACCGTCCTTATGGACATGCCTTGACAAGACAAGCCTCCGACAAACCGTTCGAATAGCAGATGACCAACACGGTGTCCTAGGCGCACTGATGCACATGCAATGCAAAGAAACACATAAGTGAAATCAAAACAGGATATCACGAGTTCGAGTCAAGCTCTCTAAAATCCCAGCAGATGCTTGAATCTGAGTAACGCCGCGAGGACCTCGGCTCTGACTCGGACTCTTTAAAGTTTGTGTCGGTTCATCTCGAACCAAAGAGTCCACCTGCAAATCGTTTTAAGGAAAAGCGATTTTGAAAAGTAGTGCCAAACATGGATCGCTTCGCCAGATTCTGAGTCGCCACCTAAATATTTTTAAAAGGGGAAACTTAGGAAACCCCGACTCGGTGCCAAAGGCCACGTGCAAATCATCACCAAAGTGACTTGGCTCGAGCTTAGGTACGATCGGGAAGGTCACTATGAGCACCCCTTTACCGGTCCAAGACCGCTCTACTAACCGTGATATCCATTTTGAAAACTTTATGCGTTCTTATTCGGTTATTAGCCTAGAATTACTATGTTATCGCCTGACAAACAAGTATAGATGGATCGCCTAATTTGGGAACAAACATGCATATCCGTTTTGTCTTGGCGATGTTTAGATGTTGCTACTGCAAGTAGACTAAAATCGGTTCAATGAGTACTTCCAACTTAAGCAATCCAACCTCCACCCACGAGCATTCATACGGTTTATCACGTAAGCATTTAGCCGCATGGTAATCCTCTTGTCATGGCCACACCCATCGCATGCGGTATGCTAAAGCATAAAAGCTCACCTAGTACTCGCGCCAAAACAATAAACTAGTTAGCAAAACAATGCATGACCTAGTCCATGTTAAGTGGCTAATGCAACACGAGCAAAGATGCAATTAAGCGGGCTCGGCTATCCTAAGCATGGTATATGAAATGCTATCACATAGCACGATTTAATTTTGGAATTTGAAAATTGCAATGCGGTTTGTATGATGTACGAGCCGGTGCATGTAAACAAGTGCATGGATGCACGCTTGCATGGCATATGGTATGCTAATTTATACTGCCCTAATCTACCAGCGGGTAAATAAAAGGGTTAGAAAGAAGCGGGGTTGGAAGACATGCATCACACTCACCCACACTTATTACATTTTTGCCCTCACTCGGAGGGACCGAATAAATAAATAATCTGAATAGAAGAATAAATGAATAAATAAATTATTACAAATTCTAATTACCAAAATTAAATTAAACAAATAAATTAAATGGAGCCTCACCGCCTCGGAATCTTGTGAATGATGCATGCTCGTCGCAACTACTTGGGAAAACTGTGCCATAGCGTTGCGACTTACATTTCTTGTCTGCCTCTCCAAAAATTCCTGCACTGAATACGTCCCAAGTGGTGCGAAATGCCCCACGGCTAGGCAGTGTAGTCACCGGCTTCTTCTGAGGCCACCGGTGAGCTTTTAAATTATCGGCACAAAAATAGTGCGGTCGGCACTATTTTATGCGGTCGTGAAAATCCCTGCTAGACAAGAGGCAATGAGAATGCAACAATGCATAGGCATGGTTTTTGGGCAAATGTGAGCATGTCCAACCCCTCCTATCATGTCAAGGGACTCAAGGGGATGGCTCTTGGTTCTAGGGCTATCAATTGTGCATTTGATGCATGATAGCCTAAGGAACCAAGATTGCTCCTTTTAATGTAAATATGCATGCAGCACAACAAATAAATACTAAGTACTCATGATGTGGAAATCAAGGCCCTTAGTGTCAACGGATTAAGATGAGTTACACCACTAGAAATGTGAACTCCCTCAATCCTAGGCTTGGCTTGATAACCCCAAACCAAGCAATGAGATGCAAGTATGCAAGCAAGGCTCAAATGCAATGCAACCTCTTATTTTGAGCATGCAAAGAGCTAAAGTATGTAGGATGCAAATGGCATGCAAGATGAGCCAATTAAACGTGGGACTAACAAGCACACATTTGAGGCTACATTAACCAAGCAAGCAACAATCATGACATAAGCATGCAACAATGGACTTAAGCCATAGAGGGCAGCCCTCAAGCTCCCAAAAAGGGCAAAACAAGCCTCTCAACATGATCAAAATACCACACAAGCATGCTTATTCAATGGGCCCAAGTCTAGGACACCAAAGAGAGTAACTTGACATCATGCATACAACCACTCATGGCATGCATTCAACAAACAAAAAACAGATTTTAAGCATGTGGAATGACACCCAAATCCCTCATGGCACCCAAAAATTCCTATGTCATGGAAGCATGCACAATGCTCTTTTTAAGGCATAAAAGACCAACATTCTAAAGCATGAAGGAGATGATAAATGGAAGTATTTGAACATGAAATGGGGACTGAAATACCACCTATAATGATGCCAAACCATTAGATCAAAACAAGATAAGCATGCTAGGACTTCATACAAACAAGGCCTACAAGCCAATATGCAAGACAACCACCTCAAACACACCAATCATAGCAAAATCAGTGGCTCACCCTCTAACATGGCAAAATAATACTAGTATCTTCATGAAACTAAGCCTAAACATGCAAGAGTCAAAACCTCAAAACATGGCATACAAGAGAGCATTTCAAAGGAGGTATAGGAAGCATGTTAGAGGCTACAATTCAACCAAAACAGAGATCAAACATGACCTAAAACAGCCCCAAAAGCCTTGAAATGAAGCAAAATGCAAACATGCACACATGCTATACTATGAGCCAAAACAAAGGCCAACCAAAGGACCAAGGGAGAGGTGTCCCTCCCTTAGATGAGGCACGAAAATATCATCCTCACCACTGAAAACTCACTGGTTTTCAGTGGTGAAAAATCCAAGAACACCAAAATAGGGAGGCCTAAGAAAAAAGGCACCAAAGAGGGCCAAACAAGGCTTAAAATGATAAGTCTTAACTCAAACCATAAAATGACCTTAATGAAAGTTCAAGAACAAGTAAAAACAAGACTTTTTATGTTAAACACAAATCCAAAAACACAAAGTAAAGAGGGTAGAAATAGATTGCAAGAATGGGGAATCTAAAGCAACAAGCTTACCCTTGAAGAACCAATGAAGAACAATTGGTCCAGCCCTCTCCAAGTGATCAAACCAGTTCAAAATCACTCAAAACAAACCTCCAAGTCTTCCAATCTCGAGCTAGGTGTAATAGTGTGTGTAATGGTGCAAAAGTAAGACAAAACTCACTATTTGGGGTCTAAAACACACACACAAGAGAGAGAGGGAAATATAGATATATATGGATGTGTGTCAGAGTGTATATGTATAATCTACGGTTCTTGACCTAAAGTTGCTAACCCTTGAGCCAAGGGGATGAATGGTGTTTAAATAGGCAATATACAAGCCAAGACTTAATGGCTAAGTAAGGCAAAAAGGTTCAAAGAGGTGAGGAGGGTCTTGGCTTCTAAGGAAGCCAATACTGGTGCCAAGCTTCCCAAGAAGCTTGGCCAAAAGGTCAACTTCTAGAAGCTTAAAAGGGTTCAAAGGGAAAGGGTGCAATGCTACATGCGGAGGAGTGATGGTGTAATCCAGCTGGCACAGCTGGCATGCACCATCCTCATAGGGGTTCAGGAGGGTCACCGGCTGGCAAAAACAATCACCGGCACAAAAATGTGCCGGCCGGCAGTGAGAAGTGCCGATCGGCACTGTATTCTAAGAAAATAGTGCCGATGACACCGATAAAGGGCCGGTGATCAAGTGGGGCAGCCGGTAGGTCCTGGGGATGGCTAACAAGCCTTCCCCTACCCTCAAATGCAAACAGACACAAGTCTTGGTGGAAAACCAAGCGCAGAACAAACCAGTTAAGAGATCCTGAGGTACGGCGCGCAGCCGGGACCTCCGGGAACTCGAAACGAACACAAACATGGATAATCACCGGGTGTTCAAGCGGTGATGTCCAAGTCTTGAGGACGGTCAAAAATGGGGTGTCTACATCTAGGAATGCATCATTTTTTGAAAATGTGTTTCCTTGTAAATTGACACAAGAGCCTAAAAGGACATATGATGCTGCTTTTGACAATGATCAAAGGCAAGTTGAGAAAAAGCCAGAGGAGAAAGTTGAGGAGAAACCCAGGCGTAGTAAACGGGTTAGGACAGAAAAATCTTTCGGTCCTGATTTCTTAACATACTTACTGGAAGAGGAGCCTCGAACTTTCAAAGAAGCAATGTCTACTCTTGAAGCTCCTTCTTGGAAAGAAACTATCAATAGTGAAATTGAATCAATCCTGCAAAATCATACATGGGAATTGGTGGATCTTCCACCAGGCTGTAGGCCTCTTGGTTACAAGTGGATTTTTAAAAGGAAGATGAAGCCGGATGGTTCAATTGATAAATACAAGGAGGTTACAGGCAAACTGAAGGAGTAGATTATTTTGATACTTACTCACCTGTAACAAGAATAACGTCTATTTGAATGTTAATAGCTATTGCAACTTTGTATAATCTTGAGATCCATCAAATGGATGTTAAGACTGCATTCTTGAATGGCGATTTGAATGAGGAAATTTACATGGAACAACCAGAAGGGTTCGTGGTTCCAAGGCAAGGGAAAAAAGTGTGCAAACTTGTGAAGTCTCTTTACAGTCTAAAACAAGCACCCAAACAATGGCATGAAAAATTTGACAATGTAATGATGTCAAATGGATTTAAAATTAATGAATGTGATAAATGTGTTTATGTGACAAACACAGAAAAGGGATATGTCATTGTTTGCCTATATGTAGATGATATGCTCATCCTTGGTAGTAATAATGAAATGATCAAAGCTACCAAAAAAATGTTGAACTCTGAATTTGACATGAAAGATATGGGAATAGCAGATGTTATACTTGGAATAAAAATTACAAAGACATCTGAAGGATATACCTTGTCTCAAGGACATTATGTTAATAAAATACTTGAGAAATTTAACAAGCATGACGATCGTCTCGCTAAGACCCCTATAGATGCTAATCTTCATTTGATGAAGAATATGGGTGAAGGTGTATCACAAGTAGAATACTCCCGGATCATCGGAAGCTTAATGTACCTCATGAACTGCACACGTCCAGATTTAGCATATGCAGTTAGCAGATTAAGTAGGTATACAAGCAATCCAGGAACAGACCACTGGACAGCAATAGTTAGCGTACTTAGATATCTAAAGTATACTCGAAACTATGGGCTGAACTACATGAGATATTCAGCAGTATTAGAGGGTTATAGTGACGCTAATTGGATCTCAGACACTAAAGACTCCAAGTCTACTAGTGGTTATGTCTTTACCCTGGGAGGTGTAGCAGTCTCATGGAAGTCAACCAAACAGACATGCATTGCAAGGTCCACAATGGAGTCCGAATTTGTTGCTTTAGATAAAGCAGGTGAAGAAGGAGAGTGGCTTCGTCACTTTCTAGAGGATATCCCAATGTGGCCAAAACCTGTGTCAGCCATTTGCATTCATTGTGATTGTCAAGCAGCAATGGCAAGAGCACAAAATAATATGTATAACGGTAAGTCTCATCATATTCGACGTAGACATAATACTGTTAGGCAACTGCTCTCAAATGGAATTATCTCCATTGAGTACATAAGGTCAAAAGATAATATCGCAAATCCGTTAACCAAAGGTTTGACTAGAGAGCAAGTTATAAGATCATCGAGGGGAATGGGATTAAAGCCTTTTAACTAAAGAGTCGCCTTAATGGCAACCCAACCTAGTTGACTGGAGATCCCAAAATCTAGGTTCAAAGGGACAACCGAATTATGTGTGACTCATTAGTATCACTAAGGGAAAATTTTCCTACCCTTTCCTATGATGACATAGTGATGTCTGCAGCGCTAATCAGGTTAAGCTTTGCTTTTAATGATATTCATATCTTGGAAATCCAAGTGGGGTATAGCAGAATACTCTTAATGAGAATCACCTATATAAGTGTGAACTGGGCCGCTTCTATGGGAATTGAAAAAAGGCTAAATCTCTAGAGCACTCAAGAAAACCAGGAATTGTCCAGGGCCAAAATGGGCACAACCGATAGAACCAGATTGTGTAAGGAAATAAAACTGTGTGAAAAACTGTTGTCTCGGTTTACACCAATGGCAGAATAGTTCAAGACATCATGTTCACTAATTAGCCGGTAAACCCGATTGTCTTTCACAAGGGAAGGTTCAAAGCCAAAAGCTACCTATCCTTTGCAGGATATTTTCAGTTTTGTATTCTCAGTGTCTGCATGTTGTTGCATATTCGTTTTCAATTTCATTCATGTGGGGGATTGTTAGATAAAAATGGTTTATCACCATTAATTTCCGGTAATTTTGAGCTATCATTAATGTAGGCCCCACACCTCGGTTTGGGTGGGTCCGAGTGGCAATACGTTCCTTGCCATGTGGTGAACAAGAATATATACTCAGGTGGTCGAAATCATTTACGAGTGAATGAGAAATTGATACCGAAGTGAACCTTATAAACATGAAAATGTTTGGTATGGTTCCCATGAATTGGTATCTAAAACCTTGTCCCACATAGGAAACATGGAAGAGTTTCAATGTGTTTATAAGCTCTAAGTTGGAGACCTTGGGTTGGGCCCCAAGGGGTACCCAAGTTTTGTAGGAGGAGGAGTTATGGACAAACCCAAAACCATCACCACACGCGCACGCCACCACCGCCGTCCATCCCGCAGGGTCGGGGCGGGTGTGGGTATGGGTCTAACCCGTCCTTTATTTTTTGCTCCAAAATTATTTGAATTTTTTCAAATAATTTTCAGCGGGAAAAATTCAAAATCTGAAATTTTGATTTTAAATTTTTCGGTTGCAACTTTTCTCCTTCTCCAACAGTCGCGTCTCAACCTGGTGACTGTTCTTTTCAACGATCATCTGTTCCGGTTTAGGCATTTCTCAGCCTATATATATCAACCCTCCATTCCAGATAACATATAGAATTTTTCCCATTTCTGTCTTCTCCATTCTCTGTAACATACATTCTCCATTTTGCATCTAGTGTGAGTTCGAAATATCACAGCCTGGTTCGCTGTACAATTAGTTTGCAGTACTGCATCTGTTTGGAGTGATTGTTGAATCCTGGAGGCAGGACGTCCGCTATTCTCAAGCACCTAGGAGAGGACGAATTTCTGTCTTAAAGACACAGTGTCCAAACACTAGCCTCAATCACAAAATTTGTTCTAAGTTTGATTCTGCAGAAAGTTGTAAGTGAACACTTGTTCTGTCTATATTTTTTATCTGTTTAATGATTCTGTTAAATTAATTATTTTCGAAGTAATATTTTACCAAAGTTCAACCCAAATGCAAAAATTAATGGCAGTAGTCGCATAATCATATATGCCAAACCATATTTTTAAAACTCACATTGGGAAGAGAACTCCTAGCAATAGATGCTCTACTTTGAACACGATATGCTTTTGTGGTCATTGCCAACACTTGCAAGGCACTAATAGCGGCCAGTCTATTTTCTTGTTGCAAATATAGCTGAGCTACATGCCTTGAAAAAAAGGCAGCTTTCCGGTGATAGCCTAGAGTTCCAAAAAGACGAGCTACTTCAACATAAAATATTAGTCAGTCACTGGCATCAATCAAAGATTTCGCTCTATCAGCAGCAGCTGTCAACAACTCCACTACATCCTTGGCCAGCTCACGTCTATCAATAAACAAAATATTTTAAGTGAAAAACCAATTTTAAAAAATCACGATGTCTGAAATCCTTAGCTTATAACTGCATTTCAACCTTCTACATTGTTCCCTAACCCAAGGAATAAAGACACATCTATGGGGATCCCGATCCATAATTGAAGTGAAGACTGCGTAATTGACTGGTTTAGTGATGTCTAACAATTATAGAATAATGGCAATAGGAATTAATGAAAAGTCGATAACATACTACAGAGGTGAAATGAAAATTTTACAGAATGTGATCTGGCAAGTGTAGTATGTTATATGGTACCTGAAATTTACTGGTACCAAGGTCCAATTTAAATCCAAACTTTCCATATTGCTGGTCATCTTTAACTCTCAAAATTTTTTAAATGCCAATGTGATCATTTGAGCTTCACCGAATTTTAGCTGAATTTTAAAATAATTAGTCTAAACTTCCAGCTAAAATTATTAAAATATTGAAATGACCTTGTTTACCCAAATGTGATCCAAAGTTTAACAAAAATCCAATCCATAATTTGGGTCCAAAATTCACTTAATTTACATACATCTTAAAATATTAACTAAATTTACAAGCATTAAAATATGATGGCAGGTAGAAGTATTAAAATCTAATGTATTTTTTCTATCTTTTTGTCAAAAAATTAACATCTGTATAATTCATACCTTGATAAAATGTAGAATAAAATGATGCAGGCAGCATTGTATAAATAATATAGCCTCATTAATTTATACCTATATATTGATTGCACATTTCGATCAAGAGATTTTGGGATATCATCCCACTTTTACAGGCTAAATTCATTCAAGTACAATAGTATGTTGCAGTCATCACCATAGAAGATAGGTTAAACAAGCCTAACTGCAGAGAAATCTTGCCAACTTCAAAGTAGCCTCGAGTTCAAAGCTTAGGGGAGATACTCTGCATACCAAATAATTACAAAGATAACCATCAAGAGGGTTACATTTATTATGAAGTGAATAAATATGAAAAGACAATAAATAATAAGCATTAAATAAATCTCAAAAAATAACATTAAGCCACTGGAAGGTTTTGTTATCTAAATAATAGTATTCTTCAAACTTATATAGCTTAAATTACATAATTAACAAACATTTTTTTGGATTGACAAATAACCAGAGGAAAATTAGAAAATAATACAAAAAATGTAGAAGGGCACACGCTACACATTTCCAAAGAGCCCGCACTTTATCACTTGAACCAAAGCCTCTCCAATCAATACATATGAACACAAGAAGAAGGTGCAACCCAATCCAACTTCGCCAAACAAATCACCCTCCACCATAATTATAAAACTATGGGACAATGCATGAACAAATGATCAATACTCTCATCGGCCCCATTTACACCTGACACACCATGGGTGTAACAAGTAATTCAGCCTTCTTTTCTAAACCATGTCATTGGTACTATGTTTCTAGTGAGCCATGGTCCATACAAACACTTTAACCTTAAGGGAGAGGAGACCCATGCACTTCACATCAACTTGTGAGGGACAGAATCATCAATAATTTTATCAAAAAATTACTTGCAAGAAAAATGTCACCGAGTCTGTGCCCTTTAATCAATAATGCATTGGATAATGAGAGATACCAACGAAGCAAATTCATTGGCCTCATGATCATTTATATTGCTAAAAAACTAAAAATTCTAAGAAATCATAATAGAAAAAGAGGAGATCATAGAGATCCATGGAAAGGTCCTCGTTGAGCATCATAGACATATGAAGACTATGAAAGTATAGGACACTGTGGTCTTTAGAATAAGAATTTAAAACTACTAGAGATGTAAAAAGACTTGAATATTTAATCCAAGTGATTCAAACTTTGAATCAAGAAGAAAATGTAATAGTTAGTAATCAGGTATAACGAACATTTCTTGGGAAGAAAATCAAACCAAGATGTGAAAGTCCACAAGATTGGAACAACACAAAATTAGATGATTTAAGCCATATGAAATGAACTAAAATCTATAGGCTTGCACAGGCCCAACTCACTGCACCCCTATTATTTCTTTACCACCATGCTAGTTGTTAGTATAACAAAGCCATTGAATCTAAGATAGCTATCCCTGATGTTTATTTTTAATTTTCATTTTTAACCTATGCTGGACATCAAGATAAAATTCATACCCAGTAATTGTTCCATCTCCAGAGTCATACAAATTAATGTTGTGGCCATATATATTAGGCAAATTTTACTGAGAATTCAAGTTTCTTACTTTGTTTTGTTTTTCTTTTTCCATGATCAAGTAAATTTATTGCCGACACAAACTTCCAAAATCAACCAAAAAATGTTAAATTTACTAGATTTGAACTTGGAATTGAATTGAAACATACCCGAATAGACAATGTAGAAGACTTGGCTCTCAAGACCTTGTATTTGAATTTAAGACCGTGACTCAATTCTTGAATCCACGAAAGCATCCACCAATCCATCACCACAAAACAAGCCAACAACACAATCACAACCACCACAACGCCTTTCATTTGCTTCTTCACAGCTTTCCTCTTCACCCTTCCTCGTTGTTTCGATTCGATCACAAACCCTAACCACTCCAAAATTCCAAACCAAGAACAAGAATACGAATTCCTGGAAGAGCAAGAAGGTAACAATCTAAAAGAATTCCTCGAAGAGATTTGCCAGCTCCGGGAAGGGGTGGCGGCGCCGTCGGATGCGGCAGAGGAAAGGGCCCGAGCATGGAAAGAAGTCAGCCATCCGTTTGTCTGATCGAAAACCCTAATTTCAGTTCCACTTTGCTCTTCTTCATCAATGGAAGTCATAGCTTACCAGCTTTGTATGACGCTATTGTTGCCGCTGCAAGAGAGACGGTGCTATAGATCTTTGTTGTTGCAAGCATTTTCTGACATTGTTATTCAAGTAAAGCAGCAAGAGCGAGAGATAGAGTGACAACTGGGCGAGAGGGAAGGTTTGCGTGAGCAAGAGTGAAAGGAAAGAAGAGGGTTAGATGTTGTTGTTGCCGCTGCAAGAGAGATAGAGTGACGACTGGGTGAGAGGGAGGAAGAGAGTATTGAGATTAGGGTTTTTTTTTTTTTTTTGATCTCAAGAGACAACAGAGAATTTGGGAATATCGAGAAAGAGGGAGAGTGGGTGGAGGTTTTGGTGTGAATTTAAGAATTACTATTTGCGACGATATTAAGGCCCGTCGCGAATGAAAGAGAAAAAAATAAAATTTTGCAACGGATTGCCAAAAGAGCATCGCAAACAAGGAAAAAAAAAACTTAAAACCAGAAAAATTTTGCCACGTTTAATTTACCGTCACATATAACCTTACTTTTTGCCACGGGCTAATTTTTTCTGTCGCAAAAACTATAAATTCCGTGACGGCACTTAAACCGTCGCAAAAAGCAAGCTTTTGCGATGGTACTTAAACCGTCACAAATTGTTCTGTGTCAAATGCCCCTTTTTTCTAGTAGTGGGTATACCTCCGTACTAGAGTATAGGACCCAATTAGTTTATTAAATGAATTTTAATTTGGTTTGATTTGGGTATAATATATTTTATATATTATATTTAATCTTTTGGAAGCCCAATAGGTATTTAATATTCAGTTTGGTAGCAGTTAGGATTTTTATATCAAAGCCCAAGGCTTAACCCCATATATATATATATATATTGTTTATTCTTCCAGAGAGAGTGTCGCAGCTACAATATTGATGAATCAATTCGTGGGTTTGAAATTGGTGGAGAAGCACAGTGCTACTGTTTGTTTTTGGTTCAAACAAATCTAGTACTTTGTGCCTTTGGTTTGGCTCTACTTCGAAGTTGATTTGGTTTGTTATTTTGAGTTTTCTTCAACTTTAGTTTTGAAAACTTTTGTTCATCTATTTGGTGAGGTATTTTCTCTTATTTATTTATGATTATTTAGAATTCATCTAAGGGTGGTTTGTGAGATTCGTGTTTTATTTGTAATCGTTTGGAAACTTTTTGGTTGATCGTGGAATTGGATTTCGATCCCGTGGACGTACCTCACATTGAGTGAACCACGTAAAAATTCTTGTGTTGCTGTTGATTTAATATTTCCGCATTAGTTTTTATTTCCATTGATTGATTTACTTGTGGGGAATCATATAATTTCCCTAATATTCTCGACTCATTTTTGCTGAACTAGTGAATCTTAGAAGGCTTTGGAAGGTGGTCCAGAATGGGGTCATGGCTACTTTGAGTTAGGACAGTTGCTGTTACAAGGAATTTCTGTTGACTGGGATCTTTTTAAGTTGTTTGTTTTGTTTAGGCTTTAGTGGTCTGTTATAAGTGTGGCTGGGAATTGTTTGCTGCTAGTGTTTTTTGTGTTTTCCTTTGGGATGCTTTGTTGAGTCCTTGTCAACATTGTGTTGGTTTTATTTTGTTGTATCGTATCTCTGTAAGTTTTAGGGAATCCTTTTTTTCGCTGATCAAAAAATATAAATGGAGGATTGGGATTGCCAGCTTTGCTGCGTCATCTTCATTATTATTATTATTTTTAATCCTATGTTTGTTTCTTAGAAATTTCTGTGTTAGGGGCTTTAGTAGTCACAATTGTTGTTTGTTTTCTTCTTATCTGAATAAATGTTCTTTCCCTCTTTCATATATGAATTTTTTTATTTTTATTTTTTTTATAGTTTAGCAGGATACATTTTTATAACTGTATCAGCCAATAGTTGTTTTAAATTTTTTTTTTTAATTTAATTTTATCAAATTTATCTCATTTTAAAACAAAAATTCACAAAATCAATTAAATTTCAACTTATTTTGCAAACTCAATGATGATGTTTTGTCAAGACTTCAATAAAGTTGTGTTTCTTACTTCAATTTTTGAAGTGGGGTTATTGTAGGATTTCAAAACATTATTTCATTTTGATAAATAATTGTTTTGAATTTATTTTTATAGAATAAAAATTTTGTAATAGCTCGAACACTGCTTTTTGAAAAGGGTAAGAAATTCATCTTTTCCACCTTCTATTAACCCGTGTTCACAAACGTTATAGCCAAAACCAACCAACAGCCAGCAACAACCTTACAAAAATATGGTATATTATAAATGGGAAACATTAAAGGGAGTGTACTATATGCATTTTATAATTAAAAAAATGACATAATTTTAATTTTTTGGGTCATAATTAAAAAAATATATATATTATAACTAAACACTACATAAAACATAACTAAATAACTCATGAGTCATAACTAAAATAATGTCATAACTAAACAAGAAAATTTGTTTTAACTAAAGAAAAAAATGATATAACTAGGGGAGTATATGATACACCCTTTTTAAAGAGTTGTATGTTAAAAATTTTCATTATAGATACACTACTTGAAATTTGCTTAAAATATAAATTATTTTATGTGGTTCTAAAAATTACATCTCACCACTTAAAGTTTTTAATTACATAACAAATAACTCATTTTATTAATAAACCATCAAGTTAATTAACAGTATTTAATGATGTCATAAATATATTTTAATTACTAATTAAAGTAATTTTAATAATGTGTAAGAAAGCAGTAAGAAATCATTTTTTCAATTAATTCTACTAATTACAAATTTTGACAATGGGGATAGTTATAATTTTATAAATTATAGGGACAATTCAAGTTTTAAACAAATTTTAGGAAGTGTATTTGTAATTTACAAAAAATAATGTTAAAATGCACTCACCTCCTTGAAGTTTTTTTTTTTTTTTTTTTTAAATGCAATTAGCTTTACAAGTTTGGTATATTTACACTCACTTTTTTTACATAGTAAAATTAAAGTGATCAAAACTAACACGGATGGTAAATAGATATTGAAATAAATAAATTTAAATATATATTTTATTGAAAAGATATGATAGTATCATTTTTTTTCATCCATATAACTCATGAATCTTTAATGAAGTGTTATGTGATTAAAACCTCAAGGGACAGGTATAATTATGTTATAAAAATAAGGTTAAGGGTGTTCAGGCCAAAAATCTAAATTTGAATTTTCTTTGTTTGCTACCAAAATACTTTGCCCATAATGACAAACTAGTGTAAAAAGACTAAACTACCCAGGGATATATGTAGCTCGAATTTTCCATGGCTTGAGTGGCCCGAAATCCCAAAAAGACGGCATTTGGGGATTTTTTACTTTGCCCATAATGACAAACTAGTGTAAAAAGACTAAACTACCCAGGGATATATGTAGCTCGAATTTTCCATGGCTTGAGTGGCCCGAAATCCCAAAAAGACGGCATTTGGGGATTTTTTTTTTTTTTTTTTGCCCCTTTTCTTCATCCTTTTCCATAACTCAGAAGAAGAAGAAGAAGGAAGGAAGAAGAAGAAGGAAGGAAGAAGAAGAAGAAGAAAGAAGATCAACAACCACAAAACGACGAAGAAGAAAAAACCCACACAAAGGTCAGATCAAATCCAAACAAATCAAACTCACACACAAATTACAAAAGAAGAAGAAGAAAGAAGAAGAAGAAGAAAAAAAAAGATCAACAACCACAAAACGACGAAGAAGAAAAAACCCACACAAAGGTCAGATCAAATCCAAACAAATCAAACTCACACACAAATTACAAAAGAAGAAGAAGAAAGAAGAAGAATAAGAAACCCACACAAATCAATGAAACACACAAATCAAACCCCTCCCCCCCCCCACATATCTGGAAAATCAAACCCACACACACACACACATATATACAGATCTGGAAGCCAAATTCATGAAACACGCATACACACAGTGGTGGTCACAGCAGTGGTGGCAACGAAGTGGTGTAGCGGCGACAATGGTGGTCGTAGCCCCTCCCTCTTTCCCCTTCCTTCTCTCTTCTCTTCCTCTTTTCTTCTTCTCTCTCTCTTTTCTGTCTCTCTGTATTCTGATTCGAAAAGAAAGAAAAAAAAAAAAAAAAAAACCCAAAACAACGTCGTTTTGGGTTTCTAGCCAATTCGAGCCACCAAATTTCGAGCTACCAAGGATTATTCATTACGTCATGAGTTCAGATCATCTGCTGCCTTTCCCTACCGTCCTTCCTACGGCGCTCCAAAACAACGTCGTTTTGGATATATATATATATATTTTTTTTTTTCTTCTTCTTATTTTGCTTTTCAACCCCTTTTCGTTTTTAAACCCTAGCCCCTCTGCGAGAGACGAACAGAGAGGCGACGAACGGAGAAGACTGCGCAAGCAACGTGGTTTCCTAAGGCGACAGAGGCAAGGCAAGGTGAGAGAGGAGAGGTGGCGAGAGACGAGCAGAGAGAGGCAACAAACAGAGAGGGCAAGGTAGTCGGCTGCCATGACTTCTTCAATGAATTCATATTCGATGCCTTTCATTTTCAGAGCAATCTCAACTCTACAAACAAAGGGGCTTCCCCAAACACCAAACAACTTCACTTGTTCTGCCATTTCAACACTTGTTATTTAGAGCTCTTACTTTCAAGAGTGTGTTTGTATGTATTTGAAACTTTGAAATTGATTATGTGTTAGGATTTAATGAGTTCTTATAAAGGAACTTTGCTATTAGTTACTTAGCCAGCAAGATTATATGGCCTTGTGTGGGAAGTTGGCTATTTTAATAGGTTATTTTAATTTTTGGCTATTTTAGTAGGCTAAAAGTTTTGTGTTTAGGAAGATTGTTGAATTTTTTTCGTTAGATGTGATGTTTGTGAGAGAAAAAATGAAATGATTATGGATTTGATGTGATATTTTGTC
Organism: Camellia lanceoleosa; assembly: GCA_025200525.1. NCBI lineage: Eukaryota > Viridiplantae > Streptophyta > Magnoliopsida > Ericales > Theaceae > Camellia > Camellia lanceoleosa. The sequence goes on from CM045760.1 coordinate 14,136,743, forward strand.
TTATTAACTATTTTAATCTATTTTGTCTTTTTGTAGATTTTAGCCCAAAATAGGCTAAAATAGCCCTTGTCAAACAAGGCCTATGTCTATTTTAATGACTCCATTTATTATTTTAATCAAATATGTAGTTGGTAATTAGAAACCTCTGGTAGTCTAGGTAGAGGATATAAATGATGGGAAAGTGTGTAAGTTAAAGACTCTTATCTAGGTTTTCATGTCCATTTACCATATTGATCAAATATGTTGTTGGTGATTGGAAACCTCCAGTAGTCTAAGCAGGGGATGTAAAAATATGAAAAAATGGGAAAGAGTCAATGAACATGAATTTCTTTATGATTTCTAGATCCAGATGGTGGCTCGTCGGTAGTGGTGAGAGAGAGAGAGAGAGAGAGAGAGAGAGAGAGAGAGAGAGAGAAAGGAGCTTGGCTATGGATGAGTTGGTAGTTTTAGAGAGAGAAAAGAAGAGCCAGAAAAACAAGAAGATGAAGAGAAGGACGATTCTGCTTTGTTGCTCTAATTTATTTATTTTTTTGAAAATTTCAAAACGACGTCGTTTTGGAATCATCGCAAAAGGGCATAAGGAAGGGTGGCAGAGGATTCGTACTTTTTTTGATAAACCAAATTTATATTTTTTCCCATTGCTCCTACTTAGACAAACCAACCATTGAAACATTTAATCCAGTTACTTTTCTCAAATTAGTGATAAATTCAAAACAATAAATAGGGTAAATTATATATATGATTCGTGTAAGTTGTTTCTTGTGTTAATTTTTATTTTCATAGTTTTAATTGTATCAATTTTTTCATTTAATTTTTCACATTATGTCAATTTAATAGTCTAATCGATTACATCTATTAAAAAATTAGACAAAATTTAAAAGCAAATGATTCATTTAAAAGGAATGGACAATTTTCAAATTGGACCATTTTGATGAGTAAATGGATTAGTTTGCTCCCATAATTACAAGCCAAATTTTAAGATGACCCTATCAATTGTATTATATTAAACTGACAGAGTGTGAAAATTTTAAGGATAAAATTGATGTATATAAAACTACATGCATTAAATTGATGCTAAAGACAAATAAGGGCATATGTTACAGATGCATTAAATAGGTACAACTATCTCTAATTATATAGAAAATAATACAAACTTAAAAACTGTCCAAATTAAATAATATTTTTATAATACCTTGTTTCTTTCCCTCCATTTTAGCCTTTCATCTCTCTTTTTTTCTTTTTCTTTTTTTCTTTTTTTTTTCTTCTTTGTTTTGTACCTTTTCACCCTTCTTATTTTTATATGATGTTTTTTTGGTAAAAAAAAATAATTTTGAAAATTTAAAAACAGATTTTTTTGTATTTATTTTTGTCAAATTAATTTTTAATTTTTCAAAATAAAATTTTAAAATTCGACCAAACAAAAATAATTTGCAATTAAATTTTTTTTTCTAATTAGAATTAACTTGTTATAAAAGTAATGAGATATAGTACAACAAATAAAATAAAAAATAGAATTGACTTGTTATAAAAATAATGAGATAGAGTACAACACATAAAATAAAAAATAAATTAAATTTAAAACAAGGGCAAATGATATTAACCTTTCAAACTATCGATCATTTACACTTTACCTTCATAATGTTTTAAACCTAACAATTACCCCCCTCAAACTATTTGAATTTGAATATTAAGTCCTTCTGTTAGTCATTTGTTAGATGTTTAGATGAAAAATTGTCAAGTGTTGTGTACATGATGAACATATAAAATTTTTAAAAAAGATAAAATAGGGTAATTTGGTCATAAAATTTAATATAATCATCGCTTGACAATTTTTCATCCAAATATTTAATAGAAAAATTTAATGTTCAAATTTAAATAATTTGAGGGGATAATTGTTGGATTTAAAATATTAAGTGGGTAAAATGTAAATGATTGATAGTTGGAAGGGTTTTAATATAATTTGCCCTAAATATTTGGACAAACCTTTATTGTAAAAGTTGGCAGAGCTCTCACGTTTTTTTTTTTTTTTTTTTTTTTTTTTTTTAACACTACATTGTAGTAGTTAGATAATTTTATTATCAATTTCCTGCCCCAAAATGGGATAATTTTGTCCATATAAAATAAATATATCACATTTATTGGCTTCTTGAAAAATACTAAATTTATTTATACTTTGAGTAGTGCTATATGTCCCGATTTTTCTTCTACTTTTGTTGAATATCTCCCTATAAGTGAAGGTAATTAATGCCAATTATTTACTTCTATGGGCATATGTTAACAAGGGGTAATTTTTATATGCGAATAGAATATATCCATGTGATATTTTTTATTGGTGAAAGGCAGTGGAATAGGAGGCATATTATTGAATGTTTGAGGAACAATAAAGGATATATAGATTTGTGATTGATAAAACAAAATTGTAAGTAATTTTCATACCTTTCTGTGCTATTGTCACTCGCTTTCTCAAATGGAGATATACACAACCTATAACAGCAATGAATAGAACTGGGAATGTGTAAACCAGAATTGTGGGGCCTATAGCATAGAGTGTAACCAAACAATGAGTTTTTTTTTTTCTTTTCTTTTCTGTTTTTTAAAAATCAAAATCATGTCATGTTAGAACAAATTTCTAAAATTGAAGTAATTTTAAACTTATTTTCTAAACTCAAACAATTATGTTATTTTATAAAGTCAGGTGTTGAAAATACGAGTTTAGATTTGAATGCCATGAAAAAATAATTAATTACAACAGAATAAACTAGGTGGTGGAGTCAGAAAAGACCCTAACTCCATGAAATAATATGCTACTATTGAAATATAGAATAATTAAAATCATATATAGATCAAAACTGTGTATGAATGGTATAAAATTTCCAAAACAAGAAATTTTTAATGATGCACAAATAAGTATTTCAAAATACGATTTTAATTAACTTATTTTAAAAAAAAGTGTTTTCAAAACACACAATTTTGAAGCACAATTTCAAAAATCAATTGTTGCATCTAAAAAAGTTGTTTTGAAATAGAGTTCTTCAAAAGACTTTTAATAAAATTATAACTTAAATTATCAACTACTCACAATATTATTTTTATTTTTTTTGTAACTTTTAATAATTATTTGGTAATAAAAAAATTAAAATAAATAAAAAAACATACATAGCCATGGAAGCAAAAGCTTGTGAATGGAAATGATGAAATAATGTTTGAAGTGATGAGCAGAGCACAAATATAAGATGAAATCAAACCTTGGAAACCAAAGTAAGTTGAATTGGTGTTAACAAGAATCTTCCCAAACCATGTCTTGTACAAGTGAGTCCCTGTCATTGCCCACATAATGAGATATCCAACACAGACTGACATTATGAACATCATTTTAGCTTCCCTCATGATGATTTTTATTCTTCTTCCATGTTCAAGTGAAGGGGCTGATCTCTTCACCACTGCCATTATTAACAGAGATTGCCATTATTAACATCATTGTATATTCACTTTCTTTTTGAGGGGGTAAAGTAAGAGCCATATAATTTACCTTTCAATCTTACTACCTAAAACCATGTTTCAGCACTGTCACATAACTATGTTTTCTTTTATAAGAGTTTATTTTTTATACAAAGTAAGAGGTGTCTATGTTTGCTCTTTCAGTGACTTAGAGTATCATAGCTTAATTCATCATCTTACTTCCCATTGTTTCCTCATATTATATCTTATATTTGTAATTCTATTTGCTCTATTTTCAGTTAGATTATATGCCCTTTTATGTTTGTTGTAGAATCTTCAAATTGAATTTAAATTTCCGTTTGTTTGTTGATTTCTACTACGGTATGAACCTATTGATGGCAGTCAAAATGAAAGCTCATTCATCACCTATAGCTGGATTTCAATGTCGTGGGAAAATGCTTGCTGGTGATCATTGTTCATCCCAACTTTTTAGGATGTCGTCTATTCAACCTCAATATTGTGAGCCTACTCTATTTGAATCCTCTGTTACAAGTGAACCAGTGGGTGATTTCACTCAGCTTAAGGATGAAGTCTTTGTACTTCTTTGCCGACTTAACATGCATAAGTCCTCAAACAATTTGCTTCATGATATTCTTTCTCAATCTCCACCTTTGAAATTGCTTATTCATTTTGACAACATTGTCGAAGAAGAGTTAGAGATGGAATATCAACGTCTTTTGGATAAATATCACGATCAAGTTGCTTTTAATGCAAATCAGAGTAGTGCATCGTCCTAACTTTGTAACATTGTTAATACTATTTATATATAGATGTTTTGTTCTTCTTCCCTATGTGTATAGTGATGTTTTTATGTTATTTGGTGTTATCAACTCTTCTTTTTATTATTTTTTCCTTTTAATTTTTGTTAATGCGATTAGAATGAGTTTCCTATGCTTTACTAGCTGATTTTGTGCACAATAATTATCATGTGTAGGTCCAATCCTATACATATAGATACTTGATTTTGTGATGTTTCTATGTGTCAAGTTCATAATTTTCTGCAAAAAACATGTTGACTTTTAAGCTATTTCAGGCTATCTTACACTATTTGTTGCTAACAAGATGATTACCATCACTACTAGAAAAATAACTTTTTGTGTTTATCTTTTTGCGATTGATTATTTAACTGTCGCAAAAAATATTATTTGCAACAACAAACTAGCCGAAACAACTATTGGGACTTATATTTTCAAACAAAAACTTGCGACTGATGAATTAAAATATTTTTTTGGTTTATCTGAGCAGAGTGGGATAGAACATCACTTGGAAAGTCAATTACATATTTCAGATCATATTTCTTGCAGCCTCTACTCAGGTCATGCAAGGTATGTCTCATTTTTATTTGCCTTGTTTATTTGTTTTCATTTTTATGCAACTTAAATTTATCCATGCCAACAATATTCTTTAATTAGTGTTTTCCTTGCAAATACATGCCATTTCAACTCAATTGGCTTTAATGTCAACTCCTTGAAATTAGATATGTGGATCCATCTTCATAGTTGGTGATCTTTTAAAGCCATATTTCAATCAAATCCAAGGCAATCACATCCTTCCTGACAGTGTTCATTCCTGCCTCTTATCCTCTTTTACCTTCAACTTGGACCAAAATCACTCCTCTGCACTGGTTTAGTAATCGGTCTAAGTGTAATCAAACCATCTCAAACAATTCCTTATTCTCCAATCCATGCCACTTTGAGCTTTCCACCAAATACATTCTTTTCTTATTCTATAGAGAAAGAAGTTTCATTTATTTTTCTAACGAGAATTTTAGAGATGGATTTAGATTAGTTATACACCCTGCTTTCAATTTCTCCCATACATTGCATGTTAATAAGATTTTTCCTCTATATTTTTTTGTTAACTTTAGACATGGTGTTTCAAAGGAGAAAGCAACAACATTGAACTAACTTACTAAATGTTGCCAGAGGAGATAGAAAGTTCTCACAGTGCAAAACTTGAAGAGTCAAAAAATTCACTGAATTGGTAAGCTTTATTTCGTCATCATTGATCTGGTTTCTGAGGTCTTCATCAAATCTCAAAGAATCAAGTAGAATCTAAAAAGAAACCTAAGAATTGCAATTCTAGTCTCCTGATAAGGGAGCTTATGGGCCTCACCATTCTGCAGCAAGGATTTATTATTGTCAATATCTTTGGCAATGTTATATTACTAGTATTACTTGAATCGGAGAAAAAAACCCTTCTTTTATTTTGAGATAGCTTTGTTGAGTATGAAATGTGTGCTATAGATTGTTAGAGACTTTCCCTTCTTGCACTCCTATATGACACGCTTGCGCATAATTGGATCTAAACTGTATGCAAGTGATAATAGGATTGAATATTGCTTAACTTGGAGTCGAGTTTGATCTTGCCTTATCCAAGTTCTTGATTAATGGAAGTGTTCATTTACCAAGATTATCCAGCTTTTATTAGCTCATGAATGCCATTTTTAAATCAATCAATTAGAAAGAAAAGCATTTTTGTCCTTTATGTTGTTTGTCCTGTTGTGCAACTGTCACATATGAATATCTCTTTGGAATACTTCTCTTTTCCCTTATATTTCTGCATGTATTTATGATATTTGTTATATATGAAGTTCTTGACGGATATCACTATCCAAAACATCAATATCAAAATGTTCTTAGGAAACTGCTATCCAATTCATCTATTTTAGTTCACATACAAAGCAGATAGTCAATGAAAGCATTAAGAATCCTTTTTTGCATTATCAACATAGGAATCCATGATTTGGTTGATGCGTTGCTGATGTGAGCGTATGATTGTTTCTTTTGGTATTAGACATAAGCACCTGACTTCCTTGTCCACGGTGATTTCACCCCATATATCTGATCAAAGATGTCTTACTAGTGAAATTGTAAAAAAAACTAAAATCAAAATATGCACCAGTTAATTTTTTTGCTGTGCTTGTGGTTGAACTAATTTGGGTAGGACGCTGGAGATAAAAACTTAAGTAGGTTTAATTGGAGACACATATGTTAATTAAACAAAGTGTGCTTATTTATGCGTGTATGTTGGGCAGATATCTCCAATTCAGAGTCTCATTGAGCTAACAGGGAGAAGATGGGTCATGGACGTTATATCTCAGGAGGATGGCCATTTCTATGTGGAAGACCTCACTGGAGTAGTTGAAATCAATTTATCTAATGCAATATCCTCTACATGTTTATATTTTTCCCTTTCGAGAGACTTATTGTCAGTTTTGAATGCTTGGATTTGGGCTGCCCTATAATTTCCAAAAGCGAAAGTTCACATTGTAGGCCTTTTTAAATAATGGAAAATAATGCATGAATGTTGAGATTTTTTCAAATATGTCTTTACGTTTATTGTATATAATATTTGGATATATATATGATTGTGGGTTTTTTTTTTTTTTTTTTTTTTTTGCGACGCTAAGAAGATGGTCGCTAATATATTGTAGGCCTTTTTTAAACTCTTTTGCGATGGCAAAACATCAGTCGCTATAAGTAGGTTAGGCGGTCGCAAATAGTTTGTGACTATTATTTTGCAGTCGCAAAAAATATTTGCCACTCCCACATTCATGATCCTCATTTGCCGTCGCATGGGCCGTCGCAAAAAGTCTTTTGCTACTATTTTTTTTATTATTTGCAACGGCTTGTAGCGGTCGTAAAAAGTACTTTTTTTTAGTAGTTTGGATGAATTTGTCAATCAATACACAAAATGGCTGGACGACGCAAAGCGTTCAATGGATAAAGAATACCACTCGGTAAAATCATTGAAAGATTTATATCAGGTAATTTGATCTATATGAATTCTACACATGGATTCGTTCTTATTTATTTATGATTCATTAGCAGCTTTCAAATCTCATCTTGTTACAATTGTCACAGATTTTGCAACCTTGGATTCAAAAGAAAATAGAGGAACATGAATGTAGAACCAACTAATATCGCAAATTTTAGTACACATTCAAAGCTTGGAACACCAGATACACAAACCATCAAAAGGTTAGTGCTTTTATTTTTCATTTTCTTCATTTTTTTTGAAAAACAAAACAAGGAAAGTTCAAACCAAGTTAGTATCGTTCTCTGTTTTCTGTTTTCTGTTTTCATTTTCCGAAAAACACTTCCTCATCTTCACTATTCTCTCTTTTCATTTGCTATAAAACACTTTCTAATCTTTATTATTCCTGATCAATGCTATAGGGAAGCATATGGAATGAACAAAAAACACACAAAAAATCAGAATATTATACAAAAAAAATTATCTGAGTTTTATCACTCAATCAATAATTGATTTCCCTCAAAGGCTTACAACTAGTAAACATTAAAAGGTCACCAGATCACAATACACATCCCAAACAACCCAAAATTACCCAAATTCACTTCCCACAAAAATCACAATTCAAAATGGATTATCTACACCTCAAAATATTTTATTGTTTATTTACTTTGTTTATCTTAAAGCTTTTCAGCTTGGTTTATCCTTGTATGTAACTTGTGCCTATATAAATTTCATTAGTAAAATTTTGCATTAAAGAGACAAACTGACTTTGTAGATATTTTACAGCTAGAAATGTTGTTTTGTCTTGGGGGCAGCAAGAGGAAGATCAGCTACGTCATGGTGATGCTGAAGATCAACTTTTTCCGACTCAACTAAGTGCATGACATGGTCATGAAATAGTATCCGTTACTTGTGGAGCTGATCATACAATTGCATTTTCTGAATCAAGTATACAAGTGTACAGTTGGGGATGGTAGGGTTTTTTTTATTTGTCTATCAGAATACAGAAAAACCTACTTTGCCTCTGTAATGCTTAGGTAAAATTTGAGAACTTTGCTTTTTTGGGAACAACTTTGAACTATAAAAGCTTACTTTCCACCGTTTGGCTTGTCCGCACTTGATCTCAACTTAAGTCCATTTGGGAAGGATTCAAGTGGGTTGAACCATGGGCATAGGCTATTGTGCGAAGCACGATGCCTCGCAATATTAATAGGGACTCACCTTGTTACACATTTATCTTGTACACGTTATGTATTTTTTAACAAATGTCATGTAAGGTTGGTCCTCACTTTATGGGGGCCAAGGCAAAGTTTAAAAATGGGGCTTTTATCCATAATTAAAAAAATATATATTTAGTTAGTTTTTTTGGCTTATACCAATACAAAATTTGCTCGTATATATAAATATTAAAATTATTAATTTTTTACCTATACTATGCACAAAAATTATTTAAAATATTAGGTGATAAATTTAATTTGAAAATATTATATTAGTGAATAATTCAATTGTAACTTGTTTTTTACAATAATTATAATTTGAAATAGATTTTGGACATTTTCGATGAGTAATGTTATTAATTTATCCAAAAAAAATTTATGAAGAAACTGATTGAATGTAAAATTTGATCAATTTTAGCGTAAAAAGTTATTTCTCAATCCAAATATATCTGGTATAGTCGACAATATTTTATAAATAATCTATACATCTAGCAAATAATCATTTATTATTATTAAATAATTCACCACTTTAATTATTTTATAATAAAAAATCAGTGAAATTTTATTTTTACACTACTAATATAATAATGTAATGTTTGGTTCACTAAAATGAGATTGAATAGAATGAAGTGGTCATTTTTTCATCCTCTCTATAGAATGACTATATCACAATGATGACTTGTATTTGTAATATTTTTTTCATCATTTTTTCAGTGAATCAAACTTGAAAATAAACATTAAGATAGAATAATTATTTCATTTTAATGAATCAAACCTAACATATGAACTAAATCATTTGGGGCCCTACTTTTTACACAAAATTCAGGGGCCCGAAGTGGTCGCCTTGGTGGCCTGGCCTCAAGGCAGGCCCTGATGTTATGTAATTTTTTAGTAGAGTTATAACAATTTTTGGATTAGAAAATGTTGCACAATTTGTCGTTAAAAAATGTCTTGATAAAAAAATGTGTAACGTTACTACAAAAATGGTTAACATTACTTTAAATACGTAATTTCATTTTTAAACTATACATTGTCATAATTTTATAAAAAAAAAATTATGTAATATTTATCAAAAACATACATAACATGTACAAGAAATAATATGAGTACATATACTCAACGGTTTCCCTAATAAATATATCAACAATATATTTGTTAGGAAACAACTAAAGAAGTCATATATAAATATTTTTTATTTTTTGGACCATGTTGTTTGGGTCCAGGTGTCCCATTTTAATGCTGAGGTTCAGACTCTCTAGAGTCCTTTTATATCATTCTACAATGTTGGGAAAATTTAGAAGACTCTAAAAGGTTATGGAGAAATTTGGAAGACTTTAGAACTTCCTAGAACTATTTGAAACTTGGTAAAACTCTAGAGAAATCTAGAACGTATATGTAGTAGAATAATTTAGAAAATTCTATAATATAGTGAAATAACGAAAAGTGTATTTTAGAATACTAATGATAATCGTTGAATCAAGTTAATACTAGCCATTCATTAAAGAGATGAAAAACTATATAAAACGAAGAAAGCTCATTTGAACCCAAACCTTTATGAATTAGTTACCTATGTATTCTCGCTCTCGTACACTTTGTACAATGGACTATGCTTTTGAATCTTATCGATTGCTTTCCAACCATCTAGTTCTTGAAGACGGTTGATTTTTATCTCTGAAGAACTTTTCTAGTGGCGGGGCAAATATAATGATTAATATTTCGTATAACTTTTGTTTTGAGTGTCCACAATGCACCATGATACGTGATCAATAGAGAACAACATTAAGTAAGTGCAAATGCAAAATAATTGAACTCAAACTCAACTCAAACAATAATATATAGTGTACAAACAGGGGATTGGTGGTGTGGGAAGACTATCCATATTAGGTGGAGATTTATATCCTTATCACTTTTTTTTTTTTTTTTGATCGGCAAAAGAAAGCTTTATTGATGGAAAAGCAAAATACAAGCAAAAATACATCAACAAAGCAGGGAAGTGCACTGAGCATCATAGCTACCGTCTACAATCCCAACTAGGTTGGCACCGCAAAGGAAGCAAAATCATTTGCTAGCACTTGACCCAAGATTGGTGAGAAACCAATCAAGCAAGTATTGATTTTGCAACAGTTTATCATTGATTTTATCATTGATTTTGATTCCTTATCACTTTACAATAGTTTATCATTGATTTTGCAACACGAAAAGAAAGTATTTCATGTCATCGGACATCTAGGATCATCTCCTTGAGCATTTCATGCTTGACATTACAAAAATTACTTTTTATAGCGTCGTCTCAGTTGTGTGTCATTTTACGTATTTGCACCCCTATAAACTTTGGTATACCCTAGCAAATGACAATATTTTTCATAGGTCAATGCAACACTTCCTGTCATGCAAATGACAAAAGTATACAACATATACCTGAAAAATTAAAAAATATATGTATAAAATAACTTTTAAAAAATAAATTTTACTTACGTAAACAAGTGAATAAATTTAAAAACAAAATAACTTAAGATTTTATATCTCACATTTTGAAATCCTTTCTGCATATAGAATTTATAAACGCCAATTTTCTTAATTATAAATGAAGATTACTCTCTCAGGCTTGTAAATAATTTTACTTGGACCATTTCATTTAAATTGGAGATTAAAATAAATAATTTTGAGATATCTATCAATTTTTTAAGGTTTTAATTTGGCCTTTCTGCCTAAATTAGAAGTTAAAATTAATAATTTTGGGACTCTTGTTAATTTTTCAAGGTATACACGTAGATAAAATTATCAAAAATTCAAATGGAAATAACAAACTGAAACTAAACTTAAACTGTGGAGATCAAACAGTTTAGATTGAAGTCAGTGATGCCCTCAATTATTGGTGAAACTCAGACAGCATTCATAGGAGAAAGGAATATCCTAGATGGGGTGTTTATTGCTAATGAAGTAGTTGATGGATGGAAGAAGGCCAAGCTGCAAGGGTTGATTATCAAGTTGGACTTTGAGAAAACCTTTGATTCAGTAAACTGGGAATTTTTGTTCTCTATGATGTCTAACTTTGGTTTTGGGTCTAAATGGGTCTCTTGGATGAAAGTTTGTGTGTCTTCAGCTTGAATCTCCATCCTCATGAATGGATCACCTGCTAATAAGTTCTCTCTGAAAAGAGGCCTTAGGCAAGGTGACCCATTATCACCATTCCTATTCAATATAGTGGCTAAAGGGCTCAATATTCTCCTTACCAGAGCACTAATCTTGGCATTCTCAAAGGAGTTTTGGTTGGGGCTAATGAGGTACTTATATCCTATCTTCAATTTGTTGATGACTCTGTCCTCTTCTGTGAATCAGATATGGATCAGGTGGTAATTATCAAAAGAATTCTTAGATGCTTTGAAGTTCTATTTGGGCTCAAAACCAATTATCACAAAAGTGTTGTATGAGGCGTTGGTGTGGATGATAAGGCACTACATACTTTTGCAAACCTCTTGAATTGCAAGGTGCTTAGGTTCCATTAAAATTTTTGGAGCTGCCTTTAGGTACCAACCCAGTTAAAAAATCAACTTGGAAACTTGTGCTTGACAACATTAGATCAAGATTATCAGGTTGGACGAGGAAAATGCTGTCCTTAGTAAGAAGATTAACTTTGATCAAGTCTGTCCTATCAAGTCTACCCATGTACTATCTTTCTCTCTTTAAGATGCCTGAAGGTGTGGCTCGTGAATTTGAGAAAATTGAGGCTGCTTTCATGTGGGGTGGTAATGACCTAAAAAGAAAAGTTCATTTGGTGAAATGGTTAGAGGTAACAAAGAGTGTTACCCAAGGGCGTCTGGGCATTAGAAGGATTAGGGATGTTAATGCATGTTTGCTTCTCAAATGGTGGTGGAAATTTGGAATCAAATTAATGCACTATGAAGGAGAGTTATCTGCAGTAAATACAAGATTGAGGTAAAATGTTGGCATCCTCCAGTGAAATCTTCTTACAAACATTCTAGGATGTGGAAGGACATTATCTTCATTACGGTGTAGAGTAGGAACATCTTCAACTTCTTCTTGGATAACTGCCAAATCAATGTGGGGGGATGGTAGTAGAATCAGGTTTTGGCATGATAAGTGGTGTGGAGTCACTTGCCTCAAGGATGAGCTCCCTTCTCTATTCAACCTCTCTACTGATAAGAATGGCTTTCTTCACCACTTATATGCTAGGAAAACCAACTCTAGTGATTGGAACTTCCTTTATAGAAGAGTTTTGTATTCTTGGGAATTGGCTGATGAAGTTAGATTGATTGCTTTGTTATCCTCTGCTCCTCCATTGAGCCAAGTGAGTGATGACAGTTTGGCTTGGGCATCTGTAACTACTGGTTCTTGTACTTTCTCTATGTCTTCTTTATATTCTTTTAGCACTTTTCTTCTTGGGCCTAATCTCAATATTGGCAAGTTTATTTGGAGCAACACCTTACCCCCCAAAGTCCATTTCTTTAGATGCTTGGCTTGGAAAAATAGTATTAAAATAGCTGAATTCTTGCACAATCTTGGCATTGTTGGTAACAATGTTTCCACCTCCTGTACCTTCTGCAAATCTGTTCCTGAATCTGGTCATCATGTTTTGCTTCATAGCCCATTCTCTTGGGCCATTTGGTCATCTGTGCTACATGAATGGGGGCTTCAATGGTGTATCCCAGAATCTATGGTAGGTTTACTTAATTGGTGGATGGGTGGGCAATTCAAGTGTCTACTCAAGAAATTTTGGAGAGCTATCCCCCCAGTAGTTATCTAGTCACTTTGGAAGCATAGGAACGAGTGTGTTTTCACTGATGCCCATCCTAATTTGATTGACCTATGGGAACTCATTAAGATCAGACTAGCTTTTTGGCTCAAAGCCTCTCTCAAGGACTTCCCCTTCTCAGTTAATGCTGTTGTTCTCTATTGGAGGCAAATCAGGGGCTGCTATTGAGTTCGTATTGATAATAAAGAGTGGTCACTGAACTGTTATGTTCTCTATAGGTGGATGATCTATTTTGTTGGTCTGCTATGCCCAACCGTGGGCTACTGTCTGCAATGCTGGAGGTGTTAATGTTGATCAGTTGTGTTAATGATAGAATGGACTATAGGTGGATGATCTGTTTTGTTGGCATGCTATGCTCAGCTGTGGGCTGCTATGTTATTGTTGGTCCTCTATTCTTTGGTTGGTTGCTCACCAACTTTGGGTGTGCTAGCAAATGATAGGATGGGCTTTGTGGTGCCAACTTAGTTGGGATGATTTAGCTTATTGTGATGCTTATGCACTTGCCTCGCTTTATTGATGTTGTTGTTTTGTACCTTGTACTTTGCTAATTCATTAATAAAGTTTTTTCTTCGCCAATCAAAAAAAAAAAAGTTCAGATTGAAACTATAGGGATTAATGTGAAATTTGAGTTAATTACAAAAGTGAAAAGTGTAATTAATCCTAATTTATTTTTTATTTTGAGAAATTTAGTTAAAACTTCTCCATGGGCCCTTGTTTGGCGAAAAGGACAACCTAATTTATTTTGTTTCATAAATCCCCTAAGAAGGAGGCACATAATTAAACAAGGACAAAGTAAAATATCCTCTTTTTTTTTTTTCTTTTTTCTTGGACAATATTGCCAGAGTAACATGTTATTGTGAAATAGAGTAACATATTACTATTTATATCAATTTCGACGGTAATATTCTTTTTTTTATTTAAGAATTTCATAGTTAACATAGATCTTGATGAAAGGATTTTTAAAATATTAATTTTATTAAAAACCAACATCTAGATCAAAAGTTATATTATTTTAAAATTTAATATTTTAGTAATAGCGGTATGTTGGACTTTTTAAGAAAAACCTTTTGTACATATCCTTAATGCATTAAAATTTTATTATGAGGGGGTTTTGACCAAATCCCCTTTTTATTTTTTTTATTTTAATCTACACTAAACCGGCTTAAAAAATAAAAATGTTCAACATAATTTAAAAAAAAAAAGAGTTTGGCTCCTCTCAAATTTTGTAATTGGATTAAAGGGTGTTGTTAGCTCATATTAGATGCTTATCTCAATTATCCAAATCGTTCAATGTATAGAGTCTGTCAAATACATCATTTTTACAAAAAAAAATTAAAAAAAAAACGCGTTGATTGAATTTCGATAGTTTATTGATTAGATCACATTTGTGTCAACAAGCAGCATGATTTTATAAATAAAACTGTTGACACAAATGCAATATGATCAAGTGGCTATTAATGTTCGATCAATGTAATTTTTTCAAGAATGATGTACTTGACATGCTTTACCCATTAAATAATTTGAATTATCGAAATGAGCTCCAATATGAGCCCACCATGGGCCAACAGAGAAGCCATTGTTTTTTGTTTTTTATTTATTTTTTTAAAGAAGAGTAATTACAAAAAAATCCCCATAGTTTAACCCTTGTAATAAAATAAATCTTAAATTTTTAATTTTGTCAATTTAAATTTTAATATTTTTATTTATTTTCAATTTAAACTATCTACATATTTTTGCTAAATAAAACCAATGAAGAAAATAGTATTTTAATGATTAAACTCAATAAAAAAATAATATTTTAAACATTTTATGTACACTAATATTAAGTTTAATGGCTAAAATATTATTTTTATATTTTTTTATTTAATAAAAATAAACAAGTGAAAATAAATAAAAAATTAGTATTTAAATTGACAAAATTTAAAACTCATAATTTATTTTATTACAATGGTCAAATTCTGAATTTTTTCTTTAGTAATTACTTCAAAAAAAAATCACTAAATGTTTTTTTTTTTTATAATAGGAGAAATTTTTTAAAGGAGGACGAAAGTGGGTATTTGAATTTTGCTTATTCGATGATTTCTTAAAGTTTATTTTAGTTTTTAGTAAATTTTTAAATGATTAAATATTTTAAATTCCTAAAAAAAAAGTGTAAAAAAGTAAAGAGAATAATTTTAATAATTTGTAATTACTTTTTGACTAAATATTTTGGTTCCCAAATGAGGCTCTAGTAGGTGCTTGGGATTGACTTTTTTTCATAATTTTTTTTGTTGGTTTTTTTTATATAATTTTTTTTTTTAAAAATTAAAAATTAATTTTGAAAAAAAAGGTAATAGTTTTTTTTTATATTTTATCTTTGGTATATTTTTAATTTTTTGTAACATTTGCACAAAACGAATCTAAAAAATAAAGATTGTGTTTGGCATGATTTTCAAATCAAGTTTCCATTTCCACCCTTATATTTGAATGTTATGTTTGTTTGAGTTTTGAAATTATGATTCCAAATCAATTTCAAAACACATTTTGAAAATTTGTTTGGTAAATCAGACACTTTTTGAATTTTTGGTCTATCTAGTCATCCTCTGGATGTCTGGCCGGTTGTCTTGAACATTACATTTTTTTATCTTTTTGCAATTGCCAATCTCCACCTATTATTTGGGGGAAAAAAAATTATATTTGTTTTTTATATTTTTTAAATATACAAATTATTTTTTTAGATCAAAATAACAAATTATTTTTTTGAATTGAATTTTTAAAAGAGTTTGGTTATAAGTTTTGAATAGAATTTTTAATAGAATTTTGAGTTTTGGGTTTGGTTATGAGTTATAAGTTTTTGAATTAAGTTTTGAAAACTCTTTTTAAAACTCATAACTAGGGCTGAGTAAGGAATCCATAAAATCCGTAATTCGATCTGGTCCAGTCCAATCCGATAGGTTTGGATTGATTTTTTTGAATCTATGGTTTGGTTCTGGATTGAAAACTTAAAAATCTGTAGTCCAGGATTGGTTCCGAATTGAACACCACGATTCCGGATTGGAACCGATTCGAATCGTATATAAATAGCTTATATTTATATTATAAACCCTCCCACATAATATCTTATCTTATTCCATATAAAATCTAAACCCGTATAGTATCTTCTTTTATTACTTTTATTTGTTAGTTTTTAGTTTTAATTTGTAATGGTCTAAATACTTATGGTGGAACTAGTTTTCTTATAGTTATTTAAATTCTAGAACAGTATGTCATTATTATGGAAAGACATGTTGCTATTGTGAAACTAATATGATACTATGTTTATGTTTTTATAAAATTAGAATGTTCTATTTTTTTATTTATTTAATTATGTGAATTCGTAGTTCTAAACCGATCCAATCCGTGTTTAAATGGATTGGTTCGGATTGGTTCTACTATTTAAACAGATTGGATTGGTTTCAATTTTTCAAGAACTATAGATAACATATTGGTTTTGGTTTTACCTCAATCCGAACCAATTCGGACTATGCTCACCCCTACTCATAACCAAACAAATTTTTTCTTTTCAAATCGTAATTTCAAAATTCACAAATTTAAAATACCACTCTATTCTCAAATTATAAATCTAAAATTCTAGCAAACGTAACCAAAAATATTTGATAAATTTTTTTAAAAAGTTATTAAAAACCAAAATTATGCATAATAATTTTTTTTTTTAACAAATGACCATCACTTTTTTATTTTTTATTTTTTATTTTAAATCACCATCATCATACTCCAATTACATCCAATCTCAACAAACACCGCCTTAGTTTTTTTTTTTTTTTTTTTTGTGGACGGAACCGCCTTTTCTTTCTCGCTACATCGGAAAGAAAATGGAACCGCCTTTTCATAAACACTTTCTTTCCCTACTTATACATTAACATTGTTCTTGCAATGGGAGTCCCTCTTCCTTTGGAACCCTAGGTTCTATTGAAGAAGAAGAAGATGATGATGCATCGTAGCAACCCCAATCCTTTCTCCTCCTTCGATGACCACAACGAGGATTAGCGAGTCGGTCTGCAACGGCTCTCATCATTACCACCTTTTTCTCCATCTTCAAAACTCGTCTATTTTTGTCTAGCTGACTGTAACGGCTTTCATTGGTATCCTCTTCGCGTCTCCTCCGACGTAGAGGTAAAGCGAGTCAGTCTCCAACTTGTTATGGAAATTGCTCATCCTGTTCCTGATCCATTTATATATTCTGAATCACCACCACCCTCAATCTCATCACTCTCACCATTACCACTACCACCTTCTTCATCCTCTTCTTCAAAAATTGCCTATATTTGTCTAACTGATATTGATGAGTCTTATTGGTGCGCTTTTCAAGTCTTCAAGGACGTCGACCATGACAATCAGCAATTTTCCCACAACAACCCTCGTCTTCCTTTCCACCAAGACGACTATGAAAGGTATGATTTTGGTTCTGATCAATTTCTCAAACCCATTTTGACTGCAAAATTGCATACTTTAAGTGGTGCTAGCTGGGTGATTCACAACTCTTCATTATACCAGTTCGTTCGTCAATGGAGGAATGACAAAAAGGGAAATCAATTGGTTCGAATTGACCTTGGTAATAATCCTATTGCCAAGAAATTAGACATCTTTCCTCAATTGCCTCACGCCCTAGGGGCACATATACACACTTTGGTTCTGGATGACAAGTTTTATTGCCTGGGTGGTTTAGAACCACCACCATCACCATGGGCCATAGCTTTTGACCCGAGCCTAAATCAATGGGAGTCTCTACCTAACCCTACTCCTGTTCCACCTTTTCCAATTATGATTAAACGTATATTCTCTGCAGCTATACATGTTCCCAGGCCATGTATTGTGGTGGGTTGGCCTGAAGATCATGTCCTCCGAAGATACGATGTTAATACCAAAAATTGGGTAAGTGAAGAGTTTGAAATACCCAAGACCCTGCATTGGCTGTTGACAGCATGTTGTATTGGTATTCAGCTCGACACACCACTGCATGTCTAATTGGGTATGATTTAATGAGACAGACATGGTTCATGGGCAAGTTCAATGTTCATGACTATGCACGGTCTCACATACCTGAGGGTACGGGTCCTCCTCCTCCTTCAAGCTTGGCCCATCTAGGCAGTGATAAGTTCTGCTTATTTTGGTTTTCTGTGGTGAAGTGTCATCCCAATCCAACATCCATAACAGAGGAGGATTCCTTGACCGAGGACGAGGACGAGGACGAGGAGCACGTGGAGGAAGTGGAGGAGGAATCTCTTCGCATTCACTGTATGAAGCTCCGAGTTACCAATGGTAGCCGTCGCTCAAGAAGTGGAATATTCCCCCTGGAAATCTGTTCCATCTTATGCCAGTCTTACTTGGTTGCTGAGAATGCAACTTATTTCTGTGATGGCTTGGTGGTTTAATGTAAGCCAACATCTTCTTCTTGTTAATTTTACCTACTTGTTCATTTGTATTCTTCTTCTTATACTGTTCTTTTTATTGCTTTAATTATAATTATTATTATATTTATACATCACTGCCATTCTTTTTTTTGAGCTGAAACAACAAAGTATGTATTACTTGGGTTTGTTTGCAAGCCCCTATTTTAGAGGATATATATACAATCTTGGAATTTTAAGCTTGAATCCAAGTCAAACCTCAGGGACTAAGAGGCTAAATTATGTTAATTCAAAAGTCAGTGTTCTCAAATTAATTCAATGAGTTTGAGTTGTGATTGATTAAACTAAAAATAAGAATTAAGATTCAACTAAATTAATGGGAGTCTCTACCTAACCCTGCTCCTATTCCACCTTTTCCAATTATCATTAAATGTATATTCTCTGTAGCTATACATGTTCCCAAGCCATGTATTGTGGTGGGTTGGCCTGAGGATCATGTCCTCCGAAGATACAATGTTAATACCAAAAATTGGGTGAGTGAAGAGTTTGAAATACCCAAGACCCGGTTCTTTGGTCCAGATGACTTAATGGGACCTGCATTGGCTATTGACAGCATGTTGTATTGGTATTCAGCTCAACACACCACTGCATGTCTAATTGGGTATGATTTAATGATAAAGACATGGTTCATGGGCAAGTTCAATGTCCATGACTATGGACGATCTTACATACCTGAGGGTACGGGTCTTCCTTCTCCTCCTAGCTTGGCCCATCTAGGTGGTGATAAGTTCTGCTTGTTTTGGTTTTTAGTGGTGACACTCAATCCAACATTTATAACTGAAGGGGAGCCAGAGTCCTTGTCCGAAGCGGAGGAGGAGGTGGTCCCCATACCACTTAATTTGGAATCTCTTAATTATGAATCTCTTCGCATTCACTGCATGAAGCTCCAAGTTACCAATGGCAGCTCTCCCCTAAAGAGTGGAATATTTCCTTTGAAAGTTTCTGCTATTTCGTGCCAATCTTACTTAGTTAATGAGTATGCTAGGTGTTTTTGTGGTGGCTTAGTGGTGTAAGTAAGCAAGCCTCTTGTCCTCCTTAATTTTGCCTATTTGTATCAAATTTAATTATTATTTATATTTATACACCACAACCATTTTATTTTATAGGTCTCTTGGTTGGATTTTTTTTGTGTTGCAAGCCCTTATTTTAAAGGATGTATATAATACAATCTTGGAATTTTGACAAAACACATACTTGTGAGAAAACTTCTTTTGTTATGTTGGTTTGGTTATATGTAATAATTCTTTTGTTACTTTTCCACAACGAATAATCAAATAGGCTTAAACTTGCTTTTTTGGAATGATGTTAAAAACTAATTGCAATGCTTGCTTCTCATACTGAATATAATGCCTAAATAACAAAAATAAACAATTCTCAACACAATTTGATCCCAATCAAAACCAACCATCCTATAACCCAATGTTATTGGTTATTAGGCAAAATATATTAAACATCTTTTGAGAGTAACAATCCATGAGATTAGTGTAAGATTGGTTATCCAGTGATTGTGCGGGGATTAACAATCCATGAGATTAGTATAAGTTTGATTATCCATGATTGTGAATAATGGATTATCCATGACTATCCATGCTGGAGATTCTTCTTGCCTGTGAAAGTAGGAGTTTTGGGTGCTTGTTTTCTTGTTAATAGTGAGATTGGTAGCATGATTGGTGCTTGTTTTCTCACAACCTTTTTCTTAACTCATCTTTGCTGAACAAGTGCACCTTGGGAGGCTATGGAAGCTCTAGAAATGGGTTATGGCCGATGAGGATTGGTGTTTGAATTTTGATCATTGTGGAGAAGTGGTTTGGAAATGCTCTTCTGATCCTGGGGGACCTTAATGATCCTCAGCTAGTCACCTGAAAAAGAATTAACACTCCGGTCGAGGGTGCCGAAATTAGCACTCCGACGGGCAAGTCAGTCTCTACACTCTGAATTACTTGTATTTTAAGTTAAGTGTAATAGTTCTCACATACCTTTCTTAGACTGTTGTTCCTTTATTTATACTCATTTCTAGGGCCTCAGGGCCTGGTCCACTTTTCGCTCACTATCCGCTTATTTATTCAGCCCCATAGTTCAATAGTTACTCGGCCTATTTATTGTATTCGGCCTCCTGATCGTGTAGGTTAGAGCCAAGTAATGTCTATCTTCTAGAGCGTACGCTTCTGATTCTGCTATTTATTCGTCTCCCACAATTGCCCCCCAAACTCCCCATTGACGACAGTTAATTGGTGTGTTTGGTTTCGAATTTGAAAAGTCAAGAGAAACATAAATTAGGCGGCTTCACCTATCCCAATGTGAATGTCAGAACACACACGCCTTTCGGTCATCATTATACGTTCCCGCCTCATTCGTGCATCTTTTGCATTTATTATGATTTGAAACTCCAGTCTCTTTGAATGCATACTTTTTGAATATTTGAGCCTCCTAGATTGCCAGCCGGAATCCCTCCTCTGTCTCGCGTCTTCTGCAACTTCTTCCCGTCTCTCATTGTCTCCTTTGCCTCTCGTAAGTTTTCTTCTCTTCTCTTTGTAACCCTATTTTCCGTGTTCATTTTTTATTTAGAATACCCTTGAGTCCTTACTAGAATGGCTAAGCATTTGAAAGACCTCCTTTCCGAGGGTCGTATTTCTGGGTTCCGGTGACATTTTTCTATCACTGATGATGTCCATATATCTCTAGTGATGGACAATACTCTTGATATAGAGAGGGATGACTAAAATACCATCGTCTTTCCTCTCCTATCCATTGCGGAGGGCGGGGTTCGCTTTCCCCTACACTCATTTCTTAGGGCTATCCTTTGCCATTGGGGTCTGATTCCTTCCCAACCCAATGTGAATTTCTTTCGAATCATAATGGGAATCGTAGAATTGAACCGGCGCCTTAGGATCAACCTTGGCATTCCGGCAATGCGGCACTGCTACGCTTGAGCCATCCTCCGGTCAACTCGAGCGCTACTTTCTCAAGGCCAAGGACACCGACCATCACTTGGTAACCATGCTTGCCAGTTCTGGCAAACGAGTTGACGATGTAATGGTCAATGTCCGAGGCAACTGAGAATTCGGCGAGGGTGAAGATTGCCTAGACCCTATTCCCAGAAAGAGGGGTGAACCAGGTTGTCGTGTAACTGCTTGTGTTTATTGATCTTTCTTTTATTCGGCTTTTTCTTCAAGTCTAATCCTTTGTTTTTGCAGGCAATAAGTTGAAGAAGATTCTGACCTCGGTTGACGACGCAGTCCTTATGGAAATTAAGACCGCACTCAAGTATTTTGGCCATCCAAACGTACAGAAGCAAGGGAGAGCCACCCATATACTCTTGCAGTACGAGCCTACTTATATTACGTTCTCAACCGCGGACGACATTTCGATCCCATCCGGCGAACAACACCTTACGGCCCTTATCTTTCCCAGCTTTAAGACCCTTAGGCAAATTGGTTTCGAAGCTTTTGATTCGAAACAAGATGTAGAGCCGGTGGTCGAGGTAATCGCCGAACCAACGAAAGAGTTTGTCGCGGAGGTCGAAGAGGTCGACGAGGCTCTAAACTTAGCGTTTAAGGCAGCCGGCTTTAACCATCCTAACTCACCGTCCACTTTGGGTCGGGCAGAATTTTCCTTCGGAGAAATTTGGGAGACCTACCCGGCACTTATTCTGAGGGTATGGCTGGGGAAAATCTCACGCATATGGCGCGAAAGAGAAATGCCGAACGCATGGCCGCCCGATGGAAAGCCAAGGCCATCCGTTCTGGACCTGCCCCGACTAAATCTCCTGCACCCATTATTGTCGAGGAAACGGCTCAAGTTCATGAGGCCGAGGTGGAAAAGGTTGCCGAGTGGACGGTTACAGAGGAACAGCCAATTTTGGAAGATTGGGGAGAAAAGCGTACAGCCGAGAGTGAAGCCGTCTCCGAGGAGGGCCCCGCTGTAGACCCGCCCGCGAGGGGCCTCACGTGCCACAGTTCGGACTCGATTTGTCACAGTTCTTAATCTGAACCAAAGAGTCCAAATCTGGCAAATCATTTTGAAAAACAGATTTTATATAAAGAAGTGCCAAACATGGACTGCTTTGCCAGATACAGAGTCGCCATCTAAATATTTTTTATGGGGGAATTTAGGAAACCCTGACTCGTTTGCCTAAGGCCACGTGTCCGTCATCACCAAAGTTGCCTCGACTCGGGAACTTGGGTACAATTGGGGAAGGTCAGCTATGAGCACCCCCTCTCGCCCGATCCGAAGATCGGCCTCTACTAACCATGATATCTATTTTTGAAAACTTTATGTGCCCTTAAACCGGCTATTAGCCTAGAATTACTATGTGATGCGCACAGCAAAACAGGTATAGACTAAATTGCCTAAGTCGGAACAAAGCATTGCATTTCCGTTTGTTTGGAAAATGGTTTGAATTTTGCTACTCGCGAGTAGGCTAAAATACGGATTTCGATGAATTACCCCAATTCAAACAATCCAACCTTCACCCACAGGCATTCAGGCAGTAATATCACGTAAGCATATAGCCGCATAGTAAGCATGCTCTCATGTTAACATTCACACTCATGCGAGATGCTAAAGCATAAATACTTACATCATACTCCGTGCCAAAACAATGAACTAGTTAGTAATCATATGCATGATCCTAATTCATGTTAAAAATGGCTAATGCATCGCATACAAAATGCAACTATAATAGGCTCGGCTAATCCTAGTATGGCATGTGGAATGCAACAAATAACATGTATTCAAGTTTGATTTGAAATACTATGCAATTAGTATGATGCGCCGAGCTCGGTGCATGCAATACTAATGAATGATGCACGCATGCATAGCATAAGGATGCTAAATTAAACGTGCCCTAATACTAACCATCAAAGCAGGTAAGTAAAAAGGAGAAAGAAGTGGGGGTTGGAAGACATGCACACACGCACCCACACTTATTACAAATTCACCCTCGCTCGGTGGGACCAAAAGAATAATACAATTTAACTAACTTATCAAGCTAATTAAATATTACAGACAATTAACTAGTTAAGCAAATTAACTAAGCTAATTAAGCAGTAAAAATCAGCCTCGGGAAGAGGGTCCAATGCATGCATTCTCGGTTTCGCTCGGAAATCCGCCACCATGCACAAGTTGCCTCTGTTTTCCCTGCTCTGCTCCTCTGAAAATGGCACAATTCCCAAGGAACACTCTATGGACATTGTGGAACACCACCGGCCAAGGGGAATGGTCACCGGCCATGGCAGGGGGGTCATCGACCATCTATGGAGCTATCGGCCATCCATAAATGGTCGATCGGCACTTGGGGTAGTCGACCGGCCAAAGCTTCCTACAGAACCTGTTTTGACAGCAGCAGAGGGCAAAACAAGGCATGGCAATGCATTTCAAGCAATGTTTGCACCAACCACACTCCTTATCATATTCATGACTCAAAGGGGCATGGTACTCGATTCCTGGACCACCAATCGCGCATTTCAATGCGTGATGGCCCAAGGAACCAAGTTGTGCATTTTGATTTCAAATGAAATGCAATGCATAGAAACATACCAAGGGGCTTTCAACCTCTATTATGGCTTGATCAAGAGGTGAAAGATGCATGCAACGATGTGCAACCTAGACATGTGAGCTAAGTGTGCAATATGAGATGCAAACAAATAAGCATGTGATAGGCACACAACCTAAGCAAATAAGTATGCAAGACATGGAACAACTATGCAAGCTAATCAAGCATGCAATGTGCAACTTAACCATGCAAGCATGCAAGGTGCAACATGGACAACATGTTAGGCAACTTAGCCAAGAGAATGCGTGCCAAATGCAAAGTGATTGAAGCATGCAACACATGCAATAGGCTAAGTATATGACAACACACAAGGTGAGCATGTGACAACATGCAAACAATGGACTTATACCAATTTGGGCAGCCCTCAACTAGGCCCAAAACAGTGGCCAACATGCTAAGGAATGAGAGGCAAAACACACACAAACATGCATGTGCACGTGGTTCAACACTTAGGCATATAGAGACAACTTTTAAGCACACTTAAAAGAGGAACATCATGGGCATATGGCATGCATTATAAACTCTGAAATCATGTTATAACATGATGCCAAATCAATCTAAACAAGGCAATCAAAGCATGCAAGCAAAGTCCGAGGTCTAAGGCTCACCAAAGAGGTATTGAACTACCCTTAACAAAACCAAACATGGCATGAATCGAATGACCAAAATCAGAGTTTTAGCATGCTAAAACAAAGCTAGAAACAAAATGACATGGCATCCTAGAGGCCTACACATGATGGCATACGCAATGGCACATTCATGGAGCATTAAACATGAACTCTTTAAGGCTTTAAAGGAACACCAAATGCAAGCATACAAGCATGATAAATGGACTGATATGGCATGACAAGTGGTTCCAAACCACTGAAACAAAGCAAGGATGGCATGCTAGAGGGGTCAATGCTCAAGGCATACAAGGGGGGATTACATGGTAGCTATACAAAGCAAAGCATGGATGACCCAAATGACCAAAAATAGACCTTTAACATGCTAAAACAAGCATAAAGGCTTCACAAAGCTAGGCCAAAAACATGCTAGACACAAGGCACAAAGCACAAAGCATGTTAAGGCAATTCATGGCATTACAAGACAAGTATGCAAAGCAAGCATGGTGTGTCTTAAACCAAGAAAAATAGAGGTAAAACATGGCAAAATACTACCAAATACCTACTGAAACATGGCCAACATGGTCTCAAAAATGGTGCTCACATATGAGGCTTAAATGGCACATATTGAAGACAACAAGGAGAGGGGGCGGCCCTCTCCTTCTTGGGACCTTAAACCACCATCCTCACCACTGAAATCCCTCCAGATTTCAGTGGTGAGGAGGCCCAAACAAGGTGGTCCCGGAGCTCACCAAAGATGCACAAAATGGGGTCCAAACAAGGCCTAAGAGGGGTCAAACAACCCCAAACAACAAAACACCCTTAAACAACTATTTTAAGTAATGAAAAACAAGACTTTTATTAGTTATATGCAAAGTCTAAAAATAGTTGCAAGATAGTCAAAAAAGCTATGCAAAAATGGGAAATAAAGGGCAAGAACACTCACCCTTGAAGAACACTTCCAAGATAACAAGACCAGACCTCTTCTTGGATCAAAACCAGTTCAAAAAGTCCAAGATCAACCCTCTAATGCCTCAACAACTAAGGGAAGGTGTAATGGTAGGTGTTTGTGTGCAATAGTAAGGACAAACACACACTTAACTCACAAGGGATGGAGGTATAGAGATAGAATAGACACACACTTCTAACCCTAAAAACCAGACCTCTAGAGCTTTTTTCTAACCCTAGAGGAGGGAGGAGAGGCCTCCTCTTTATAGAAGATCACTCTTGCAAAGCTTACAAAACAAGCTTGGCAAGAGTGAAATCCCTCCATACACGTGTATGGAGGGGGGCAAAGGTGCATGCCAGCTAACACAGTTGGCATAAAAATATCTGCAAAAGCAGATGCACAATGATCGGCCAGCCAAAAATGCTATTTGACCAAAAAAGATGGCCGATCGACCACAAAGAGTGCCAGTCGGCCAAACATTTGGCCGATGGAAACAAACCAATGGCTGGTAGCCTCAAGCCATGGCCGGTGAGATGTGGGGATGGCCAACAAGCCATTCCCTGCCCTCCAAAGCAAAAACACAAGTGTTTGGTGCAAAACCAGATACAAAACAGTCGAGTTGAGAGATCTTGAGGCAAGGCGCGTAGCCGAGACCTCCGAGAACTCAAGACGAACACAAACAAGGATGATCACCGAATGTTCAAACAGTGACGTCCAAGTCTTGAGGACGGTCAAAAATGGGGTGTCTACACCCGCCGATAAAAGACTACGCTTGGAGGGGTCGGGTGTGGTCGCTCCTTTTGTTGTTGAACCAAAAATAAAGAACATGTCGATCTCCTCTGAAGCGTCGGCTTTGAAAGATCTAGCCGTGGCATTGAGCTTGGCTGCTTCAGTCTCGTTGCCGGCTAACAAGCCAGCCTTTCACGTCGAGCCGGATTTGGTGGCCATAGCATTAGCTGCCCAGTCGACCCTTCTGGTAGGTGACTTCATCCTAACTCCTTGTTTTGATTTTGTTTGCATACGGTATTTCTTGGTGTCTGACGATCGCAACTTGTTTTGCAGATGGTCAGAAGGATCGCTGAATGAGGCCACCGCCAGCATGATGCCGTGAAAAGGATTGGCCGTTTACAGTCAGAAGTGGACGGTCAGAGGAGCAGGGTCGAGTTTGAGGCGATGAGAGCCACAATGGAGAGTGTGCGGGCCAAAGCTGAGAAGGAAAGGGCGCGGACTGCTGACCAACTCAAATCGGACGCCGAGGAGAGGGCAAACACGAGTGAGGAATCGCTCAAGTTAGCCAAGGAGGCGCTTACCAAGTTGGAGGCCGAATTGGCAGAGTTGAAGGCGGCGAAGGAAAAAGCCGACTCTGAGGCTTCCGAAGCATTCGAGGTTTGGCAGAGCGCCGCTCTAAAAAACTATGTAGAAGAGGTCCCCAAGTTCGAGAATCAGGGATTCAAACATGGCTGGCTCAAAGCCCTTACTGCCGCTGGAGTGACATTAGACATGTCGATTCCATACGAGCAAGTGGACATTGAGCCGCTAGAGTCTGATCCCGAGGATTGATTTTGGGGATCAAATTATTTTTGTTATGTATTTTTAATTTCAATGTATGTTTTTTGTTAGTTGATTTTCATGTTTTCTGGATTTTCATATGTAAAATGTCCGCTGCTAGCGCCCAATTTATGAATGAAAATTTTCTATGCTCTCAAGTTATTTCTTGTATTGTTTGTTGTATGAGTACATAATTTGGAGAATCAACAGTTAGAACAAAATGTCATGATTACGTGAGACGGCAAACTTAATAGCTGATTAAATTAATGGATCTAATTTAATCATAAACAAAATGAATTCATGAGGTGCCGAATAAAATGAACTTATGAATATTGTATTGATGAATGGATTCGTGGAACGGATGGGGCACTCAAGCCGACTAGATTGATGAATCTGCCCTTGCCCCAGCTGGTTCATGAACGCCGAATAACACATTACTGATGAATATTGTGCTGATGAATGGATTCGTGGAATGGCTGGGGCACTCAAGCCGACTAGATTGATGAATCTGCCCTTGCCCCAGCTGGTTCATGATCATAGAACGCCGAATAACACGTTACTAATGAATATTGTGCTGATGAATGGATTTGTGGAACGGCTGGGGAACTCAAGTCGACTAGATTGATGAATCTGCCCTTGCCCCAACTAGTTCATGAACGCAGAACGCGGAATAACATGTTACTTATGAATATTGTACTGATAAATGGATTCGTGGAACAGCTGGGGCACTCAAGCTGACTAGATTGATGAATCTGTCATTGCTCCAGCTGGTTCATGATCGTAGAACGCCGAATAACAGTGGTTGACGGGGCGATTGGGGCATATGACTCAGTCAGCGCTAGGCTGTTGACGTTTTCAATATTAATGAGATTGCCTCGGAGGTGCTGCCCTCGTAGGGAATAAATGGGCGTGTACTTCGTGAACGAGGGTCCTATTTATGGGCTTAGTTAGCAACTCAGTCCAGCTCTTTAAGGAAGATTAAACAAGTGCAAATGTCGAATAGACTTTTTTTCAACAGCAGAGGGGAAGCGAGGACGCTAGTTGAGCTAGGAGGAGATATGAGTCGAAGTGGTGAACCTTCGCGCACGGGAAGCAAGGCTTCAAAGGATCGGGAGAGACACCAATCTCCTCGTCGAAGTAGGTCGCCCAAGAGGGACAAGCAGCCACAGAGCAGATCTCCTCAACCCCATTCTGGAAGGGAATTCGACGCGAATCCACACCTATTGAGTTTTGCAGTCTTCGTGGGGAATAGACCCATGATAGCGGCGGATTCGATCATTCGAGATCCAAATGTGGCAGTCGAGTTCGCTCAATAGATTTTTCCACCCGAGGTCCAGCAGTCGATGGTAGGTCGGCAGGACTTCGAAGTGTTTCGTGAAGGTGTTCACGAGGCGGTGAAGGGGCTGTACACCTCTTATGAAATCGGCATACATCTCCGCGCCGGTCGGCGCGATATAGAGTAGAGAGATGAACGGATTCAAAAGTTAGAAGCTCGTGCGGAGAAAGCCGAGCGTGAGCTCAGGAAAATCAAGTCCACCGAGTCTCAATCAGCCAGCCATCCCAACCCAGTTGTGGAAAAGAGGGTGACTCAAAGGCTGATAAGTGATGCTATTGCCAATCGGAACACGGCTAGCATGTTCGTGATCGAGACTGCGAGGGCCGCGGCCTATAAGAAAGGCTTCCATGACGGCCGAAAGGTTGGAATTCAAAAGACCAAGGAGAAACTCGCTGAAGAAGTTTGCCAATGTGAAAACCGTGGGCTTAGGCACGGCTGGATCAAGGCACTTCAGGAAGCTGATGCTCTCCAGGCAGCAAGAGTGAGTTCGACGTTGCCATTGTACCAACAGAATGATTTCCCCTTCTCCGCCTTCGAAATTGAGAAGAGTGATAATGAGGGAGCCGCCGAAGAGAAGAAGACTTGATGTAGAAATTATGTAGAAATTGTAATTCTTATGTAGAAATTATGTATTTATTGGCTGATTTTAATAAAAAGCTTAATTTTCAATTTGTAGCGTACTTTTTATTTATGTTAGTACACTTGATGCCAATCGATTTATCTAAGGACAAATTTTTCTTTGAATGTTTGCACGTTTTAGACTATGCTTGTGCAGCCTGAACTATTCCATTTTGAATAGACAAATATTTCAGCCTTTTGAATATGCATATTTCAGCCTTTGTTTATACGGCTTGAACTATTCCATTTTGAATATGCATTTTAGCCTTTGTTTATACAGCTTGTACGAAGGCGCCTCGAATTCGGAGGGCTTTAATGGGCTCAAAAGCGTCATGTGCCGATGGGGCTCCGAATCCGGAGGCTTTATCGGCCCAAAGGCGTCATACGTCGATGGGGCTCCGAAACCGGAGTCTTTATCAGCTCAAAGGCATCATGTGCCGATGGGGCTCCGAATACGGAGTCTTTAATTGGTCAATCGTGATATCGACGAAGGGCGCCCTGAATCCGAAGGCTTTAATCGGCCCAAAGGCGTCATGCGCCGATGGGGCTCCGAATCCGGAGGCTTTATCGGCCCAAAGGCGTCATGCGCCGATGAGGCTCTGAATCCGGAGTCTTTAATTGGTCAATCGTGATATCCACGAAAGGCGCTCCGAATCCGAAGGCTTTAATCAACCCAAAGGCGTCATGTGCCAATGGGGCTCCGAATCCGAAGACTGCGCAAAGGTGTCATGCGCCGATGGGGCTCCGAATCCGAAGGCTTTATCGGCCCAAAGGTGTCATACGTCGATGGGGCTCCGAATCTAGAGTCTTTAATTGGTCAATCGTGATATCCACGAAGGGCGCTCCGAATCCGGAGGCTTTAATCGGCCCAAAGGCGTCATGCGCCGATGGGGCTCCAAATCCGGAGGCTTTATCGGCCCAAAGGCATCATGCGTCGATGGGGCTCCGAATCCGGAGTCTTTAATTGGCCAATCATGATATCCACAAAGGGCACTCCGAATCCGGAGGCTTTAATCGGCCCAAAGGCATCATGTACCGATAGGTCTCCGAATCCGGAGGCTTTATCAGCCCAAAAGTGTCATGCATCGATGGGGCTCCTAATTCAAAGCCTTTATCGGTCCAAAGGCGTCATGCGCCGATGGGGCTTCGAATCTGGAGTCTTTATCGGCCTACAGGCGTCATACGCCGATGGGGCTCCGAATCCGGAGTCTTTAATTGGCCAATCATGATATCCATGAAGGGCGCTCCGAATCCGGAGGCTTTATCGGCCCAAATGCATCATGCGCCGATAGGGCTCTGAATCTGGAGACTTTAATTGGCCAATCGTGATATCCACGAAGGGCGCTCTGAATCCGAAGACTTTATTGGCCCAAAGGCGTCATGCGCCGATAGGGCTCCGAATCCGAAGTATTTAATTTGCAAATCGTGATATCCACGATGGGCACTCCAAATCCGGAGGCTTTTTCGGCCCAAGAGCGTCATGCGCCGATGGGGCTCCGAATCCGGAGGCTTTAATCGGCCCAAAGGCGTCATGCGCCGATGGGGCTCCGAATCCGAAGTCTTTAATTGGCCAATCGTGATATCCACGAAGGACTGTAGACGTCCCCGAACGTCCCGGGAGGGAAAATCCCGATTGTTCTTTGGGGCTCACTACAGTTCAGGACTCAATGTCACGGTTCTGAATCTAATCCCGCAAAGTGCAATGCGAGACCGATAAATCACCAAAGAGTCCAAATCTGGCAAATCGTTTTGGAAAACAGATTTTTAGAAAGAAGTGCCAAACATGGACTGCTTTGCCAGATATAGAGTCGCCACCTAAATATTTTATTTTGGGGGAATTTAGGAAACCCTGACTTGTTTGCCTAAGGCCACGTGTCCGTTATCACCAAAGTTGCCTCGGCTTGGAAACTTAGGTACGATTGGGAAAGGTCACTTCATGAGCACCCCCGCTCGCCCGATCAAAGATCGGCCACTACTAAACATGATATCGAGTTTTGAAAGCATTATGTGCTCTTATTCCAGGTATTAGCCTAGAATTACTATGTGATGCACATAACATACAAGTATAGACTGGGTCGCCTGAATTAGAACAAAACATCTCATGTTCGTTTTGAAAAATGGTTTGAAGGTACTACTTGCAAATAGGCTAAGACGTGGATTTTGCCATCCTCGGGTGGGCTTAGAAAACATAATTTTGCCACTCTCAAGTAGGCTTAAAACTCTCAATTGGTGAAATGTTCCAATTCAAATAACCCAACCTTCACCCACAGGCATTCAGATAGTTATATCACATAAGTAAATAGCTTCATGGCAAGCATGCTATCATGGCAGTCACTCACACACATGCAAGGATGCTAAAGCATAAATACTTACCGAGTACTCCAAGCCAAAACAGAAACTAGTTAGTAATCAATGTATGATCCTAGTTCATGTTAAGATGGCTAATGCAACACATGCAAAATGCAACTAAGATAGGCTCGACTATTCTAAACATGGCATATGAAATGCAACAAATAACATGTATTCAACTTGGAATTGAAATACAATTCAGTTAGCATGATGCGCCGAGCTCGGTGCATGCAAGACAGGTGGATGGATGCAAACATGCGAACATAAGGATGCTAATTGAAACGTGCCCTAAAACTAACCATCATAAGCTGGTAAATAAAAGGAAGAAAGACGCAGGGTTGGAAGACATGCATCACACACACGCACACTTATTACAACAGTTGGCCCCCTCGCGGGGGGTCCGAAAGAATAATACAAACCAAGTAAATAACTAACTACTCTAAGCTAATTAATTATTACAGACCCTTAATTATTTAACAAATTTATTACAAAATAATCTAAGTATGAAATTCAAAAGGGTGTCACAGCCCCGCCTCGAAATGGTTGGATAATGCATGCTCGATTCGTCTTGCTCAGAAACTCGATGCCATGCTTCTGTTGCCTCTATTTGCACTGTTCTATACCTCTGAGGACTGTAAAAATCCTTGAGATGCCTCTGAATTGCTCCCTAGCATTGCGGGATGCCACTGGCCATGAGAAAATGGTCATCGACCAGAAATAGGGCCATCGGCTGGACTTTGATAGCTGGCCAGCACTAAAAGTGGCCGACCGGCCATTATTTCCTGCAGAATACTGGTTTTGCTACAGCAGAGGACAGACAGTGCATGGCAAGGCATTTACAAGACAATGTGTGCACGGCCATTCTCCCTATCATGCTATGAACTCAAGGGAGCATGGCTCTCGACCCTTGGGCCAGCAATCACGCATTTCAATGCATGATGGCCAAAGAGGCCAAGTGTGTCAATCAATGTAGAATGAATGCAACAAAACAAATGAATGCTATACACTCTATCATGTTGGATCAAGAGTGTCGGCGACCGAGGATCGAGACGTGTTTCGTCACTTTAAGTACAAACACACCTCATTCCTCATGTTTGGTTTGACACCCCAAACCAAACAAAAATGCAATGCACGTATGCCAAATGCCATGCAAAACATACAAATAATGCAATGCAACATGAGCAATGCAACATATGCAACTAATGTAGCATGCCAAATACCGTGCAATGCGACCTATCATGCAAACAACATGGCAATATAATGAGTATGCAATACTACAATGCAACCTAGATAGACAACTATGCAAAGTGATAGGCGTGCAACAACGCACTAACTACAAGGATGCAACAATCATGCAATGTAATGAGCATACCACAATATACAAATGCATGGTCCATGGTCTTACACTATAGATGGACAGACCTTAGCCGTGTCCATAACAGTGGCCAAAATGGTGCAACAAATGCACAAAAAACACATGGGAACATGCATGCACAAAGACCTATCATCTAAGGCATAGAAGAGGCGACTCTTAAACACATTGAAAAGAGACAAACAAGGGCATTTTACAAACATGCTGAGCTCTGAAATCGTGCTAAGAAGAATGCTAAACCAAATACACAAGTGAAGTATAGCATGCTAATGGACCCAATGCTCGAAGCTAGCCATGGGGCTAACACCCTAGCCATATCAACCAAGCCCCAAAGGGCCAAAGCGACTCAAAACAGTCCCAAGGCAGACCAAAATAAAGCTAGAACATGCGTGGGATGAGGCCAAAACATGCTAGAAAGATTAGCACAAAGCAAGACGCGTATGAGGCCAAAAAGGACAATTACATTGCAGCTATGGCAACTAAACATGGCAAGACTTAACCAAGGAAAAACAGAGCTATGATATGTCAAAATAAGCCCAAATACCCACTGATATGGAAGCCCAAAGACTTAAACAAAGAGGCATGCATAATGACCTATTTTAAGGCACAAAAGGACAACTCTTTAAAGCATTGAAAGGATGGTACATGCAAGCACACAAGCATGGAGCATGGACTGAAATAGCATGATAAGTGATTCCAAATCACTGAAATAACCCAAATAAAGCATGCTCGTGACTCACACACTCCAAGCTAACAAGCTAGGATACATGGTGGCCATACAAAATATGAAGAGCATGACCAAATCAACACCAAACAGAGCTTAAACATGATGAAACATGACTAAAAACTTCATGAAGTCAAGCTAAAACATGCAGGCATGGTGGTCTAAAGGCAAGGTGCATGTTATGAAAATAAAGGGGATTACAAAGCAAGTGCATGATGCATGCAATGGGCTAACAATC
Source organism: Camellia lanceoleosa (assembly GCA_025200525.1). Taxonomy (NCBI): domain Eukaryota; kingdom Viridiplantae; phylum Streptophyta; class Magnoliopsida; order Ericales; family Theaceae; genus Camellia; species Camellia lanceoleosa. The sequence continues at coordinate 14,170,731 of CM045760.1, forward strand.
CGACCAAAAATAGAGGTATAATATGACCAAATAACACCAAAAAACCTCTGAAATGGAGCCACATAAAGCTAAGCAAACATGCTACCTTTATGAGCCCTAAATGTAAGTAAATGAGACACAAAGGGAGAGGGGTGTCCCTCCCCTATACATGACCTCAAAACCACTTCTCCACCACTAAAAGTCCTCTGGATTTTAGTGGTGAGAAGGTCGAAATAAAGGGGTTCCAAATCCCAAAGAGAAAGGCACAAAAAAGAGGCCAAACAAGGCCTAAGAGGGGGTAGACAAACCCCAACACCAAAATGACCTTAAGCAACTATGACAAGCATGAAAATACAGAACTTTTATCAGTTATACACTAAGCTCAAAACAATATGTAAATAGGTCTAAAACCTTAAGCAAAAATGGAGAATAAAAGGATAAGTTCTTACCCTTGAAGAACACTCCAAGAACAAGAAGTCCAGCACCTCCTTTTGATCAAAACCCAACTCAAAACTCTGATATCAACCCTTTAAAACCTCAGCAATCAAAGTATAGTGTAACACTAGGTGTCTTAGTGCAAAACTAAGAACAAAAACCCCTTTAGAACACTATTACACACAAATATAGAGAGAGAGGGAGATATAGAGAGATATAGATATATATATGCCCTATATCAGAGTTGTTCAACCTCTGGAAAGGGAGGGGAGACCCTCCTTTTATAGAAAAATCAATTTGCAAAGCTTCCAAAGAAAGCTAGACAAGGATGAAATCCCTCCATACACGTGTATGGAGGGGGTGTTTTGTGGATGCCAGCTATTACAGCTAGCATAAAATATCTACCAAAAGCAGATGGAAAGGGGTCGACCAGCATAAATGGCCGATTGACCAACAAAAGGGGCCGGTCGACCAAATACATTGCCGATCGAGCAACACCTTTGGCCGGTAGCAAGAAAACAGGGCCAGTGGCCTCAAGCCAAGGCCGATGAGGTGTAGGGATGGCCAACAAGCCATTCCCTGCACTCAGAAGCAAAAACACAAGTGTTTGGTGCACAACCAAGCACAAAACAATTAAGTCGAGAGGTCTTGAGGCAGGGTGTGCAATCGAAACCTCCGAGAACTCAAGACGAACACGAACATGGATGATCACCGAGTGTTCAAATGGTGACGTCCAAGTCTTGAGGACGGTCAAAAATGGGGTGTCTACAAGGATGCTCCGAATTCAGAGGCTTTAATCGGCCCAAAGGCATCATGCACTAATGGGGCTCCGAATTTGGAGGCTTTATCGGCCCAAAGACGTCATGCGCCGATGGGGCTCCAAATCCAGAGTCTTTATCGGCACAAAGGCGTTATGCGCCGATGGGGCTCTAAATCCGAAGTCTTTAATTAGCCAATCGTGATATCCACGAAGGGCGCTCCGAATTCGGAGTCTTTAATTAGCCAATCGTGATATCCACGAAGGGTGCTCCGAATCCGGAGGCTTTATCAGCCCAAAGGCGTCATGCACCGATGGGGCTCCGAATCCGGAGTCTTTAATTGGTCAATCGTGATATCTACGAAAGGCGCTCCGAATCCAAAGGCTTTATCGGCCCAAAGGCGTCATGCGCTAATGGGGCTCCAAATACGGAGTCTTTAATTGGCCAATCGTGATATCCACAAAGGACGCTCCAAATCCGGAGGCTTTTTCGGAACACTTTTGAACTAGATTGCACAATGAGTAAACAGGAATCTTTGCATAACAAAAGTGGAGTGTGTACATGGTGAGCCATTAAGGACTAATATCATTCCCCACAGGTCGGGTTTAATGATAGAATTTGCACAAGTGCGTTGAATTCCAAGGCCGTGGCAGACTCCTTCCTGACATGTCTTTGAGCCAATATGTCCCTACTCCTGCGATCGAATCAATCTGATAGGGGCCGTCCCAGTTTGGACCCAATTTTCCATCCGCCGACTTCTTAGTAGCTGGAAGTACCTTCTTTAGGACCAACTCTCCTGGTGTGTAGCGGCGCAGCTAAACACGTTGATTATATGACTTGGCAAGCTCCTGCTGGTACCGCGCCATGGACGCAAGGGCACGGTCTCTTCGTTCTTCGATCAGAATCAAATCCAAAGCCAGCATCATGTCATTTCGGCCCATATCAAAAACTTGCGATTTTAGGGTTGGGTGGTCGATTTCTAGGGATATGATGGCCTGGGTTCCAAAGCATAGAACAAACGGCGTTTCTCCAGTGGATCGCCTCGGCGTAATTCGATGAGCGCACAATACACTCGGCAATTCTTTGACCCATTTGCCTTTAGCTTTCTCCAGCCTCTTCTTGATGCCGTCCAAGATGGATTTGTTAGAGGCTTCGGCTTGACCATTGCTTTGTGGATAAGCCGGCGTAGAAAAGTAAGGCCCGATACCATACTTGCTACACAGCTCTCGGTAAACGCCACAATCAAACTGGGTGCCGTTGTCTGAAATTAGAGCTCTTGGAATGCTAAATCGTGTTATGATATTTTTTCATACAAAGCGCTTAACATCAACATCTCGAATGTGAGTTAATGCCTCCGCTTTGACCCATTTTGTGAAATAATCTATCGCGATGATCAAGTATCGCTTGTTACCTGGGGCCCTTGGCAATGGTCCTACGATATCAAGTCCCCACTGGGCGAACGGCCAAGGACTGGTAATGGAGCTTAACTCTTCAGCAGACAGATGGGTTAACGAGGAGAACTTCTGGCACTGTTCACATTTCTTCACATAGCATTCGGCATCAGATCTCATTGTCGGCCAGTAATACCCCTGTGTTATAACTCGATGGGCCAAAGAGCGCCCGCCAGAATAGGCACCACAACTGCCCTCATGTATTTCAGTCAGAAGTTGTTCGACTTTGTCCGGGTGTATACATTCCAGGTATGGACCAGAAAGGAATTTTTTATAAAGCCTTCCTTGTGGATCCAAGTAGTATCGCAGGGCTTTGTTTCGCAGCTTGTGCGCTTCTTTTTGTCCGCTGGGAGCTATTTGGAAGACAGGAATGCAGCAATGGGGTCCATCCAACTCAGTCTTGACTCTATGACATTGACCTGGATTTCCTCCGAAGGGCCAATGCTTGGCTCCGGGATGAAACCTACTTCGATGGTCCGTTTAATCTCTGAGTTAATGGCGGAGGCCTAGGGCATCTGCATGTGTGTTTTGGTCACGTGTTATCTTATTCAATTCATGATGGTCAAATTTGGCCAACAAGGCGCTAGCCGATTTCATGTAAGCTGCCATACGGTCATTTTTGGCTGCGTACTCCCCCTTTAGCTGATTGATCACCAATTTTGAATCACAAAATACCAGCAAACGCCGAACACCCAGAAGGTGTGCATTCCTCAAACCGGCCAGAAGGGCTTCGTATTCGACCTCATTATTTGATGCTTCAAAGCCGAGTTTGACAGCCTGCTCAATTATTGCGCTGTCGGGAGCCATGATTACTACTTTGGCATCGCTGCCCCGTTGATTGGATGATCCATCACAGTACAACTGCCAAATGTCCCCAACATAGATTCTCCAATTCGGCTTAGGTCAAACTTCATCAGACTTGAAGTCGACAAGACCCCCAGAGAATTCGGCCACAAAGTTGGCAAGCACCTGGCCCTTTATTGTGGTTTTAGGAAGAAACTGAATATCGTACTGGCCGAGTTCAAAACCCACTTTGAAACGCGTCCTGATGCTTTCGCACTACGTAGTATTGATCGGAGGGGGTAATTTGTTAACACCCCGATGCTATGCCCTTGGAAGTAATGCATCAGTTTTCTTGCCACCATGACTAGGGTGAGGATGAGTTTTTCCAGTGGAAGGTAGTGTGTTTTGGCATCCACCATTGCCTTGCTCACATAAAATACTGGCCGCTGCTCCCCTAGCTCTTCCTTTATCAGTACGGCGCTGACGGCTCGGTCGGAAACTACCAGATACAAAATGAGCGGGTCACCTGCCGAAGGTGTTGTCAAGAGTGGAACTGATCGGAGGTAGGTTTTGAGGCCGTTGAAGGCAACTTCGCACTCGGCGGACCATTCAAAAGCCTTGCCCTGCCGTAGTGTATGGAAGAATTGTCGGCAGCGGTCCGTGGAACAACTGATGAACCTGTTAAGTGCGCCGGCCATTCCCATTAACTTCTGAACCTCCTTGACCGATCGAAGGGAGCCGAGTTCCAGGATTGTTGTGATTTTCCTTGGATTGGCTTCGATTTCTCAGTGGTTGACAATGTAACCCAAGAATTTGCCCGAGCTGATCCCAAACGCACATTTGGAAGCGTTCAGCTTCATTCCATATTTGCGTAGAATGCCGAATGTCTCCTCCAAATCGGCTATATGATTCTGCTCTTCCTTGGATTTGACCACCATGTTGTCAATGTACACTTCATAGTGTCGCCGAGTTGCTCCTTGAACATGGTCGTGACTAGTCTCTGGTAAGTTGCCCCTACATTCTTCAGCCCAAAAGGCGTAACCTTATAGCAATAGGTTCCTCTTGGGGTAAGGAATGTAGTTTTTTCTTGGTCCTCTGGATGCATGGCAATTTGATGGTAGCCTCTGTAGGCATCGAGGAAGCTCATACGTTGATGACGTGCTGTAGCATCTACCAGTTGGTCTATTCTGGGGAGAGGAAAACAGTCTTTGGAGCAGGCTTTGTTTAGGTTTATGAAATCAACGCAGACTCGTCAGGTCCCATTTTTCTTCTTCACAACCACAGTATTAGAGAGCCATGTAGGGTAAGTCACTTTCTTGATTGCCCTGACATCAAGCAACCGGTCAACCTCTTCAACAATTGCGGCAGTGTGCTCTGCGGCTGATTGTCGGCTTTTTTGAATGAACGGCTTGCATTTAGGGTTAACATTTAAACGGTGTTGCGAAACAGACGGATCCACACCCGGCATCTCATATGGAGTCCACGCAAATACATCAAGGTTGCCGAGCAGAAAGGAAATTAGCTGCTGTATGTCGGCTTGATTGAGAGAGGCGCCGACCATGAAGAACCTATCTGGTTTGCCGTTGATTTCGACTCCATCCAAGTCTTCCGTGGCCTTTTCATTTGGGAGTCGCCCAACATCGTCGAGGCTCTCCCGATCTGTTACCTCAATAGAGTTCACTTGCAATTCCTTTGGTGTTTTTTGAGCAAGGAGATAACATGCTTGTGCCGATTTCTGAGAGCCATGGATTTGCTCAATGCCGCATTCTATCGGGAAGCGTAACAGCTAATGATAGGTGCTTGGCACGGCCTGCATAACATGCAACCAAGATCGCCCCATGATGAGATTGTACGGCGATGGCATCTTGACGACCAAGAAGTCCACATCCACTGTTCGGGAGCCCGCTTGAACGGGTAGTGTGATTTTCCCCAACGGGTACTCTGGATTGGTGTTGAAGCCGAACAGTAGATAAGGAGCTAGAGAAAGATCCGATTCGAAGAAGCCGAGTTTGGTGAATGTCTTGTAGTACATGACCTCCGATGTGCTCCCTGGATCAATGAGCACGCGCTCAACTGTGAATCGGTTTACACGTAACTCAATTACCAAGGGATCAATGTGAGGCAGTGTCACTCCAGCCAAATCTGATTCATCAAAAGTAATGCCTGCAGCTTTATGGGGCCGTTTAGCCAGAGTGAGTTGATTTTGAGGGTTGGGGCCTGACTGAATCGTATGCATCGCCGATGACATTAGCAAGCTATATATTATGTGGATCACGTCGAGCGGAGGTGAATCCTGTCTTAAGGCTATTACTTTGGTTGGGTTGCCTTTTCGGACGTACTGTTGTAGCTAGCCATCTTGTACCAATTCCTCCAGATGATCCTTCAATTTATAACAACTCTCAGTATCATAGCCATGGTCCTTGTGATACTCACACCATTTATCTCGTCTTCTCGTGTCGGGAGGTCCCACCATTTTCGACGGCCATTTGAAGAACGGAAGGTGTTGGATTTTGGACATAACCGCACTGATCGGCTCTGTCAACTCCATATATTTCTTGTCAGCACACCTCGTGCGCCTACTGTCAACTTGCAATTGTTCATTTTCTCGATGGGAGCAGTGGTCGCTTGATCGGCAGGAATCCCGTCTCTTGTCTCGTTTGGCCCGATGCCGTGGTTCAAGGCTCTAAGGTGGTACAGAATTTATTGGCTGAGCAATTTTAGAAGGAGCTGTCTTGTTGGCCGTGTTTCCGACTTTAACCTGCAAAGCGTCATCTTCGACTTTGCAGTATTCTTCAACTTTCTTCATCAACAACCAAACCGTTTTGGGGGGTCTTCTAGTCAAAGAACTGCGAAGAGCACTATCAGGATGCAAACCCATTTTGAAGACGGTGATGGCCATGGAGTCGTTGCAAGCGTCATCAACAAGATTAAAGCACTCTCAATAGCGCGCCGAATATGCTCTTAGTGTTTCTCCTGGCTGGATCTACATTGCCTAGAGAGAGTCGGCTTGTTTCGGCTGGACCTCGTTGGTGATAAATCTGGCCTTGAAGGATTTCTGTAACTGATGAAAGCTTTTGATCGAAGCCAGCTCCAATTTATAATACCACCTGATGGCCAATGGTCCCAAACTGCTCGGAAATATTCAGCACATAAGGGCCTCGTCGTCTGCATGCAATGTCATGGCTTGCTTGTAGTGATGGATGTGATCGGTGGGGTCTGATTTTCCATCATAGAGAATGAACGACGGAGCTTGAACTTTTTGGGCAGAACCGCCCTGGCGATCCGTTGTACAAAGGGATTGTGCTGGTCTTCTTCATCTGAACTGTTTCTTCTGCGCTTATGCCTTATACATGGACTCTCTTCAGAGGAACTAGAAGTTTTAGATCATCCCTTCTTTTTGGGCTCCGGGGATAATGAGTCGGAGTCGCTATCAGTGTCTTGTTGTCGAGCTCGAGGTCGTCGACCACCTGCCCTCACAGGTCGTTTCAGACCTTGGCGTACAGCTTGTTTGGACTTCGCCACTTCCAAGGCCAAAACTTGACGGAGACGTTTGTTTTCAGCGATCATGTTCTCCAACCTCTATTCGTTTTGCTTTGCTTGTTCCATGATCACTTGCATTGCCTCATGCTCTGAAGTCGAGGGTGAGGCGAAGTCCAAAGCGCATCTTGCGGCGATAGTCTCCGGTCCAAACATGTTTGTTGGAGTGAGGTTGTCTCTCTGCATGGTTTCATCAATGACTATCGGAGGGTCTTCCGTTACGCCTGCCATGGATGTGTTTGAGTATTCCCACAGACAGTGCCAATTGTGGAGAAGTGGTTTGGAAATACTCTTCTGATCCTGGGGGACGTTAATAATCCTCAGCTAGTCACCTGAAAAAGAATTAACACTCCAGTCGGGGGTGCCAGAATTAGCACGCCGACGGGCAAGTCAGTCTCTACACTTTGAATTACTTGTATTTTAAGTTAAGTGTAATAGTTCTCACATACCTTTCTTAGACTGTTGTTCCTTTATTTATACTCGTTTCCAGGGCCTCGGGGCCTGGTCCACTTTTCGCTCACTATCCGCTTATTTATTCGGCCCCATAGTTCAATAGTTACTAGGCCTATTTATTGTATTCAGCCTCCTGATCGTGTAGTTTGGAGTCGAGTAATGTCTATCATCTAGAGCGTACGCTTCTGATTCTGCTATTTATTCGGCTCCCACAATCATTGATTGTAGACTTTCTGGTTTGGTTTGGGGAAGTACCACTACCTTTTCTTGACTCATCTTTTGATTGTGGTTGCTTTGGTACTGAATTGTGGCATTTTCGAGGCTTTTCTAATGGTGTTTGGAGTTGAACTTGTAGGTTAATTGTTGATTTTCTCATTTGTCTATGTTCATTGCTGTTTCAAATTGTTCAAGACCCACAACCTTTTTTCGACTTATTTTTGCTGAACAAGTGAATCTTGGGAGGCTCTGGAAGGTGGTCCACAATGGGGTCGCAGCTACTTTGAGTTAGGACAATCACTGTTACAAAGAACTTCTGCTGACTTGTGATCTTTTCAAGTTGTTTGTTTTGTTTAGGCTTTAGTGGTCTGTTATAGGTGTGTCTAGGGATTGTTTGCTATTAGTGTTTTTTTGTGTTTTCCTTTTAAGTGCTTTGTTGATTCCTTGTCAACATTGTGCTGGTTTTAATCTATTGTATTGCATCTCCATAAGTTCTTGTGAATCCTTTTTTTTGCTGTTCAAAAAATATAAATGAAGGATTACACTACTACAATAAATGGTTAAAGGTCACACTTATTTTTTTTTAAAAGATCTTAGTTTATATAGAAGTATGATTAAAAGTATAAAAAGATCTAAGTTTATGTAACGCCCTCAAAATAACAACATTAAACCCACAATATAGACATGCATTTATAGATAAAAGATCCACATTCTTCTATTCATCAGAGTTTCATTACAAAAAGTATTACATGTTAACAACAAAAGCAAATGCCCTAAGGGCTTACAGCTTTCCAAGTTAACACTTGGTTACAAAAAAAAGAGAGTGCTAACTCAATTACACATTAAGCCCATGGCCTGAATTTACATGTAATACATCAAAAGAAAGACAACAAAAGTTTGCCCGCCTCTAGCCTCCCCGAAATTAAGTCCTTGGAGGTGGCATGCTACCTGTACCTGAAAATGATATTCCCATATAGGGTGAGCCACAGCCCAGTAGAGATATACTAAACCAGTTATGAATAATGACTAAAAGATTAACAGTTGATAGATGATCAACACTTTTACACTCATTCAAAACACATTACAATTCCAAGACCTTCAGATCTATATTCTTTTCATTTTCCATTTTCTTTCAATTCTCAATTCATAATCCACGGCTCAGAACCTGGCCAAGCAACTCATATGAGATAGTAACTCATATTAACCACTTTCAATTTCATCACAGATAAACATATTAGTTGTATCATTACTTCCAAGACAAGCATCTGAGCTCTGTCAACACATTTCTAGATAAGCATATGAGCTCTGTTTACGGAGTCCATCCCCTATCTTCTCCCAAACAACACCCGGTTTAGAGGTCCATCCCCTATCTTCCCCTAAACCGTGGAGTACATCCCCTATCTCCTCCAGCACACACACAATGCATATAAACAATTATTATACACATCAATCCATCAATACATAAATTTTAATGTATTCTTTCAACAGTCATATTTAATGACACATTCTAGTGATTAGTTTCAGTTTGCCTAATCATCATGCATTGTCTACAACAATCAAAACTATCCTCCACCGATAGCCCAAAGCAGTTATTTCTAGACAGAAAATAAATGCACAAAATGGATATTAAATCAACATTTCAATTAGGTGAGTGATAATTAATCCAACAACACCCTTTATTCCCATATAACACCAATTTCATTCTCCCCAAATTAACTTCGCAAATTAATTAAACAATGTAATTAGGGCATTCTCCCAAAATTACTATTTCAACCCTCAGGTTCCATTTCCATCAATATTACAACAATTATACCATTCCTCTATGCTAAACATGCATCTAGGTTTATCATAAGCTAAACCCCAACTTTTATAAAAATTACATAAAAGCCCCAAACTTTCACAAAATTACCAAACCAACCCCAACATATCAAAATGCTAAAATTTAAAGACAAAACTCATAAAGAGGAGTAGGGTATCCCTACCTCAAAGTTTGAGCCAAAAAGGAGATGATGACCCAACGATCAACGTGCTCCAAATCCAAATATTTTCAGATTAAAACGAAGCCCTCGACCCCCTCTATCCTTTTAACAAAGGACTTAGGGTAGGAAATCACCCTAGGTAGATCAAATCTTAGAGAGAGAGTAAATATAGAGAGAGAGAGTCTCAGATTTTGAGTTTGGAGACAAAAAGATTTTGAAAAAGTGAAGTTTAGATCGCCGTCTCACGATATAAAAACAGCTCGCTCGGCGAAGACTTGGTCGCTCGGCGACTGAACCTGAAAACCCTCGCCGAGCCGAGATGGTCTCGCCGAGCGAAAAACAAAGGCTCGCTCGGCGAAGAAAAATCTCGCCGAGCCAAGAACTCGAACCTTCAGTGCCGCAACTAGACGACGCCGCGGCGACAGATCGCCGCCGAGCGAAGACCGAACCAGATCGCTCGAGCAAAGAAAAGCTTGTTCGAGCCAAAAACTACTGCTCTCAGGTCCAGCTGAGACGCAGACGCACGCTCGAGCGAAGGAGTACCTGGCTCGAGCCACCAGACACAAAACTCAACACTCGCTCGAGCGACCAACTCGCCGCTCGGCGAAGACTAAAAATCACTTGGCTCCCAAACACAACCAACCTGTAACAAACCTGCCCAACACATCCTATAACTCAAATACAATGTAGGAAAGGACGTAGATAAGATAATGATCAACTAATAACATCAACGGGCACATGCCCGGACCACTGTACAACAAGGGAAAAAACCCGGGATCGCTATAGTTTATATAAAAGCGTGATTGAAAATATTAATTTTTTTCTTTTTTATCTCAGTTTTTAAAAAAAGCATGATTAAAAATATTACTCTTTTTATTTTTTTATCTCACTTTAAAAAAAATGACTAGAAATATTAATTTTGTGTCTTTTATCTCAATTTTTAAAGTAAAGCATGATGGTATAGGTGTCACACCCCAAACCCGCCCCTAAAAGTTTGGGCATGACCTATGCATAAACGGACATAAATCCTAATATACATATAGAACATACGGGGCCTTAACGGAAGCATAAAGTATTAATATAATATAAATACCAGAACATTCCATTGAGCTACTGCTAGCATGCCAGGATCTCATAAAACGTAAACGTTCTCATTAAACTAATAAAGTGGGAAACTATCCTGAAACATTGGTTACAACCATATATATATTCTGATCGGCCCAAACGGGCATATAAAAGACCACAAAAGTTATATACAAGAACTTGGGTGGCACTCAAAAGACAAGCAACCATCTCCACGGTTACATCAAAATAAGTAGCTTGGGTTAGTGCCTGGACACGTAATGGTCGACCCAGGAAAACGGCGTCCGGAGTTAGGATTGACCACCTGATGGATGACCTCTGTACAGACATAATTGAGAGTGAGTTGGGCTCGGAGTAATAATACATAAATAAAATCGCTAACTTGATCATATTACGTATCAATACGTGAGTCTGTTTCTGTGTCACATACATAATGGCCTTAGGCCCAATCTTGTAACATAGCTTGGTGGCTGTAAGCCCTTAGAAGTGGTGGCACGAGGCCCTTGAAAATGTGGCGTAAAGCCCTTGGTAACATAGTGGCACTACGGCCCTTGAAAGTGGCGTGATGCCCTTGGAAGTGGCATATAGCCCTTGTAAACTTGTTGGCACTTCGGCCCATGAAAATGGCACTACGGCCCTTGAAACCATGTGGCATTAAGCCCTTACAATCTTTACATGCTTTATATGGACATTAACATTTACATTCTCATACGTTGAACACTAGCTTATATAGATTACATGCTTAAAACATGAACATATTTGCCTTGATACATAAACATAATTGCATAACGCGTAGAGAGGTATTACTACTCACAGTATTGAGATGGTGTGTTACTTCCTCCTGGAGTGTGTCCTGCACACAGTTAAACTTGCACATTAGCTTCCTTTTCTTTCTTACTTTATTTCTTGAATCCTTACATTTCATATGCATTTATAACCATTCTACGATCATCAGAGAAATATTCTAAAAATACCAGAGGAATAAGCATGTAAAACTGAATAATACACTTTGAAAGCAGGTCTTAGCTCGGCGCAAGATTGTCGCTTTCGGCCGAATGACACAATATTATCAAAAATACTGAGAGGTCGATACTTACGCTCGAGCGTACATTTTATCCGCTCGAGCGGAAAGGGTAAGTCCGAGAACTACTGAGAGATGCATTTTCCCGCTCGAGCGGCCCTGACCTCCGCTCGGCGGGCGTCAACCATTGAGGCGGCAGCCCGACTTTAATCCAAAATTCAGCAACCCAAACTCATTTTTCATGCAATCAAGGACAAAATTCATGCAACATGTCAACTCAACAATACCGTAACAAAGATTCTAGCTTGATTTTAATAATTTAAGTTAATTTAAAGGCTTCAACAAGTCATCTCTTCCTCAAATCCCACTCTACATTCAAATTCAACAAATGTAACCCATGGCACTATCATGTTTCCATGAAATGATAATCATAAACCCAAGGATTTAAGTGTAAATTCATACATCACTTAATTTGAGTGTCAAAATAGACAATCATTGAGAAACCCTACATCATCAACATAAAATACAACAACTCTTCTTCACAATTGAAATAATGATTCTCATATATATATAAAATTGAACATACCTTAAGTTTGATCTCCTAATTTCCCCTCAATCTCCTTCCTTATGAACCTTTTCTTTGTTCTCCTTCTCTCTTCTCTCAAACCCTTAGTTCCTCCCCAAAAGATGCTCCACGTTTTTGCCCCAAATCCCACTAAGACTCAAGTATAAATATTCTTAACTAAGCACATAAAGACAAAAAATGAATCGTTTAATCATCCCAAAATTAAAATTTCACGAACATGCTTAAAATTACCTAAAAATTATGCTGATCATAAATATATAATCAATTTCTGGCAATTAAGCCATTAAGGCCTTCAATTTCTGATTTAAGCATTCCAATGCAACAGATACTTCCCTTGAGCAACAGATAGACATTCTTACATAGGCATTTCATGTTCTTAACCATAATTTTTCATAACATTTTTCAGCAATATAATAAAAGCGCAAATCAAAAACATAGGCGGTCGGATTCGTTACACTCTCCCCCCCTTAAATAAGTTTGGTCCCCCAAACTTGTGTTACCTTAGGATTGAAACAGGTGTGGGTATTGATGTTGCATTTCTTCCTCTCTTTCCCATGTTGCGTCAGTTCCATAATGTTCTTGCCACTCAACTTTTACCATGGAAATTTCACGGTTTCGTAATTGTTTTACCTGTCGGTCCAAAACGCGAATTGGTTTTTCTTCATAACTCAACTTGTCATCCAATTCAATCTGATGGTAATCAATAACATGTGACGGATCCGGAAGGTATCCACGAAGCATAGAGACATGAAACACGTTATGCACTTGACTCATATGTGGTGGAAGGGCAATTCGGTAGGCCACCGAACCAATTCTCTCCAGAATCTGAAAGGGACCGACATAGCGAGGCGTCAATTTACCCTTCTTTCCAAATCTTGAATGTCCTTTCATCGGAGTGACTTTCACAAAAACGTGACTATCAACTTCAAACTCCAAATCCCTCCTTCGGTTATCTGCATAACTTTTCTGCCTACTTTGAGCCGTTTTCAACCTCTCTCGGATAACTCGAACCTTTTCTGTTGTCACTTGAATAATTTCAGGCCCTAACAGGATTTATCTAACCCAAATTTCAACATACTGAGAGAACGACATGGTCTTCCATCTGAGCCTCATAGGGGGCCATGTCTATACTGAGTGATAGCTATTATTATCATAAATTCTATCAATGGCAGGTGAGTTTCCCAACTTCCTTGAAAATCCAACACACACATCCGAAGCATATCTTCTAGCGTTTGGATTGTTCTCTCGGATTGACCATCGGTTTGGGGGTGAAAAGCCGTGCTAAACTTTAAGTCTGTACCCAGTGCTTCTTGTAAACTCTGCCAGAATTTGGAAACAAACTTAGGATCCCTATCCGACACAATCGAGACTGGAACACCATGAAGCTTCACAATTTCATTCACATAAATTTCTGCCAATTTGTCTGCATTATACTGAGTTTTCACCGGTAAGAAGTGGGCGGACTTAGTTAGTCGGTCTACAATGACCCAAATTGAATTCATACCCCGGGGAGTCCGAGGTAACCCCGCAACAAAATCCATAGTCAAATGCTCCCATTTCCACTCCGGAATGGGAAGAGATTGTAACAGTCCGGCAGGTTTTTGATGTTCCGCTTTTACCTGCTGGCATTGTAGGCACTTGGCGACATATTCTGCGATCTCTTTCTTCATACTTGGCCACCAAAAATTTTGCTTCAAGTCTCGGTACATTTTCGTACTCCCTGGGTGCATCGCAAACCTCGAGGCGTGTGCATCTTCCATCAGCCTTCGCTTAAAATTCATCACATTGGGAACACATATTCGGTTTTGAAACTTGAGCACTGAACCTATTACGTGAAATCCCAGTTTTGGTTTTGTTTTTAACTCATCATATATCTTCCTCAAAGTGTCATCTTCCATTTGGTGCACCTTCATTTCTTCAAGCAAGGTGGGTTGGGCGACCACTGCTGCCACTAAAGCTTTCTGACCATACAACACAAACTCCAGTTCCATTTTCTCTAATTCAATCACTAATTCCTTTTGCTCTGTCACCATACTTGCCATACCTCCCATATTTTTCCGACTAAGAGCATCTGCAACCGTGTTGGCTTTACGGGATGGTAACAGATCTGTAGATCGTAGTCTTTGAGTAATTCCAACCATCGTCGCTGTCGCATGTTCAACTCTTTCTGAGTAAAGAGGTACTTAAGACTCTTGTGATCAGTATAGACTTCGCAGGTAGTGCCATATAGGTAATGTCTCCATATCTTCAAAGCAAAAACTACAGCTGCTAGCTCGAGATCATGTGTGGGATAATTCTTCTCGTGGGGTTTCAACTGCCGAGAAGCATAAGCGATGACTCTTCCATGTTGCATCAGCACACAACCAAGCCCTTTGTGCGAAGCGTCACTGTAAATTACAAATCCTTCTGTTCCGGATGGTAGGGCTAAAACTGGTGCTGTTGTCAACCTTGTCTTCAATTCTTGAAAAGCGAATTCTCGTTCTTCTGACCATTGGAATGCAACCCCCTTTTTAGTCAGTTGTGTAAGTGGCACAGCAATTTTTGAAAAATCTTGAACAAATCTCCGATAATAACCAGCCAACCCCATAAAACTACGCACTTCAGTCACATTTGTAGGAGTCGGCCACTTTATGATTGCCTCAATCTTGTATGGGTCAACGGAAACTCCTTCCTTCGTGATAATATGCCCCAGAAATGCCACCTCTTGTAGCCAAAATTCACATTTCTTCAGCTTTGCATACAATTTCTTTTCCCGGAGGGTTTGAAGTATCAATCGAAGATGAGTTTCATGAGCTTTTACATCCCTTGAGTAGATGAGAATATCGTCAATAAAGACCACTACAAAATCATCCAAATAGGGCTTGAAAACACGGTTCATCAAATCCATAAAAGCTGCCGGCGCATTAGTGACTCCAAAGGGCATAACCAAAAATTCAAAATGACCATACCGAGTTCGAAAAGCTGTTTTCTCAACATCCTCGGCCTTAACTTTTAACTGATGGTACCCAGACCGTAGATCAATCTTGGAGAAGACCTGTGCTCCCTGAAGCTGATCAAAGAGGTCATCGATCCTTGGTAATGGATACTTGTTCTTGATGGTAACTTTATTCAGTTCCCTATAATCAATACAAAGCCGGAGTGTTCCATCCTTCTTCTTAACAAACAAAACCGGCGCACCCCACGGCGATACACTTGGACGGATGAATCCCTTGTCTAATAGATCTTGCAATTGCAGTTTTAATTCCTTCATTTCAACTGGCGACATTCTATACGGAGTCTTTGAAATGGGTTGAGTTCCCGGTACCACTTCAATTATAAATTCAATTTCCCGGTCTATCAACTGCCCTGGCAACTCTTCAGGGAAAACGTCCGGAAATTCACAAACCACTGAAATTCTGTTGACATCTTCATTCACCACTTGGTCTTCCAAAATACTGCATAAGTATCCCTGACACCCCTTCTGAATCAATTTACACGCCTTTGCCGCAGAAATCAGGTAAGGTGGGGAGGTCACTTCCTGTCCCTGAACCATAGACTCTGGTTGGCCCGGGGGGTGGAAACTGATCTGTTTAGTCAAACAATTGATAGTTGCACCATTCTCGCTCAACCAATCCATTCCCAGAATGATATCAAAATGAGTCATGTCAAGTGGTAACAAGTTGGCATATACCCGAATATCCCCAAGTTCAAGTTCACAATTAAAGTAAACTGAAGTACAAAACATAGAATCTCCCAAAGGTGAAGATACACACAACAGATAAGACAAATTATTTTCAGGTTTATCTAAGTTTGGTGCAAACAATTTTGACACATAGGAATGAGTAGATCCGGAATCAAATAAGACAGAAGCAGAATGACCATGAACCATAAATGTACCTGACACCACCGTTGTTGCATTCTGAACGTCCCCTGGAACCAATGCAAACACTCTGCCTTGTCTTGTTGTGTCTTTGTTGTTGTTAGGTTTCACCGGTGCCTTGGTGTTAATAGTTGGTGTAGACCCCGCTGAACTAGTAGCAGCTCTGTTGCCATTTCGTTGAATTCTTTGGGGGCAATCCTTGATCAAATGACCCGTTTTGCCACAGTGATAACAAGCTCCAGACTTCCATTGGCATACCCCGCGATGTTTCTTTCCACATTCTGAACAAGTAGGGATCGCATCCTGATTAGGGGCAGAACTATTTGTCGCCCCTGAATTTTGTTTCTTGTTTGGTGGAGTAATCACTCCCTTTGACCATTGATTATTTTGCCTTTTTCCCTTCCACTCGGCAACCCGATTCTGAGCAGCAAGATTTCCCTCAGCTATAACAGCCCTCTCCAAAACTTCTACATAAGTAGGCAACTTTAGCATATTGACACGATCCAGAATTGCTCCTCGTAATCCCCCTTCAAATTTTCGTGCCTTTTTTGTAATCCGTGTCCACCATGTATGCGGCGAACCGAGCTAGCTCATAAATTGGGCCTCATATTCCGCGACAGTCTTGTTCCCTTGTCTGAGAGTCTCAAATTCCGTCACCTTTTTATCCCGCATGCTTTGAGGGAAGTATTTATCATAAAACAGCTCCAGGAATCTGTCCCAAGTTAGCCCTGGATGGGTCGTTCTCGTGAGCATCCACCACCTACGTGCTTCATCTTCTAGGGTGAAAGCGACCAATTGCACTTTTGAACTTGATTGCAAGGAAAAACTTCAAATAATTTCTCTATGCCCAACACCCAGGCCTCCGCTTTCATCGGTTCTATTCCTCCCTTGAAGACTGGCGGTTTCATCTTTTTAAACTCTTTGGTAAGGGTAATAGTCCGGTCTTCAGCGTGGTAATCTGGTGCTACCGGTGGAGGTATCGGTGGTGGTGGTTGTTCTTGCGGTTGTTGCTGCCGTTGTTGCTGTCGTAAAGTCTCAGCCATCTCCATAATCATTCTCTCCATCCTATCCAATCGTGCTGAAGTGGTGTCTTCTGGTTCGTCTGCCCTTGTTCTCACCATTTCCTGCACAACAAATAATGATATACAGGAAATCTAATTTAAAATTGTTAGCATTATCAGAGTTTATGTAACGTTGCCATCGCTCTCTCATATACTTTCAGGATGTCATGCAAATGCCTAAAGCTTTCTAGACACCCTAAGCTCAATGGACCCGTGTGTGAGATAGCAACTCGTGCTCTGATACCACTTGTCACACCCCAAACCCGCCCCTAAAAGTTTGGGCATGACCTACGCATAAACGGACATAAATCCTAATATATATATAGAACATACGGGGCCTTAACGGAAGCATAAAGTATTAATATAATATAAATACCAGAACATTCCATTGAGCTACTGCTAGCATGCCAGGATCTCATAAAACGTAAACGTTCTCATTAAACTAATAAAGTGGGAAACTATCCTGAAACATTGGTTACAACCATATATATATTCTGATCCCCAAAGCGGGCATATAAAAGACCACAAAAGTTATATACAAGAACTTGGGTGGCACTCAAAAGACAAGCAACCATCTCCACGGTTACATCAAAATAAGTAGCTTGGGTTAGTGCCTGGACACGTAATGGTCGACCCAGGAAAACGGCGTCCGGAGTTAGGATTGACCACCTGATGAATGACCTACAGAAACAGACATAATTGAGAGTGAGTTGGGCTCAGTGAGTAATAATACATAAATAAAATACTGCTAACTTGATCATATTACGTATCAATACGTGAGTCTGTTTCTGTGTCACATACATAATGGCCTTAGGCCCAATCTTGTAACATAGCTTGGTGGCTGTAAGCCCTTAGAAGTGGTGGCACGAGGCCCTTGAAAATGTGGCGTAAAGCCCTTGGTAACATAGTGGCACTACGGCCCTTGAAAGTGGCGTGATGCCCTTGGAAGTGGCATATAGCCCTTGTAAACTTGTTGGCACTTCGGCCCATGAAAATGGCACTACGGCCCTTGAAACCATGTGGCATTAAGCCCTTACAATCTTTACATGCTTTATATGGACATTAACATTTACATTCTCATACGTTGAACACTAGCTTATATAGATTACATGCTTAAAACATGAACATATTTGCCTTGATACATAAACATAATTGCATAACGCGTAGAGAGGTATTACTACTCACAGTATTGAGATGGTGTGTTACTTCCTCCTGGAGTGTGTCCTGCACACAGTTAAACTTGCACATTAGCTTCCTTTTCTTTCTTACTTTATTTCTTGAATCCTTACATTTCATATGCATTTATAACCATTCTACGATCATCAGAGAAATATTCTAAAAATACCAGAGGAATAAGCATGTAAAACTGAATAATACACTTTGAAACAGTCTTCCGCTCGAGCGCAAGATTGTCCGCTCGAGCGGACAGCACAATATTATCAAAAATACTGAGAGGTCGATACTTACGCTCGAGCGTACATTTTATCCTTCGGCGGAAAGGGTAAGTCCGAGAACTCTTGAGATGCATTTTCCGCTCGGCTGACCACGACCTCGCTCGGCGGACGTCAGCCAATTGAGGCGGGCAGAGCTTTAATCCAAAATTCAGCAACCCAAACTCATTTTTCATGCAATCAAGGACAAAATTCATGCAACATGTCAACTCAACAATACCGTAACAAAGATTCTAGCTTGATTTTAATAATTTAAGTTAATTTAAAGGCTTCAACAAGTCATCTCTTCCTCAAATCCCACTCTACATTCAAATTCAACAAATGTAACCCATGGCACTATCATGTTTCCATGAAATGATAATCATAAACCCAAGGATTTAAGTGTAAATTCATACATCACTTAATTTGAGTGTCAAAATAGACAATCATTGAGAAACCCTACATCATCAACATAAAATACAACAACTCTTCTTCACAATTGAAATAATGATTCTCATATATATATAAAATTGAACATACCTTAAGTTTGATCTCCTAATTTCCCCTCAATCTCCTTCCTTATGAACCTTTTCTTTGTTCTCCTTCTCTCTTCTCTCAAACCCTTAGTTCCTCCCCAAAAGATGCTCCACGTTTTTGCCCCAAATCCCACTAAGACTCAAGTATAAATATTCTTAACTAAGCACATAAAGACAAAAAATGAATCGTTTAATCATCCCAAAATTAAAATTTCACGAACATGCTTAAAATTACCTAAAAATTATGCTGATCATAAATATATAATCAATTTCTGGCAATTAAGCCATTAAGGCCTTCAATTTCTGATTTAAGCATTCCAATGCAACAGATACTTCCCTTGAGCAACAGATAGACATTCTTACATAGGCATTTCATGTTCTTAACCATAATTTTTCATAACATTTTTCAGCAATATAATAAAAGCGCAAATCAAAAACATAGACGAGGGTCGGGTCGTTACAATAGGTATGTTATAAAAAATTCATACATACTTTTTAATCTTGGTCTTAAAAAAATTAACCAAACCAAACCAAACTAAACCTTAAGTCCCATCAAATAGGGTCGGCTACATGAATCCTTCTTCTCCATGCAATCATTTCAAAGGCCATTTCATTAGCCAAATTAAGTGGATTCACATCTCTATTTACAACGCTAGCCAACGTTAATCAAGGCCTACCCCGCCCCCTAACACTTCCATTTACCATTATAGCATTGCATCTCTTCACTATTGCCTCTGTTGGTCTCCGTGGAATATGACCAAACCATCTCAATTAATTCTCTTTCAACTTATCTTCTATCGGTGCTACTCCTACCCATTCCCGAATACATTCATTCCTAATTTTGTCTTGCTTAGTCTTGCCACACATCCACCTTAGCATCCTCATCTCAGCCACACTCATCTTATCTACATGTTGTTTTTTGGTTGCCCAACACTCCGTCCCATATAACATCGTTGGTCTAATAGCCGTTCTATAGAACTTACCTTTTAGTCTAGTGGGTATTCGTTTGTCGCACAGTACCCTAGACGCACTTCTCCACTTACACCATCCCACCTTAATCCTATGGGTCACATCTGCATCAATCTCTCCTACTGTTGTGATAATCGACCCTAAATAACAAAAAATTTCACTCTTAGGTAGTTCTTGGTTCTCAATCTTCACTTCTCCTTTGATTTCATTGTTACTGTTACTAAATTTACACTCTATGTACTCTGTCTTAGTTCTGCTTATCCGGAATCCTTTAGATTCAAGAGCTTTTCTCCAAATCTCCAACTTTGTGTTAACTCCTTCTCCAGTCTCATCCACTAGCACGATATCGTCTACAAAAAGCATACACCATGGCACGTCATCTTGAATATTTCTCGTCAACTCATTCATAACTAAAGCAAAAAGATAAGGACTTCAGGTAGATCCTTGGTGTAACCCTACAGTGATAGGAAATTCATTTGTCTCTCCAACAGGCGATCTAATAGTGGTCACCACCCCTTCACACATGTCTTTAATCACATCAATGTAACCTTTTGTCACCCATTTCTTCTCTAACACCTACCATATTATATCCCGGGGCACTCTATCATATGTTTTTTCAAGGTTGATAAACATTATATGAATGTCTCTTTTCTTTTCTCTATACTTTTCTATTACTCTCTTCAAAAGATAGATCGGTTCCATTGTTGACCTACCAGGTATGAACCCAAATTAATTCTCTGACACCTTTGTTATATCTCGCAATCAGGGTTCCATCACTCTCTCCCACGCATTCATTATATGACACATTAGCTTGATTCCTCTATAGTTGTTACAATTCTAGATATCTCCTTTATTCTTATAAATTGGCACTAAAATACTTTTTCTCCACTCATCTGACATGTTCCTAGTCCACAAAATTTTGCTAAACAACCTTAGTCAACTAAGCAACCTTGTTTTTACCCAAACACTTTCAAGTTTCAATAAGAATATCATTGAGTGCTAAAACCTTATTAAATTTCATCTTCTTAAGTGCAATATCTACTTCAAAGTTCCTAATCCTGTGATAGAACCTATAGTCTTGGTTTATCGTATTATTAGCTATTTCTTCCCCTATTGCCGTACCTCTATGTTTTTCATTTAATAGTTTCTCACTTTCCTTAATCTTTTCATCCTTCACCAATACCTTAGAATCTTCACTCTTAATGCATTTAACTTGATTAAAATCTCTTGTTTTCCTCTCCCGTATCCTAGCAAGTTTGTATACCTTCTTCTCTCCCTCCTTACTATCTAGTCTAGTGTATAGGTCATCATAAGCTTTCAACTTAGCCTTCCTCACTACTTTCTTGACCTCCTTATTAGCCAATCTATAGCTCTTAAGGTTTTTCTCAGTTCTATCATTCTGCCACTTTTTAAAGAACTCTTTTTTTACCTTAACTACTGCTTGAACCTCTTCCTTCCACCACCAAGTTTCCCTAGAGTTGGGTCCCGTTCCTTTCAACTCTGCAAGCACTTCCCTTGAGATTCTCCTCATACAATTGGCTATCGAGTTCCACATAGTGTTAGCATCATCTTCTAACTCCCAAGTACCTTCCTTATCCATTCTATTCTTAAATATTTATAGTTTATCCCCTTTTAGGTCTCACCATCTCATCCTACAACACCCACCATCATTTCTAGCTTGGTATTGCCCTTTAAAACATAAATCTAGTACCAAAATCCTATGTTGAGAGGCCAGGCTCTCTAGGAATCTCCTTACAATCATTTCATTTTAGGCAGTCCACTTTTCTCACTAAGTAATCTATTTGGCCCTGAATTGACCCACTCTTAAAGGTTATCAAATGTTCCTTTTGTTTCTCATATATAGTATTGGCCACCAGCAAGTCAGAAGCCAACATAAAATCTAAGATACTCTCTCTAGCCTCATTTTTGTCACCAAAATCGTATCCACCATGCACCATTTCATAGCCTAGTTTATCTATGCCTACATGGCTATTAAAATCTCCACCTATAACCAGGTTCTCTCCTACTGATATCTCCTGTAAGATATCATCCATTTGTTCCCAAAAATCCCTCTTAGTCTGATCATCTGATCCTACTTGAGGGGCGTATGCACTAATAACGTTCATTATGTTTCCTCCAATAATTAGTTTGACTAACATAATCCTTTCCCTTTTCCTAATGACCGCCACTACATTTTCCACAAGACCCTTGGCAATTATGATTCATACCCCATTCCTGCGTTTATCCTTAATACTATAATACAGTTTAAAATCGGTATCCTCAATTTCCCTAGCTTTCTTACCCGTCCACTTAGTTTCTTGTATGCAAGCTATACTAACTCTCCTCCTAATCATAACATCTACCAATTCCATCGTCTTACCAGTTAAGGTTCCTATGTTCCAAGTGGCTACTCTAAAGCTATAGTCTTGGACTAGCTTCTTTACCCGCGCTCGTCCAGAAAAACGCGGGAACCTTTGCCCATTTTTCACCGTACGCAAGTGTCGATGTGGCGCCCCTTGCTCACTTTTCAAAACACCTGGAGGCAGGCGCAACGCGTCACTTGAGGGAAATGACCTAGCATTTAAGCAATTCAAAGTAGGATTCATTGTCATAAGGGATCCGAGCGACTTTTTTACGTGTTGGCTATTGACTAAAGAACAGTCGTGCTCTCTCAGTATTCCTCCCATTACCATCGAAGGGATTTTGATAAAAAAATCTTTGACTATCACCACCGTCGTTGAAGATCCAATCTCCGACCACCACCATCTACTAAGTGAGCACCACGGTTGAAAATCCCTATCCCCTATCAAAAATCTCAAACTTGCTCGTTTTGTTCTAAAGCCGCTCCTAGGGTTTGGATTCCTGACATAGTATCTAGATATTGGTGAATTCTCTCCAATTCTCTCTAATTCATTGTTGATCATTATTGAGAATCAGATGAATTCTCAGTTTTTGTGTACTTCTTTTCTCATAGAACTCTCTCTCTCTCTCTCTCTCTCTCTCTCTCTCTCTCTCCATTACTAGAAAATTGACTTTTTGCCTCTATTTTCTTGCAGCCGCCTATTTAGCCGTGGGAAAAAATATATTTGGGACAGCATAATATGAGACAAAAGTAATTGATAGTACAAGGTCCCAATTTATCAGTGACTTTAAACCTCATTCAGCCCGTAGGAATGCAAGGCCTAATTTATTTCTCCTAGTTCTTTTTATTTATTTGCTCCATTCCCAGTTTTGCCTTAGACAAGCATTAAAACCACTGGGATTCGACATCGCTCTCTTTCTCTCGTCGTCTAAAGAACACCAGTATGAATCTTTGTCTCTCTCGATCTCTCAATCGCTCCCTTGATCTCTGACTCTCTCTCTCTTGATCTCTCAATCTCTCTTTTGATCTCTGTCTCTCTCTCGTTCAATCTCGTTCTCTCTATATCTACACATTATCTGACCTTTTTTAGATAATTTTTCTTCTCCTAAAAATCTCTCTATACAAGTATATATATGAATTAATAAACGTATCTCTAGTATTAATTGAATAATCATCCTTATTTTATTTTTAGGTTCTCAACTGATCCAATCATTGATCGGCAGTGGTGGAAAAATCAACTTCTTTGAGAAAAGAAACCCTAACTTTCTCATTGGAGGTAAGTTCTAATCTATTTGTTTACATGTTTGTTTTGGTTTTGATCTTGTTTAGATTTGTATTGAACTACTCTTTGTTAGCTTTTTGTTTACTGTTTAGGAATTGATTTCAATTTGTTAACTTTTGTAGTTTGAATGCCATGTTTATTGACAAATATGTTCAGTTAAAATACAATTGATGTGTTGACTATTGTTGATGTTGTGATTAATTGCTGCAAATTTCAACATAGATGAATGGGAAATTAGTTTTTGTTTCCAATTCCAAAAAGATTAGGAGTACGAACTCTAATTATTTGATGAATATTTTCCCAAAAACATAAAATAAAAATGATTAGATGATTACAAATAAAAGCATATATTTTATGATAAAGAGTTGCTATAGTTTACATCTTAAAACTAGAACTAGAACGACAAGACAATTGGGAATACATTATATAATAGAAGCAAAGACGTTGTCAAGTCTTTATTGATGAAACTTCAATCTATTTTTCTCAAATTTTTGAATTTTTATAATGTAAAAATCTTTGTGTTATATTATTGGTTCTCATCAATGTTTTTTTTCCTTTTTAATTTTAATTATCAATATGACTTAAGGCTTGGTTTGGTTTGGTTTGGTTTGGTTTGGTTTGGTTTAATATGACAATACCTTTCAAATTTTGTCCATTAATTAGAGATCTTTGGAATTTTCAACAATATGGAAACTTTCAATTACTTAAATTGATGATGAAAATCTCAATATATGTTTCTTAAATTGTTAGTGACAATTAATTTATGAACCACTTGTTTTTCCTTAATTGGATAGTAAATTGAAATAAACAAATTTTGAGGACTTCTTGTTTTGTCCTTTGTAGATATTTTGGTTTTTGCTTTTGAGGACTTTTTGTCCTCTTTGTACTTCTCTTTTCTCCTTTTTAATAAAATTCTTTTATTGATGATCCAAAAAAAAATTAAAATAAATTTTTTTATGATTTAATAATAATAATAATAATAAATAAATAAATAAAAGTTCTGGCTTTTGAACAGATTGTTTAAGAGAGGATTTTTTTCTTAAACTTGAGTCCTATTTCCTCTTCTTCTAGCAGCATTTCTTCTTTAAACAACTAGAAATTTAACATTAGCTTTGTGTTGTCTTTAGATTGTATTAACCTGATGAAAAAGTAGGGGCCTGTTGCCTTCTTGTGGGAAATCATTTTTTTCATTATTATTGGGTGAACCTCTTTAGTAGTTAATGACTGAAGGTTCATTAAATGATGGGACATTATAATCAATTGAAGATGAGGGTACTTATAAGAGTAAGAGATTAATAACAAAAAAACAAACAAAAAACTAAAGCTATTTATTGGTATTTCTATTTCTTGAAGCAATGAAGTTGACTTGGCATTTTGTAGATTATAGTGTGGTTGACTAAAATATTTTAACTGATGTTTTGGTTGGGAAATCTGACATAGAATTTTTATCTTTTTAATAATGTATGTGATAATGATCATTAGTTTAGAATGTTAACTACTACTACTTTTTGTGTTTATTAGTTTTTATTGAGTTTTATGAAATGTGGTTGATTATGATACTATTGTTTTGAGCTTTTAATCTTCATAAATACTCGATTGCTCATTTTCTTCAACAGTTTCATGGGAAATTACTGGGCCATTGGTTTTATTTGATGTACTTTCTGAACTATAATGTGTTTTTCAAATTTAGTTATACTGTGTTGGTAATAAAGAACAAATAGATAAACATGTTTTCTATTTGGAAATCATGGATAGATTTCTCATTTAGTTGCCAAATGAACTTCTATTTCAAAATTTTCAATTGTTCCGCTCCACTATTGTTGAAGTGCTCCATTGCTTTTCATGTAGCTACGTTCCCATGTTTGGAGAAACTAAGTTTGATCCGATTTAATAGTTTCATTTAATAGACATAAAGGAATAGCTTGATGCTCTGGGCAGAGCTGTTGGTAAGGTTAGTGGAGCTATTTTTGGATGGCAATTTGAACCCGACCCGACGGGAACCCGCCCCCCTCCCCCCCCCCGACCCCGATTAGAATAGTTTTTCCTCGAAAAATACTCCCGACGGGTTAGGGATGATATTCGAAAATGAATCTCTGATAACTTTCAAGCTGGTGATGGTGATAGGTTCCCCCGCCCCGGCCCTAGCCCTGGCCCGACCCCATCCCTATCCCCATCCCCATCTCCATCCCTATTTCCGCCCTGAACTGAACTTACTAGTATACCCCCTCTCTATATATATATAAATGTGTGTGTGTGTGTGTGTGTTTAGGGTTTATGTTCAATCGCATTCTCTTCTCTTCTCTTCTCTCGTCTGTGTAACTGTGTTTGCTCACATGACACGGTTGCTGCTGTTGCTTCACTCGCTCTTCCTCACCAGAGACGACGTCATCTCCGTTGATGTCCCTACTTCCTAAGGCTGGAAGAAGAAGGTTCAGTTCTCTCTCTCTTTCTCTTCGTAACCCTCCCTTTCTCTCTAGATATCTCACTTTCTCTCTCTATTTCCTGGAGAGGGTTCAAGGTTTGCTTCGCTGTCTTAGATCTCAATGATTCGAATCTCTCAATCGGTTTCTCTCTCGTAGATCCGAGTTCTGATCTCGGAGGTTCGATCTTGCCACCATGGCGACCGCTAATGCTCCGATTAGCATGAGGGAGGCCCTCATAGTAAATTTCATATTCCACTTCTTTAACTTGGAATTCTTTGCTAAATTGAAAGACAAACAGTTGTGTTTCGAACTGATATTGAGAATTTGTTTTTTGGTATTGAGAATTTTTGGCTTCGTAATGATGGGGATTTGATTGTGGTCTTTGTTTGTTGTGTGCTGTGTTGATGTAGTTGTCTAGCATAGGGATCAATCCACAGTTTATCACGTTCACTCATGTTCTCATGGAACCCGATAAGTATATATGCGTTCGGGGATTTTTCAGGATTGGGAAAACTTGATCCCTATTAGGGGGCAGGGGCGGGGGGTGATGGGTTACTCGCCCGGGATCGGGGGCAGGGGTGGGAACTGGGACAGGGACGAGAACGGTGATACCTTCGGGGATCGGGGATGGAGAGTGTAATCCTCGGCCCCCCCTGGTCCGTTGCCATTTCTAGAGCTATCAGGGGTTTTGCTACTTCTGTAGCCATTATCTCTATACCCATGTCATTTCTAATTTTCCTAATATAGTTGAAGATGTTTTATTAGATCAAATACGTTAGGCTCAATAATAAAACGCCATATGATGTCATGAAGTTTCTTCACGTTGCCAAATGTGGCCCTAGTTTTCCCTAAGATAGTATCTTTATAGGTATTATATGGTCAATTCTAGGGAAGAAATTAGCAACCCATCATTGGGGTGTGTGTGCATGTGCTATCTGCAAGCTGAGGCTAATTGGTAACTCATTTTCTTTGTTCCAGAATTCATCTAACTTCTTTGCTAAAATTTTGATTGTGAGCTGGTTGAATGCTATCATCATGAGAGGTATATTGATTAGTAATGGTGCCTTATAATTTTAGTAATGTATTGTTTTCCCTTTCTTACTATTAGACCTCTTTCAGGGTGAGCTTATTGGCCTATAGCCCTCTGGTAATGGGCATACTTTCTGAAAAGTATTTCTCACCTGATGAGCTGATGCTCGTTTGCATCTTTTTGAAGGTTGAACACCAACTTGCACTACTAGAAAAGGAGGTTTTAGACACAAAACTTTTTGCGATGGTTTGAAAATTGTCACAAAAAGCAAGCTTTTGCGATGGTAAAAAATACTGTCACAAAAGTATTATTTTTGCGACGCCAATTGATTGTCGCAAAAACAAATACCATTATTAAGGACGGAAAATCCAAAACCATGGCAAAAAATAATATTATACGCGACGGTACGTTACCTGTTGTACATTTTTTTTTTTCCATTTTGTGGCTTTTTTTTTCTGATGCCTTTTGCTAGTCTGTCGCAAAAGGTTTTATTTTTGCTCATTCGCGACTGTCCTTAAAGTCTTCACAAAAACTTAATCCCTAATTTCCATTTCCTCTCCCCCACCTCCCTCCTTCCCACTCACCATGTCCTCTCCCCCCACCCCACCCCCTCCTTCCCATTCATTCCTAAACTTCTAGACTCCTCTTCGGATAAAAAAAAAAAAACTGTCTTCTCTACCTGCCCTAATCTCTCTCTCTCTCTCTCTCTCTCTCTCTCTCTCTCTCTCTCTCAACGGCAACAACACCGGCATCTAGGTAACCCTCCTCTCGTCCCCTCTTCTTTCCTCTTGCTCTCGCTCGCGCAGACCCTCACAATCTGTCGATCACTCTCTCAAACCCTCACAAACTCTCTCTAGCAGCGGTAGTGACTTCCCACCTCCGGCATCCAGGTATAGTTCTCTGCTCTTCTCATTTGTCCTCGCCTTTTTTTCTCTTCTTTCTCCTTCAATTATCTTTGAGCTATTGACATTAACAGGTCATTTAGTTGATTGAATATTTTTTATTAAGAATAAAATAGTATGAAAATTGACATAGGTTTGATCTAAACTATTTTTCTAGTTAAATCCAATGAATAGGGTTTGAAGGTAGCCAGATTTTGAGGTATATACATAAGCACCACCTCATCCACCCAATAACATTGCTACATTAATTTTATTTCAAATTTTAAAAATTAATTTTGCAAAATGTCAAGAGGCTTGCATTCTGGTGTTCTTGCTCTGTTTTTTTGTGCATTTCGGTGTCCTTGCTCTGTTTTCATTTTTGTGATTGGTTGGTCCATGTAAGTTTTCATTTCTCTACAAGCCCTTGTCTAATTGGTTTTCTCTTTTTATTCTAAAAAGTATTTATTTGTATATTTCTGATAATCTGATTGTATAGGTGCATACGTAATAGCTTATATATATACCATATGTTATGTGAACTTCACTGTGATGAAATAAATTTTTCTCTTATCATGCCTCACTATGATCCTATTTTGGATGTTCAATCTTTTCCCTCAGTATTTATCTCCTTGGCAATTGTCACTTGATTGACGTAATAAATAAAAAAAAAATAGCTTTTAAATTTTTCTTGATGTAATTTTGTCATTTTCATCAAAGAGGCCACAATTTATCCAGGAGAATTGGGAGTTTCATTACACAATTTTATTTTATTTTTAATTAATTTCTATCATATTGTTCAATTCTGAATCACCATTCTTTATGATGATGACGAACTTCCATATCTAGACTAGAACTTGACACAATGATGAGAATTCAATGTTTGGCACTTTAGTCTCTTGTTCGTCTCTTCAAAAAGTCCAAAAGAAGACGCTCCAAAATTCAACCTGTACTCTATACTTGCTGTCTCTTCTGCTTCATGGTTTCTTCTCTATTTGGCCTTCAGAAGTCCAAAAAAGGTGGATACAATAGTTGAACCAACTCCCACCTCTCTCTCTTTGTCACTCTCTCTAAAGAAGGTGGGCCCAAAAATTAAACAACCTCTCTCTCTCTGTGTATGTGAAAAATTCGGCCACTCTTTAACAAAAGTTAGTCAGGTAACATTGTATAAGGGTTGGCTGCCGAGCACAATGTAAAATACTTGACAGCCTATGTGAGATTTCATAGTTACACTATAAAGTACCAAATAATCACATGATTCAATTCATACAAAAAGATGATTTGATTTGTACTTGATTTTTAAACCAAAACAATTAATTTAAAACCATTCCCAAGTCATGGAAGATATCATGGCTATTAGCTAACCTCACATAACATTTTCTCTTTTTTCATGCTCTACCGGCCTGCTCAACTTTTACATGAATTAGCTGCATCTCCCTCTACTTTTGTACTATTTACTATAATAATAGCAACTTAGCAACTTATGGTGGCAGCAGCGGCACATGTGATTCATATCCCCCCTCCCCTCACTTATCCATGACTTGCAATGCTAACATTCTCTATTAGCAGTACCGCCAAATTAATAAACTTCTTTTCACAATTTGCTGATTAATTATTCAATAACCTTGTTTTATGCAGCTTATTAGAAACTTTTTACATTTTTTTTTTTTTTGTTTCGTCAAAGTCTTGCTGCAATCCTGCCTATGGTTTATATATAATTTGGAAAGGATGTAATGTATGACTTAAGATTTCATTTTGACTTCAATATTAATTTCTGAATCAAACTGTCATTCATCTTCATGTAAATTGAATCAGACTGCACATTGGATTTGTAGAGAGAGAGAGAAAGAGCGAGAGCGAGCTGATTTGGAAAGGGGGGATTTTGATTTCATATGAAGAGAATGGAATAGATATCAGTAAAAGAGAATGAAAGAAAGAAAGTGAGGTCACTTGATTTGTAAGAGGAACGAAGATCGGGAGGGAGAGAGACAGAGAGAGAGAGGGGGGGATAGGTTTTCTGCTGCACAGACATATGCTACAAATGGCGTTTCAGAATATGAAGGCAGTGGGTTGAATCTGGACAATACAGGTACAGGAGTGTAGTAGTTTAATTCAGTGACACATAGAAGCCGAGCCAACGCTGGATTATGGAGTTGCCTCTGGTCATATTGCCTTTCTGGGACTTGATATGCATACAAGAGGGCTAATCAAGTAAAGAACATGTTGCACCAGAGTACTTGGCACTCTTGCTGAGTTTTGTTGGCAATAAAAATGTAACTATTTTAGTTAATTATTTAATCTCTTGGTTTCCTAGAAGTTCTTTTTGGACTAACTATTTTGTGGAATACAGATATATATCTCTTTCAACTATCATATGATTGAATGTCTAGCTGATATAGAAACACTGATAGTGGTTATTGGTTAATATTATGCCTTCTGGTTTTACTTTTATCTGAACAAGTGACATTTTTAGTTGAACTTGTGCATTGCTGGATATGGGGTATCTTGTTAATGTGACTCCTTTTGGAATTGCAGATTAGGCCTGAACTATTGTTTAACTGTTTTGTTCCTTGGTCTTGGTATATGGACGTAATTGTTTGCTTATTTTAGGTTCTTCAGGAGTCAGGACTACTTACTAATGTTGTGGTTCAAATTCCAAGGGAGCATTTTGTTATTTTGATGGTTGTGATGACACTTCATGGGAATGTTGAAAGTGATTGAGCTCTGCAGGATCTGATGCAGATTTATTGTTGCACCTTTAAATCTAATCTATTCTTTACTTTTCAGTTGTGTAATATATATTGTGCTGCTTTTGTATGATATTCCTGTGGAAAGATATTGAGAAATTGCCATCTACATTTGAAGTCCCTGTATTTTATTGCAACGAATGACCTCTTTCTCTTTGGCATACATGGCTTTGTAGTCTTGTGGTATTCAACTCCATCAGTACTTCATCAATTGGAGAAGTCAAATTGCTATATTCATGGAGCAAGTCTCTTTGAAAGCTTTGCAGGTGTGGGTTTACAGCACAGCTCATGTAATTTGCTTAGGTTTTGTATTTTGGAAAATGAAGGGGTGCACTATCCCTCCCGTGTGTGTGTGTGTGTGTGTGTGTGTGTGTGTGTTGGGGGGGTGGGTGGGTGTGTGTGTTAGGGGGGTGTGATTGCTTATGGTCTGTTGTCATGGATAACAGTCCTGGAGGCTAACATCTTCTGATGATGACCCACTTCAATCAATACCATCTCTCTAGACATGTTAAGAACATAAATACTTTTTCTAACCAATTAAGATGGGTATCCCATGAATAACCCACATTGAAATTCAAGAAACCAACAAAGGTCTTAGGAAAGTTAGGGACTTTATGTTTGAGGTAAATGAAAATTCTTCCAGATCGACATTAAAGCCTCCACACTGGGTATTGGATTTGTCAAAAATCTAAAGTTATCAATCTGAGTGGAAACTTTTAAAATCTCTACCCGAAGTGGAGGCTTTGTGTTACTGTGTAAAATCAAAAGATTCTTCAGTTTGATTGGAGGCTTTAAAGAGCTTGTCAACTACTTTACAAGGCAAAATGTTCTATAGTAGTTTCAATCTTTTCTAAAACCTCTATGATTGAACCCGGTGCAGAGGATTTCAAGAAGGATGGTATGATGGAGGATTGGGTCAAGAAGTTTGAGAAGCTTGCTGGGTCTCAGGTATTTTGCTTCAATTCCTGCAATTGGGCTTTAGGGTTTTGTTTAATTCTTTGGATTTCACGATTATCTATTTGGTTAGTATTGAAGATTAGGCTTTGTGCTCAACAATCAGTTTTCCAATTGGATTAGCCTTTGTAGTTTGTGCCATATGAATTAATAGTACAGTGCCCTCTAAGGGATGCTATAATTTCTTTATTGTTTTCTAGTTAGAGTTTTGTTTAATAGTTGATGCAAATTCTCATAGTTGATTGCTTGAAGAAATCAAGCCTGTCCGAAAAGTTATCCTTACAGCTTGTGTTGAAAACTTTGTGCAAGAGCATTTCAATAACTTAATCTGGTCCTGATGGTAAAACTTGTTTGTAGACTGGATGTGATTTAGTGGTTTATGGGTGAAGTAAGGGCATCTAAGTAGGGAAATGGCATTCTCTCCCTGCTTGCTTGCTGAATTTTAGGACTTGATGTTGTCGTGTTTGGGGGGAGAAAGAAGAAAGCTTGGATTGTGGCAGCTTTATGTATTATGTGGTGCATGGGGAGAGAGAAATGAATAGACGTACTTTTAAAGAGACTATGTTAAGGAGTTAAAAGCTTAAGGTAGTTCTTTTGCATAGTTATCATTTCTGGTGTAAATGAATTTTTTTTTTTCCTGCATCCTCTTTTCTTCTTGTAGATTCCATAGGTGGGCTCAATTTTTGTTTTAGGGCCTTTTTGATCTCTCAATAGTTTTTGTATGAAGTCGAGCTTCGACGTATTAATGAGAAAAAACTTCATGAACTCTATTATTTTTTTGATAAGTAACTTGATGAAATCCAAATCTTAGCCAATATAGCTCATCTACTTTCCATAAATAGAAGTGATAATAGTCAACAAAACTTAACATATCCGACTAACTAGGCACAAATGACTTGTCGAAAAAGACAGGACTAGAAACCGATTCCCGGTTTTGAATCTAGAGCCTAATTTTCGTTTCTAAAAACTTGTCATTTTAAAACTCTTTTTCTGAATCGGTTGACACACTAAAATGCTCAAACGGTATCGGATGTCAACGAAACTTGACACACAGCTAACTAGGCACAAATGAGTTATAGGAAAAGACGGGATTCAAAACCGATGCCTGGTTTTGAATCTAGAGCGTAATTTCTGTTTGTGACAATTTTAGTGTGTCCTTTAAAAGACGGTATAGGAAAAAAAAAAATTTCCGGAACCGGTCGACACACTAAAATTGTCAAATGGAGTTAGATGTCAACGAAACTTGACACACATGACTTGCTGGGCACAAATGACTTGTAGGAAAAGACGGAACTCGAAACTGATTTTCAGTTTTGAATTTAGAACCTAATTCTCATTTGTAGAAACTTGTCTTTTAAAAACTCTTTTCTGAACCAGTTGACAAACTAAAATGGTCAAACGTTGTCGGATGTTAACGAAACTTAACACACACGACTAACTAGGCACAAATGACTTGTAGGAAAAGACGGGACTTAAAACCAATTCCAGGTTTTGAATCTAGAGCCTAATTCATGTTTGTGAAAACGTATCCTTTAGAAACTTTTTTTCGAACCGGTTCACACTAAAATGCTCAAACGACGTCAGATGTCAACGAAACTTGACACACATGACTAACTAGGTAAAAATGACTTGTCAGAAAAGATGGGACTCTGTCTCTTGACATTGATTTTTTGTTCTGTGTTTTGTATCACCTATATTGCCTTTTTATTGTTGTTAATCTCACATCCATTTCATGTCTACTAGCATGAACTATTAGGGGTTGCTGTGTTTGTGTTTAAGCACAATTATTTGGCTAAATTTCTTATTTTGTGTTTATTCGATTATTGTTAGATTATAGCGGAATGTGTTCAATCAATACATGAATTTAATAGTATTATCATTATTGTAGGATGTAATTAAAGTTTCTTTGGATATTTCACATATACCAACAGTCCAATTGACGTAGGGACTTCTTATTAGTGACGATCTGTTGTGTGAAATTGAAGGAGTTCCAATTGGGCCCAAATATTGTGAAGTCTTTATCTTAAAAGCAAAAAAAAACCAAATGCTCATTTGGAAACACCATCCCGAGGTCTACGAACTGTTGGAAAAGTTATTGGAAGTTGGAAGATACATTGTGTGGCGCTTGTTTTATGCATATCTTACAATCTTATTTATTTATTTATTTTTGAAATAAATATAAAATGTTTTACACTTTTTTGTAAGTTTGAAATTAATTACATTGTAAATAAATTTTTTTTTTTTTTTTTTTTGTTTCTTTTTGCAGATGTTATCATTTTGAGTACATGATGATATCTTCGCATATTGATATTGGAGCTTATTGTTAATACTAAAACAAGCTTTTAATATATATTTTTTTTTATTTGTACTGTCGATACTTTGGTTTTGTTTTAGATACAAATTTGAGTTTTGAATTATCAAAAATTATTAGTATAGTTGGGTGATGTTTTCTATATTTTTGTAAAGAATGTTTGGTAAACACTGTATCGTTACAGGGTACATATATATTATTCGTATCTATAATTTTGTGAATGTGAATGGATGTGTGTGGCAAGACTAGACTAGACAGAATTACGAATGAGTGTATTCGGGAATGGGTAGGAGTAGCATCGATAGAAGACAAATTGAGAGAGAATCGTTTGAGATGGTTTGGTCATATTCAACAGAGACTAACAAAAGCAGCAGTGAAGAGATGCGATGCTGTGATGGTAGATGAAAATATTAAGGGACCGGGTAGGCCTAGATTAACGTTGGCTAGCGTTGTAGATAGAGATATGGCTCTACTTAATTTGACTAATGAAATAGCCTTTGATAGAGCTGCGTGGAGAAGGATTCATGTAACCGACTCCATTTGATAGGACTTAACGCTTAGTTTGGTTTGGTTTGGTTTGGTCTGTTCAGGGAATGAATTAATAAAATATATATTTATTTTATGAAAATAATTTTTTTCCTAACAATAATAAATCGTCGCTAATGTAATCTCCATTTTTTTTGTATTTTATTAGCGACGGATTAACTTGTTATATATTGTCACAACCCAAACCCGCCCCTATGGGTTTAGCATCGTAACCGGCCAATAATCTTGGGATTACCAAAGGCCTCTGAGACAAATTAACATAATATTAGGGGCTAGCGGAAGCAAATAACAAATATACAACATCCATTGAACTGTGCAGATTTACATGAGATATAAAAACTTTAAACCTTTATATACATGTCTACACATCCTCCGTACGTCATCATACATATACAGATTAGACAAAAAAAGATTTAGCCCTATTTACAAAATAAACAAAGACTTGTTTAAACAAACAAGAAAAACAAAACTTGAACTTTAATCACATAGTCATAACCATTTGACATATCGGGAACCTTTAAGGGAGGCACATAGGTTGGCTGACAAAAATAGATTCCAAGCAGACGCCTCTAAGCCTGGTCACACGCCTGATCACCTACATATATAAATAATACAGTGAGCTGGAGCCCAGTGAATAATAACAAGGTAAAGGGTTTTAATGAATGATGTCCATCACAGAGTTAGAAATCAAAGTTTATATTAGAAACAGATTCTTATCAGAAACATAGTCTTATGCATATTCAGATTTCAAATTAGAATTAGATTCATATACATGTTCATATTTATATTCAGATTTTGCATAAGATCATACGTGGTATACCCATTAGTTATCATATCAACTTAGTCTTGAGACCCACATGTGTAGTCGGTACTGACGACCATAAAGGTCTATATCTTGGGTGCAAGTAGCCATGGTATTGTTACCCCCAGGCGAGGGCCACGTGAATATAGGCCTTGGTATTGTTACCCCCGGGCAAGGGCCATGTGAATATAAGCCACGGTATTGTTACCCCTAGGCGAGGGCCACGTGCATATTGGCTATGGTATTGTTACCCCCGGGCGAGGGCCACGTGAACTAAGGATGCCACAAATACATTTCAGAAAAATAGACATTCATTCTTGATTCATAAAATAGGATTTTAGAAAACAGATCGTATTATTTCAGTCAGAAAATACTTATAATCAAACATAGCTTTACAGAGTTATTACTCACAAATAGCTGCAGAAGCAGATCAGACAGATTGGATAGATCAAATAAATCAGGCAGACAATAGCGCGTGTCTTACACAAACACATAACATATACACATTGAAACACAGTATCAATTCCTTGATCAAACTTGACTTTTCTTGTCTTTTCTGTCTAAGTAGTCTGAAGTTATACTACGCTTATTCTTTCTTATTCAATGAACCATATTCTTATTTCACATATTCTTTTATTACTAAGTCATTTTTCAATATGCCGATTTCTTACTTGGCATCTTAATTAATTATTATTAAATCAATGACTTATTCTCTAACCAACTAAGTTATGTTGATTATTGGCTTATTAATCTCTATTGAGTAACAAATCATGTCTAGAATGCTTTGGGAGGAGATAAGATAAAAATATAAACAAAGTGTGATTTTTCAAAACATGTTGAAAATAGCCTCGCCGCTCGAGCGGACTGTACTATCTGTAAAAATATTGGAAGCTCAAAATGTTTGCTCGAGCTACCGATTGGTCGCTTGAGTAGCCTGTAAATTTGCTGAGTTCCAAAACTAAAGATTAGCTCCCAAATTTCATTTCAAAACTTAGATTCATGCATATTTAAACATGTAATGTCATTAATAAATATGAACACATAACTAATTTCTAAATCTTAATGCAAAACCCTCCTTAATTTGTCAAGATTAAAGCTATAACTTCATGAATATAATGATTTCAAAACTTTTCTTCATTTTTCTTACAAAATATGAAAGCCAAGCTATAAGGCTCTTAGAAAAATATCTACATATATGAGATTCAAATTAAGATCATCAAATTATAATTTATTCCTTCATTTGTCCAATGTTAGATTTAACTCGTTTTCTTCATATCAAATCCAATTTCAAATTCATAAATTCTAAAACATAAATTAAGCTTTTAAAACCCAATTTCATGTTCAAAACTCATGCAAAATTTCATCAAAACATAACAATAATTATGAGCCATGATCAATCTTCAATAAATCTTCATTGCATGTAATTTGTGGAGTTTAATTTAACAATAACTTTCCAAATTAAACCCAAAGTAATTAATTTCTAATTTAAGTTCAGAAACTTGATCTTGGCTTCAATTCTTCATTTTCTTGTCAACTTCGTAGCAAACATTGAATGTGTGTAATTCAAATAAAACTAACTAATTTAATATATTCCAAAATTTGTTTTAATTAAATAAAATTATTAAATTACATTACATGAAAATCAAAATCTCATGAACTCATGGTTTCCAAACTTTTCTTCAAAATCAAATGTATAATAAACTTGCATGGCTCAAATCCTTTCAAAACTCATAGTGCATGCAAATATTCATCTCATATATATATCAAGGTTCACAAACCCAAGTTCAATTTGAAGAATTCCTACAATTATTTCCATATTTATTCTTTAATTCTTCCAAATTACATGCATGTAAAAAAATCAGGGCCAAATTCATGCAAGATATTCAACATCAAACCAAAATAATCAATTTCCATGTTTATTTCCATAATCTTACACTTAACTCAATTTTTCTTCATTTTCTTGCTAATTCTTTTTAATTACATGATATTGATTCTAAAACTTTCTTAATCCATGAACATAACTTCAAAACTTTCTTAATTTCAAGGTGTAGGGAGATTAATCTTTTAAATTAAACTTAGAATCCTTACCTATAATTTTGGTTTTGCAGAATTTCTTGAGCTCCTCTTACAATTGCTCTTCTTTCTTCCAATCTTTCACCCAAATATGGTTTCTCTCTCTACACTCTTTGAGCTCTCTCTCTTTCTAAGCTCACCAGCACCCTTCACAAGCCAAACCCTCTCTTTTTGACAAAAAGGCTCAGCACAAGACACATATACACACTCTCACTTCTTGTAACACGTGCACATACTTGGACATTTCTTTGAACTCCAACATAACACTCACATTCGCACACATAGATTTCTCTACACACACACCCACATATCCTCAAATTCTAAATCATCTATAATTTAATTTATTATTAAGATTAATTTAATTAAATAACACTTATTCTTAATAAATCTTGATTAACACATAATTAAATTAATCATACCTAATCACAAGTCCCACATAATTAATTAGTCTAATTTGACTTCCATTAGAGCCTAATTAATTATATTAAATTTATCAATCTGAATAAGATTTTTAACCAAACTCCCACAAGGCTCCAAATATTAGATTAAACTTATTTTCATCCTCAATTTTGATTTCTTAAATCATTAAGGACTTCAATTTCCTATTAGACTTCAAAATCTTCGTCAATAAATTATATATTCAATTGAACACCTGATAAATAAATTTAATTCTTAATAATTTTAATTCCCAATCCTCACAACTTAATCAACTCCAATTTGGGCCCACTTAATCGAATCTCAGTTTTATTCCATATGTTCCAACACTCAAAATTAAAATAATTCAATTCACCATTTGTACTATCTTGAGCCATTTAGGCTTTTAATTCCAAAATAAATCCTCAATAGAATCATATACAAATCAGTCCCCATAATTTTCACAAATCCCATATTAAATTAGAATAATTGGCAATTAAAATTTAAATCTCCTTAATTAATTAAGTGCTAACCATTATACGTAATGGGGTCGTCACACATATACATATTAGTTCAATTCTTTAGCAACGGTTTAAACTATCGCGAATACATTATTGATTTAATTCTATTTTTTGCGACGTTTTAGACCATCACTAATAATATTTTTTGCAATGTCAACTACTGTCTAAAAATTTTTTTGGTGGCGGCATCATAAACCGTCGCTAAAAGTGATATATTTCTTACTTTTTTGTGTCAGGTTAAATTGTCGCAAAAAAATCACTAATTTGCCGTTGCCATAAGAAAGCGACGATTTGTAACCGTTGCAAATACCTTTTGTCACGCCCCCTTTCGCCACCTCTCATTTCCTGTTGCTATTCTGTCGCAAAAAGTCTTTTGCAACAGCATGTGGACCTTTTGTGACATTTAAGATCGTCGCGAAAGGTCCGATTTTTAGTAGTGTTGTTTAAATCTTGCAACCTCTTGATGAATATATCTCATTGCTCCATTTCTTTTGCCCAGGGAGGTATTTAGAAGGGGAGTCCAGATACAACCTATCCAAGGTATTCAGAAGGGAAGTCCAGATACAACCTGTCCAACACTCTTGTAAACAAAGCTACCAAAGTAAGCAAATTGTTCACACTCTGAGTATTAGATTTATTTTTGTAGCAACTCAAAATTGAGATACCGAGGAGACAATATATTCTTCTTGAAATTGTGAAGCATTTAACTATGATAAAAAATGGAAAAGATGATAATCACTAACTTGTTGGAGTTTTTCATTAAGCTCAAGATTGTTTGTAATAAGTACTTTATGCATGCTTAACCTTTTTTTTTTTTTGCAGCCATATATTGACATTGCAGAAAAATATGGGCTTTGTTTGGTTGTATTCTCAAAATACAATTCCACCATATCATTCGCGCTTCACGTTTGGATACGATTTTGAAATCATAATTCCACCATATCATTCAAAATACATTTGGACTTCCCGTTTGGCAGCTTTCTTCTTCATTTCTCTACTGTCAAAAGCTTTCAACGTGTCTTCAGTCTTCTTCATTTCTGAAAAGCATTCCATGTTCTTCATTTCTGAAAAACCTTCCATGTTCTTCATTTCTAAAAAGGTTCATGTGCAAAAAGAAACTTAAAGTTGAATTGATCTACTCGTCTTCCTTTGTTTGAAAGATCACGGCTGATGATTCGTCGTGGGTCGTGTTCGTTTCTGTGAACTGAGACCATTTTATAAACTATGTTTGGGAACCCCCTTCCTACCCATACCATCCCCCACAAATCAAGTGAGTTGCAGTTTGTGCGTTGTGGAAGATTCATACTCCAAGCAACCATACAATGACAACACCAAGGTCAAATAAATCACAAATTTCTCCCAAAATTATTTTTACAGCTCACTGATTTTCTGAAACATCCCCAATTTTATTCCAACTTTATTTGTCACAGGTCAAATTTGTCAACCTATTCTCGAATTAGACGATTACCAAAGAAGCGCACATTCACTCACTGTACCCACTCCATTACCGGTGACAACTATTCCACTCCCACTGATCTGGTACGTATATCTTTCAATCCATTTGGTATGTAGAAATGGGTTTTGAAATGGTTTCTGAGAAGTCGAAATGGGTATAGAAATGGTTTCTAATCTGTCCTGAACTGTTTGAATTGTTTAAGC
This sequence comes from Camellia lanceoleosa, assembly GCA_025200525.1. NCBI lineage: Eukaryota > Viridiplantae > Streptophyta > Magnoliopsida > Ericales > Theaceae > Camellia > Camellia lanceoleosa. The sequence continues at coordinate 14,210,869 of CM045760.1, forward strand.
TAAGCCAGTCAACCGCTAGGACAACTGGCTGGTCATCCCTCAGGTCATCCGGCCGGTCGACTGCCATCCTTTCCTAGTCGAGCTCCACTCATCCCCTCTCATGCTTCTCTTCTTCTTCTACTTATTTCTGCTTATTTTTTACTGCGCACACTTGTTTCACAAACTTTTTACAGACAATATTATCTGGTTTTTATTTTTTATCTGTTTTGCCCTTTAATTAATCTGCTTTTCCTAACACTATTTAACAAGTTCAATTGATTAATTTTGATTCGTACTTCAACATAAATAATTGTAGTTTATTTTTGCATTGTTATTTTTTTATATCCACTCCAGATTAGTTTAAATATAAATTATGTGTTTTTAGATGGATGGAAACAATTCAGATGACAATCAAGATACAAGAATGTGGACTCCCAGAATTGAAATGAAGTTAATAAACATGTTGAGAGAAGAGTTTAAAAAAAATCAAACAACAGGCCGTAGTATTGTGTGGACAATTAGGCATTGGAATCATTTTGCAACTCAATTGCAAAATCTATATGGACTTTGATATACATCAAAATAGGTGCGACAAAAATATCAGCGCTTGAAAGCTGATTACCAAATTTTTATGCGACTGCAAGCATAGACTGGTCTAGGATGGGATCCCATTGTAGGAACTGTTGTTGCACCCAATGAATTTTGGGATAAGGTTTTTCATTAACCTGTACCATTTTCAATTTTTTTTGTAACATTTCATCATACGTACAGTATGCTTATTTTCAATTGCTGTAGACTACAAAAAATGTAAAGAAGTTTAGGACAAACGGATTTGAGTATTTTCAAGAAATGACAGAAATTGTTGAAAATTGTTGTGCCATAGGGGCCTTGTCTCAAACACCTACACAAGAAGCCCTTGACTTAGATGAAGAAGATGAAATGCTTAATAAATTTTGGAGCCCTAAAGCTGGTGGGAGTAATGCTGCTGAAGCCATTCCTGTTGACTTATTTGGCGATGAATACATGGATCCAGCGAAGGGCAAAAGTCACAAGAGGGGCCTTACAAATAGCTAGATTGACAGTGGTCTTTCTAAAAGGTCATGGTCAAGTGGGTTCGATGATGTCTACGCAGCTTTCACTACCTACGTACAGGCAAAAACGGATCATTCACGTGCACGAGCAACTGACACAGAGGCTGTAAGTGTAGGTGGTGATGAGTATTCCCTTGATGCATGTCAAGATGCATTGCTAGAGCTTGGGGACATACCACCGGTCTAGTACGTTAGGGTACTGACACTATTTAATGACAAGGAATGACGAAGGTTTTTTATGTGTACTTCTACCCATATGCGCCTAGCTTTGCAGTGAAGTGAGAAGTTCTGTTTTGATTGAGTTAGCGATTCTCTTTGTTGTTGTGCAAGATGATTTGATGGTTCCTGATTTGTTTTTATTCATTTTTCTTCATCCCATGATATGCTCTTTTTTATTCGCCTTCATATGTTTATTTTTATTGAATTCTTAAGTAGTTTTTGTTTTACATCAATATGTTGTGTTATTGTCCGTATTCTTTCATGTCCGTATTAAACAAATTTTCTTCGCGTGTATACTTTAGTGGATGCTGATAAATGACTAAGGCCGACTAAATCTAGCCACTTGTTAATTCAGTTTCACCAATAATAATAACAGCTAGCATGTTGTCAAACATTATTTTATAATTATGCTTTTATTGTGATGTAGCCGAAACAACATGTCATCCAACACAGAAAACAATGCAATGGAGATCTCATCAGAGAAGGATGAGGTTATTGAAGATTTTATGGATTTTTTGATGATTGCTTTTATGCATGACCATATGAATGCGTCAAGTAGCAAATGACCACAGTGAACTTGTCCATTCAAAGGTGATGATTACATCTTTAGTTTATTAAATGGCCATCCAGAAACAATGATGGACATTATGCGAATGGATGCACAAACATTCATTTTATTGAAAGACACCTTACTTCAAAATGGCTTTATCGATACTGAACATATGCATATCAGTGTCGAGGAATCGCTTGGAATTTTTTTGTACACTTTCGCACAAAATGACCGCCATCGACTACTGTCCGATAGATTTCAACACTCCACGGAAACTATTTGTCAGCACATCAAAATTGTTATGCGGGCACTGTGCAAGCTTGCATCAACAATTATCAAACCACGTAACCAAGACGAGATACCGGCAAAAATTTTAAATGACAGAAGGTTTTTTCCCTGGTTCAAGGTATGACTATATGTTTGTCCTGTAAATTTTCAATAACAAAAAGGAACAATATTTTTTTTTTTATGTTATAAAAGTAATATCCAAGTTTGTTTCGCTTTTAATGTCAAACAAATACCTTTCAAGTAGGATTGTGTCGGTGCTATCAATGGCACATTGGTGGATGCATGGGTCCCTGCTTCAAGACAAAATACATTCCACAGTCACAAATCTATAGTATGGCAAAATGTACTCGCAGCTTGCCACTTCAACTTGTTGTTCGCATTTATTAATTCTGGATGGGAAGGTAGCGCTCACGACAACACTATTTTAGTTGACTCTATTACAAGAGCTGGTCTATAGTTCCCACACCCACCCCATGGTGAGTGTCACCAAATAATACACTGTACATTTTTTGAAAACATTTTTGTGTACATCTATTTGACAGAGCAGTGCATACATTATTTACGTGTAGGCAAGTATTATGTAGTGGATGCTAGTTTCATGAACATGCCTGGATTTCTTGCCCCATTTCGTTCCCAACGCTATCACTTGCAAGAATTTCATGGCCATCATTATTTTGGACCCAACGAATTGTTTAACCATCGACATTCGTCGTTACGCAATGTCATAGAAAGAACATTTGGTGTTCTGAAGAATCGATTCCCAATATTGCGGTCCATGCCAAATTACAAGTCTACAAGACAAGGCCCTCTCATGATTGCATGTTGTGTACTGCATAATTGGATCCGTTTGCATGCAGATATGGACCCATTCTTCATGGAAGCTGATAATGAAATAGCGGCAGAAGCAGAAGCAGGCAGGTTTGTTGGAGACCAAGCTGATTATGTTGACATGTCACAACATGGGTTGAACTTTAGGGATGCAATTGCTACTGCTATGTGGCAAAATCATGTTGGCCATGGCTAGATTTGTGATGTGAACAAGGCAAGTGAATTTCGTAGTGATTAATGGTTCAAAATGTATAATTACTTTGCTAGTTTCAAACATTAAGACACCTCTATTACATAACTTTCCCCACTTTATTTGTAATTGTGAATTTGATGACTTTTTTTCTCTTTTTGTAGGATAACTGACAATGAGGATAAGGATTGGGCTAAATGGCAATTAAAAGAAAGGGAACCCAAATCAAATTCCTTTCCCAAACAGCATCACATGGTCAATCAACAAAATATAATTACATGGATGAAGACACTTAATATGTTGTTGATGCAATGTATAATATGCAGGGGCAAATACTTTTTTTGGTTGATGGTTGAATGATGCATGCAGAAATTGTAGTTTATGATGTTCATTCAGTTTAATATAGAGTGTTTTAGTTTAGTTTATGAAATAATTAAGTTTTTATTATTTTTTTTTTCATTTTATTCAAATAATGGTTTTGTTATTAATTTTTATACGAAATATTTTTTTATTAATTTTTTTTTATTTTATTCAAATAATGGTTTTGTTATTAATTTTAATTGTTCTATTATTTTTTTTTTATTAATTTTTATACGAAATAATTTTTCATTAATTTTTTTTCGTTTTATTCAAATAATAGTCTTGTTATTAATTTTTATACGAAATAATTTTTTATTAAATTTTTTTTCATTTTATTCAAATAATGGTTTTGTTGTTAACTTTAATTGTTCTATTAATTTTTATACGAAATAATTTTTTATTAATTTTTTTTCATTTTATTCAAATAATGGTTTTGTTATTAATTTTAATTGTTCTATTACTTTTTGTACAAAATATTTTTTATTAATTTTTTCATTTTATTCAAATAATGGTTTTGTTATTAATTTTAATTTTTCTATTAATTTTTATATGAAATAAATTTTTTTATTAATTTTAATTTAAAATTAATTGTTCTATTAATTTTTATGATGTTGTAGAAGAAAGTTGTAATTGTTATTGGAGTTAACAATCGTGCATCAGTTAGGGGAGAGATATAATTTGCACTTTTCAAAAAAATGCATGTGGCATCTTCACTTCATAATACAAATCACAAATTGTTATAACATTATCACTGGTTAATTTTAGAGTGCACACCATAAATTCACTATTTATAACATTAATACAAAATATTACAACAAAATAAGAAAACAAAATAACCACAACATGTGTCAACCATTTAATCGCTTATCGAAATAAGTTAAGCGTCATTGTCAGGTGGTGGTGGAGGTGGAGAGAAGTAGTGATGGTACACCTAAGTAACTCGATGGTCAATCTGATCAATACGGTTACTTGTCACTTCATCACATCTCCCAAAGTCTACATGAAACTCACCAAATTGTTGAATTAATGAGTTCTGAGTGGCGGCAAATTCATTGAACCGATTACCCAATGTATTGACCTAATTAGCCATTTGTTGTTCCCATTGTAGGCGCTGATTGTACCGTTCTTGTTCCAATGCTAAATAATCAGTCCAGTGTTGGGGTTGTTGCATTGTCATTGGGATCTTCCGGATCAAGTATTGGTTCATTTGCAAAATTAATAGCGCCCAGTAAGTTTTCAGCAGCACCAGCTCAGGTCAGTGTATACTCTGAAATTTGTGAAGTGATTTGCACATCTACTTCATCTTCAAGGCTGACATGATGCGCTTTGAAAATTTTGGTTGACAAAGCTCCAAAAGGTAGTGACCGGCCACTGAGAGTACCAAGATTTGCAACTATCATTTCCTTCAGTAATATATAGCATAAATCTAATGTTTGTCCAACTTTAAAACAATATAACAAATAAATATTAAAACATGGAATAGCATCAAAATGTCCTTTTTTGGTAGTGACATTTTCAACTATCTATCGATGAAGAATACGAAGGTGGGATTTTAAATGTCTTGCTTGTAAATTAGTGCCGGTAAATTGGTTCTCACAAATTGTGGTATAAACCTCAGTTATATCACCAACAATGTTAGCTAACTCAGACTCATTCTAAAAATGACATTGCAAATCCCCTGTCTGAACTCCAATAATTTGTACCAAAGTGTGGGGTTTCAGTGTGATTATTTTACCTTTCACATAAGAGGTTAGACTACACAGTTCCACTTCTCCCTCAATAGGTCTGAAGTGAAGGTAAAATAAATACACAAGACGAGGATATACCTTTTGTGGTAAATTAGTTAAAGGTAACCATCCCATCATATCCAGTCTGCCAAGCAACAGTGGATCATATTGAGAAGGTAGATTTACCTTTCTCCCTGTAACAGTTGGTCGGTTGGCAAAATTTGAATAAGCTTGTTTGTGATTGTATGTAAGAAAATCAATAGTTGGATGTGATGATGTTGTTGCTGTTGTTGACGTTGTAAAGGGTTAGAGGTTTCGCCACATTCAGGTCTCGCTCTTTTTGTTCTCGGCATGAGTTATGTAGGTAAGCAAAATGATTGTAAAAGTTAAGAAAAATGTATCAAAAATGTATGAAAGATGTATAGCAAAATGTACGAAAATGGTGTGAAAAAAAAAAAAAGCAACAGATAGCCAAACTGAGCCTCTGCTACTGGGGCAAAAGGCAAACAACAGATAGCCAAACTGAGCCTCAGGTGGTGGAAGCTCAGAGTGAAGCCAGTTGACCAGCCGGTTGTCCTGTTTGCTAAAATATTCGACTTTGTGTAGCTCAACTCTGAAATTGTGAAGCTATAAAGATTATGCAGCTCTAGTTCAAACTAACCTCTTATGAAAGATTGTCGTCTCTTCTTTTACACGGATATCTACACTGAATTTATGATATTGTATGGTGAAGAAGTTGCTAAAGTTGTTGGAATGAAGATGGTGTAGTTAAACAAATGAAGATGCTGACTTATATAAAGCCTCAATTCCAGAAGTTGCTCTTTTTATTTATTTATCTTTTTTTTTCATCGAATATTGACTTATAGATCTTTTTATTTATTTTTCTTTTCTTTCAACTACTGACCACTAAGTATCTGTGGCTCAGTTTTGGCTTTTTTTTTCTTTTCTTTTATTGAACAGTGACCAACTGACAACCAACAGACGAGAGAGAGGGGTCTATTGCATGAGTGAAATTACGATATTGCCCTTTTCATTTTATACTTACATAGCAATTTGACATTCTATGAAAGAGGGGCAAGTTAGTCATTTTATAGTCAAATACATCAATCAATAGCCCCAATAATATGAGCTTCACGGGTAAGGCAGGGGTGAGGGACAATAATGAAGCTAGGAAAATGGTACAAGATAAAGCATTTTTTATTAAGTTCATAAAATTTAACAAATGAAAAAATGTTGATAATGTTTGGTAAAACGTTTGGTAACGTTTACGTTTTGGTTTGTATTTAAAAAAATTTAATAAATTGGTTTTTGTTAATCTTTATAAATATGTAATCTCCAAACGTGTTAGTTTGAACAAAATGTTTGAAAAATATTAGAAACGTATAGAACAAAATGTTTATTCAGGCCTAAAAAATTAATTGACAGAAAAATTAATTGACAAAAAATAATTGACATAAAAGTTATTTGAAAAAAAAAAATTTATTCAAAAAAATAATTTAAAAACAATTAATTGAAAAAAAAATCATTTTTTTATTTGAGTATTTTAAAAATAGTTTGGTTATGACTGTTGATCAAAAACACGGATATCGAGTTGTGAGTTGTGTGTTTGATTATCAATTATAGGTTGAACTAAATTTTGAAAACTATTTTAAAAACTCATAACCAAACAAATTTTCTTATTTCACATGTCACATCAAACTTTCAAAACTCAATTCCATACACAATTCAAAACTCAATTCAACACTCCATTCAAAAACCATAACTAAACAAATTTTCTACACTCAAATCATAATTCCAAAACTCATAAACTCAAAATACAACTCTATTCTCAAATCATATTTAGAAAACCCTACCAAACGCAACCATGGTCTTCATCTTGTGTCTCTTGTAATTGGTATGATAACAATCTCTCTCCCTATGCACTCATGATTGCTCACCTCCTTGTATTTCGATCAATTCTCAAAGGTTTTAGAAAGGCCTTGGCCTAAAACTTGATCATTCTAAAACCCATGTACCTTCTCATAGCCACAGGAATCTCGTTGTTGGGGTAGTACTCCTTTACATCTATATGTGCCAGTTAGCGCTAGTGAAATTGCCTTTTTTCTATGACTTGTATGCATGAAATTTCAAAGCTCTATCTGAAACGTGAAATTATTAATCAAACATCAAAATTGCTTTTTATTGCATGTTTTGACTGATAAACAGATTGAGATAGGAGTGTTTTTTGCTCAATAAAATCTTCATGTATGCAATTTTACCATTGGTTCAATGGTAAAACCTTGGCCCAATAACCTTGAGGTTATAAGTTCAAGTCATGGGGCAATCACTTTGTGCACTATGCTAAAGGTTAGGTGTGTACCCAATCTTTTTCCTCACAAACACGTGTTAATGTGTACTAATTGGGCATTGTTTTTTTATCAATTGAATTAAGAAGCACAATTTAAAAAGTAGAATACAACTATTAAAAGTATCAATGACATTCCACATTGGAAACTAACTTATTATCATAGTTGTATGCATTACAGCTTATGAGCTACTGATTTTAGCTTTAGGTATTGCAAGGAGAACCTGAAACTTGAAATCAGCCTAAATTATCAATTTTGTAGGTATTAGTGCACTAAATCAGCATCCCGGTCAGAATTACTGTGAACTTAAAATCAAAACTCAAGGAGAACCTTTTTTTGGTGGTTTGGTTTTTTAACAAAAACAACTGTTATTATAACTAAGCTATTCTCAAAACATGCAAGTAGAAGATGAATACTCCATAAATACCTTTGCTCCAAAATTTAGAGTCGAGTGGTTGATTTGCAGGTTGTTATTTGGTTAAATCAGTTGACTTACATAAACACACACACACACGCGCGCGCACACACACACACACACACACTTGTTTGCTTGGATGTATGAGATTACTACTATACTGGAGGTTTTCTTCCCTATATATGAAGTATCCACTCACATGGCTGAATGATACAAGGCAGAGTTTTCATATTGATAGTTTGAACTTTGCTGTTTGTAGAGAATAGTTAATGAAACCAGAAGATGTATGTAACTGTAATTTCGTGAAAAGTTTCTTAAATCACTTCCAATTTGTGACGCTGTATGAGGTGTGACATTGAAGGTGAGTATCTAGCTGAATAATCGAGTGATTACTTTAGATGGCAAGATTTCTTCTTTAGCTTTTTTGCGTACTACGAAGCTGCTCTGTAGAAAGTTAAAACAAAATATCAAGAGTTGTTGCTCTTCCTCTAGCTCTTCTTCCAGACTATGTAACAAGACTATAAAGGAGTGCCTGTTTCTTGTTTCCATATACTAGTTTTTTATGTGTTAGGGTGGGTTATTGCAAAGATTGTTGGAATCAACATTGTTGCTTACATGATTGAGAGGTGGAAAACCTTTATAGGATTCTTTCATAAGCTCTTTGTTGTTGGGCAATGAAAGTATACATCAAAAACCACTTTTGGTATTTTCTTTTTTTTTTTTTTTTTTTTGGGCTACGACAAAACACCAGTTGCCATAAGTAGGTTAGACGTTCTTCACCTCTTGTTTCATCAAATTGAGGATGCTGGAACCTTTCACCAAATTACAGTAGAGAGCCGTTAGCTCTTGAGCACCAGACGACCGACTAGATGTCCCCCTGATTGTTTTGTTTCATCAAATTAAAATTGATGAAAAACTGTACAAAACTGGTGCTCCAACTCTTCATCTTTTACTTCATCAAATTGAGGATATCTCAAATTTTTCATCCAATTAAGGATGCTGGAACCTTTCACCAAATTATTGTAGAGAGCCATTAGCTCTTGAGCATCGAATGACCGGCCAGATGTCCTCCTAGTTGTCCCTCAGTCGACCACCTATGTGCAAAATTTTTTGAAAAATTTACGTTGGCCGGTTGACTGACCGGCCGGTCGTCTCCCCAGTCATCCTCCTAGTCGACTAATAGTTTGATGAAATCCCAAATCACTCCATTGGAACACGTGATATTAGATCAAGCTAGTAAAATTTGATTAAAAAAAATTTGAGTAAAGCGTTGGAGATGCTCTTAGGTGGTCGCAAATAATTTGCGACCGTCATTTTGCAGTCGTAAAAAGTATTTGTCATCCCCACATTTGTGTCTTCCATTTGTCATCGCATGAGCCATTGTGCAAGGTCTTTTGCAAATATATTTCTATTATTTGCGATGACTTGTAGCCGTTGCAAAAAATGCTTCTTCTTCTTCTTATATATATATATATATATATATATGTAGTGAGTGAAGATGCATCAAGGAAATCTGAACTATGGAATTCCCGATTTGGTTTAGCTTCAAGTCGTTTATGCATACAATCGAAATCACTTGCATTTCCATTCAGGTTTCATTCATTTTTTTTTTAAAAAAATTTCTCTCTTCTGTTTTTTTGCTTTTGTTTTCCCTCTATTTATTTGTGTGTATCTGAAAAAATTGGAGGAAGAGGCATGTAAAATTATATGTTAGGCATGATTGAATAGAAATAATGATGAGATTGAATAAGATTTGTATCCCAAAATTAATTCTTAGCAATCTATGTTTTCTATACAAAGCCTAGAATGTCTAAGAAATTCTTTGCATTGAAATCGATTGAATTAAATTTTTTTAGGTTTTGTATCTAAGAAAAAATATTTTGCTAGGTTTTGTATGTAAATGCTACTTTAGAAATTTGTTTCAATGGTGTTTTGAAATTTTGACTTCTCTATGTGCCAAGTGAATTTCACAATTAAACCAAAAAAAGAAGGTTAGAAAATAGGGTAAGACTCGAATTAACATACAAAATATGATAAATTTGTTGGTTGTACATTCTGAAAATAATTTTTAAAAAACTGTAAATCCAACTCACTTGGTTTAGTGATTTTGAAATAATTTTTAAAACACTTTTTGATTTTAGAGTTTTCAAAAATAATTGTTGAATTTCAATCCATCTTTTATTGTTTGTAGTTAACTTTTTTAAATACTTTAATTAATATTTTTCAATTTTCAAATCTAGTCAATCTAAACAGTTTTTTAAATGTATAAAATTTATGATTTTTTTTTTTAAAAAAAAAAATCATTAAACAATAGCAAACATAACAAAAAAATATAAATTTTTTTAAAAATTTAAATCCATTAAATGTAAATATACTTAAAACGTATAAAATTTCAACCTGGGCACAGGCGTGTCCTAAATTTATTTTAATAATTTGAATTGTTCATAATGTAAGATTTGTTGAGTTGATCATCCATGAAAAAAAATTAAATTAATTAGACATATGTGATCCATAGTAAGATCACGTTTATGTTTAAGCAAAAAATATACGGTTAGTGATTTTAATAAATTCTTATTTTTATTATTCAGCTTGATTATATGGTTATACTTGTCAGATGACTTTCATTTTTTATATGAAAGATATACTCAATAAATCCTATAATATAAACAGCTCGGATCATCAAAATATAATTGGAGAAATCTCACAAGGTTTGATAGCATGGGTTTTGTGACAACATACATCCCAAATCCACAAAATTTATGATTTTGTTTTATATAAAAAATCACTAAATACTAACAGATATATATATATATATATAATTAATTTTTAAATACACTTAAAATGTATAAAATTTATGAAAAAAAATCTTTTAAAAATTACTAAATACAAAAAAACACTTTAACTTTTAGATCCACTCAATCAATATACTTAAAAGATATAAAATTAGGAATTTATTTTTTGAAGAAAAAAAAATACTGAATACTAATAATAAATAAAAATCTATCTACTTGAAGGCTAAACTTGGTGTCTAAGTCTTCTTTTCATGCCATGTGATAAATTTTTATATCCAAAAAAATGAGTATACAATGTGGTAAACAAGGTTTGCACCGGGACCTCAAACTACATCTTAATTTGGGAAGAGCTAATTTAGCCTCTCTTTTTTTTTTATGAAGGTTTTTAGCTAATTTAGCCTAATTAAATTAGCTCCATTGGGGGAGAAAAAAAAAACTTTTTGGATGTGATAGTTGTAAGAGAAAAAGTGAATGATTATGGTTTGAATATGACATTTTGTCATATTGGCTAAATTAGATTATTTTATATTTTGTGCTTATTTAGTCACTTTAGCTCTTGCCATACGAGGCCTACATATTTGTTCCAAAAAAAAAACGAGGCCTACATATTATAATATTAATTTATTTATTACTCTTTCCTTCCATCACAAAATATTAGTTTCAAAATTTAATTTTTTTTGATAATACAATTATTACACTCTAAAAATATTAACTTTTCAAAATTATCTTTTAATTTTTTTATTGAAAATTTTAAAAGAAGAACAAAATAAAAAAATTCATAATGTTTGATTTGGATTTATATTTGTTTTTATTTTTACTTGTGTACAATGCGAAGCGAAAGAAATTAACAATTGTTTCATACTTGCAATGCAATACCTAAACCCTAGGTTTTTTTTTTTTTAAGAAGAAGAAGAAGAAGAAGATGATGATGCATTGTGGCAACATGAATCCTTCACCTCTCTCCGACGATGACGACGAGGAGAAAAAGAGAGTCGGTCTACAATTTGTTATGGAAATTGCTCCTCCTTTTCTTGATCCATTTATATATACTGAATCACCACCAATTGTTGGGTATACCTCCTTAGTGGAGTTTGGGACCCAATTGATTTATTAAAAGAATTTAATTTGATTTGGGATTGGTTATAATATATTTTTAATATATTATATCTATCTTTTGAAAGCCCAATGATAGTAGCTAGGGTTTTGTTAAAAAGCCCAAGATTCAACAATATATATTGTCTTTGTTTTTGTCTCGTGGTATAATGTGCAGCAACTTAGAAATTGATACATAATTTCAGTGGGTTTTTGGCAGCAACTATATTGATATAGTGCTGCTACTGTGGGCCAAGTTTTGTTACCTCGGTTTTTTTTGGGTTCTTGCAAGCTCAGTCAGTTTGCTTCTTTTTAGCTACTTTGGTGAAGCTGATTTGGTTCGTTATTTTGGATCTTTTACAACTCTGTTTCAAAGATTTTTATTCGTCTACTTTGTGAGGTATTTCCTCTTGTTCATTTGTGATTATTTGGAATTCACCTAAGGGTGGTTTGTGAGACCATTCGTGTCTCGTTTGTAATCATTTGAAAACTTTTTGGTTGATAGTGGAATCGGATTTCGATCCCGTGGACGTACCTCACATTGAGGGAACCACGTAAAAATTCTTGTATCGTTATTGATTTAATTTTTCCGCATTAGTTTTTGTTCCCATTGATTGATTTACTTGTGGAAAATCATCTATTTTCCCTAACAACTGGTATCAGAGCTTATGGTTTATTTGGGTTTATTTATCTATGTAAATCAATGGAGGGGAATATGAGTCGTGTGTCTAGCTTCAATGGAAGCAATTGGGTAACTTGAAAACTAAAATGGAGGACCTATTATTTTGTAAAGATTTATATGGGCCTATTGAGGGTGATAGTGGCAAACTAGATAATGAATGGAAGAGGCTTAATCGAAAAGCCGTTGGTGTTATCCGTCAATGGATTGATGACAGTGTGTTTCATCATGTTGCTACTGAAACTTCAACACATGATTTATGGAAAAAATTAGAAGGCCTTTATGATAGGAAATCAACCACAAATAAAGCTTTTCTATTTCGTAAGTTGGCTAATTTATAATATAAAGAGGGCACCCCAATTTCAGAACATTTGAATGAAATAAAGAGTATTGTTAACCAACTTGCTTCTATGAAAATTGTTTTTGATGATGAGTTGCAAGCTTTGATGCTACTTAGTTCTTTACCCAAAAGTTGGGAGACTTTGGTTGTGACAGTTAGTAATTCGGCGCCCGATGGAGTTGTCACAAAGGGTCGAGTCACTAGTAGCTTGTTAAATGAAGAAACTAAAAGAAAATTAGGGGGTTCCTTTCATTCAGAAGCATTTGTTGTGAGAGGCCGAAGCAAAACAAGGGGAAGGAGTAAGACACCTCATGGTCATGATCAAAGCCGTGACAAATCAAAAGATGGTTCTTTTTCAAAGAAAGACATTGAGTATTATTATTGCCATGAGAAAGGGCACATGAAGCGGGAATGTTGAAAGCTCAAGAACAAGGAGAAAAGGAGTGACAAAAGTGTGGATAAGATGCAAGAAGACACAACAGCAGCCACTACTGATGATCTCATGGTTGTTTGTGAAGATGATTATATCAATTTTGTGGGCCAAGAGAGTAATTGGGTGATTGATTCCGGTACTTCTTTTCATGTGACTTCTCGAGTTGATTTCTTCACTATCTACACCAAAGGAGATTATGGTTCTGTTCGAATGGGTAATGAAGGTTTGTCCAAAATTATTGGCATGGGTGATGTTTTCTTGGAAACAAATTTGGGCTGTAAGTTGTTGCTTAAAGATGTGAGGCATGTTCTCGACATTCGCCTCAATTTGATCTCTACCGGGAAGTTAAATGATGAAGACTTCAACAACAAATTTGGTGATGGAATATGAAAGCTCGCAAAGGGTTCTTTGGTAGTGGCTAAGTGCAAGAAGACTCATACACTTCATTCGACGCAAGGAAAAATTTGTAAATGTGTTGTCAATACACTTGAAGATGATACTTCTACCGAATTGTGGCACAAGCGGCTTGGGCACATGAGTGAAAAAGGGCTACAAGTTTTGTTCAAGAAAGAGTTTCTACCCGGTTTGAAAGGTACACATCTTAAAACTTGTGTTCATTGTTTGGCGGGCAAACAACATAGAGTTTCTTTTCATAAAAATGTTGCTTCTAGAAAATAAAATGTTTTGGAGTTGAATCATTCGGGTGTTTGTGGTCCTTCGAAAGTTAGAACACATAATGGTGCACTTTATTTTGTTACTTTCATTGATGATTATTCAAGGAAAGTTTGGGCTTTTATACTAAAAACTAAAGATCAAGTTCTAGAAGTAGTTAAACATTTTCAGGCCATGGTTGAAAGAGAAACTGGGCAGAAATTGAAGTGCATCCGATCAGACAATGGTGGTGAATACATTGGGCCATTTGATGAGTATTGTCGCAACCAAGGTATTCAGCACCAAAAGACAGTTAAGAAAACTCCTCAACAAAATGGCGTTGCCGAAAAGATGAACCGCACAATTGTGGAAAGAACAAGATGTCTACTTTCACATGTTAAATTGCCAAGATCCTTTTGGGGTGAGGCAATGAGGACAGCGGTTGACATGATCAATTTGTCTCCTTCCTATCCTTTGAATGGTGATGTTTCAAAAAGAGTTTGGACCAGCAAAATGTGTCTTATGAGCACTTGAGAGTGTTTGGTTGCTGAACTTTTGTTCACATTTCAAAGGATAAGAGGTCCAAGCTTGATAGTAAGTCAAGACAATGTATTTTTCTTGGCTATGGACATGATGAATTCGGGTATAGATTGTGGGATCCAATCGACAAGAAAGTCATTCAAAGCCGTGATATTGTGTTTCTTAAAGAGAAAACAATTGAAAACTTTGGCAACGGTGATCAACCGGAGCCAAAAACTAGTGATCTCATTGACATGGATCCATCTCCTTCATCTTCAGTTGATGATGAAAATGGGGGAGATGTGCAGCCACCTATTGAAGATGTGGAGGATGATAAGAATCCTAATGAAATTGAGCCAAAAATTGAGGAAGAACATCCAGCTCAAGAACCGCCACCACAACTTGAGTTGAGAAAATCTATAAGGGACCGACAACCTTCGAAAAAGTATCCTCCCAATGAATTTGTGTTAATTTCCGATCAAGGGGAGCCTGAGAGCTACCAAGAAGCAATTGAGCATGCAAAGAAAAATGATTGGAAAAAAGCCATGGAAGATGAGACGAATTCCTTACTTGAAAATCACACTTATGAGTAGGAAAATTCAAAAAAATAAGTGGGTTTTCAAATTGAAGAATGATAGCAAGGATCTGAGGTACAAAGCACGTCTTGTTACGAAAGGCTTTGGACAAAAGAAAGGTATCGACTTTGATGAGATTTTATCGCCAGTTGTGAAGATATCTTTTATTCGGGTTGTACTTGGCATGGCTGCAAGTATGAACTTTGAAGTTGAGCAACTTGATGTGAAGACCGCATTTCTTCATGGTGACCTTGAAGAAGAAATTTACTTGGAGCAACCGGTAGGTTTTGTAGAGAAAGGGAAAGAGAAATTTTTTTACAAATTGAAGAAAAGTTTGTATGGCCTCAAGCAAGCCCCGCGACAATGGTACAAAAAATTTGACTCTTTCATGACGAATAATGGTTTTTCTAAAACCACTTCGAACCATTGTGTGTTTGTGAAAAATTTCCCGGATGGTAAATTTATTATTCTTTTGCTTTATGTTGATGACATGTTAATTGTGGGTCAAGATTACACTATGATTAACATGTTGAAATTGGAGTTGAGCAAGTCTTTTGCTATGAAAGATTTGGGATCGGCAAAGCAAATACTTGGTATGGAAATTGTTCATCATCGCAAAAAGGGGCTAATTTGGTTGTCTCAAGAAAGCTACATTGAGAAAGTTCTTGAGAGGTTCAACATGGAGAAAGCAAAGTCGACTGGTTGTCCACTTGCGGGTCACTTCAAGCTTAGTTTGAATCAATGTCCCATAAGTGAGAAAGACAAGGAAGAGATGCAAAAAATTCATTATGCTTCAACGGTTGGTTCTTTGATGTACACCATGCTTTGTACAAGGCCAGATATTGCTCACGCCGTTGGTGTGGTGAGTCGGTTTCTCTCTAATCCGAGTAAAGAACATTGGGTAGCGGTAAAATGGATTTTAAGGTATCTTCAAAGGTGTGTTTATGTTTTGGGGATAGTAAGTCGATGCTTGATGGGTTCACAAATTCTGACATGGCTGGTGATATTGATTCTAGGAAATCTACTTTAGGGTATTTGATGACTTTTGTAGGGGGAGCTGTGGCATGGCAATCTAAATTATAAAAATGCATTGCTCTCTCAACTACCGAAGTTGAATTTATTGCCATTATGGAAGCTTGCAAAGAAGAGTTATGGTTGAAGAAATTTTTGCAAGAATTGGGTTTGAAGCAAGAAAGGTATGTGCTTTCTTGTGATAGTCAAAGTGCTATTCATTTGACTAAAAATTCTACTTTTCATTTGAGATCAAAACACATTAATGTGAGATACTATTAGATTCGTGATGTGTTAGATTCGAAATTATTACAACTCAAAAAGGTTCACACAGGCGATAATATTTCGGATATGTTGACAAAGACTTTGTCAAGGGACAAACATTTGAAGTGTCGAATTTTGGCGAGTATGGTTGATGTCTCCACCTAAGTCGGTAGAGGAGAATTGTTGGGAATACCTCCTTAGTGGAGTTTGGGACCCAATTGGTTTATTAAAAGAATTTAATTTGGTTTGGGATTGGTTATAATATATTTTTAATATATTATATCCATCTTTTGAGAGCCCAATGATAGTAGCTAGGGTTTTGTTAAAAAGCCCAAGATTCAACAATATATATTGTCTTTGTTTTTGTCCCGTGGTATAATGTGTAGCGGCTTAGAAATTGATACATAATTTCAGTGGGTTTTTGGCAGCAACTATATTGATATAGTGCTACTGTTGTGGGCCAAGTTTTGTTGCTTCGGTTTTTTTTTGGTTCTTGGAAGCTCAGTCAGTTTGCTTCGTTTCGGCTGCTTTGGTGAAGCAGATTTGGTTCGTTATTTTGGATCTTCTACAACTGTGTTTCAAAGATTTTTATTCGTCTATTTGGTAAGGTATTTCCTTTTGTTTATTTGTGATTATTTGGAATTCACCTAAGGGTGGTTTGCGAGACCATTTGTGTCTCGTTTGTAATCGTTTGGAAACTTTTTGGTTGATAGTAGAATCGGATTTCGATCCCTTGGGCGTACCTCACATTGAGGGAACCACGTAAAAATTTTTGTGTCGTTACTGATTTAATTTTTCCACATTAGTTTTTATTCTCATTGATTGATTTACTTGTGGGAAATTATCTATTTTCCCTAACAATCACATCACTCTCACCATTACCGCCTTCTTCTTCTTCTTCAAAACTTGCCTACATGTGTCTAACGGACTGGGTCCAGTATCATTGGTACGGTTTTCAAGTCTCCGACGACGATGACAATCAACAATTTCTCCACAACAACCCTCGTCTTCCTTTCCACAAAGACAGGTATGATTTGGATTCTAATTCTGAACAATTTCTTAAACCCATATTAACTGCAAATTTGCATACAGTAGATGGTACTAGCTGGGTGATTCACAACACTTCATTATACCAATTGGTTATGCAATATAAGGATTTGGAAATGGAATATCATTTGGTTCGAATTGACCTTGGTAATAATCCTATGGCCAAGAAGTTAGAGATTCTTCCTCAATTTCCTCATGCCCTAGGTCCACATGTGCACACTTTGGTTCTGGCTGGCAAGTTTTATTGTCTGGGTTCTTTAGAACCACTACCATCACCATGGGCCTTGGCTTTCGACCCGACCCTAAATCACTGGGAGTCTTTACCTAACCCTCCTCCAACTCCACATTTTCCAAAATGGGATTTGTAGTACATTCTCTGTAGCTATACATGTTCCCAAGCCATGTATTCTCATGGGTTGGCCTAAGGATAGTGTCCTCCGAAGGTATGATGTTGATAACAAAATTTGGTAAGTGAAGAGTTTGAAATACCCAAAACCCGCTTCTTTGGTCCACATGACTTAATGGGACATGCATTGGCAGTTGACAGCAAATTGTATTGGTATTCAGCTCTATACACTCAACGTCGCTTAATTGGGTATGATTCAACAAAGATGATATGGTTCATGGGCAACCTCAAGCTCCATGACTATGGACAATTTTACGTACCTGAAGATACTGGTCCTCCTCTTCCTCCAAGCTTCGCTCATCTAGGCGATGACAAGTTCTGCTTATTTTGGTTTTCAGTAGTGCATTCCCAACCCAACAACCATAACTGACGAGAAGGAGGTGGAGGTGGTGGTCCCCAGACCACTTAACATGTCCTGTCTTCGCATTCACTGCCTGAAGTTTCGAGTTACTGATGGCAGCCGTCCCTCAAAGAGTGGAATATTTCCCTTGGAAATCTCTTCCATTTCATGCCAATCTTACTTAGTTGCTGAGAATTCAACTTATTTCTGTAATGGCTTGGTGGTTTAATGCAAGCACATCACCTTCTTCTCCTTAATTTTACCTAGTTGTTCATTTTTATTCTTCTTCTTCTGTTCTTTTTATTGCTTTAATTATGATTATTATTATACTTATACATCACTGCCAGTCTTTTCATTTTAGCTTAAACAACAAAGTATGTATTAGTTGTGTTTGTTTGCAAGCCTTTATTTTAGAGGATATATATACAATATACAATCTTGGAACTTTAACTACACACCCCTGTGAGAAAACTTTCGGAGAGGAATGAACTTTAACTACACACCCCTGTGAGAAAACTTTTGGAGAGGAATGACTCTTTTTTGAATCCTCTGCAGCAACCTGATTCTTAACTGTTCACAGTCCTCTGTCTTCAATCTAGTAGATATTAATGGGACCCCACATTATGTGACTGGTGGTATTTTACTCTCTGGAATGGACAGGATCAATCTCAAACTCTTCTGATTTTGCACTATCCACCCTAGAAAAAAACACAACACTTTCTTAAGATTAGGTTTCAGCCCCAGCCCCAGCCCTAACCCCAGCCCCAGAGATGATGAAAAGATTATCTACCCACAAATCACCCACTAGGGGAGATATTTTCAGTGTCTCCTTTGTTCTTGTTTACAGTATATAGACTATATACATTACAGTGATTTTACTCCACTCACTATGCATAATTGAAAGGTTTGTTAACTATCTTATACTCCACACTCACCCCCTTTCAAACTTCATTTTATTTCCTCGATCCCTATGCCTTTTCCCTTTTTCATCATTTTCTCAATGCGTCCTTTACCTTATCATCCTAATTATTCGATTAGACTTATATGGCTTAAATTATTCTATTCCAATTTTATTATTCACTTCGTTCCCATCTCTTAAATTATTATTATTATTATTTTGGTGAAAAAACTACTCTCCTGTCTCTCTTTAATCTTTTCGTCCTTTAGTAACATTGATTGATCTTCATCTTTAATGCATTTGACGGAATTCTCTAGTCTCTTGTTTTCATTTCTACTGTGTTGCTAAGTTTGTGTAGCAAATTGCTACACAATTCATCATAAGCCTTTGGGTAAATTACACAATTAGTCCTTATATTTTAGGCAAAAGTTATATTTTAATTAAATCAATTTTAACCCTACACTTGCATGTCCTTTCAATATAGTCCTTTCTTAAAAATCCGCACGGAAAATATCCATATGTTTGAGAGGGAAAGTATCCACTCAGACATTTGTTAATATTTTTAACAGTTTTGGACGAAAAGGACTACATTGAAAAAAAATTCGAAGTGTAAAGTTAAAATTGATGCAACTGAAACTGCAGGGACCAATGTGAGATCTCACCTATAGTGTTTAGGGACCAAGTGTATTTACCCCAAGTCTTAAATGGTTGCAAAGGTCATGATCTTCTATTAAATAATTCAATGGATCACGTAGGTGGAATGTAATAAAGATAATTGCTATCAAAGTTTCTCACTTGGCTATGGGGCTTTAGCACAAGTGGATTGGGTAAAGCATGGCTGGATTGCTGAAAGTATGTGACTTGAAGAAACTGATTTATTTTTAAAGTGTCACTTTTGAAAGTTGCCTTTTGATTATATTACCACGGCTTCTAATCAATTAGATTAGTGTCCAAACTATGGCTTAATTTGTATAAATATTGTCTTGAATCCAAGTCGAACCTCAGGGACTAAGAGGCTAAATTATAAGGGTGAAACTTGGGCGGGCTCAACCTGAGCAATTCGAATCCAGCCTGAATTTTTTTAGGGTTTGGACAAGATATTTTCAAATTTGGTATGGGCTTGGACAAAAGTTCAGAAGCTCAAATTAAATTTGGACGGGCTTGAGCGAAGACATTAAACAACCCGAGCAACCCAAAACCCAAATTATACATATATAAATATATAAAAATATTAAATATACATATAAATTATTAGTCATGATATGATATTAAAGTAATTTAGATTATTAAATCATATTAGATATATTTTATATATACAAATAACATAAAATCTTACATTTTTTTTTTAATTTTCACTAATAAATTGTAAGGATTACTATAGTAGCATCTCTATTTCATTATATAAATTATTTGTTTTGATAGTATTAATGATTTTCTTTTTTTAAAAAATGTAAATAAAGTCAAATTTTAATAATTTAATAATGCAGCTACCACAAAAAAAAAAAAAAAAAAAACAAAAAAAAACAAAACAAAAAAACAAAAAAAAAAAATGAAATTCATTTACAATTCGGGCAACTCGGGCAATTCGGGTTCAACTCGGGTCGGGTTTAGGCAAACAATCTCGGATTACAATTCGGGCTTGGTCGGGCCTAGGCAAGTCTCAGCACAACTTGAATTGGGCTTAAACGACCTCCCAACCCGACCGAACCCGCCCGAGTTACACCCCTACTAAATTGTGTTAATTCAAAGTCAGTGTTCTCAAATTAATTCAATGAGTTTGAGTTATGATTGGTTAAACTAAAAACTATAATTAAGATTCAACTATATTAAACGATGTCAGGCAAATTGTGTTTCAAAAGTTGAGGACTTAGTATTTCAATTCCACAGTCTGCTCGAGCCACCATGTTCATTGAGAACACCATAGTTGGACCTTTGAAAATCATCTCTTCTTGCTTGGGAGCCATACTGCTTCAGCTTTCCAAGCTGAGGCCCAAGTTATCCAGTTGGCTTGCCTCATGGCCAAAATGCAAAACTGGAGGAGTGTGGTAGTTGAGAGTGACAATCTACTGGCTATCAAGCTTTGTGTGTTTCAAAATGTGCCTCCTTGGGATAGCATGGCAGTATTCTCTGATATTAGGTGTATTTCCCAGGCTTGGCCCCTGTTTTTTTATGGACCAGGCGAAACTCTAAGAAAGTTGCACACTGGGTTGCCCATGCACATGCACTGCCACAGTTGACTGGGTCGCTTTGCCTCCCCAGGAGTCAGAGTTATTTCGCTCACAATGATGTGTTTACTCTTATTTCTTAATAGATATTCCCTTTTCTGTTCAAAAAAAAAAAAAAGATTCCACAAAATTTAAGATTTTTTTTTTATATAAAAAAATCACAAAATACTAACAAATATATATATAATTTTTAAATAGACTCAATCTAAATACACTTAAAATGTATAAAATTTATGAAAAAAATCTTTCAAAAATTACTAAATACAAAAAACCACTTTCATTTTTAGATCCACTCAATCTAAATATACTTAAAACATATAAAATTAGGAATTTATTTTTTTGAAAAAATTACTAAATACTAATAAATAAATAAAAATCTATCTATTTGAAGGCTAAGCTTGGTGTCTTAAGTCTTCTCTTCATCCCACGAGACAAATTTTTATATCAAAAAAAAAAAAAAAAAAAAAGTTATACAATGTGGTAAACAACGTTTGCACTGAGACCTTCAACTACACTTTCGTTTGGGAAGAGCAAATTTAAGCTCCTTTTTTTTTTTTTTTGGTGGCTAATTTAGCCTAGTTAAATTAGCTCCATTTGGGGAAAAGGAAAAAAAAAAAAAAAAAACTTTTTTGATGCATTAGTTGTGAGAAAAAAAGTGAAATAATTATGATTTGAATGTGACATTTTGTTATATTGGCTAAATTAGACTATTTTGTCTTTTGTGCTTATTTAGTCACTTTAGCTAAGGCTGAGCAAGAAATCCGTAAAATTTGCAATCCGATCCGGTCCAATCCAATTCGGTAGGTTTGGGTTGGTTTTTTGAATCTATGATTCAGTTCCGGATTGAAAAATTAAAAATCCATAATCACGGATCAATTTCGGATTAAACCCCACGATTCTGGATTAGAATTGATTCAAACCATATACAAATAGCCTATATTTATATTATACACCCTCCCACATAGTATCTTCTCTTATTCTATATAAAATCTAAACCCAAACCTAAGCCCGCATAGTATCTTCTTTTATTATTTTGTTTGTTAGCTTTTAGTTTAAATTTGTAATGATCTAAATACTTATGATAAAACCAATTTTCTTATAGTTGTTTAAATTCTATAACGGTATGTCGCCATTGTGGAAAGATATATTGCCATTGTGGAACTAATATAATACTATGTTTACGTTTTTATGAAATTAAAATATTCTATATTTTTTTTTATTTAATTAAGTAAATCAGTGGTCCTAAACCGATCCAATCCGTATTTAAATGCATTGGTTCATATTGGTTCCATGATTTAAACGGCTTGGATTGGTTCCAATTTTTCAAGAACCATAAATAATGGATTGATCCTGGTTTTACCCCAATTCGGACCATGCTCACCCCTAACTTTAGCTCTTGTCAAACGAGACCTACATATTATTCAAATAAATAAAAAAAAAATTTAAAAGCGAGGCCTACATATTATAATATTAATTTATTTCTTACTCTTTCCTTCCGTCACAAAATATTAGTTTCGGAATTCAATATTTTTTGATAATACAATTATTACACTTTAAAAATATTAACTTTTCAAAGCTATCCTTTAATTTATTTTTTTTTTTAGAGAATATATTTTAAATTTAAAAGAAGAACAAAATAAAAAATCCATAATGTTTGATTTTTGAAAAGGGATTCACATTTATTTGGGTAAATTACACTGACACCCCTAAGATTTTTGTTTAATACAGATTCCCTTTCACGTTTGAAAAATTACATTCTCCACTCTGAGGTTTGTAATCTCATTACAAATTGCCCCATGAATTGCTGATGTTATGCCTAAATTTTTTTAAATGACCATTTTGCCCCTTTTTTTTTACCATTTTTTCTTCCTATTATCATGATTATATTCTATAACTTTCAATCATTAAAGGGAGCTTTTTCCATAAATCCATCTTTAATTACTTATGTTCCATCCAATCCATATTCTTTTTGACTATTCCATTAGGTCCTATTTGAGATAAGAAAACCAAAATACTATTTTCATCTACTTATGTTCTATTTAGTTCATATTATTTTCTTATGTTTCAATAAGTCCTATGGGTAACATAATTACCAAAATACCCCTAATGTGAATGTTCACACAGTCAATGTAAATGTTCATATCGTCAATGTGTAGGGGCCCGGCCCATGTACAATATGAATATTCACATTGACATGTTAACATTCACATTGATAAGAGTGTAAAATTAGCCCACAGCCTGTGGGCGGCCCGGGGCGAGCTCGATCCGGCCCGTGACAATGTGAATATTCACATTGACATATTAACATTCACATTGATAGGACTGTAAAATTGGCTGTGTGGCACCCAAAGCCCGCTTGGTTGCGGCCGGCCAATTGTTGATAATGTGAATATTTACATTGACATGTTAACATTCACATTGATAAGAGTGTAAAATTGACTGACGTTCCATGGGCGGCCCGAAGCCCGTGGGCGACCCGGGGCAAGCCCGGCCCGGCCCGTGACAATGTGAATATTCACATTGACATATTAACATTCACATTGATAGGAGTGTAAATTTGGCCTGACATGGCGACCTCGAGCCTAGGTGGGCTAGGCCTAGGCTCGAGCTTAAGTAGGCTTGAACTGGCCATTTTTTTAATTCTTTTTAATTTTTTCTACTAAAATTTTATTATTTTTCACAAAAAAAGTCATTGTGCCTCAGGCGGGCTGGGCCTCGGACCGAGCCTTGAATGGGCCTTAAGCGGGCCGATGGGTCGAGCCGAGCTTCAAAGTGATGGCCTAGGCCCTGGCCTAGGGTCTCGGACATGCTCGGGTTCGGACCCAAATGAGCTTACCTGCCAGGCAGCCAATTCTACATTTCTATCAATGTACATGTTAACATGTCAATGTGAATATTCACATTGTCAACGGGCCGGGCTCGGCCTACCCCGAGCCGCGAGCGAGCTTCGGGCAGCGGACAAATTTTACACTTCTATCAATATTAATGTTAACATGTCAATGTGAATATTCACATTGTCACGGGTCGGGCCAAGCCCGCCTTGGGCTACGGTCTGGCTTCGGGCCACCCACAGGCTGCGGGCCAATTTTATACTCTTATCAATGTGAATGTTAACATGTCAATGTGAATATTCACATTGTCAATAGGCCGGGCCGAGCCCGCCCTGGGCTGCGAGCGGACTTTTGGCCGCCCATGGGCCGCGGACCAATTTTATACTCTTATCAATGTGAATGTTAACATGTCAATGTGAATATTCACATTGTCAACAAGCCGAGCCGGGCCCGCCCCGAGCCGCCCACGGGCTGTGGGCAGGTTTCGGGCAGCCACAAGGCACGGGCCAATTTTATACTCTTATCAATGTGAATGTTAACATGTCAATGTGAATATTCACATTGTCAACAAAGCCGAGCCGCCCGCCCCACGGCGGTTTGGCGGGTTTAAGCCACGGACGGGCCAATTTTATACTCTTATCAATGTGAATATTAACATGTCAATGTGAATATTCACATTGTCAACCGAGCCGAGCCGCCCACGCCGTGGGCGGGTTCGAGCGCCACGGTAGCGATTAATTTACACTCCTATCAATGTGAATGTTAACATGTCAATGTGAATATTCACATTGTCAACGGCCCGAGCCCGTCCCGTGCCGCGGGCGGGCTTTTGGTTGCCCACGGGACACTGGCCAATTTTATACTCTTATCAATGTGAATGTTAACATGTCAATGTGAATATTCACATTGTTAACAGGTCGGGCCGGGCCCGCTGTAGACACCCCATTTTTGACCACCCACAAGACTTGGGCACTACTGATGGTTTACTTGGTGGAGAAAGGTGTGCAGGGCGCAGGTTCAGTTTCTTCGGCAAGGAGAGAGGCGAATCTCAACTTCACACATCATTTTGAACCAAAATTATTTTGGATGGTTTTGAGACCTTAAAACCCTCTCTTTCAAAACATTTTTGAAATAAAATTCCCACGATATTCCGACGCTCGCATTTTGGTAAATGGTGCGCTTTTCGGTAAACCGAGCAAGGACAAAGTGGAGATGAATGAAAGAGAGATGAAATCTTTGAAAAATCTTTCAAAACACCTTACTTCGGGGCTTGAAGTTGAAGAGAAGAGGAGAAGAGGGGAGAAAACAAGTTGGAGAAGAGGTTCGGCATGAATCCGGGTAGAAAAGAGTCGAGCAGTCCTCGCTAAATCAAGCTCATCTATCTATACACTTGGAGTTAAGCTATGAGGCCATAACCATTGGAAAGAAGACTTCCTAGGCTTCATTTTGCACTCAAGAATCTCTCAAAACCAAGTCCGGGTGGGGGAGGTATGATTGGTTGAAGTTGGGCATCATCCCGGTTGGATCGAGTCTGCGCGGCTTCACCAAAAAGGACATAACTTTTTCCACAGAAGGAATTTTAATGCAGGGTTTGCGCCATTGGAAAGCTAACTTCCGAGGCTTCAATCTGGACATCCACCGGCACTTTTTGACCTCATCAGCCACCCATCGGCACTCTATTTAGCCGATCAGATAAATTGCGTGTCGGCAATTTATTGTGCCGACCGCAATTTATTTCGCTGATGACCTCTTTTCATGGCCGATTTGACCCTTTTGACTCTTGAGTGGGCATGGTATGCCCAGGTGGGATGCACAGACCCAGCTCCCCCGTGCATATGTGTGCCTATTTGGAGCCTTTGCCCCCTTTTTTGGACCCTTTGCTCATGGCTTCTTGAGAAGCCTTGACCCCTGTCTTGGCTTCCTCAAGAAGCCTACCAAATTGCCTTGGCTTCCTTAATAAGCCTTGGCCCTCTTACTCCCCTTGAACCTTTCTCTTTAGCTTGTCTTATAAGCTTAGAGCCTCTCCATTTGTCTATATAAGGAGCTCTCCTCCTCCATTGTAAAGGGTTGGATTTTTGAGCAAAAAACCAGAGATATATAGATATATATATCTGATATATCTCACCTCCCTCTCCATATCTCTCTCATTCAACCATCAAATACCCTTGTTCTTGGGCCATTTCCTCACCAATCCATAGCACCACACCTCTACACTTCATTTCAGTATATTGGAGGCCATTTGCAGAGGCTAGGAGCTCATTTCCTTAGATCAAAACCTGCTGGTTTATTGGTCTACAAGGGTAAGCACACTTTTCCCCTAAACTAGCATTTTCTTGGTTCATATCTAAGCCATATTTTCTTGCACATTTGAGCTCCGACCAAAACTGAAAGTGTCATTTTTTTGAGCTCTATTTCATCTTTCATTAAGGGTCTTATCCTGTTTGGGACCCCCATCTTGCACTTCCTTCATTATCCCTTTGTATGCCATTTTCTTTAGTATTTTTGGCCTATGAGTAATCTGTTTTGGAGCATGATGTAAACTGAGAATAGGCTTATTTTGAGCCCTTCTTCAACATTGAAGAAGGGCTCACCATTGTTTGGGACCTCCATGTATCACTTGCCATTGTACCCCTCTTTGGTCCCCATTTTTGCATGATTTATTAGCTTATGAAGCTTCTGTTTTTGGACTCTGGTCCGAACTGAAAATGGCCCTAAAATGACCCCATATTCATGTTTCATTAAGGGTCTAGGGCTGTTTGAGACATCCTTGGTATACTTCATGTTATAGCCCTCTTGGTGGCCTCATTTTGCATGATGCTTTGGCCATACTTGTATCTGTTTTTGGGGCTTGTCATAAACTGTAAAACATCATATTTTTGGCCCCTCTCCAACATTGTAGAAGGGGCCTCTTGTGTTTGGGACCAGCAGCTGTGACTTGCCTCATTACCCCTCTTGCGGAGCCATTTTTGCATGCTGATTTTGCCCTATCTATGCTCACTGTTTGGCCATGCTTTGAACTGTAAAAATGCTTGTTTTAGGGCTGTATTGCTTCTGTCTTCATACTCCATGTTCAAATTATGCATGCTTTGTATGGATGTAAGTAATTTCATGTGCCTAATCTTGGGTTTCAGGGCCTATAACATGCATTGGGTGACATATTTCCATGTTTTGGGACCATTTGGCATCGTGTTCCAGCGCTGAAATTCACATGCTTGTATGCCATCTTGCATCCCTTGCCATGCTTTGGTAGAGTTGCATTTTTGTGCCTTAGGTTTGGTTAATGCATTGTGCATGCATTCCATGTATTGTGTTGCCTTACTTGCCTCATTATGGCCACTGTTTTGGACCTGGTAGAGAGCTGTCCAAGTTAGTGTAAGACCATCCTTTGCATGTCGATGCATGCTTACCTTGTGTGTTGTTGCATACTTGTGTGTTGTTGCATGTTTAGGTTGCGCGCCTAGCATACATTGTTCATTTGCATGTTCATGTTGCATACTTAGCCTCTATGCCTAGGTTGCATTTCATTAAGCATGCATCCCTTACCTCTTGATTAATCATGATAGAGGTTGGGGCTCTTTGATGTGTTTTGTGCTTGCATTTCATTTGATATCAAAGTTGCTAACTTGGCTTTTGGGTCATCATGCATTGAAATGCGTGATTGATGGCCCGGGGGTCGAGGGCCATGCTCCCTTGAGTCCATTGCATGATAGGGAGTGTGTCCATGCACACATTTGCTCAAAATTCCATACCATGCACTGTTTCTCTGTTGTTGCTGTCAAAACTGTCTTCTACAGGAATTGTTTGCCGACCGGCACAAAAGAGTGCCGACCGGCCATTTGTTTGTGGCCGATAACTTCTCAAGCAGCCGATGGTTATTTTGAACGGCCGGTGGTCATTTTCTCCAGCCGGTGGTGTACTGCAGTGTGCTTAGAAGGTGTCCTGGGACTTTGACAAATTTCATAAAGGCAGGACAGTAAAAACAGAGGCAGCAGTGGTATGGTGCGGGTTTTCCGGGCAAGTCGGATTCGAGCATTCATCATTCGCGCATCCCGAAGCGGGGCTGCGGCCTTTTTTCTATTCTGCATTTAAATTATTAATTAAATTAGAAATTTTTGTAATAATTTATTCTGTATTTGGACTGTACTATTTGGGACTGTATATTCTTTTAGTCCCTCCGAGCGAGGGCAAATCTGTAATAAGTGTGGGTGTGTGTGTGCATGTCTTCTAACCCCCACTTCTTTCTCCCTTTTATTTACCTGCTTACAATGGTAGATTAGGGCATATTTAAATTAGCATACAGTATGATAGCATGCGTGCATTCATACATTTGTCTTACATGCACCGGGCTCGGTACATCACGCTAACTACATTGTATTTCAATTTCCAAATTGAATACTTGTTACTTGTAGCATTTCACATGCCATGTTTAGGATAGCCGAGCCTGTCTAGATCACACCCTTGCTTGTGTTGCATTAGCCACTTAACATGAACTAGGACATGCATGTTTGCTAACTAATTTATTGTTTTGGCACGGAGTACGATATAAGTATTTATGCTTTAGCATATCGCATGCGTGTGAATGTTGCCATGACAGTATGCTTACCATGTAGCTAAGTGCTTATATGAGATAAACTGTTTGAATGCCTGTGGGTGAAGGTTGGATTGTTTGAGTTGGAAAAACTCGTTGAAATCCGTGTTTTAGCCTACTTGCGAGTAGCAAATTCTAAAGCGCTTTTCAAAACAAACGGATATGCAATGCTTGTTTCCAAATTAGGCAATCTAGTCTATACTTGTTTGCTGTGCGCATAACATAGTAATTTTAGGCTAATAACCGGAATAAGAACACATAACGTTTTCAAAATCGGATATCATGGTTAGTAGAGGCCGGTCTTCGGACCAGGCGAAAGGGGGTGCTCATAGCTGACCTTCCCCTATCGTACCCAAGCTCCCGAGCCAAGACAACTTTGGTGATGACGGACACGTCGCCTTCGGCACCGAGTTAGGGTTTCCTAAATTTTCCATTTTAAAAAAAAATATTTAGGTGGCGACTCTGTATCTAGCAAAGCAGTCCATGTTTGGCACTTCTTTTCAAAAATCTGTTTTCTCAAACGATTTGCCAGAGTTGGACTTTTTGGTTCAAATTATGAACCGCAACAAACAACAAAAGGGAGTCCAAACTGTAGAGTAAAGCCCAAGGGCGCGTCTACACCTGCCCCGGGCCGCTGGCTGGCTTTTGGCCGCCCATAGGCCGCGGACCAATTTTATACTCTTATGAATGTGAATGTTAACATGTCAACATGAATATTCACATTGTCAACGGCCCGGACCGGGTCCGACCCGGGCCGCCCATGGGCCGCGGGCGGGTTTCTCGCCGCCACGGGACGCGGGCCAATTTTATACTCCTATTAATGTGAATGTTAACATGTCAATGTGAATATTCACATTGTCAACGGACCGGGCCCGCCCCGGCTCGCAGACGGGTTTCGGGCCGCCCACGGGCCAATTTTACATTCCTGCCAATGTGCATTTTAAAATATGAATGTTCACATCATAAAATTGCTAACCGTTCAAAAAATATTTATAAGGGTATCAAAATTAAATATAAGGGCATAAGTGTCCAAGAAAATAGTGTAAATCAAGAAAAATGACTTTATGGAATAAAACTATACATACATGGGACTAAATGGGTTAAAAAATTCCTTCATGGACTTCTTGAGTTAAAACACTTCTAAATGCGATTTACCAATAATTTTCCCATCATTAAATTATACATGAACATATTCTTATTAAGTGATAATATATAAACATAAATTTTATATAAAATTTTCAAACACAATGATATAACTTAATGGTGACCTTTCACTTTAAAACAAAATATCTATAAACATGCCTTATATTTACAACAATATTACTATCACAATATTTTTATGATATTTATAAAAAAATTTATATGAATAGAATTTTTCATTTTTATTTCCACCATCATTTTTTTTTTCCTCTATTCACCCACATTTATTATAGTATTACCAAATATCGTCATTCATATTCAATACAATATTATTGAATTTATATATATATATATATATATATTTTATATTTGGTGAATTTAAAAAAAAATTCATAAAATATATTCTCAAGTATATCTAGATTAGGTGTATTTAAAAAATAAAAAAAAAATTGCTTAAAATACAAAAAATAAAAATCAATAAAAATAAAAAACACAAAAAAAATTAAAAAAAAATTAATTTTTTGTGTGAGTTAAACCAAAGAAAGTGATTGTTATTTTTTTTTTTTTTGAAATGACATGAACAAAATATCAGTATTATTTTATATGTATAAAAATTAAGGAACAAATGTCATTTTAATCTAATAAGCAATAAGTACAATTTTTCAAACGTAAAGAGAGAATCTGTATTAAACAAAAACAACAAGTTTTTTTTTTTAAATATTCCAAAAAAAAAATTTAATTAGAGAATTGACCCATTTTTCAAACTATTTAGAAAACTAATCTACTTTTTGAAATCGCATCTTCAACATGCAATTTCACTTTAAAATCGCAAGTTGAAAATGTAATTTATGATGACATGGTGAAATTACACGTTCAACATGCGATACCAATTGAAATCACATTTTCAACATGCGATTTCAAGGTGAAATTGCATGTTGAAAATGCAATTTCAATTTCAAAATCACATTTTAAAATGCAATTTCAAAAGTATGTTAGTTTTCTAAATAGTTTAAAAAGTGGGTCAATTCTCTTTTCTTTTTTTTTTTTTCTTTTTAGAATACTTCAAAAAAAAACTCCAAAAACAATAGGGCGTCTTAGTGTAATTTATCCTATTATTTTTATTTTTACTTGCGCACCCGCTACCATATATACAATGCCAAGTGAAAGAAATTAACAACTGTTTCGTACCTGCAATGCAACACCTGAACCGTAGGGGTTTTTTTGAAGAAGATGATGATGCATCATGGCAACATGAATCCTCCGCCTCCCTCCGACGACGAGGAGGAGAAAAAGAGAGTTAGTCTGCAACTTGTTATGGAAATTGCTCCTTCTGTTCCGTTCTATCATCCGCTCTATCAAACACCACCACCCTCAATCTCATCACTCTCACCATTACCGCCTTCTTCTTCTTCTTCAAAACTCACCTACATGTGTCTAACGGACTAGATCCAGTATCATTGGTACACTTTCAAGTCTCCGACGATGATGACAATCAACAATTTCTCCACAACAACCCTCGTCTTCCTTTCCACAAAGATGGGTATGATTTGGATTCTGATTCTGAACAATTTCTTAAACCCATATTAACTGCAAATTTGTATACGGTAGATGGTATTAGCTAGGTGATTCACAACACTTCATTATACCAATTTGTTATTCAACGTAAGGATCGCGAAAATGAATATCAATTGGTTCGAATTGACCTTGATAATAATCCTATGGCCAAGAAATTAGAGATTCTTCCTCAATTGCCTCATGCCCTAGGTCCAGATGTGCACACTTTGGTTCTGGCTGGCAAGTTTTATTGCTTGGGTAGTTTAGAACCACCACCATCACCATGGGCCTTGGCTTTTGACGCGACCCTAAATCAATGGGAGTCTCTACCTAACCCTTGTCCAACTCCACCTTTTCCATATGGGATTTATAGTATATTTTCTGTAGCTATACATGTTCCCAAGCCATGTATTCTCGTGGGTTGGCCTAAGGATAGTGTCCTCTGAAACAAAATTTGGGTAACTGAAGAGTTTGAAACACCCAAAACCCGCTTCTTTGGTCCAGATGACTTAATGGGACATGTATTGGCAGTTGACAGCAAATTGTATTGGTATTCAGCACTCAACGTCGCTTAATTGGGTATGATTCAGCAAAGATGATATGGTTCATGGGCAAGCTCAAGCTCCATGACTATGGACAATTTTACGTACCTGAATATACTGGTCCTTCTCCTCCTCCGAGCTTCGCTCATCTAGGCGATGACAAGTTCTGCTTATTTTGGTTTTCAGTAGTGCATCCCAACCCAACAACCATAACTGGCGAGGAGGAGGAGGAGGTGGTCCCCAGACCACTTAACATGTCCCATCTTCGCATTCACTGCCTGAAGTTTCGAGTTACTAATGGCAGCCGTCCCCCAAAGAGTGGAATATTTCCCTTGGAAATCTCTTCCATTTCATGCCAATCTTACTTAGTTGCTGAGAATTCAACTTATTTCTGTAATGGCTTGGTGGTTTAATGCAAGCACATCATCTTCTTCTCCTTAATTTTACCTAGTTATTCATTTTTATTCTTCTTCTTATGTTCTTTTTATTGCTTTATGATTATTATTTTACTTATACATCACTACCAGTCTTTTTCATTTTAGCTGAAACAACAAAGTATGTATTAGTTGTGTTTGTTTGCAAGCCTTTATTTTAGAGAATATATATACAATCTTGGAACTTTAACTACACACCTCTGTGAGAAAACTTCCGCAGAGGAATGACTCTTTTTTGAATCCTCTAAAGCAACTTGATTATTAACTGTTCACAGTCCTCTATCTTCAATCTAGTGGATATTAATGGGACCCCACATTATGTGACTGGTGGTATTTTACTCTCTGGAATGGACAGGATCAATCTCAAACTCTTCTGATTTTGCACTATCCACCCTAGCAAAAAAGACAACACTTTCTTAAGATTAGGTTTCAGCCCCAGCCCCACAGATGATGAAAAGATCATCTACCCACAAATCACCCACTAGGGGAGATATTTGCAGTGTCTCCCTTGTTCTTGTTTACAGTATATAGACTACATACATCACAGTGATTTTACTCCACTCACTATGCATAATTGAAAGGTTTGTTAACTATCTTATACTCCACATCACCGATGCTCCTCAGGTCTTCCTATGACATCAATCAAATTTTCCAAAAACAACACCCAACTATCCTTTCACTCAGCCTCTACGACAGCAACAACCAAAGGATGCATTTGGTTGTTTGCAGCCTTTGCCACAGCATGCATGAGTTGGCCACCACATGGCCCCTTCTGCTGACAAGCATCCAAACCCAGACAATGCTTGAAATCGAGCCATCAACAATTAAAATCAATTGAACCAGTTAGGGATCCATCAATTGAGAGACCTTGAGATCTGCTGAGTCGCAACGCCTAAGATGGTAATTGTTGTCGAAGAGAAGCCGTAGAATTGAACAGTGACCACGACGAGCAAGTGGACGAGAAGCAGATAGAATACGGATGGGTAGAGGGAGAAGAGAGAAGATGATGGGTTAGAGAGAGAAACAAAAGTGGAGAGAGAACGGAGCAAGAGAATTCTCTGGACTTACTTAAAATCGTGATGCGTTCATGTCCCCTGTCAATTGCACCACGAGTAGGGTTTGATCATTGCTAGTTCAAGTGACATCCTATTGCGGCAACTTAAATGCGGCATTTTACAAACGTTGTTGAAGGTCTTTAACACAATGTTTTTCTCAGAAACGTTGGCTAATATGCAGCATTTACATATCGCTGTCTTATAAATGCTGCCATATACAGTTTGTCTTGTAGTGTCGTTAACATTTTCCCTGGAACTGTTGCAAATGTCACGCCAATCCATCAAAATTTACCCCTACTAAGATTATTAGTCGTTAAAATAGTTTCACATATTCAGCCGTCCAAGCAAAGAATGCCACTTTGTGAGGAGCCCTAGAACACCAAATCCCCCCTCTCCAAGGGAACTCCACATCACTCCCTCTCCCTTTGTTTTTGGGATTGAGATGTTGGCATTTAAGGTCATTTTTCG
This sequence comes from Camellia lanceoleosa, assembly GCA_025200525.1. Lineage (NCBI taxonomy): Eukaryota > Viridiplantae > Streptophyta > Magnoliopsida > Ericales > Theaceae > Camellia > Camellia lanceoleosa. The sequence goes on from CM045760.1 coordinate 14,244,745, forward strand.
CTTACTCTAACAACTCTCTAATTTCCCTTATCATTTTAATCTTCTTTTGCTAATGAGTGGATTGATTGCATTATATTTTCTCCTCTACAAGAGATGTAAATAAACATTAAAAACACAATGGATAGCTGTCACAAATCCCAGAAATGGTTATATTTGATAAAGTTGGCAGAAACGTCATTCTGTTTCAAAGATGCCCAGCAACACCAAAAACAATAACGGATTTTAAGAAAAACCTGATTAAAGTTTCCTTTGTGTTACAAAACTACAGCAAGAGCCTGGAAACATCAGAGAAGTACTACAGAGCAATGACCAATTCAGTGTCATTATTCTACCAAGCAAGTAACATGGTGTATTGCATTGCACTAACACTAATAATAATGTCTACTTTCCCGACATTTCTAAAACACTGTTAAACTGTGAAAAAAACACCGGTATGCAATGTTTTCGCCAACTATGCTGCCGTCATCTTAGGTTTCCGGAATCTTTTTATTTAAATCAAGAAACACAGAAAATAAACCCAAAAAAAATAGAGGAACAAGAAGCTTCCTTACCCACAAGTATTAACTCGTTGAACCTATGGAAGACAACAGAAGCCAGATCATTTCTAGAGAGCAAAAGAATAAAAAGAGAACATACAAGGAAAAATTTTCACAACCAAATTAATTTAAGTGCTGGAACTATATATGAAACTTAACAATTAATGGAGATAAAAAAGATAATTCCATTATTAAATGAATATCCATCAAATTATCTTAATAGAAATTAATTATTAAATGTTTCATTATTCATACCATCATAAACAGTTACAGAAATACATGACAGATGTTCTCAAAACAAAAACTCAAAGAAAAATATGTAGAAATATAACCTTAGACTCTCCCATCTTTTTTATGCCAAATCCAGAAAATGGAGTGGTCGTGTCAAGATGCTCAAGCAGCCTATCGTAGTGTTGGTGCTGATCCAAAAGATAGATCTAAAAATCAATATAGGAAGAGGAAAAGAAACAAACTGCATATCAGCTAACAAATAAGTCCACCCTAGCTGCAGTTAAAGGTGGGTGATGACAAGATCCAAGAAACTTTGGTGATGTCATACTGCTGCTGTCCATTCCACAGTGCCCTTCCTCTACCTCTTCCTCTGCTGCATCCCAAAGGAATTGAGCATACGAAGCTAGAATATAACCGGTTGAAGAAGCTCAAAGCCACAGACAAAAGCCAATTCACGGCAGAAAAAATAGACTTGATCATAATTAATTACAAGTTATAACCCTCATTTAAAGTAAAGCTATACAATTTCCTTCTGCCCTCAATATAGATGACACCAGGAGCCACTTCTCTGAAAATAGAAATCATGAATTGAACCAACACAGCCCGCAACTGTGAAGATTACTTGGTATATGAACAGAGATGAAATTCTAAACAACTCATTTTATATATATCTAAAACATCCCAATATGTGGAGAAAGCGACAATTTTAGTTTGCAAGATGTAATTCATAGATAGTATTCAAGCAATAATTGTTTCAGATATGAATCTAATAAAACAAGAGCAGAGCACTGTATTCTTTATAAACACCATTTAAGGCCATTTTTCTTGTAGTGACAAGACCTACAATATCATACCAAACTCTTTTCACTCATAAAAGTTTTCAAGAAATACATCAGTTTCTTTGCATATATTTACAATTTTTTTCCCCAAGCAAGAACTCTTCTCGTAAGTTAGTGACTTCATATGCATTCACCAAGAAGTCATGAACAGTGGTGAGTCCAAAGTCCTCCATGCCATCAAGAAACATGTGATATGTCCATTGATTGCTGTTAACAAAGAGATCTGACTGGAATTTGATTGGATGGACAAAGCTATCAAGCGAAGTCTCACATTGCTCGAGTACAAAGGTAATGTGTAGTATAAGCTTGAGGGCATCATCACCTCAATAGCTAGGTTTTGGCGTTGAGTTCTACCCAACACTCTATAACATGGTAATCATCAGAGAAGTTAGGTACTCTGGCTCTGATATCACGTTACATGGTCTTGGATAAAACTCAACCCAAAAAGTTAGCTCTTTGGGTGGGGTGCCCTCACGCTTATCTACTACGCATTTTATTTTTATTTTTTTTGTGCCTAGGCAATGTGGGAGTCCGCTTCACAAAAGCATCCGATTTACATGTATTCAATGTCATGTGAAAATTTTAACACATAATTAGAAGGCCGCTTAGCTCAAAAATAAAAAATGAGACAATTCTCAACTTAACCAATTCAATGGCAGCCTTCATTTCTCCAGCTTCAAACCATCCTTAATGTGTTTCTCTACTAGGCACTAGTCATGGGTGAGGATAACTCCTTTAAAAGATGCAGGCCATTGCCAAAAGTTCGGAACTCGGGCCAACATCAAGTACCTTTATGGCATAAGCCAGAGAGAATTGCGAATTTCCTTGCTTTTTTTTTTTGTTTGTTTTTTAAGCTTCAGAGATTCCATTCATAACTCTTCTTTAAAACTATGTCCAGCTGACTCCAGGCGAGAGACTAAACTTTTTACAGGATTGATTTAATTGGCCCGTTTTCGGGGTCTCCAACCATCAGATCTAATGCAGCAGCAACCACTGCCTGCAGAATGCACTTAAAAGCTCGTACTATCATCTCATGAATACAGAGAAACTGCCCATGGGATAACTTGTCTGAAAGCTTAACCTAGTCAAGAGAAAAGGAAATAGCAATGGTCACTCAATATAGAATGCCCAACATGCAGTACATTTTGTAGTTTCAAATTATAGTCCTCATCTTCTGAGCTCATAACTAAATGAGTTATATAATCCTCCACAGGTAAGGAACCAATCAATGATGGGATACATTGTAAGTTAACTGGTTGCAGTGGGAAAAGAATGCTAAAAATGTGAATAGAGAAACCAAGATGAATACTAAAATTTGAACCTACAATCAACTATTGCTTCTCTTTTAAATAACATAGGAAATATCATCTTGATTATTGGGAATGTTTGTGTTCAAAAACACTGGAAAGGAATTGCAAGAGTTATTATATGCTTATACATAAACATATGCGACCATGACACTAAGCAAGTGTCATTGTCCAGCAAAATAGTACTCTATATGTTGATCGTTTTGGCATACATCAAACAAGACCTGCAACTGGTTAGGACTAGGCATATATAGATCAAATCAAAGGAAAATTAAAAGAATTTGAAATGACAGTTACAAAAGTATTTTCGTTTTCTGAATGGCCTCATCTTATAAGAAAGATCATAAAGGGAGGAAAAAAGAACAAGTTCACTCATTTGATAACGTGGTCAGTTGCATGTTATATGTTTCAATTTTATTTTATTTTTTTATAAAATGGAAAAACAAGAAAGAAAAACCAAAAACTTGGTTGGTGTGCATAATGTTTTGAAAATAAAAACTAATAAACATGCTTGGTGATCGGCAGTGGCGTGCCGAACTTGTTGGGCAAAGTGTTGCCAAGGATCATAAGACGGTGACCGTTACCAGAGCTCATAGGAGTGTCAGTGGCTGGCAATTAAAACATATTATTTTTTGAAGAAATTAAATCACATGAACAATTATAAATATTTAAATATGTAACTTCATCCTAGCCCTAGCAATTAATTAGTTTCGCATGCTTCATACCTAGGAAGCATGGGTGCGGGTACGAGTACGGTACGGGTACGAGTGTGGGTACGCCAATACGGAAAAACTCAAAAAAAGTATGATACAGGTATGGGTGCGGTACGCCACTATTTTTTTATTATATATAATTATGGTTGAAGGATCTAACCTACAAATTAAAATTAAATATCAAAACTACAAAGAGAACTACTCATTTTTCTATAATTTAAAACTATTAAGTGTTAAAAATAATATTTGTGAAATCTCTCACTTTGACATGTTATGCACTGTGAATCTGTGATCATAATTTATTTTCAAAATCTTTCTTTTTGCTTATCAATTTGCTATTTTTATAGGGTGAAACCAAAGAAATAACAGGAGACCAAAGAAAAATTTAAAGTTAATTGCCAACAGTAAAGGAAAAAAAATTCTCAATTGAGGCAGATTGTCAATTGCAATTTGCATAATACATAAAATTGCATCATTCCCAACTACTACTAATCAACTAATACAGTATCAATTTTTAATGTTTTGTGCATAAACTTTAAAAGTTTGTTATGATTAAATATTTTTTAAAGAAATTCTAGAAGGATATGAAGCAAAAGCATAATGCATAGTCATACACAGAACTGCCCTTTATAGGCCTTGTTATTTTATTTTTTTTGCTCAAATTGCTTTTTAAAAACATCAAAATCATTTGCTGATGTGCTTATACAATTCATACAGACAGACAAGACAGCAGAGAAACATCAAAATTGCTGATCTGCAAGGGCGCGCGCGCGCACAGGAAAAAAAAAAAAAAAAAAAAACAAACAACAAAGAGATGAAGAACACTCACCGGAAGGAAGACAAAGAAAGGAATAGAGAAGATGAAAACCACTTGCTGATCTGCAGAAAAAAACGAAAAAATGAAGATGAAACAAAGACGAAGACGAAGAAGAAGAAGAAGAAGAAGAACACTCATCGGAGAGCTTCGAAGTGAAGAGATGTTGCTGTCGTTGAAGAGGAGGAAGAAGACGACAAAGAAGACCTCCACCGTTCTCTTTGCTGTTCTTGAAGTGAAGAGATGCAAACGAGAGACAAAACCTAGGTTATAACACTATGTTTTTTTTGTTTTTTTAATAAAGAACTTCAATAATTTGCTCCGGTACCCCTAATTGTCTTAAAAATTTGATTTTTGGCCCCGACGTACCCAAAACGTACCAACAGCATACCCATAGTGTACCCACGCCGTACCCAATTGAACCAAACGTACTGGATCCCTTTTTGAAGTACCCGGTACACGTACAGCCCTACCGGTACGCATACCAACACCCGATAAGTACCCAGTACTCGTACAACACTATTTTTGGAGTACCCATGCTTCATACTAAATAAACCACATACAAAATATAATCCATTATTCTCCTTCTATGCTTAGATATACACAAGAAAGTTTCAAAGTTGTAAAAGACTTTAAAGAGTTACATATTGAATGGAAGTTAGACATATCTATAAACTGTTGGATGCTACCTAATCTCTTCGGATAGAAACCTAATCTCTATGCTCCCCATTACATATTTAATGGAAGTTTGTTGGATGTTGCCTAGTCACTTCGGATAGAACTTCCACACTTGTTGTGATCAATGCATTACCACCTAGCTCCTATTGTTAAAAAATTAATTGCTTCGAATGTTGGGATCGATGATGCATTACCACTTGAGAAATTGTAGAAACGCTACATCCTAAAAGGCTTGAAGCCACCTGAGAAAATTGTTGCTAAAAAATTGAAATTGTAGAACACTTGAAAAACATGAAATTGTAGAAGCGCCATCGGAGAAATTGAAATTTGTAGAAACGTTTTAGAAACCACTTGAGAAATTAAAATTGTAAAATAAAAAGCTTTAATCAGTGACCTTAGTGAAATGAGGTATAAAGCTCCATTAACTATGCTAGGCACCATGATATGATTTGCTGCGCCTATTCAATTATAAAAATAAATGTGATAAGACTAAATAAAATATAATTTATGAGTACAAAATACACACTATATTGCGGCAAGACGAATACTTGTCTTAACTCTTAACATGCTACTTAAAACTAAGCGACAACACATTTATCAATATAATTGAGGTAAGACCACTTGAGACTTTCAAGCAAGCAAAGGTTGCTTTTAGCAAATGTGTACAACAATGTATTCTGCACGTGGTACCTGCATGCAATTATATTTGAGTAAAACACTGAAAAACAAAGGCTTTGTTCCATTTCTATTTTTGTCAATTGAAGACAGGAGGCAAAGAATAAGCCAAGATGGAAGCTTATCAATAAGGCACAATACCGATGATTAATTACATCTCAAACACACATCAAGAAAATTCAAGAGTGGATTATTTTTTTATTCCAGTAAACCACCAAAGACAATAAACATGTTTATCATGCTTTTGAATAAGAGCATTAATCAAGTTGCAACACATGAAAATTGTAAACAATCCAATATGGAATGGAACAATATGAGAGAAAAACCAGAACAAAGAGATAAACCCAAACTGAGGAAGTCTCAAAAGCTTAAGTTATTAAAAAAAAAAAAAAAAACAACTCTGAAATTGTACACAATTGTACTACCTTATAATTTGAGCCTTTTGAACCCATAGGGTCCATGTCTCAGAACTTTTGGCAAGTCAGCGCCAAATTTCCGATTGCAAAAACGATCATTATAAAAAAAATTGACCAATAAGGAGCCCTTTGAACCCATAGGGTCCATGTCTCCATAGGGTCCATGTCTCAGAAGTTTTGACAAGTCAACGCCAAATTTCCGATTGCAAAAACAATCATTATAAAAATGGTTCACTAATAGGTAGTGAATCTTCGCCAAAACATCATGGAAGATCTCATGCAATTCTTTCACTGTTCTACCCAACCAAATTGCTTGGGGTTGATGGTCATCGCAATGGGATAAAACAATCCGCAAATAAGAAGTCACTCCACACGCTAGCGAATATGTGAACCTTATCTGAAGTAGAGGCGTTGGTGCTGTTGGATTATTGTAGTAGTAAAACACATGACGGAGGGGTAACTGATGTGGATCATAATCTGGAAGGTCAGTGTTAAAGGGAATTCTTGTCTCCCAACCCATCATATCAACCGGATGGAAATCCAACCTTACATGATGATCGAAATCTCTATCATTTTTCTTCCTCATCTCATATATTTCGAATATGAATTTTGCCATGCCAACGCTATCAAAGAAAACAGGATGAGTATAATTGAATAGAGCAACTTTCTTCATATCTCTCAGTCTCGGGACGAAAGTATTGAGGAGTATACCTGTAATTCAAAAATAAATTCCACACTGGTAGATATTGGTTTTGTCGAAATCTCGTACCCGCCATTCTTACCATGCTATGAAGATCCAGTATATCTAGCCTTATTCCATCTCTTACTACTGTTGGATCATGGGATACATTTATGGATCCATCAATCTTGAACGACAATTTAAGACCCACATAAATAGATGTAATTTGCATGGTAGTCAATAGTTTACCATTATACTTATTCCCTTCATGCATACTCTTCAGATAGTTTATAATAGCACCCAACAATTCAATAAAAACTTTACCTATTCCAATAATTATTTGACCATGTCATTTCCAAATCTCATCCTCTGTTCGTGGAGCATCATATATCCATTGATTGAAATCCTTAAAAAATAAATAAATAAACATTAATAATAATAATAAATCTATCTACTATTAACATAAATTAATGTACCCAAATACACATATATATATAATATAAAAGTAAATAAATTTAAATATTATAAAAACAATGCAATTTAGTGTATTACCATACTAATTCGCATGGAAGTCAGCATAGAACTAGGTGGGAAGGAATGTGATATGAATCGAGGCTACAGAGACGACAGAGATAAATTCAGAGTCCATGAAAGATACAAGGGTCCAGCAACCCGAATTAGCCTCATCTCCTGCCTTCTACTGTCCAGCAACTTCTAGCCAAATCTACTAGGGACGCCAGAATGCTGACGCTAGAAGCCTTTCATCGTCATTGTTGGGTTTGCTGATGGAGAGGAGGGAGGCACGAGAATGTGGGTCTATAGAGAGGGGGATTGGGTTGTCAGTTTCTAAAAAAGGAGGGAGACAAGGGGTGAACTCACAAACGTAGCTCCCTACTTGCCGTTGGATCTGTAGTCGCCACGCGTCTCCATCTAGTAGATATGGCTAGAAATTGCTGGACAGTAAATGACAGGAGAGGATTTCTGTTGTTTTGGCGAAACAGAGGTAAGTAATGGAAATTTTTTTTATTTTATTTTATTTTGAAATACATACCCAGATGGTTTCATCCCTTATCTTCCACCTTTTTTAAAAACTCACAACCCAATCCCTCTCTCTCTATACCTACATTCTTCTGCCTCCATCCTCTCCATCAGCAAACCCAGCGACGATGGTGGAACAGCAACAACCATGAAGGCTTCCGGTGTCAGCATTTCTGTTAGATTTGGCTGGAAGCTGCTGGACAGAAAAAGACAAGAGAGGAGGCTAATCCGGGTTGTTGGGCCCTTATAACTTTCATAGACTCCGAATTTATCTTCGTTCATCTCTATAGGCTCGATTCATATCACATTCCTTCCCACCTAGTTCTACATCGACTTTCACGCGAATTACTATGGTAATACACTAAACCTGCATTGTTTTTATAATATTTAAATTTATTTACTTTTATATTATATTATATATATGCATATTTGGGTACATTAATTTATGTTAATAGTAAATAGATTTATTATTATTAATATTTATTTTTTTTTTTTAAGGATTTCAATCAATGGATATATGATACTTCACGAACAGAGGATGAGATTTAGACATGGTCAAATAATTATTGGAATGGGTAAAGTTTTTATTGAATTGTCGAGTGCTATTATAAACTATCTGAAGAGTATGCATGAAGGGGATAAGTATAATGGTAAACTGTTGACTACCATGAAAATCACATCTATTTATGTGGGTCTTAAATTGTCGTTCAAGATTGATGGACCTATAAATGTATCCCATGATCCAACAGTAATAAGAGATGGAATAAGGCTAGATATACTAGATCTTCGTAGCATGGTAAGAATGGCGGGTACGAGATTTCAACAAAACTAGTATCTACCAGTGTGGAATTTATTTTTGAATTACAGGTATACTCTTCAATACTTTCGTCCTGAGACTCTGAGAGATATGAAGGAAGTTGCTCTATTCAATTATACTTATCCTATTTTCTTTGATAGCGTCGGCGTGGCAAAATTCATATTCAAAATACATGAGATAAGGAAGAAAAATGATAAGAGATTTCAATTGTCATGTAAGATTGGATTTCCATCTGGTAGATATGACAGGTTGGGAGACAAGAATTTCCCTAAACGCTCACCTTCCAAATTATGATCCACATCAGTCACCCCTCCGTCATATGCTTTACTGCCGCAATAATCCAACAGCACCAACACCTCCACTTCAAATAAGGTTCACATATCCGCCAGCATGTAGAGTAACTCCTTATTTGCGGATTGTTTTACCCATTGCGATGATCATCAACCCCAAGCAATTTGGCTAGGTAGAACAGTAAAAGAATTGCATGAGATCTTCACCGACATTTTGGGGAAGATTCACTACCTATTGGTCAACCATTATTATAATGATCGTTTTTGCAATAAAAAATTAGGCGCTGACTTGCCAAAACTTCTAAGACATGGACCCTATGGGTTCAAAGGGCTCCCCATTGGTCAACCATTTTTATAATGATCGTTTTTGTTTTTGCAATCAGAAATTTGACACTGACTTGCCAAAACTCCTGAGACATGGACCCTATGGGTTCAAAGGTCTCAAATTATAAGGTAGTACAATAGTCTACAATTTCTTTTTCTTTTTTTATAATATAAGCTTTCGAGACTTCTTTATTTTGGGTTCATCTCTTTGTTCTGGTTTTTCTCTCTCATATTGTTCCATTACATATTAGATTGTTTACAATTTTCATGTGTTGTAGCTTGATTAATGCTCTTATTCAAAAGCATGACAAACATGTTTATTGTCTTTGGTTATTTACTGGAATAAAAAAATAAAAATAAAAAACTCTTGAACTTAGATTTTCCTGATGTGTGGTTGAGATGTAATTAATCATTGATATTATGCCTTATTAATAAGCTTCCATCTTGACTTATTCTTTGCCTCCTTTCTTCAATTGACAAAAAGAGAAATGGAACAAACCCTTTGTTTTTCAGTATTTTACTCAAATATAATTGCACGCAACTACCACGTGCAGGATACATTGTTGTACACATTTGCTAGAAGCAATGTTTGCTTGCTTGAAAGTCTCAAGTGGTCATGCCTCAATTATATTGATAAATTATGTTAGGAGGATGTGTTGTCCCTTAATCTTAAGTAGCATGTTAAGAGTTAAGACAAGTATTGGTCCCGCCGCAATATAGTGTGTATTTTGTACTCTTAAATTACATTTTGTTTAGTTTTATCACATTTATTTTTATAATTGAATAGGCGCAGCAAATCATATCACGGTGACTAGCTTTATACCTCATTTCACTAAGGTCACTAATTAAAGCTTTTTATTCTACAATTTTACTTTCTCAAGTGGTTTCTAACAAGTTTCTACAAATTTCAATTTCTCTGGTGGCGCTTCAACAATTTCATGCTTTTTAAGTGTTCTACAATTTCAATTTTTTAGCAACAATTTTCTCAGGTGGTTTCAAGCCTTTTAGGAGGTAGCGTTTCTACAATTTCTCAGGTGGTAATGCATCATCGATCACAACATTCGAAGCGTTTTATTTTTTAACAATAGGAACCAGGTGGTAACGCATTGATCACAAGCAGTGTGGAAGTTCTATCCAAAGTGACTAGGCAACATCCAACAAACTTCCAGCATATATGTAATAGCAAGCATAGAGATTAGGTTTCTATCCGAAGAGATTAGGTAGAGCATCCAACAGTTTATAGATATGTCTAACTTCCATTCAATACGTAACTCTTAAAGTCTTTTACAATTTTGAAACTTTCTTGTGTATATCTAAGCATAGACTGGATTATATTTTGTACATGGTTTATTTAATGCATTCAAGTAAGTTTCTTTTAATTATTGCTTTTAGTATGAAGCATGCAAAACTAAATTAATTGCTAGAGCTAGGATGAAGTTACATATTTAAATATTTATAATTGTTCATGTGATTTAATTTCTTCAAAAAAATAATATGTTTTAATTGTCTGCCACCACTACCGACCCTCCTATGAGCTACGATGACTGAACAGTCACTGTCTTATGATCATTGGCAACACTTTGCCCAACAACTTCGGCACCCCCACTGCTGATCACCAAGCATGTTTATTAGTTTTTATTTTCAAAACATTATGCACACCAACCAAGTTTTGACTATGTGATTTGAAGAAAATAAATACCGTCTATTTTAAATTTAAAGAATAAAGCCACGCTCCTTATAAAATAATGATTTTTCATAAAATAAAATTAAAAAAAGGAATTTGAACATAACGTGACCATAAAACTTAATCTAAAATAAACAATATTCATAAAAGCATACAAAAAACACAATTTTGCATAGAAAAGCAATTAAATTGCATAATTGAAAAACAATACAAGAAACAAGCATATGCCAAGGAGGAAAAGAGGACTTACCCGATTGCCCACTTTCAGCGTCTTCCATGCATGCATAAAGTAAATATGTCCTAATATGCAAATAATACACACAATGATGGTCCTAGGCCCAATTTGAGGCTACGAATGATGAATATGCACAAAGATACAACTAACAAATAAAAAAGCATAAATATAAACTAAACTACATGATAATCAAACCGAACCATGCATGATTGTTATGTCTAAATAAGACCTAAAACATGTTCTAATGAAATAGAAGAAACATGCATAGAAAGAGGTGAGAAAGTTAATGAAATAAAAGAACTACTTGATGGAATGATGACCTAACAACCTAGCATGGATAAGTACTAAAAAATAAAGTAAGAAAATACTGAAATACAGAAAGGTAAAAGAGTTTTGCATTCCATAATCTCCAATGCTCTACTTAAGTTGGAAAGGTTTATTTTTTTTTTGGAAGTTATTCTTTGATCACATTTTGCTTGGGGATTTAAATTTTGGAAAGGCAATCATTCTCAATTATTCACCAAGGCAAGAATTCAAATTTAAACTCACCTTTAAATTGGGAAACTACCCCTTAATTTCCCACTAATTGCTCAATTCATAATCAAAATTTAAATCACTGCCTAAATTGAACCCCTAAATTTTGTAATTGACTGCCCCAAATAACTCAGATTGCTCCAAAATCAAATCACTGCCATACCAAACTCTCCAGACTTTTTTTGGAATGTAATCATTGCCTTTCTAATTGTTGATCTTCGGAATTAAATCATTTCCAAAATATCACATAAGCACATAATTTGCATTCATGTTTATTTGGGGATAGGGTTGCCATATCCTAATTTGGAAACGAGATCTAGGATTCACTAAATCATACAAAAAGGCAACAATACAATCCTAGAAAGGAGCGTATCATATCCTACTTTCGAAGGTGTTAATGCTTTCTATATGCAAAAGGTAGGTTTGGTCACAAAAGGGTACATTACTTATTACTATCAATATACCTCTCATCCCACAAGGGAATGATCAAATAGTACTAATACCATAATCTGACACTTGCCTTATTCACATAACATAGCCTGCAAATAGTGTCCGGGATATTATGCAACAAAGCAGGTTTCCTTAGTCTAAAATGATGCAATGCAATTAACAATTAACCACTAATTTCATGAAATAGAAATTTTCAAGTCAAGCTAACTTAATTTCCCAATAGAATCGCCAAATGTAGGCGCGGTGCCTTTTTCGAGTCTAAGGCATTGCTTCCCACACCGACTTACTTTGACCAACAAAGAGTTGTTACTTAATTTTTAAAAGGGAATTAAAAAACCTTTAACGATGAAAACTAAGTTAAGACCTAGTTCATCATAATCAAGAAAATTCCAGGTTCAGAAGCTTAGGTACAAACGGAGAAGGCCAGCTACATAGAAGAACCCCCTTTTGCCCAATCTAAAGATTGGCCTCTACTCATTTCCTGTTTTATGATTTTAGTGGTTAATTATCCGCATAAATTCATTTTTAGATCTAAAACCTTTAACTAACCTAGACTACGTGATTTGAAGAAAATAAATACCATCTATTTTAAATTTAAAGAATAAAGCCACGTTCCTTGTAAAATAATGATTTTTCATAAAATAAAATTTTTTAAAAAAAAAGATTTTTAACATAACGTGGCCATAAACTTAATCTAAAATAAGCAATATTCATAAAAACATACAAAACACACAATTTTGTATAGAAAAGCAATTAAATTGCATAATTGAAAAATAATACAAGAAACAAGCATATGCCAAGGAGGAAAAGAGGACTTACCCGATCGCCCACTTTCAGCGTCTTACATGCATGCATAAAGTAAATATGACCTAATATGCAACTAATACACACAATGATGGTCCTAGGCCCGGTTTGAGGCTACTACTGATGAATATGCACAAAGATACAACTAACAAATAAAAAAGCATAAATATAAACTAAACTACATGATAATCAAACCGAACCATGCGTAACTATTATGTCTAAATAAGACCTAAAACATGTTGTCCTAATGACATAGAAGAAACAGGCATAGAAAGAGGCAAGAAAGTTAATGAAATAAAAGAACTACATGATGGAATGATGAACTAACAACCTAGCATGGATAAGTATTGAAAAATAAAGTAAGAAAATACTGAAATCCAGAGAAGTAAAAAAGTTTTGCATGTTGGTTTGATTGAACCAAATAACACACCAAGAAATAGCAAGAAAAGTCAAGTTTTTTGCTTGCAAGCCTCCCTCAAGCTTAGGTTTCTGACGTAGTTCGGGTTCTTCACACCTTAGGATGATTTACAAAAGTTCAAAGCTTCTGTGAGTGGAGGAATTTCGTGGCCAAGGCTACGGTAGAGGAGGATGGGAGTGTTTGGCTCTTAAAACTCTCTAAAATCTCAAGGGCTTTATTTATAGGCAATGGGGAAGGTTTTAGAACCCTTTCTAGGGTTCCATCGCTTTCTCCCTCCACCTCCCACAAAAAATACACCAAGATTGAGTTTTCATGCCTGGCTTTGCTGTGGTTGGATGTGCGCACGCACCATTCTTGTGCACACACGAACGATTGTGCACACATACCCTTTGCCATGGTACACGTGTTATCCTTGCATGTATTTCATGTTCTGGCTTGCTTGTGGCCCAAGTAAGTCCGAATTGTCTTCTAACCAATGTTTTTGATAAAACCAGTCACTAATTTTGGAAAATGCGTTTTGTCAAAGCACAATCGGACTTGTCTCTCTTTCTTGGGGTTAAAAAGTTGATTTTTTGGCTAAAAACAAGTCTACATAGCAACTCCAAATGTCCTTAAACATTCTAAAGATGAAATAATTTACCATGTCATCATCGGGAGGCTTGCAAGTGTCCGAAGTCTTAGAGTCAATCAAAATGGGGTGTCTACATAATGGTTTTGGATTTTTTATTGGTCAATAAATGTTTTATTGCTTCCAAACTGGAGTCTAAACCATATTTGTGTTTGGATTACCAAGAATGAGTATCAATGAAATATATTTTTGAAGCCATGGGGGATCATTCAATGCAATTTTAACCCTAGGTGCGATGCCTGAAGCGAATCTCATAAAGGAAAATTGTCCTCCTTCCCTTACTCTCTGAAAGCAAAATTTTCTAATTCAATCACTGGTATGGTATCCACTAATTTCGTCAATTTATCAACCAAAAATGCTTCTTTCATAGCCCTAGTCCTTTCCCTACACCATAAGCCTCATCGTTCATAGCCCTAGTACTTTCCCTACACAATAACTCTCCTCTCTAATAATTAAAGCCTTAAAGACAGCACTTCACAAAAGTCCCAAAACCATATCCCTAAACTCACACACCAACACCTCCAAAACAATGCCAATATCTTTCCTTCAACCACTTAATCCAAGCATCGGCAGAACACCAAGACTTAAACGTGGTTGTTACTATTCACAGTTCCCAAAACTTTGCTTTTCTTTGCTTAATTATAACTAAAAACTGTTACTCTTTCTGTGCATCCAAACAAACTCACCAACCGACAGCCACAAAAACTAAATCATAATGCCCTTTGGAACAGTTCCCTAGGCTAGAAATTGGCTAAAAAGTGAAACATGCAAAATGACAAAATACCTCGAGGTGCCCTCCAAAAAGATCTACTTTTTGCCCATTATTTTATGTGCAAAACTACTCATTTTTAAAAATTGTTCTTTAGTAACTTGAAAGAGCTTTCCGTGCATAAAAAATGAGCTTTAATCCGATTTCAAATAAAAGAGTTATGAGCATTTTACAAAAATGACTCATTGTTTACCTTCTGAGGGGGTAAAATGGGAAAACTCAAAAAAGACTACATATTTGATGTTGAAACCAGCTGGACAAGAAAGTAAAGTCTCCAAGCTTTTTGATATCTAGATGGCATAAACAGAGTTTGAATGTGCCCAATATGCTTCCCTGAAATTAGACCTAAAAACGAACCAAAAGGGGCTAATTTTGTGCTGGGCTAACACTCTCAGAGGTACCGAGCTGGCACGCGGTGAGTGGTTTTTGAAAACTCATATCAACACAGTTCCTAAGCTTTCTTAACCACTCAACCTTGTGAGTAGTTTTTGAAGAATGCCACAAATCTCTAGCAACAAAATTGGCAATGAGTCAATGACCATATAGAAATCACAGAGAAGGCTAAGAGATAGATCCTCGAGTACATTGCTCAAATTTCTCAAACAAATTCTCCCTCAAATTCCCCCAGTCCTAATAGTAAATCCATTCGTACTCATCACTTTGTCCCGATCCCTTCCAGAAATTGTCCTATTCTTGAAACGGCTCTCCAACCAATCTAACCTTATTAACTAAAGAACAGCACCCTCCGGGTCAAGATAGACCTACAGAAATTGATGCCCTAAAACTATCAAAAGACTATCTCTACTGAATTCAGGATTTGATACCCTAAATGATGACTTTTTATAAATTATCAAATCCCACAAAAATCCAAAAGCATCAGTCCATATGAAATAGAACAGAGAGATGTTTTGAAAGGAAAGAATAAATCTTTCAAATAGATTAATCTATTGGGGCTAGGAATCATTAGAGCTAGTTTCAGAAGTCACTCGAAGATCTCCAAACACAAGATAGTGCCTAGCCCCCTTTACCCACCCACCCTCCATCCAACCTGAAAATGAACAATCCCTGATGAAACGCAGAACTTGCAACTCTGCCATTTCTTTTTTGATGATCAGGTGGTGCTTTGGGAAAATAATAACTATAGCAGATAATTGAACTCAAAACAGAGACTGAACACAGGCGACAATCAGCAATTAAAAGAATTATGGATTTACTTAAGTCGCTAATTCCTTACTTGAGAATGACACCTGCGCACTGAGGAGTAGAGAAATAGTTGCAAGAAACAACCCACACGGTTGCTTCCCTCCAATTTGTATTCTTTCTTCCGTGAACTGGACCTTAAATATGGGAAGATAGGAAGAAGAGGTCTGCAAAAATAAGGCAAGCAACGAAAAGGCATTGTCACATATTTTAAAATTGAATGTCTATAATTTTAGATTATGAAGTACATTCGAATTCAGTAATCACAAAGTGTTACAACACTCATGGATTGCACTTTTTGCCATACAATTGTCATTTGGACCAATATGAAACATTTATGACAAAGAAAAGTCAAACCCAATTGTACTGGTCAGAGAATGAACAATAACCTGCTATTAGGAATGGCAACGGGGCGGAGCGGGGCGGAGCGGGGCCGGGATCACCCTCCCCGTCCCCGATGGCGAAAATGTCCCCGGCCCCGGCCCCGATCCCCGACGGGGAGCCTATGACTGTCCCCATCACCGCCCCCAACGGGGATCGGGTTTCCCCGACCCCGAAACTGCCCCAATCCAAATCTGTTTCAACATTCAACACCATCAACTTCTTCTTTCAACATAATCAACAACATCATCAAAAAAATCAAACACAGAGGTCTCACAGATATGGTTAATTTGTTGGCTATTGGGAAAGCTATGGAATGCAAATCATATATCAATAGTGCAAAGAACGATCCGATCAAAAAAAAAAATAGTGCAAAGAAGTATACATTCACAGATCACTCATCTATATACCATGACATCATATACCAGTAATCTTCATTTCACTCATCTAGCACATGTATACATTCACACACACACAGACCCACACATACAATATACATACACAGATCTCACAGATCGGCAGTGATCGATGGAGGAGATCAGCACAGATCTCACAAATCTGAGATGTCTGTGTGACAGCAACGATGGTGACTCGACGGAGAGAGAGAGAGAGAGAGGACGACGGCAGAGATCGGTGGAGATCGGCAGTGACGACGGAGGAGATCAAGCGGCGGTGCGAGGTGGACAGCGACTCCGACGTCGCGGAGAGTCGCGGCTGTGCTGCGGAGACGGAGAGGAAAGGTGCAAGAGTGAGAGAGAGTAGAGGGAAGAGAGAGAGTGAGAGAGCAGATCATATTTTGCGTTTGGGGGAAACGTACATAACCCTGTAAGTAACCGAAGGGTATATAGACTTCCAAAAATGA
Organism: Camellia lanceoleosa; assembly: GCA_025200525.1. NCBI lineage: Eukaryota > Viridiplantae > Streptophyta > Magnoliopsida > Ericales > Theaceae > Camellia > Camellia lanceoleosa. The sequence goes on from CM045760.1 coordinate 14,262,067, forward strand.
TTTGTTCCCCTAAAAATAATCTCTCTAATTCTCTTAATTTTCTTTTTTGAAAATTGTTTTCTTTTTTTTCTTTTTTTTTCTTTTTTTTTTTTTTTTACTTGAAATGGAAAATCGGGAGATTCGGGGGCTCCCTTTTTGGGGGATGAATCAGCGCCCATATACTTCGGGGGGCTAGCGGGGACGGGTTCGGGGCAGGGGACGTGGGTGAAAAATATATCACCGACCCAAAAATTATCGGCGGTTTAGTTTTTAGTACCGTCTCCGGCCCGTTGGAGATATTTTTCAAAAAAAAACCACTCTAATCGAGGTCGGGGAGTCAGATCTCCGTCGGGCCGATCTTAAATTGCCATCCTTACCTCCTATGGCATTCACTCCGTTACCATTCAATTTAAGACCCAAAAATATGGGAAATAAATTTTGACTTCCTTTGGATAAGTTTTAAAGTTAGTCTTTCCACTAGCAGTGATCAATAAAGCTAAATTCTCATCCAGTCCATCCATCTTAACATTATTTCAACATATCAACTCACTGGTCCTAATCCACATTTTAACATTTTTCAACATGTATCTACATTAGCAGCACAAGAATTATCACAATTCACAACAAATCATAAAGATTATAATGTAATCCATAATAATTAAGAAAAAAAAAAACATATAGGAGTACAATGCAAGGGACAAAGATCACCGCTTACAAGAACAACAATCAATTTGGCATATGGACTCTAGACGGCCTGTATATTCTCTCCTCCTCTCTGAATCGAGTCTGAATCTCTCTTGTACTACCCCAATTTCACCTTGTGTTGAATTCAAATCATAAAATATCAAAATTCAAAACTACTCGCCAAACAACATCAAATTCAAATTCAAATCCAAAGAAAAAGAAAAAGAAAAATGTTCATCCTTACTCAACTATTATCTTGTTATTGTTAACTTTTAATGTTAGGATTCCGTTAGTGATTTACACAAAATCAAAGTATATGTAAAATACATGACATATTTATTGATTTTTAAGGGCAATAATGCCCTTATTTGGTAATTTTGTTTGCACCTTGCCATTAAAATAAGGAAGACAAAGTGTAAATGAGATCTTCAGATAAGAGTATTATTATCCTAAAAAAATTAATAACATGGATTATTGTTTTTAAAAAAGTGTGTCATGTGCTTCATAAATGACCTAATTCCATTTAAATTTGTAACAAAGTCTTAACAATGAGTGTTTAGTGTAATAAGATAATATTTCAAAGTAATTAATGGTTAAATTTTAAAATTTAGAAAGATAAAGTGCAAATGAATCATAATTTAAAGGGATTTATTATAATTTACACTTTATTAAGGTAAATTACACTACTAGTCACTTTAATTTATTAGAAAAAATATTCAGGTTGAGATTATTGGGAAGGGCAACCTATATAATTAAAATATGCAATCCTCCTACATTCCCTAATTAAGGCTTCCAATTCCACCTCCAATAACGTGGGTAAGACCCACGTGAAACAGCTTTACACTATTCTCTCTCATCTTTAGCCTTCCTAATTCCACGTCATTGGGATGAAATTCGGTGGATTAAATTAAGGGAATGAATCATTTTTCTAAAACATGTAATTGTAAATCTATTTTTTTATGGATTGATAACTGAAATAATTAGGGGCCTCTATCTTTGTATAAGAGATATAGTGAACGGATTTTGCACCTTTTGGACAAGGCTCTTGAAGCTAAATAGCCTACTCTAAGTTTTCTAAGAGATTGGATATGGCCTAAAAGAAAGCCTAAAATATTATAAAATATATATAACCAGTACCCCAAATTCCTTGATGCTGGATTGGGTATAAATAAACTGGACTCTTAATGTCAGTGGCTCATGCTATGCTAGTTCAACTTGGCAACTCATTAGAAATAATGTTATTCCTTGGAAGTCGGCAACGCAACCAAATACAAGGTATGAAAGATCCGGGGGCAATTATTAAATAATGAATTCCATCTGTGCTTTGAGTGAAATTTTTTCAACTTGTATTTGGAAGTGTATTTTAAGCAACAACCAAATTAGTAGACCACCCTCATTTGCCCTAACCTAAAGAGTCATTCCTCTGAAGTTTTCTCATAGGTGTGTGTTGTTAAAATTCCAAGATTGTATATATATATGTATGTACTCTAAAATAAGGGCTTACAAACAAACCCAATCAAATGATATGGAAAACTTTTCAAAATTTCTACCATGTTTCAGATTTTTCTAGGATTTTCTAAAGCCTTTCAAAATTCTCTAAAACTTTATAAAGTCTTCTAGATTATCCTAAATTTCTAAATTCTTCTTGAACTTTCAAAATTTATACTATGGTTCAGAGTCTTCTAGGGTGTTCTAAAGCCTTTCAAAATTCTTTAGAACTTTTGTTTTAGATTCTTCTAGATTCATCAAATACGAAAAAATAAAAATAAAATAAAAATTCAATACATTTTCATATTTTATTGTATTCAAAAAAAATTTAAATTTTTGTACAAATTTTATACTTTTTAAGTATATCGAGACTAAGTGGATCTAAAAAGTAAAAAAATAATAATAATTAAAATATTTAAAAATTACTAAAAATATAAAAATATGAATTGAAAATTCAAAAAATTACTTTTAAAAACTCCAAACCAAAAGGAAATTACACTCACTGAAATTTTAAAGAAAAAATAATTAACCTTATGGTTAATTGGTGATAAATCCAATATAAGGAGGATATAAGGCATTAGTTTCAAGTGATATTTTTTATTGATGAGAGGTCCACACTTTGTGTAATAGTTTGATGAGAAGTCCTGGAAAATATTTTGTTTCCAATTTTACCCCTTGACTTTTTTTTATCTATTTGACTTTTCTTTGACTATCTGTTGAAATTATTTTTATCTGTTGAAGTTTCTTATCTGCTAAAATTCCTATCTGCTCAAATTTTTTATTTGTTAAAATTTTTATCTGTTCAAATTTTTTATCTGTTGAAATTCTTATATGTTGAAATTTTTTTATTTGTTCAAATTTTCTATCTGTTCAAACAACTAATCATCACTAAAGAAACCTTTCACTTTCGGATTCAGATCTGGTTAACTGCTCATTAGAGACCTCCATTGAAGACTTGGTATTCTAATTTTGAAAAGCTCATATTAATAAATAATGGATTCCAAACCCTAGAAATTTGAAATAAGAAAGATAGAAAAGAAAAAAGATGCAGACACACATACACACATACACACATATAGATATGTTCAATTTCTGATCTACTGAACAACAAATTGAACAGATGGAGGCATATTGATTTGTTGATCAACAAATAATCTCTCTCTATCTCTCTTTTGAATCTTTCACAAACATGTTTCAACATTTTCACAACAATTCAAACTCATCAAATCCTCTTCCGAACGATCCATTTCTCTACTTCTAACCACAAGTCTCTCTATGTATATATATATATATATATATATGTATGTTTGTATAAAGACGTGAAATTTAGGGCTTTAACGATAATCTTGTAGAGCTCTTGAATCAGAACTACATAGTTTGATGAATGGTTGTATCCTACACTCTAATGACATGATTTCCCAGTCTGCTCTTTCATATGCTCAACAGAACATAATGACTGCTTGTTCCTTCCACATAAATCTAGAAGACTTGAGAAGATTCTAGAACATCCTAAAAGAATTTAGAACATTGAAGAAGCTTCGAGAATTTTAGACAAATCTATAAGTGTTATGACCCAAACTCGCCCATATACGTTTAGCATCATAATTAGCCAGTAATCCTAAGATTACCAAAGCCCTCTAAAATAGATTAGCAAAATAAAGCAAATATCCAAATGTAATATCCATAAAGCTATGCAAACGTCTATGGGACAGAAATTTTAAACTTTATTTACATTTATGTGACATCATAATTTCATCAATCTTATGTCATCTTTATATACGGATAAAGCCAAAACGGGACTTAGCCCTATTTACAGATAATACAAAAACTTATCCAACAAAAGAAAGTAAAGACTTAAAACTTGTTCACATGACTTGACCACTAGCAGATGTCAGAACCTCCACGAGAGGTGCATAAGTTGACTGACACAAAAATAGATCCAGACTGGACATCTCAAGCCTAGTCACACGCCTGATCACCTACACACATAAATATAAATAATGAGCTGGAGCCCAGTAAATAATCTCATTGTAAAGAGGTTAAATGAATGAGTTTTATATATAGGAAAAAACATTCTCATCACAAACGAAGCATGTATCAAATATATATATTTAGTATACATAAGGTTCATCAAAACCTTCAGAGTTAATTACATTTCGTGGTATAACCCAATGGTATTGAACAAAACATTAGCAAAATGACCACGATAGACCGAGGACTTAGGTATAACGATCACAATTGATCGACGTATACATAACAACCACAATGGATCGACTTAAACATAACAACCACAATGGGTCAACATAAGCATAACGGAGATTTTCATAAATCAAAGCAAGTGTTCATGGATGTCACATTCGATAATCAAAAGGGATCTCATTCATTCTCACCAAACAGAAGTTTTCAGAAAACCTGTCATATCATAATCACTTCGAAATTCCATAGCATAACTTAACATTTCAGAAAATACTTATCACATTGGACTTTTCGGAAACAAAACATAGATTTCCTAAAACATCGAATAGCATAGCCATTTCAAAATGATTTATACGAAAATATCTTTACAAAGACGTTACTCACCTTTACTAGTTCGATGTCCTTCCACAACGTTCGAACCTACACATTACACATAACGGTACACATGTTGAAACTCAACGTTTAAACCAAATGAATCTTTTCTAATCATTTAATTATGTTGTTTCTTAGCTTATTAATCCTTAATAGGTCATAATTCACGCTTAAGAATTCCCGGAAAGAGATAGGAACGAAGATATGAACTTAAAACGCCTGTTGAAAACATGCTGAAAATGAGCTGTTGGCTAGAACCATCCTTTGGTCGCTAGAGCCATCTTCGCTCGAGCCACCATTTGGTCGCTCGAGCCAACTTTTGCAGAGTGAAAAATACTAGGAGCTCGAAATGTTGACTCAAGTCACCACTTGGTCGCTCAAGCCATCTGTGAATTTTCTGGGTTTCTAGACAGAAAATTTGAGTTCCAAAAATGCATTTTAACATGTAAAAGCTTCCATGGCCATTCCAAACTCATGAAAACACTTGATAATCATAAAAACATTTTAGAAATCTCAAATACAAGATCATTCATAAATCATTTGCTCAAAACTTCTCTACATGCATCAATTCAACTTCAATTCCCTTCCAAGACTTTCAAAACATGGAATTAATCTTCAAAACTTCATAATTCATGAATGCATGTAAGGTATGATCATTAATTCATGCATAAACAACATGAGTCATGCTTAAAAGGGTGAAACTAACCAAGATTATACATGCATGGATGATTTAACCTCTAATTCTTCATCATATGCTCAATTCATGCAATTAATCTCATTATCTTCTTCAATTCATATAATTATTGACTTAAGCTCATAAATTAAGGTTCAAAAATTCACCTAGAGCCTTGAATCACACTTGTATTAGGCAATTCATTGAGTTCTACTTCACAATTCTCCAATCTTCTTGAAATTCATCAAGTTCTTGCTTTCCTCTCTCTAAAATGGTGTTCTCTCCCTCTCTAAAGTTCTCCCTTAGCTTTGTATAGATGATGAGCTCAAATATTATGAGCCTAAGCACTAACTCATCACATATATATATATAGTGATTAGCTTAAACTAAGCAAACATGCTTAAGGTTAATTAATTACACTTAGTTTAATCAATTTAATCTAATTAATAATTTCATCAGAATCAATTTTTAATTAAACTTACCAAAGTGTTCTAAAAATTCCAAATAACTTATTCATGAAACCAATTTCAGTTTCGGATGCCGATAAGGCTTTCAATTTTCATATCATAACAGAAATTGGAACAGATATTTCTAAGATGAACAGATAGACATTCAAAATCACACCAATCATATAATCACATGGATAATTACCTCAAAATTTCACTTAAGCACATGATTAATTTTTTTAATAACTAACTACGGAGTGGGGTTGTTACAATAAGGTTCTGAAAGGTTCTAGATCATTCTGGAAAAGTATAGAAAACTCCACTATGTACTAAAATAAGTTAGAGAATTCTAGAACATAGTGAAAGTATGAGTGTATTCTAATAATATTTTAGAAAGCTAATGATGTTATTGGATCAAGTTGATCCAAGCCATCTATTGAGGGGTGAAAGACCATATAAAGGGTGAAACGCCTCATTTAAGGTAGAAAATATATAAACGAGATAAGATTTCGTATTATTTATAATGAGAGTCAAATATTGTTAAGGTTTTTGTATTCATGCATGTCTATGTGTTTATTTATTTATATTTATTTAAGTATGAGTTTGTTGGTAATATAATAAAAGAGTTTCTTGCTGTATATTTAATTTCTTCTATGCCATATACTCAACAATTTCATGTAAATTGAAAATGAATTTCGTCATACCGATGCTATCGAAGAAAACAATAGGACTATAGTTATAAAGAGCAATTTTTTTCATATCTTTCACAATTAAATTTTTGGGGATTATATAGCATTCAAGAATAAATTACACACATTTGGATATTGGGTTTGTGAAAACCTCAGAACCACCATTGTTACCATTGTATGAAGGTGCAATACATCATTTGTTATTCGATTCGTCACCACCACCACCACTAGATCGGGAGATACATTGACAGTTCATTCAATCTTAAAAGATAATTCATGAGTCATAGAATTATATGTTATTTGCATTATAGTCAACAGATTACCGTTGAACTGATTCACCTCATAATACTCTTCAAATAATTTATCATAGCAGACAATTCAATGAAAAGTTTTTTATCCCTATAATTATATTAATAATAAACAAATAAATGGTCCTAAAAACCCTACCAGGTTGAAACGTGTTAAAAATTTTTTTTTTAAAAAAACTGTCTCATTGTTGGATTTTTTTAAATAAAAATTGCAATTTTATTATTATTATTATTTTGCATATATCTCATTCGAGATTAAAGTCACAACCTCTATAGTTTACAACTAGTACTTTCTCTCACAATCATTATCATTTCCCTCCCAATGTAGCATTGCAATATGTTGCTCAAATAATCTTCTCATCATGCAGTTTGTGGACATGACTTTGTACAGATGGTTTTGTATTGAAATATGGTTCTGTAGTTGTAGGACAAAATAAACCCAACATATTGTTATTTTATACACAATTTTATTCAATAAAATGTATCTCTCTCTCTCTTTCTCAATGAATTTCAATGTGGGGGAAATCTCATTTTAGGTACATCGGAAATAAATGTGGTAGGAAATCTCAAAACATGAAAATTTTGTGGCATGATTATATGGTTGAGAGAAGTATGAGATAGAGGATCTTGTGCCAATGTATGTTACTTTGTCCATGTTTCAATGCACTCCCACTAACATAATGTGGGAATCTCAAAACAAGAAAATTTTAAGGTACAATCATTCAGTTGAAGGCATATTAGGGATAGAGGATCCCGTGCTAATTTTTGTTATTAGTGTTTATTTCTAACCATTTACTCTATGTATAAATAGAAGTAGAAAGTCATAAAGCAGTTACATGGAGAAAAAAAAAAAAAAAGGTAAACAAAATATAGATAAAAATAAAATAAAAACTACGAGACTCTGAAGGGTTAAATAAATAACCTAACAAGAACAACAAACAACAAAATACAAAGCTACCAAAAAAATAATTACGATCCAAAGAAAACCACCAATCTTCTCATAATGTAATTTGAATAAGCAAAATCTACATCAAACCCGTTGTCACTGTCGACGTGGTCCCTGTCATTGTTGCCTTGCTTCGCCACCGCTATTGCCGCCGTACTTCGATCACCACCAAAAGTCAAAGTTGAAAAGGAAGAACAATGGTTAATTGTACAATAGGTTGGATCTAAGAGCTTATTATCATCTGTACACAATTTTATTCAATAAAATTGTACGGGAAAGAAATAAACCTTCTCGTATAATCCTGTTGATCAAGTCTGCGCTCCTCCGTACGACGTCGTTCTACTACCTGAAAACACAAATGTGAGCTAGCTGGCGGGTGTGTGCCGGAAACCTCTCCGATGCCTAAGTTAGCAAAACTAGACAAATAGACAAAAGCTCCGTGTATTCAGGAACCAAAGTTGCGTTACCTCTCCATAGGTGATGTTTGTGAGCTTTTATAGGTTTCGTGTGGCACAATCCTAGTAGGACTTTTACTCCTCCATGTAGAGCCCTCCTAGGATTCATACTCCTGAAAGATAATCCTTCAACACCCCCTCACTGCTTAAACCAAGTGAGATGGTTTTACTACGACCGACTACCATACGACCGAAATAACATTGCTATGCTAGACAAACTGGAGTGTAGTTCGGCTCTTCTTATCCTTTCTCCTACCTCGGCTTCACATGCCAAGACCGAGCTATCCATAGAAGAGTTAAGCCGAACTAACCTAGAACCTAGCCATGAAGAAGGCTTAACACATCTTGGTTTCGGACAGCGTGACCGAACTAACTTCTTCTATCCCGTCTGCTGGCTTAATCATATCCTGGACCGAACTAACCCCATTAGTAGTGACCGAACTAAGCCTTCTTACTCAATCTGGTGACAAGCTTCTTATTTTGGACCGAACTACCACTTGTCGCGGCCCATCTTCTAAGCCTTTTTATAACGGCCCATAGAACGGCCCACTATTCTAGCTCGGCCCAATTTTTATATAAATTACCCTCTCAAAAATGAACATGATTTTTGCAAGCTAATGCTCTCTCTCTAGACAATTTTCAAGCAGGTTTCCATTTCCTCTTTATTTACGTTCCTACATTATGAGCCATATAAAAAATAAAATTACAAAAATAAATAAAATAAATAAACAAATAAATCAAAATATGTATAAATCAAAATGGAGCCCACAAGGATATTCTTGATATATATATATACTAGGAAGAAAAAACCACGTGCAAGGCATTGGTCGAATAATGAAATGAAAGATTATATGAAAAAATATAATATAATTATATTGTTCAAGTTGATCATTTGTGTACTCTCTCTTACGAGAGGTAGAGGTGACTTAACTTTCTATCAAGGCTAAGCTCAAAAAATTAAATCAAACGTTTTATATATTTTTATACATTATAAGTTTTTCAATTTAAAATTTGTTTTTTATTTTTTTTATGCAATATTAATGTTAGTAATTAAAATCTGTTGCATTCAAGTATCTTAATATATTACTTCCCCGGTGATATTATAGTTAATCCATTACTTTTTGAGTAAGTATATTACAGCTATTTCTTTTTCCTTTTTGGATTTAGTTGATCCTATATTTGATTTCATCCATTTTAATTTTAAAAAATTCTTTACATAAATGCTGCAAGTGTTGTCAATTATAAACAATATAAACATTTGTAACTTAACATAGTCCTTTATATAATTTGATATGTTAATTGGAGTATTTTTTCTGTTTGTAAGACTTAATTTAAAACTTTTAATTATGAAAACAAATTTAAATGAACAATATATCTGAAAAATATTCACTATGTTTGGTTTCGTTTTTTTGAGTTATTTTTTGGAAAAAATAATTTGAAAACTTTGTTTTAAAAATAAATATATGTTTAGTTTTCAAAAAAATGCACTATGCAATTTCAAATTTCCCTCCACAAATTAAGAGGGGGCTAAATACATTGACCAATTAAACTTTATCCCATTTTCCCTCCAAAAGTTGAAAAGTTGTCAAATTTGTCGCATTCCAAAAATTTGTCAAATTTCCCTTCCAAAGTAATACCAAGATTCCGAAAACTTTATCCCATTTTCAAAATAACTAAACAATAACTTCAAAATTTTCAAAAAACAAATGCATTCAAAAAAATGGAACCAAACATATTTTAGAATACAATCAAGGTTAAGACAAAAACATAAATGCCTAAAAGTATTTGATCCCCTATCTGTAAACTAAAAATAACTTTGTTAATAGATGCTGATAAAATTGATAATAAATGTAAAATTTACTTGAAATATTAAAATTTTAACTCCAAAAATGTGATATGTGTCATTTAAGTCGAAACTCAATTTAAAAAAACTACTCTCTAAATATGTGACATTTGTCACTTTGATATCCAAAATTACACATTTACTTCAAACTTTGACGGCATCTAGTAATGGAATTTGCTTGTAGACCAAATTGAAATAATTTTTATACATTAGAAATCAAATTAACACAATTTAAACTCTGAAAATTAAATTAATTATATATATATATATTAGGGACCAATTAGATACAATTTAAATATTAAGGGCCAAAATGATACAAAACTCATATCTAAGAATAACAATATAATTAATTCAATCAATAATTTATTAAACCACGGGAATTAAAGAACCCCACAACCCCCATTGCAAAGGACAAAACAACAACAAATTCATGCCACAATTCTAAAACAATTACCGATTGAACCGGTTAAAAGGTAAATGTGCAGATAAATTCCAATAAGGGTCCTCACATTTGTAAGAAAATAAAACAGACAAAGAGGACATTTGGGTAGAAACATGCCAAAATACAAGCCATTACCTGTAAAGCAACTCTTACATAGATAGATATATATTTTTTGTTGGTGGCCAAAAGCCAAACATAAGGCAAAGAAAGAAAATCACAAGAATTACAGAGGAGAACCACCCATATCAGCTAGGACAGCAGAGGAAACACAGGAGGGAACTTGTTCCATACAAACTATCTCACCAATCACATTCAAAGCAAACCGAGCCAACTTGATTGCCTTCTCTACCAATATGACAGCAACTCCAACTCAAAAAGCAAAATGATTGCTCCAATAGCTCACAAGTCTTCCATACAGGACTGAATGGCAGTGATGATCCAAAGGGAGTCTACTTTTAGATGATTTCTTGAAAGGCCCAGTTCTGCAGCAAAAACCACTGCTCTTCTAGCAGCCAAAACTTCCACATGATCAATATCCGAGTAGTCAAACAGATGTCAGACACAAGAGGCAATGATTTCCCCTTTGCAATCCCTCACTGCTACGCCAGTACCAGTTGAACCATCCTTAAAAGTTGCCCCATCAAAGTCTAATTTGTATACACCGTCAACTGGATGAAGGTGACCATCTACTCTTCCTTTTACTCCTTGGAGAAACATTAACACGATTGAAAGTCGACATATATTCAGCAAGATACCCCACAGCAAATTGAGCAACATCTTCCGCATTCTTCTTGCGCCCACCACAAATGTTACCATTGCAATTAGACCAAATGCTCTCCAAGCCACCACAGTGCATAATTGGAGGGCCGCCTCAGACATAGTTAGCCAGATTGTCATCAACCAGTCAAGGACATCACCTTTATTTTTTAACCCAGCCCAGTCTTTAAAACCCACGCAGAACCATACATTTGCCGCAAACACGCAATCTCGAAGCAGTGGATAATGGTCTCAGACCCCTCTCCACGGACCTCACAACCGACATCAACTGTGACGTCCTTCTTAACTAACAGCATTTCAACCGGCAGGATATTGCAACAGGCCCTTTTAAACAAACAATTTTACTTTATTAGGAACCTTGAGAGACCACAGCTTATTCCAAAAAGAATTTACTTCCCCTGTGTTCAAACACTGGGCAACTCTTGGCCATATTCAGAGCCACAAAACAAGCTGTACGAGCCAAAAAATAGCCATTTTTAGAATAATGCAAAATCAACTTATCTTTCGGCCTAGAAGGTGATAAAGGCATCTTGCAAATTGTTTCCGCATCCATCCCGTAGCAATGAGAGAAAATATACTCCCTGTTCCAATCCCCAGAATTAGCATCAATCAAATCCTGCACTGTACTAACACCCCAACACCAACATTAGGAGTGATAAGCCGAAAGGATGGAGGTCTAGGCACCCAAGGATCTTTCCAAACATTGATCTTCCTACCATTACCAACTCTCCATCCCAGGCCCATTAACAAAACTGCTCTACCCATCATGATTGCTCCTCCAAGATATTCTTGATATACACAATTGTTTTTAAAAAAATAATATGAACGCACTTTTTGTACCACAATGCTACATACCACAGAAATAGTTTTTCAAAAATCATCTTGAAGCCGTTTTCAGTCAATCGCCACGACAATCCTAAAGCTTTTTTGGTCATCCAGCCACAACTTCGATATGGTTTTTGTGATACATTTTTGTGGTCTATAACATTTCTACTTTGGGTGACCTATGCAATCTCTGTTACAGTCTTTTTTGAAAAGTAATAAGCATCACTTTCAAGTTTCAATATTTTATTTATTGAACAAATAAATTGTATAATATATGAATAATATGTACATATATCAATAGTTATGAAGAATTCCTAATTTCATGTGGTTGGGTTGGGTTTTACCTAAGGGTGGACAAAACATCTAGCCGGGGCCGAGTTCAAGTTGGGCTTGCACTATATAATAACAGTTACGTGTTATCTCAAGCTTGATTCAGCCCGACCCAACATCAGGTCAAACTAATCATTCCAAACTCAATCTTAAAAGAACTTTTAAATCCCAAACCCGACTGCTTAACCCAAAGTGTGCATTTTTATTTTTATTTTTTTGGGGATGTCTTGATGAATCATTATATTTAGACCATTTTAATAATTATTTACATTTAAAACATTAACAAAATTTAATCACAAAATAAATATGACCTTTTACTAAATGTTCTAATAATTTTTTTAGAATGAAAATATCTAGTAATTTACTTAGCTTTTATTATTTTTTCTAGTTAATCTTATAATTAAATAATATAAAATTAAAATAAATCTTTATAAATGGACGAAGCTAAAACTTCTTACTTCAAGGTCAATTTAAAAATTAATTAGGTACAAAATCTTTGCCTAACCGAGTCCTATGGGTTAAATATAATATTTATCTCAAACCCTAAAAATATCAAGCTAAGTTGGTCGAGCCATCCGGCCCATGACCATTCCTAGTTTTACGTTATGATCAAAGCACAACTTTTTTGTAATTGCTAGACATGCATCCGTTCATACATTGTATCAAAATCGCCTATTGGAGATCGAGTGGCGTCGAGTTAAGTGGATCAATGTAATTTGCATGGTAGCCAACTGATCCACTTCATGAATACTCTTCAGATAATTTAGGATAACACCAGACAGTTTAATGAAAACTTTATCCATTCCATTATTTATGTACATGTTTTTACCAACCATACTCGGTTTGTAAAAGATCAGATAACCATTGATTGAAATTCTATAAATAAATATTTTTTAAAAAAAGGACAATAATAAACAAATAAATCTATCTACTATTACCCTAATGTACACCAAATATAAAATATAAAAGTAAATATTACCATAATAATTGGTGTGGGAAGTCGGCGTAGAATTCTAGAAGTAGGTGGCGAAGTAATGTGATGACATGAATCAAGACTATAAACATGGAGACAAATTTGAAGGCGATAAAGACAAATGATCCCAAAAACTCTACCTGGTTGACTGATAAGTTCAAGAGGGTAAAGTGTAATTTACCCCTATAGTTGAAAGAGCATTTTTGTCTCAGTGTTGTTGGTGGGGTTTTTTTTTTAAAATCAAATTTGCAATTTTATTTGTATTTTTTTGTTTGTTCCTCATCTTACAATTTTGACTTGGGTTGAGCAAATATTCAGCCCATCCACTTGAACTATCACTCAACCCGATAGGGTTCTTGAGACCATTTGCAATTTTATTTGTATTTTACAATTTTGGTGAGGTTTTTTTTTTTAAAAATAAAATTTGCAATTTTATTTGTATTTTTTGTTTGTTCCTCATCTTACAATTTTGACTTTGGTTGAGCAAATATTCAACCTATCCACTTGAACTATCACTCAACCCGGTAGGGTTCTTGGGACCATTTATCTTTATTTCCTTCAAATCTGTCTCCATCTTTATAGTCTCGATTCGTGTCATCACATTCATTCCCCACTTACTTCTAGAAGTTCTAAGCCGACTTCCACACCAATTATATTTAAATTTATTTACTTTTATATTTTATATTTGGGGTATATTATGGTAATAGTGGATAGATTTATCTGTTTATTATTATTATTTTTTATCTGATCTTTTACGAACCAAATATGATTGATGAAAATTTGTATATAAATAATGGAATGGGTGAAGTTTTCATTGAACTGCATGGTGTCATCATAAATTATCTGAAGAGTATTCATGAAGTAGATCAATTGGCTAGATTGCAAATTACACCTATTTTTGTGGGTCATAAATCATCCTTCAAGATTGATGGACTTGTCAATGTATCCCTGATCCAATACTGATGATGAATGGAATATGCAAAGATATACTGCATCTTCGTAGAATGGTAAGGAGGGTGGGTAGAAGGTAGGTTTCCACAAAACCAGTATTTAGATGTGTGAAATTTATTCTTGAATCCAATGTTATAATCCTCAAAGCTTCCATCCTATGATTGTGAGAGATATGAAGAAAATTGCTTTGTGTAATTATACTCCTCATGTTTTCTTTGATAACCTTGGTATGGCGAAATTCATTTTCAAATTACATGAGATACAGAAAAAAAACAATACATCACTCGATCATTATGTATTGTCAAATTTCCATCCGATTGATATGAGGGGTTGGGAGACAAAAATTCCCCTCAATGGTCAGTTTCCAATGTATCATCCATTGCAGTCCCCTGTCATGTGATTTATTACTGCCATAATCGAAGAGCACCAACACCACCAGTTCAGAGAAGGTTCACAAATCCGCCAGCGAGATCTTGTGTTAGCTCATTGTAATAATGACCATCAACCCCAAGCAATTTTGCTAGGTAGAACGGTGAAGAAAGTGCAAGAGTTCTTTCTCGATGTTTAGGAAAAAGTTTACTACTTGTTAGTCTAGAATTTTTATAATGATAATTTTTGCAATCGGCAATTTGTGGCTAACTTGCCAAAACTTCTCAGACATGGACCCAATGGTTTCAAAGGGCTAAAATGTTATACTTTCAAGATAATATTCACTTTCAGTCTCGGAATTACATTGCTATTTTACAATTGTGTATCAAGTTTTGTATTTGCTCTATTCACATAACCTGAGAGTCTCGTGCATTGGATACAACATTTTTATTTTTATATTGAACATGCCATAGTTCGTGTGAAATGGCTAAAATAATTTTAACTTCTATCTTAGTAGAACTTTTGATAATGTTAGCTTTCAAGACTAACGTTATCAAAACAAAGAAAATAAACCCAAAATGAGCAAGTCTCGAAAACTAAAATTATCAAAAGATCTACAAAGCTAGAAATTGAAAATGTTTTAGCTATTCTACACCGACTATGACATGTTTAATATAAAAATAAAAAAGTCGTAGCCATTACACAAGTGTCTCACTTATAGATGTGAAAAGAACATTAGAATAAATACAAAATTTGATACACAATTGTAAAATGACTGTCATTCTAAAAGCGAATATTACCCTATAATTTTAGCATTTTAGCCTTTTGAAACCATAAGGTCCATGTCTGAGAAATTTTGGCAAGGTAGCCACAAATCACCGATTGTAAAAATTATCATTATAAAAATTATAGACCGACAAATAGTGAACTTTTGCCAAAACATTGGAAAAGAACTCAAGCAATTCCTTCACAGTTCTACCTAGCCAAATTACTTGGAGTTGATTAGGAATGGCAACGGGGTGGGGCGGGGCGGGGCCGGGGATCACCCTCCCCGTCCCCGATCCCCGATGGCGAAAATGTCCCCGGCCCGCGATCCCGACAGAGCCTATGATCTGTCCCCATCATCGCTTCAACGGGATCGGGTTTTCCCAAATCGCCTAATCCAAATCTGTTTCAACATTCAACACCATCAACTTCTTCTTTCAACATAATCAACAACATCATTAAAAAAATCAAACACAGAGGTCTCACAGATAAAGTTAATTTGTTGGCTATTGGGAAAGCTAAGGAATGCAAATCATATATCAATAGTGCAAAGAACGATCCGATAAAAAAAAAATAGTGCAAAGAAGTATACATTCAGATCACTCATCTATATACCATGACATCATATACCAAGAATCTTCATTTCACTCATCTAGCACATGTATACATTCACACACATGCACTCCACACATACAATATACATACACAGATCTCACAGATCGGCGTTGATCGATGGAGGAGATCGACAGATCTCACAAATCGAGATGTGCGTGTGGCACAACGATGGTGACTCGAGAGAGAGAGAGAGAGGCAGAGATCGGTGAGATCGGTGGAGATCAGCGGAGGAGATCAAGCGGTGGTCATGAGCGAGCGGAGAGTGGCGACTCGGCGGAGAGGAGAGGTGCAAGAGTGAGAGAGAGTAGAGGGTAAAGAGAGAGTGAGAGAGTAAAACATATTTTGTGTTTGGGGGAAATGTACATAACCCTATAAGTAACCGAAGGGTATATGTACTTCGGGGGGCTAGCGGGGACGGGTTTGGGTTCGGGGCCGGGGCTGAGGGTGAAAAATATATCACCGTCCCCGGCCCGAAAATCATCGGGGATTTAGTTTTTAGTACCGTCCCCGGCCCGTTGGGGATATTTTTCGAAGAAAAACCACTCTAATCGGGGTCGGGGAGTCGGGTCTCCGTCGGGCCGGTTTTAAATTGCCATCCCTAGAGTTGATGATCATCACAATGAGTTAATACAATACACAAATAAAGGGCCACTGTACTCACTGACGGATTTGTGAACTTTCCCTAAACAAGATGCATTTGTGTTCTTCAATTATTGCAGTCACAAATCATACGACTAAAAGGTGACGGTTGTAGATCATCCGCTAGAAACTGAGGATTTGGCAGAATTCTAGTCTCCCAACCCCTCATATCATATCAACAGGATAGGCATTCACATGACAATTGAATACATTGTTTTTCTTCCTTATTTCTATTAGGATTCAACACAAACTCTCTAGAGTTAACATAAATCTATAACTCTAGAAAGTTCAAAAAATATCCAGAAGATTTTAGAACATCTTAAAAGAATCCAAAACATTAGAGAAACATGGAGAATTCTAGACAAATTTAGAAAGTTCTGGAAGGTTTGAGTAGGGTAGAAAAGTATAGAAAACTCCACTATATACTAAAATAATTTAGAGAATTCTAGAATATAGTTTAAATACGAGTGTATCCTAGAATATTCTAAAAGGATAATGATGGTCATTGGATCAAGCTGATCCTAGCCATCCATTGAAAAGGTAATTAAAAAATAGAAATGAAACCATAAACCCTGAAGGAAACTACTAAAATATCTTTGATTTTCAAAACCAATTTAAGATTAAATAAGAAACATAAATAAAATCCAATTAAATAACTCAACCCACAAGACTAGCGATGGACGACCCTTACCACCTGCGTTCGGATTAGGGATTAGGGTTCATGCTTGTCTATTGTGCGTTTTTTATCTATATTTATTTATGAGTTTGTTGATAATATAATAAACAATTTCCTGGTATATGTTTAACTTCCACAATGTCGTATAGTCAATAATTTCATGTAATTTGAAAAATAAATTTCGTTGTACTAAGACTACCAAAAAAAACAATGACTATAGTTACAAAGAACAATTTTCTTCACATCTCTAATAGTGATAGGATTGAAGTTTTGAGAATTATACATTACATTCAAAAATCAATTCCACATACCTAGATATTGGATTTGTGAAAACCTCTGCACTGTTGTTACCATTGTATGAAGGTCGTTTGTTATTCCATTCATCACCACCACTAAATCAGGGATATATTCACAAGTCCTTCAATTTTGAAAGATGATTTACGACCCATAGAAATAGGTGTATTTTGCATTGTAGTCAACAAATTGTCATTGAATTGATTCACCACATGAACATGTTCAAATGATTAATCACAACACCAGACAATTCAATGTAAAGTTTTCCTACCCCAATAATTATATTACCATGTCGTTTTCAACAATCATCGTCCGTTCGTAAAGGATCGAATAACCACTAATTGAAATTCTATATAAAAAAAAAATAATAATAATAATCGTAACAACCCCATCTCATATCGAAAGTTTGCCTGGGTGGTCTTGGGCATACAAGGCACCATTAGTTTGCAGCTAAGGCCTCATTTGGGAACAGGCTTTTTAGTAACTTTTTGGCTTTTTAACTAAAATATGATACAAAAAAAACTAGTATGTTTGGAATGACTTTTTGATTTTTTACAAAAAGATGTGCAAAAAGTAGAGAATGAAATTTTTGACTTTTTGATATAAGTTGTTGGATTTTTTATTTTTTTAGTGACTTTTTGACTTTTAGGCTAAAAAGTGATGTCACCAAACGAGGCCTAAGTAACTTGAGCTTAAGCTTTTGGGTCATGTTGGTAGACTCACTGGTCACTTGGGCTAGCAAGTGATGGGCCATTATAAATGGTATCAAAGCCGACCCATGCACACAATCCATGTGGGTTATTGTTCTGGATTGGCCATGAGCTTATAAGGAATTATAAGTCAGGGAGTTTGCAACAACCCCGTTCCACATAGAAAGTTTCAATCGGTTATCTTAGACATCAGACACCACCCAAATGGTGCCTTAGTTTACTACTGAGTAGCTTGGGCTTAAGCTATAGCTACCACAAGAAGCACGTGGCCAACCTAGAACAGTGACCCAAATGGTGCCTTATATAACCCATGCAAACTTCTGATGTGGGAATCTACCTAATTGGCATGGAGACACTGATTCCAAAGAAAGATAAAGTGGTCCCTAAGAACCCTATCTATTGTATTTTATTTTAGTTTTTTGATGTAATACAATTCACTAGCAAAAGAAGATTAAAATGATAAGGGGAATTAGAGAGTTAAACAATAAGCCAAAAAAATTAGAGCTTAAAACACCCCACGTCTCAATCCCAAAACAAAAGGAAGAAGGAGTGATGTGGACAGTTCCCTTGAAGGGGGCATTTGGTGTTCGAGAGCTTCCCCAAAGTGGCATTCTTTGCTTGGACGGCTGCACATGAAGCTAATTTTAATGACTAACAATCTCAGTAGGGTTAAATTTATTATGGATTGGTACGACATTCGCAACAGTGTGTGGGGAAAAGTGTTTTCCATCTTCTAATTATTTAGTAGTTAGAGGGGTGTGAAGTATGGTGTTCTCAATCTTTGTTGTGGAGTGCATGGGTGATACCTTTCCAGTTCAAGAGTTGTTCTGCCTCATGTGGTGTTTTTGGAATGAGAGGAGTTTTTCATAGTGTTTGTGGGAGAGGCCACTCCTCTTTGCCTCATGAGGTGTTTTTGGAATGAGAGGAATGCCAGTGTTTTGATGGTTGTGTGAGATCTATTTTATGTTTGAAAGACACATTGTTTCTGTTTCCTTCTATTTTCAGCTATGGAGACTTTCTATTTCTCTATACTTCTGTCGACTTTTTTTAGGAGAGTTGTATATACCTTTAGATACTCACTTCGGGATGCTATTCAGTCTTTTGATATATATGTATATATATCCAATGTATAGGTTGCACCTGTTTTTTCGTAATAAGAAAAAGTTGCTATCGCAGTCTATGACTTCGTAAATGATCATTCAATAGTCATTGGATACATACTTATAAGAAGAAGACGAAGAAGAAAAAAAAAAACTATTGAATACAAGCTAGAACAAACTTTTAAGTTGTTTGATAACGTTATCAATTTCCTTTTTACGAAAACCAAGTTTTTATGTTTTAGTGTTTTAGCTTGTATCCAACAGGTTGTGTTTCATGCATACAAAAGTTTTGAAAAAAAAAAAAACATTTTTGGTGAGTAATGTGGTGGCCAACAATGGAGGGTGGATGGATGTGGTGAGTAGCCAAAGGTGGCTAGATTGTCGTTGGAAGTCACAGGGTGGTTGGAGGTAATGGGTGGTGACCACCGAATGATCACCGGAGAGTTATTGAAAGGTGGCCTAATATCGTTAGAGCTCGCCAGAGTGTCACCGGCAGCCGGTGGTAGGGGAGGGAGGGAGAAGAGAGTGAAAACTTGATTTGAAAAAAGTGAAAACACATTTTGGCTTCTCACATTGTGTTCCTTGGATTTTCAACCCACATGATTTGCATCAAAATCACTTGGGTTTAAAATAAACTATTTCTAGAAAATTTACCTACTACATTTGCCTGCTTAGATTTCTATTTCCTGCCTAGGCATACATACAAACTTCAAATACTTTGTATAGTTTGACTCTTTGCATTTTATGAAAGAGGATATATCAAGATATAGTTAATAACTCATGTAGAAGCCCCATAACAGGCCACAATTTATCAGCAAAATACCTTGGGATATTAATGAGAGAGAATTAAAACTTGATCATCTAGACTTCAGCATACAGAGCTAGCTCTTAAGTATAGTTTTTTTTTATCTACTTATTATATATAGCTTTGCCTTCCAAATTAGATGAAAATTTCAGATTCCTCATCGTTTTGGTTTTGTAACATGACATGAATTATCTAATCTTAAACTTTACTAGATCCACCATATCATGTGGGTTAATTTTCCTCTAAGCATGTATATTATTTTCTAAAAGCTTTTCTCTCCATTCTTCTGTTTTTCTAATCTATGATAAAATCACATCCCAGTACTAAATACAAACACTAGTCTTTTTGAATGTGCTGAAATAGTGAGTTAAACTTGGATAACTCAAGTGATTCATACTAAATAATTTTCCTCTTCCCCCTTTTCCTTGTTTTTCTATTTGTTTTTATGTGGTATGCGTGGGTGAGAAATTCAACATTTGACCTCTTAGAGCAAAATTCATATCTTACTGTAGACACCGTGTCTCTGTTTTTATATGCCTCTTAGACTATCAAGAAATTTATTCAAGCTGAGATCCTTGGGGCAGCAGGCAACCTATAATTAAAAATGTGATTGTAAATGGCAAATCTAATGTTCTATGTCTAGACAACTGGCATAATTAGGGGCCTCTGCCTCTTTATAAGAGATATGACGAACGAATTTTGCATCTTTTGGGCAGAGCTCTTGAAGCTAAAAATCCCGCTACTATTATTCGACGAGATTGGAAACAGCCTCAAAGAAAGAATAGAGTATTATAAGTAAAAAATATAGCCTATACAGCATCATCTGGACTCTTAATGTTAGTGACTCATGGTCTGATAATTCGGCTTGGCAACTCATTATTAGGAACGTTTGTTGTTCCTTGGAATGACGTGACATGATTTAGCCAAGATATAAGCCTTAGTGGTTGTGCATTGAGGGGAAAATCGGCAACCAATACAGGCTATAAAAGGACGGGGACAATTACTAAACGATGAATCCCATGGGCACCTGTGCTTTGAGTGCAATTTTTACACTTGTGTTTGGAAGTGTATTTTAAGTAGGAACCAAATTAGTAGACCTCCCTCCTCTGCCCTGACCTAAATAGTCATTCCTCTCCGGAAGTTTCTCACAAGTGTATTTATGTTGTTAAAATTCCAATATTGTGTATGATATATATCATCTAACATAAGGGCTTGCAAACAAACCCAACAAATACATACTTTGTTGTTTTAGCTTGGAAAACGAAGACAGTGATGTATAAATACAATAATACTCATAATTAAAGCAATAAAAAGAACAGCAGTAGAAGAAGAAGAACAAAAATGAACAAGTAGGTAAAATTAAAGAAGAGAAGATATGCTTACACCGCCAAGCCACCACAAAAATAAGTTGTATTATCAAAAACTAAGATGGGCACGACATGGCAAAGATTTTTAAGGAAAATATTACTCTCTTCGGGAGACGGTTGCCATTGGTAACTCGAATATTTATATAGTGAAGGCGAAAATAGTAACTTATGGACCAAGTGTTGTAATTGACCATTTCTTCCTCCTCGGACTCCTCTTCAGTTATGGTTGTTGGCTCTGGCCTAGGATGATACTCCCACCACTGAAAACCAAAAACAAGCAAAACTTGTCCCCGCCTAGATGAGCCAAGGTCATAGGAGGACCAGTATCATAAGCCATGTACAACTTTCAATAGTCATGGATATTGAACTTTCCCATGAACCACATCTTTGTCACTAAATCATACCCATTAGGCGTTAGCTCCGTACAATCAACGCCTAATTGGGTATGATTTAGTAACAAACATGCAGTTGATGAGCAAGTTCAATCTCCATGACTATGGACAGTCTTACATGCCTAATGATATTGGTTCTCCTCCTCCGAACTTGGCTCATCTAGGCAGTGACAAGTTTTGTTTGTTTTGGTTTTCAGGGGTGGAACTTAGGCCAACATTTATAACTGAGAAGGAGTAGGAGTCCTTGTCTGAGGAAGATGAGATGATCCCCAGACCGCTTAATTTGGAACCGCTTCACATTCACTACATGAAGCTTCGAGTTACCAATGGCAGCCGTCCCCAAAAAAGTGGAATATTTCTCTTGAAAATCTCTTCCATCTCGTGTCAATCTTAGTTTCTGAGCATGAAACTTATTTCTATGATAGTTTGGTGATGTAAGCAAGCTTATTGTCCTTAATTTTGCCTACTCGTTCTTTTTCATTGCTTTAATTATTATTTATATTCATACACCACTACCATTTTATTTTATTTTTTGAGCTTAAGTGATGAAGTGTGTCACTTAGTTGGATTTGCTTACAAATCCTTATTGTAGATGATGCATATAATACAATCTTAGAATTTTAACAAAACATACATGTGAGAAAACTTCTTTTGTTAATTATTCTTTTGTTAATTTTCCATAACAAAGAATCATTAGGCTTAAACTTGTTTTTTAAGACTGATGGTAAAAATTAATTGCAATTCTTGCTTCTCATGTTTTAGCCTCTTTTACTAGTTAATATAATGCTATACCTTTCAGCCCTATTCGATTAGCAGGATTAATAGTAAGGAGATCAACAATCCATGAGATTAGTGTAGGATTGGTTATTCAATGATAGTGACTCCAATGGATTAATAATCTCAATCCTATGCTATAATTCGCTCAATCAAACAAGCCTTTCATGGATTATTTGATATGCTGGTAATTCTTCTTGCCTGTGAAAGTGTTATCTCCACCCTACAAAGCAAACAGGTCAGATTGCAAGGAAAAATTTGTTAGGCATGCTTAAAAATGTGTACTAGAGCCTGTGATATACCTAGAATGAGGAAGTGGTTGCCTTTCTGGTCCCAATTATACAACACTGTTTTGGTAGCCATGTTAAAAAACTTATGCCAGAGTATGGGGCAAGTGGTTTCCTTAATTAGGTGCTTTAGATCTATCAATACAACTTGTTGTCAACAGCCAATGCAAGTCCCATTAAATCATCTGGACGAAAGAACCGGGCTTTGGGTATTTCAAACTCTTCACTTACCCAATTCTTGGTATTAACATTGTATCTTTGAAGGACACAGTCCTCAGGCAACAAAACTTCCCACCCAAAACCATAGTGTGTATATACGGCCCTAGGGTATTAATCATGTCGAGTGACATCTAATGATCTAATAACATGACTAAATTAGTGAAAAGAAGCAAAAAAATATTTACAAAAAAAAAAAATCAAAATCAATAATCTAGAATTTATCCATCTTCAAGTATGACTCATAAAGAAACATTAAGAAAGAAACTGAGAAAGGCAAGAATTTTGAAAATCAAAAATTGCAAAAAATTGAAACTAATTGATTTAGAAGGCTATCTAACAAGTAAGATTATAAAAGTTTAAAGAAAATTAAGAATTTATAAAGAAAGAGGCTACTCTCCTTCAAGTTGTCAAGATAGTAATAAGTACTTCAGCGATCACTCCACCCTACGCTTCTTTGTAGGATCCCCTTTGTCCACTGCAACACTCCTTTTGGTTAGATAAACTTATATGACTTGATAAATGCTACAATACAAATCTATAGGAGTATAAAATAAATTTTAAACAGTGCTTATATCAAAATAAGGGTAGAAATGGAGAAACAAAAGGTTCTGCGCACAAAAATATATGGATTTATGAAGTAATAATATATAAACACACAATATTCAAATTTGTAAAGTTATACTTTGCCTATGTGCAGCACATGTGACTGTTCTTCCATTCAGTGTTGAATCTAGATACTGCTTACTTACACTTATTTCCATTTTGGTACTATCACATCATGTTTGCACCACGATCTAAAGCATATAAAGTATCTAAGAAGAAAATGGTTCCTACAAGTTTTTGGGTCATTAGTGAAGTGTAGGTATGCAAAGCCCAAGTCTCATGCTAGTGAAGTTCTACGAAATTTGATTTTACCCAAACCACCTAATGTCATAGACCCATGATGAACAAGACTTCTTCTCGGCTGAAGACAAATAAACAAGGAATAAAATTTTGGAATTTAGTGGTTCACTACAATCCTTTTAACCGTTAACTATCAAAGAACTAGGATTGGGTTGAGCATACCTTTCGATCATCTTTTAAGTTGTCATCTATACGTTCCTTTATGTCTATAGTTCAACAAGGGTATATTCACTCTTAGTGAACACAAATTTCCAGAAAAAGGAAAAAAAATTAAAGAAAAAGGCATTGGCATGCTTCCAAATGACACAAATTGGAATAATTCCCCATTTTTTATTTTTTTATTTTTTGTAATGGCTGCACTGTAAACAAAACACTTTTTTGCTCAAAAACAAAAGTAAAAATATGTTTCACATAAGACACCAAAATATCTTCCATTAATGAATGAACAAACCTTTGTATACAGTTTCTCTTCTGGCCATCAATTTTCTTGATTTGAACCGGTGTTATTAAAGGCCCACCTAGGCCTAAGTCTCATCCAAGCACAAGGTTTGCGCCTTGCAGTGCTCCAAGCTAGATGACTTCGATAAGTAGTGCTTAAGGCACGCGACTTGGCCAAGCCGTAGTAAAACCCAAGGCCTGCGCCTTGTGGGATTTTTTTTTATTTTATTGTTGCTTTGATTGGTTTTGTTTAAAATTTGACCATTGATTTAATATGGTGCAGCTACAAAAGACCCCTACTCTTAATTACACATGCCAATACATTGGGCATTCAGCCCCAAATCAACAATTTAGCCCTAATTCCTAATCTCCGAAAAACACTTCATTGTTGTTTGCCTTCGTTATCCAGCCCAGCAGCTTGGAAAATTCTTCTTCACGTTGTTGTCTTTTCTTTTTCTCTTCTTACATTTCTCTCTCATTCTCTTCTCTTCTCTTCTCTTCTCTACTCTTTTTCTACTCTACGTTGTTGTCTTCTTTACTTCTCCTCTACGTTTCTATCTTCTTCTTCACATGGCTGCTATGAAGCATGGGTACAAATATTGGTACTGGTACGATACGGATACGTCGATACAGTAAAATTTTAAAAAAAAAATAAGGTACAAATACGGCTTGGAACACTTGTAAAAAAAATATTTATTTTCAATTTAGAGTAATGCAAAAATTAATTAAATAGTTTAATTTGTTAAGGTCCAACCTATAATTAACATTTAATGCCAAAAGTAAAGGTATAAATCAAAATTAAATGTCAATATATTAAATAACTTACAAACCATAGTTTAATTTTAAAATCATACTAAGCATCAGACAAAATAAAAAATAAAAAAAAAAAAGTCTAGCGAAAGGAGTTATCTATAGTAGAAGAAAATACTGTTTCAACTGAGGTACGCTATGGCTTGAGTATATACTAGATACGTCTGGGTACGCCAAAAATTAAAAAAAAAAACTTAGGTATGTGTTTGTGTACCCGGTATGTATGCAAAAGTACCATACGAGGTATCATTCGCCGTAAGTACCCAGTACGGGTATGGCATGTTTTTCAAAGTACCATGCTTCATAGCATGGCTGTGATGTTGATGCCTTCTTTTGTTCTCTTCACGTTACTGCCTTCTTCTTCTTCTTCCATCTTATACTTATTCTCCAGTCTCCTTCTCTTTCTCATCCTTCTTTGGACTGATTTGTTTTTTTCCCCTCTTCTTATTCTTCTTCTCCCCTCTTCTTATTCATGTTTTATGTTAAACTTTGAAATATTGTTCATTTGTTTATGTTAAAATAGTAGTGTTTGTTGGTATTTATATTTTTAAATGTTTACTATTTCATTTTGCTCATGTTGAACTCAAAATTAATTGCTTATATTAAATTATTTATATTTTTTTACGCACAAGGTGTGCCTCACTTTGGTAAAGCCTGCACCTCGCCTTGCGCCTAGGCCCTAGGAGACCTTGGTGCGCCTATCGCCTTCAATAACATTGATTTGAACATATATATTCATAAAGAAACCATCTCATGGGTGAGATTACTAAGCACAAAAGTCCAAGGTTGCATGCTTCGCATCTTTCGAAAGTATAAAAACAAGATGATTCCATATGATTGATCTTATGGATGCTATATTTCTAAACAAAGATATAGTTGCTTTTTGTGAAGAACACAAGAAGTAAAAAAATAAACAAATAAGAGCTTCAGGTGGTCAGACACAGTGATGAGAACAGAAACCATGGTCGTTCTCCATCTGAATATCATAGGAACCGCAAATAATTCAAACAAGGCATTGATAAACAATAATGATCATACTTATCAAATCGAGAATCGTATCGTGAATCAAAATCGTAATTTTGCAAATCGTGAATCGAATCAAGAATCGTTAAGCTTCAATACAAACTCTAAAAAATGAAAAACAATCATATATAGGAACAAAAATGAAATAAATTGATTTTTGCACATGTTATAAATAATTCTTGTTATGAATAGTGTGATTCACTCCCAAAATAAATTCACCCATAAATTTGTATCGATTATGCTGCATGAATTGCAAATTGAATCGTGAATCAAATAGCGAATCATAAGATTCTGATAACAGATGTAATGATTGGCATATAACTCGATTGCATAATTTACTCTATGCATGTAAACTTATGCTGGAGTCATCTTGTACATATAATACATACCTTTGGTTCTGGTGCCATTTTCTGAACTCCTTCCATTTCCAACTTATTTATTGGAGCTCTCACCACTGCTTATAGTTTGGCCCGAGTTGAAATGCAATGGCATAAATAAAATAAAGGGCTTAGAGTCAAACCTAACAATTAAAACCACAATAGCATTAAAGCAAGCTTGAATCAAACAAAACTTAATATCAAGTGAAGGAGACAAAAAACAGGTTCCCAAGCTGGAATCACCAAAAAAATGGATTTCTAAGCTGGAACAAAAGAACAAATCGGGGGGGAACCAAAAAAAAAAAAAGAGGGAAATGGACTCTGATATCTTCACCAAAAATGTAAACACAGCTCGCACTACATCTGACTTAGATTCTCAAACCACTCAAATGAAGAAAGAGAAAGAAACAAATAGTTGCAGAAGAAAAGTAATAAGAAGGGATTGAGATGTAAAAAGCGAAAGAAACCCTAGGTTTTTATACAAGATGATAATAAGAGATCCATTGATAATAATATGTAGCATATAGTAATTTTAATTTGGCCAATCGAACAAAAACAAGAACTAATCATTGTGTTCTTCATAGATCTATAGATACACATATATATAGCACATAGAGAGACGCACAAAATCTGCACAAAAAACAAAAAATTGAAGGAGATGAAGCTTGAACTGATGATCGAACTGATCTGTTGTGGAATGAAGCTTGAGGTCTCAAATCTGTGTTGAGGTCTCTCAGATCTGCATTGGAGCTCTCATATCGATGGGAGAGGACAGCACGATGACGAAGAAGAAGAAGATGAAGAAGGTTGTAATGGTAATAGTAATGGTGAGAGTGACGAGATTGAGGGTGGTTGTGATTCATAATACATTAATTGCACAGGAAGAGGAAGAGGAAGAGGAGCAATTTCCATAATAAGTTGGAGACCGATTCGCTTTTGCTCTGTCAGAGGGAGGAATGGGTTGCGATCAATGTTTAAAAATCAGACCGTGAGCTCATTGTAAAAGGAATCGAGTGAACAGTCACCGATTCAACCGTCGGTTGAACCAAAATCACATAATAAATATATTTAAATTATATTTAAATAAAAATATAAGTAATAAAATTATAAATTAAAAATATTACATTATCTTAAATATTTCTCTTAATATTTTTTTTACTAAAAAATATAATAATATATTTTAAAATATTATTAATTTTAATTTGGAAGAGGAAATCAAATATTCAATATTCCCTTTATATGATTTTAATTCAAATAATTTAATTGAAAGAAGAGCAAAAATTTTGGATAAATATCAAAATTTCAAGTCTCTCTCCAATAAATTTGATTGAATCTCACATGGATTTCTTGAGTTTTTTTAGAAGAATTTTTTTCTTATAAATAGGTAAAGACTTTCACAATAATTTCAAGCTATTAATGAGATTCCTCATAAGAGGAGACCCTTGAAAGAGAGTTTCCAATTAAAATTTTCTTATATTCTTATACTTATATATAATAAGAAAGAAAGATAAGAATAAATAAAAAAAAAAAGTTAAAAGAAATCCAAAAAAAATCAAAAATTTCATTTTCATTGACCCAGCAAACCGTCCCCGAGACCGGTTCGGTGGTTCAACCGCCAGTTTTCCTGGTTCTCTCTAAATAGGACAGTTTTAAACTTCGAACTGTTTAAAAGGTATATCTGGACCGGAACCCTGACCGATCGACGAGTCCGATTTTCAAAATCATGGTTGCGACCATTCATTTCATCTCCAAAAGGAAAAGGGAGTCCTATTGCGAAACCCTAATAAAACACAATTTCTTTTGTCAAATTACACATTGTCATTGGTAGGGGTGAGTATGGTTTGGATTGGTCCTGATCCGGATTAGGGTAAAACCAAGACCAATCCATTATCTACAATTCCTGAGAAATGAGAATCAATCCAAGCCATTTAAATCGTGAAACCAATCCGATTAAACACGGATTGGATCAATTTAAGACCACGGATTCACATAATTAAATAACAAAAAAAAAATATATATATAGAACATTTAAAGCAGACAAAAGCAAATAGCATCATGTGTGAACTGATCAACAAAAATAGCAACATGTAAAATAACAAAAACCCATCAAAACAGTATCACCAATTCTTCAAAATGTCATCTTATGTAACAAAATTCCAAGCAAACAAACAGCAGCAGTAGTAGATAGCAACTGAAAAAATCTAGAAATCCCCTAGATGTCGATTTGTGATTATGTATCAATTTTAAGCAGTATATAACAATCTCAATCAAACAATCAAGATAAATCGACACAACGATTTTACGTGGAAAAATCACAATTAGATACCTCCAACTGTGATTAAAAAATCACGGGCAACAGCCACAAAACAATCCACTAAGAAGAATTAAATGAATTATACAGGTATACTCTCAATTACCTAGCGAATCCACGCCTAATTGAACCAACCTCTATTTGCCTATTCCAACAATTGTCTTCACTTCGGAATTGTCTTTACAATGAGCCACTCCAAAATCCACCGAAACTTCAGGCTCGAATTCTTCAGAATCCACCGAAGAACAACTCTCTCTTTTTTTGTATATAACAAACAAAACCTTTGATGTACTCTTTTTAAACCATGAGTTGAATACTCAATAAAACATCAAAGAAAACTAAAAAAAATCCCCAGATATAAACCTTAAGAACCAAAAAGAAGATCTAAAGGAATTAAATAGTTTTGGGAGAAAACCAACTATTTATAGAAAATCTAAAAGTAATCCTAGTTTTGGAAGAAATCCAATTACTTATAGAAATCCAAAAGTAATCCTAGTTTTGAAAGAAAACCAACTTCTTAAAGATATCCTTGTCAAACGGGATTGCCAATAATAAAACTTAACAGCAACAAACAATAAATCATACCAGAAATCAAAGAAAAAAATAAAAAGAGAAATCATATAATATATACACACCCATTTAAGATACATTGTTTCTCTCCTTATATAAAGAAATCACTGTTTCAGAAAAAAAATAAAAAAGAAAAAATATACACACACCTATTTAAGATAAAAACAGAAAAATAAAATAAAAAATAAAAACTTTTACTTACACACCCACACCCATTTCAGAAACAGAAAAATACACACCTATTTTAGAAAAATATATATATACAAAGTGTGGAGTTCAAAGATGAAACGCATACAGAAAAAATACACACCCATCTGAGATGAAATCACAAGAAATATTTTTTACTTACATTTACTGAATCCAGATCGTAAATGAGATGAACAATCGCTTTCAAAGTGTAGAGTTCACTGAATATCTCCGATCTGAGATTAAATCTACCGATCTGGCATGAAATCCACAAAAAAGTAATAGTGTTAGAGAGAGCTCACTGAGAGAGAGACGAGCAGCTACAGCTACCGATTTGACCTGAGATGAGATGGATGATCTGAGCTGACTGCGTCTGAGAACAAAGGGAAAAAAATAGTGTCACCGAGAGAGAGAGAGAAGCAGCTCGCCGATCTGATCTGAGATGGATGAGAGTGTGAAAGACAATACCAACAAAAAGAACTCAGTCTGAGATGAGAAAGATAAGAGAGAGAGAGAGAGAGAGAGAGAGAGAGAGAGAGAGAGATGAGAGTGTTAGAGACAGTGAGTGGTGTGGCATGAATGAATGAGGGTTTTTGCTTTTATTTGAAGCGAGAAATGATATTACGTGAGCAGGTATATAGTATAAATATAGACTATTTTTATACAGTTCGGATCGGTTCCAATTCAAAACTGTGACGTTCAATCCGGAACTAATCCGTGACCTACGGATTTGAAAATTACCAATCTGGAACTGAACCACGGATTTAAAAAACCAATTCAAACCTATCGGATTGGACTAAACTAAATCGAAATAAAAATTATATTGATTGCTTGCTCAGCTCTAGCCATTGGTAATTTATTTTTGTATAAATTACAATAAAATCTCTTTAAATTATGAATCATTTTCACTAAATAGTTGTCTCATCTATATAACAAGACAAGGGTGTTTTTGAATTGGAGATGCGACATTTGTCTGTGTCAAAATGTAAAAAATTAAATTGATTCAATCTAAGAGCTAAAAATGCTTTACTCTCATTTGTCCTATTTGGACATTTCAATGGTTGAGATCAATTTTACTAAATTTAAATGGTCTAGATTAACTTTTGGTTCCCATCCTCACAGACACCTCATTTTCTCTCTCTCTTTTTCTTTCTATCATATCTCACAGTCTTTTTCTCACACCTCACATCTCTCACAGACATTTCTCTCTTTCTCTCTAATTTTGATTTCAAAATTTGAAACTCCATTGTCTATCACACCTCTTTCTCTTCTCTCCACACATCTTCTTTCCACCAACCTTTCTCTGTCTCTAAGTGATCTCCGGTGGTGATTTCTACCATTTGGCTTTGATGGAATATAGCCCCGCTGAGAGGCGGTGTTTTCTACTATCTGCATCAATGTTTGCCTTCTCTCTCTCTACACAGCTCCAAGGCAGAAGGCTAAATCCTCACTTTTTTTTTTTTTTTTTTTTCCCTTTCCTCCTTTTGTTATTGTTCAATCTTTGCCTCCTCTTTCTCTAATCTAGACAGCTCTCTTTTTTTTTTTTTGGAGGGGAAGCATGGGGGGAAGAGGGTGTGTGAATCTAGGGTTTTTATTTGGGTTTTGGATTTTGATATAATAATCAATCTTTGTCTCATCTCTCTAACTTTTTTCCCCCTCTTTTATTTCAGTTTGTTTTTCTTTTTTCTTTTTTTGTTATCAACACATAAACTATTCTTTTTATTAGATGTAGTTTCTACAAAAATATTTATGTCCTGTTTGGTTGCTAAGAAAGTGGCGAAAAAAAGTAACGAAAGTTAAATTTTGGTTATTGTCATTTATGGGTTTTGCTGAAAGGTCTATTATGACTATATTTTTATCAAAATTATTTATTTTTTTTATTGGGTTTTGAACTCAAGAACAAGGGTTTTATTTGGCTAATCGTTGGTTACTGTGTTTAGTTATTGAGAAAGTGGAGGAAAATAAAATAAAGTGAAGTGTTGATGTTCTTAATTGTTATTTTTCTTAATTGACTTGGATTATTTGTTCAAGCACCATTAATCTATCTATTTATATTTTTTCTACTCTATCTTTAAGCACCATTATGCTTTCTGTTTCATATGATGTAGCGATGTCGACTGCGACAATGGAGCAGACTAAGGTTGTGGGTATTTGTCTTGGTCTTGTTGGCTCTGTTTCAGTGTCTTGGTTTTGCTGGCTCTATTCAAGGATATCCCAGATAGGTATTTTAATTAGTTAGTTATGCTGGAGATGTTCAAACCATGGGAAAAGCTGCTGGAAACTTTAATTAATTAGTTTTGTTTATTAATTAGTTATTTTTGTTGCTAAAATTGTGATAGATTTGAACTATACCTTTTAGTACCTATTAATAGTTGAAGTTTTTATTTGATGTTTTCTATTTTATTATTATTATTTTGCAATATTTGTTGGTAATAGGATGCTTGGCTTTTATTGGGAAAGAAATTCCGTGGCATTCGAGTTGACAATAATAATTGTATGTGATTCTTTTCCTCCCTCTTTTTTGTTGCATGAGAATATTATAGGCTTCACATAAAACACAAAAAATACTATCAAATTGTTTTTTTCATTTTTTTTCCTATTATGATTTATCAATTTGATTTGGGTAAATTACACTTTGCTCCCCTAAAGTTTCATCCATTTTCACCTTGGCCCTTTAAGTTTAATTTTTTCCACTTTGGCCCTTTATGTTTACAATCCTTCCCACTTTGGTCCTTCATTTTTGCAATCCTTCCCACTTTGACCCTTTAAGTTTGATTTTTCCCATTTTGGCCCTTCATGTTTGCAATCATTCCCACTTTGGCCTTTCATGTTTGCAATCCTTTCCACGTTACTCCTAGACTAACTTTCATCCAAAAACGTAACAGAATTTGTCACATCACTAACATATCAGTTTCATATGTGATGTAAAAAATTCACTAAAGATGCAAAAAATAAAAAAAATAGAATTTTCTTTTAGTCGTTAGTGAATCTTTTTTTTCAAATTTATTCATAAACATTATTACATTATAAATGCATCTAGATTAGATGCAGCTAAAAAAATAAAAACAAATTTAACTAAAAAAAGGAAAAAGTTCACTACAGACAAAAACAAACGATAATAAATTTTTCATTTAAGAATTGACAATACATGTGTCTGAGCTAGTATATTTTCATTTTTTTTTTCGTCTTTAGTAAGTTTTTTTTTATTTTTTTAGCTGCATCTAATCTAGATACATCTATAATATAATAATGTTTATGAATAAATTTGAAAAAAAAAAGTTCCCTAAAGACAAAAAAAAATTCCAATTTTTTTGTTTTTTATTTTTTTGCATCTTTAGTGAATTTTTTATATCACACATGGAGCTGATGTGTTAATGATGCGGCAGATTCTGTTAGTTTTTTGGATGAAAGTTAGCCTAGGAATAAAGTAAGAAGGATTGCAAATATGAAAAGCCAAAGTGGGATGGATTGCAAATATGAAGTGTCAAAGTGGGAAAAATTAAACTTAAAGAGCCTAAGTGGGAAGGATTGCAAACATGAAGGGCCAAAGTGAGAAAATATTAAACTTCAAGGGCCAAAGTGAGAAATGGGTGAAACTTTAGAAGGGCAAAGTGTAATTTACCCATTTGATTTTGTTAACACAGTGTGATCTCCCATTTCATTTGAACAAATAGTTGATTTTGTTTAGCCAGGTGACTTATACTATTTTGAAGAACATTAGATTCTCGATGGAGTTGTTTTCCGGTGACTCTCTCTCTTTCTCTCAATTGACAACGACACATAACTATTTTAAATGGATACAGTATCCATTAGCATAATTATGATATTAACTTTCGTTACTTTTCTCTCTCATTTATATGATTTAATTTTCTTTTTGTTTTCATTATTTTTTACTCCAATTGGTTTAGTGTACTTTTTTTTTTTTTTTGGTTTCTTCTTTATTTCCTTTGGGATTTAATAAGATCTAGGGAAAAAATAAAGAATTAACCACAAATTAGACCCACTACCAAATGCATGTCAGGTTTTACAATGTTAATTAGAGTACAAATATGTAGCAAGCCTCACTTTTATTATTATTTGGGAATGTGGATTGGTATGCTATGATAGAGACTATACTTTCAGCTTTGTTTATTAGTTTTTCTTTGGTCCTCTTCTTCTTCTTTTTTAGACTTGATAACACAACTCAAATAGAAGAATTGGGGTTTTAATGAATCAATTTGATTGGGGTAATGCTTTGCATTTTAATGATTTATTTTTGTGTGTTTGCGGCAAATGTATGGTTCTGCACTGGTTTTAAAGACTAGGCTGGGTTAAAAAATAAAGGTGGTGTCCTTGACTGGTTGATGACAATCTGGCTAACTATGTCTGAGGCGGCCCTCCAATTATGCACTGTGGTGGCTTGGAGAGCATTTGGTCTAATTGCAGTAGTAACATTTTTGGTGGGCGCAAGAAGAATGCGGAAGATGTTGCTCAATTTGTTGTGGGGTATCTTGCTGAATACATGTCGACTTTCAATCGTGTTAATGTTTCTCCAAGGAGTAAAAGGAAGAGTAGATGGTCACCTCCATCCAGTTGACGGTGTATACAAATTAGACTTTGATGGGGCAACTTTTAAGGATGGTACAGCTGGTATTGGCATAGCAGTGAGGGGTTACAAAGGGGAAGTAATTGCCTCTTGTGTCCAACATCTGTTTAACTACTTGGATATTGATCATGTGGAAGTTTTGGCTGCAAGAAGAGTGGTGGTTTTTGCTGTGGAACTGGGTCTTTCAAGAATTCATCTGGAAGTAGACTCTCTTTGGATCATCACTGCCATTCAGTCCTGTATGGAAGACTTGTCAACTATTGGAGCAATTGTCTTGCTTTTTGAGTTTGAGTTGCTCTCATATTGGTAGAGAAGGCAATCAGTGTTAGTCAATCTTCACTGTATTTAAAAGATATTAATTCTATTGTGTACAAAACAACAATTAGAATTAAAGAAATAAAGAAAAGGAGAGAATATGTTTGATTACAAAAATCAAACTCGAAATAAAAATAAATAAATAATGATTTTATTTTGTTACAAAAACAAAATTAAAATCGATTAAATAAACAAATTTAAAAATGTAATAAAATTAAACAACTTACTTGGTTAATTTCTTTGAATGAATTTTCTGATCAAGTCCAGTGTTTAACACTGTGTCCTTAAGATAGATTCGTCCTCTCCACGGTGCTTTCAGAATTTGGACGTCTATCTCCCAGGATGAAATGATCTTACCACAAACAATAGCAGCACTACAAATTGTTTGCCTTACGAACACACTAAGTGTTTACACTCTTTCATTGAGAATAAAAATGCAGCAAAATGCAGAGAGAATTATAGAGAGGATGGAGTACGAAAATTGTAGTGCAAAATCCAAATGGGAGGCTGGTCTATATATATATATGTATTGGTGGCTTTTGGTTTTGAATTGAACAGGTATGAAACGTGTTGGTTTTGAATTTGAACCTGTTAATTCAAACAGATAGCAAAACGGGAAGGGCCCTGTTTGGGTGTGCGAAACAAAAAATCCAAACCAGTTTATTTGAATTAAATTCAAATGTTTTTGGCCCAAAAAGATTAGTATTGGGCCGAACAAGCTCATCTCGCCCATGGCTTGCCGGACGGACGGCCAAGGCGTGTGGTGATTTTTGGGTTCAATGGGTCTAGCCCATTTTGCCCATAACCTCTCCCTCTAAAACACTTGGGTACCCCTTGGGGCACACCCCAAGTACCAAACTCATGCCTTATAAACCCTCTCAAAACCTCCCACCAAATCAATGTGGGACAAGCCTTATTCAACCTTAAAGGAATTTCCACCAAAACTCCATTTCCATGGAGCTTACTTTGGCTTCAATTTCCCATTCACTCGGTAATGGTTTTGAACAACCAAATATACCACGTGAATTACAACGCGGCATAGAACGCGTTACCACTTTGACCCATGTAAATCGATGCACGGGGCCCACCTAAAAATTAGACCAAACTTAGGAAAAAATTCTGGTTTTACCCAAAATTTTATAACCATTTCCAATAATCAGGTGCCTCACAAGCTGGCTCAGTTTGCTTTGAATGTGATTGGTGAGATCGTTTGTATGGAACAAGTTCCCCTTTGTGTTTCCTCTGCTGTCCTATCTGATATAGGTGGTTCTCCTCTGTAATTTTTGTGCTTGTGTTTCTTTGCCTTATGTTTGGCT
This sequence comes from Camellia lanceoleosa, assembly GCA_025200525.1. Lineage (NCBI taxonomy): Eukaryota > Viridiplantae > Streptophyta > Magnoliopsida > Ericales > Theaceae > Camellia > Camellia lanceoleosa. The sequence goes on from CM045760.1 coordinate 14,298,290, forward strand.
TTTGGCCACCAGCAAAAAATATATATCTATCTATATGAGAGTTGCTTTACAGGTAATGGCTTTATTTTGGCTTGTTCCTACCCAAAATGTCCTCTTTGTCTGTTTCATTTTCTTACAAATGTGAGGCCTCTTATTAGAATTTACCTTCATATTTACCTTTTAACCGGTTAAATTGGTAATTGTTTTAGAATTGTAGCATCAATTTGTTCTGGTTTTTCCCTTTGCAATGGGTTGTGGGGTTCTTTAATTCCTTTGGTTTAATAAATTATTGATTGAATTAATTATATTGTTATTCTTAGATATGAGTTTTGTGTCATTTTGACCCTTAATATTTAAATTATCTAATTGGTCCCTAATATATATATATATAATTAATTTAATTCTCAAAGTTTAAATTTTGCTAATTTGATTTCTAATGTATAAAACTAATTTCAATTTGGTCTCCAACCAAATTCCATTACTAGATGCCGTCAAAGTTTAAAGTAAATGTGTAATTTTGGACATCAAAGTGATAAATGTCACATATTTAGACACAGTAATTTTTTTAAATTGAGTTGCAACTTAAATGATACATATCACATATTTTTGGCGTTAAAATTGTCATTTTTCAAGTAAATTTTTACATTTATTATCAATTTTAAAAGCATCTATTAACAAAGTTATATTTAGATATTAAATTCAAACACTTTTTACAGATAGAGGATCAAATAGTTTTGGGCATTTATATTCAGATATATTGTTCATTTAAATTTGTTTTCATAATTAAAAGTTTTAAATTAAGTCTTACAACCAGAGAAAAATGCTCCACTTAACATATTGAATTATATAAAGGACTACATTAATTTACAAATGTTTATTTTGTTTATAAAAAAAATATTGACAACACTTGCAGCATTTATGTAAAGAATTTTTTTAAATTGAAATGGATGAAATCAAATATAGGATCAACTATATCCAAAAAGGAAAAAGAAATGTTTGTAATATACTTACTCAAAAAGTAATGGATTAACTATAATATCACCAGGAAATAATATATTAAAATACTTGAATGCAAAAGATTTTAATTACTAATATTAATATTGCATAAAAAAATAAAAAACAAATTTTAAATTGAAAAACCTATGATGTGTAACAATATATAAAATGTTTGATTTAATTTTTTGGGCTTAGCCTTGATAGAAAGTTAAGTTGCCTCTACCTCTCATAAAAGAGAGTACAGAAATGATCAACTTAAACAATATAATTATATTATATTTTTTCATATAATCTTTCATTTCATCATTCAATCCGTGCCTTGCACGTGGGTTTTTTTCCTAGTACATATATCAAGAATATCCCTGTGGGCTCCATTTTGATTTATACATATTTTGATTTATTTGTTTATTTATTTTATTTTTTTGTAATTTTATTTTTTATATGGCTCATAATGTAGGAACTTAAATAAAGAGGAAATCGAAACCTGTCTGAAAATTGTCTAGAGAGAGAGAGCATTAGATTGCAAAAATCATGTTCATTTTATTGAATAAATTTGTGTCTGGATGATGATAAGCTCTTAGATCCAACCTATTGTACGATTAACCATTGTTCTTCCTTTTCAACTTTGACTTCTAGTGGTGACCGAAGTACAGCAACAGTAGCAGTGGCAAAGCTAGGCAACAGTGATAGGGATGACATCGACAGTGACGGTGAGTTTGATGCAGATTTTGCTTGTTCAAATTACATTTATGAGAAGATTGGTGGTTTTCTTTAGATCGTAACTATTTTTTTGGCAACTTTATATTTTGTTGTTTGTTGTTCTTGTTAGGTTGTTTATTTGACCCTTTAGAGTTTCGTAGTTTTTATTTTATTTTTATCTATATTTTGTATACTTTTATTTTCACGCAACTGCTTTATAACTTTCTAAAGAAAAAAAAAAATCATATTGTATTTGTGAACTTTCTACTTCCTTTATTTGTACATAGGTTAAATGGTTAGAAATAAACACTAGTAACAAAAATTAGCACTGGATCCTCTATCCCTAATACGCTTTCAACTGAACTATTGTACCTTAAAATTTTCTTGTTTTGAGATTCTCACATTATGTTGGTGGGAGTGCATTGAAACATGGACAGAGTAACATATATTGGCACAAGATCCTGTATCCCAAAGTTCTCTCAACCATATAATCATGTCACAAAATTTTCATGTTTTGAGATTTCTCAATACATTTATTTCCGATGTACCTAAAAAGAGATTTCCCCCACATTGAAATTCATTGAGAGAGAGAGAGAGAGATTCATTTTATTGAATGCAATTGTGTATAAATAACAAGATGTTGGGTCTGTTTTGTCCTACAACTACAGAACCATATTTCAATACAAAACCATCTGCACAAAGTCATATCCACAAACTGCATGATAAGATTATTTGAGCAACTTACTTCAATGCTATTTTGGGAGGGAAATGAAAACAATACAGATTGTGAGAGAAACTACTAGTTGTAAACTATAGAGATTGTGACTTTAATCTTGGACAAGATATATGCAACAAAATAATAATAATAATAATAAAATTGCAATTTTTATTTTTTTTTTAAAATCCAACAATAAGACAGTTTTTTTTTTCTAAATTTTTTAAAAAATTTTAACACGTTTCAACTTGGTAGGGTTTTTAGGACCATTTATTTGTTTATTATTAATATAATTATAGGGATAAAAAACTTTTAATTGAATTGTCTGCTATGATAAATTATCTGAAGAGTATTCATGAGGTGAATCAGTTCAACAGTAATCTGTTGACTATAATGCATATTACATATAATTCTATGCGTCGTAAATCATCTTTTAAGATTGAATGAATTGTCAACGTATCTCCTAATCTAATGGCGGTGGTGGTGATGAATCGAATAACGAATGATGTACTGCACCTTCATACAATGGTAACAATGGTGGTTCAGAGGTTTTCACAAGCCCAATATCCAAATGTGTGGAATTTATTCTCGAATCCTATATAATCTTCAAAACTTTAATTGTGAGAGATATGAAGAAAGTTGCCCTTTATAACTATAGTCCTATTGTTTTCTTCGATAGCGTCGGTATGACAAAATTCATTTTCAATTTACATGAAATTGTTGAGTATATGGCGTAGAAGAAATTAAGGCCTCGTTTGGGAAGTTGGTTATTTTAGTAGGCTATTTTAGTTTTTGACTATTTTAGTAGGTTAAAATATTTGTATTTGGGAAGAGAGTTGGATTTTTTTATAGTTGAATGTGATATTTGTTTTTGAGAAAAAATGAAATGATTATGGGTTTGATATGACATTTTGTCTTATTGATTATTTTAACCTATTTTATCTTTTTATGAATTTTATCCCAAAAAAAGCCAAACCTTGGCTTCGGGCCTAAATATAAACACTTTTATTATATTGCCAACAAACTCATACTCAAATAAATATAAATAAAAAAAACACATAGACAAACTTGAATACAAAACCTTAACAATATTTGACTCTCATTACAAATACTACGAACTCTTATCTCATTTATATCTTTTCTACCTCAAATGAGGCGTCTCACCCTTTATATGGTCTTTCAACCCTCAATGGATGGCTTGGATCAACTTGATCCAATAACATCATTAGCTTTCTAAAATATTCTAGAATACACTAATACTTTCACTATGTTCTAGAATTTTCTAAATTATTTTAGTACGTAGTGGAGTTTTTTTTTTATACTTTTCTAGAATGCTCTAGAACCTTTCGGAACCTTATAGATTTGTCTAAAATTCTCAAAGCTTCTTCATTATTCTGAATTGTTTTAGAATGTTCTAGAATCTTCTGAAGTTTTCTAGATTTATGTGGAAGGAACAAGCAGTCATTATGTTCTGTTGAGCATAGGAAAGAGCGGACTGGGGGAAATCATGTCATTAGAGTGTGTAAGATACAATCATTCATCAAACCATATAGTTATGATTATGGTTGAGCACTCATTCAGCCGATCCACTTAATCCTACTCCATCCGATCTCAAATAGGCGATTTCAATATAATGTGTGAACGGATACATGTCTAGCAATTTCAAAAATAAAACAAAATAATAATAATAATAATAAAATAAAAAAAAATCTTGCTTTGATCAGTACATAAAACTAGGAATGGTCATGGGTTTAATGGTCCGACCAACTTAGCTCAATATTTTTAGGGCTTGGCATAAATGTTTAGCCCATAAAACTTGGCTGGGCAGTGATTTTGTACCCATTTAATTTTCAAATTGAGCTTGAAGTAATAAGGTTTGACTCCGTCCTTTTATAAAGATTTATTTTAATTTTTTTTATTAATTACAAAATAAACTAGAAAAATAATAAAAGCTAAGAAATTATATATATTTATTCTAAAAAAATTATATATATACTTATTTTTAGGCATTAAATGAGAACATTTATTAAAAGGTCATATTTATTTTGTAATTAAATTTTGTTAATGTTTTAAATATAAATAATTATTAAAATCGTCTAAATATAATACCCCATCAAGACTAAAAGAAAAAAACACACATGTTGGGCTAAGCGGGTGGGTGTGGGATTTAAAAGTTCTTTTAAGATTGAGTTTGAAATAATTAAATTAGATTAGATGTGATCTTATTATATAGTGCAAGTCCAACTCAAACTTGGCCCGATTAGACGTTTGTCCACCCTTATGCAAAACCCAACCCAACCCAACCGCATGAAATTAGAAATTATTCATAAATATTGATATATGTATATGTTATATTATTTATTTGTTCAATAAATAAAGTATTGAAACTATGCTTATTACATTTAAAAAAATAGAACCCTCCCCCCCTCATTGTTCAGTTAAAAAAGTTATAATTTCTTTTTTGTAAAATAGAATTTGTTCACTAAAAAATTAAAGGGATTATACCCTCTATATTCACACGCCAATCTACCCAACCAATTTGATTGATTTCGAAATTATGAGCGATCAAATGCGAATGAGATTTTCCCAACTCAAATCCCATTTGGTCAGATGGCAATTGACATAAAACTCGTCTAATCCCAACACGCGAGTACCCCTAAGTATGACTATGATATCATTATAATTGTAAGCAATTTAGTTTCTTTTTTTTTATTAATGGGTTGGGTTTCTCTCCCGTCCAAGCCCGCCACATATTCTATTTTGATGATTCGAACCATTCATTTTATAGAATATTTTTTGTATATTATTGACACAAAACTAGATCAATTCAATAATCATAGTCTATTAAATTTATTGTATTTATTTTCAAAAAAATAGACGGGACATATATTTTTGAAAATATATCCTTTTTTTTTGTGACAATGCAATAAACTTAACAGTTTACAATTATCAAATCGACCTAATTTTTTTGTGTGAATAATATACACTAATGGCCTTTCAAAATGAATGATTTGAATTATCAAATGGGACTCATACTCAACGGGTCCAAACAACACTCTCTGATCCAGATCTACTCTTTTCTTAATATCTACAAAAGGGTAAATTACACTTACACCCTCTAAGATTTGGGTTTAATACATATCCCCCTAACGTTTGAGAAATTATACTAACCCCCTGTTATTGTAATTATTTAGACGGAATTAACCTTGGTATCAAAAAGACATTGAATTTATACACATTCTCTTTTCCTGCTTTACTTTACTCCTTTTGTTTTTTTTGTTTTTTTCCTTTACTTTACTTTTTTTTTTCAATGTAATTTCTTCTATTTTTCTACCAGAAGTATTACCTTTTATATAAACAGAGGGTTTGTGAAATGAGGCTATTAACCACAGGGGTAGGAATGTAATTTTTCAAACGTCATGGGGTGATATGTATTAAATCTAAATCTCAGGAGGTGTCAGTGTAATTTACCCTATGCAAAGTAAATGGGCAATTATCATTTGATAATATGATGTTAATATATTTTGACTTATAACTTGAAGTCAATAATAATGTGTACATTCAGGGAAAAACTATGGTGCACACCTCTTAAAAGGTGTGTACTATATGCATTAAATAACTATAGAATAAAATAGTATAATTTCATACTTTTTGAGTTATAACTAAAAAAAAAACACAACCAAACACAAAAAAGTCATAACTAAATATCTCAAAATATTATTATAATTAAAAAATAAAATTAATTATAACTAAAAAAAATGACGTATTAAGGATTCATACGTTATGACAGTGTATATAATTGAATTCTCAGTACATCTATATAATTAACAAACCAACAGTGAGTATTTCTCTTGTGAACTCTGTTGTGTACATCTTTCATAAGAAGATTGTGCAAGAGAGACTGCATAGGTTGCACATAGTAAAAATGTTATAGACCACAAAAATGTATTCACAAAAACCATATTGAAGTTGTGGCCGGAAACCCAAAAAAGCTTAGGATTGTCTGATCAATCAATTGAAAACGGCTTCAAGATGATTTTTGAAAATCTATTTCCCTGGTCTGTAACATTGTAGTACAAAATGCGTGTTCTTGTTAATTTTTTTAAAATGTGTATAAATATAAAAAATATCACTGTAGACTCCATCATTTTGATTTATACAACTTTTTATTTTGATTTATTTATTTTCATTTTTGTAATTTTTTTTTTAATGACTCATAATGTAGGAACTTAAATATAGAGGAAATCGAAACCTGCCTGAAAATTGTCCAAAGAGAGAGAGAAAGCATTAGATTGCAAAAATTTCATTTATTGAATAAAATTGTGGACAGATGATGACAAGATCTAGGATCCAACCTATCCCACAATTAATCATTGTACTTGTGAACTTTCTGCTTCCTTTTATTTATACAAATGGTTAGAATGAATCGTAGTAAAAAAAATTAGCATGAAATTTTTTGTCCCTAATACACTCTCAATCGCACAATTTCTCTATCCCTAATACACTTTTAGCAGTATGATGTACCTCAAAATTTCTTTGTTTGAGATTCCCACATCATGTTGGTGAGAGTGCATTGAGACATGGACAAAGCAACATAAATTGGCACTGGATCTTCTATCCTAAAATTCTCTCTGAGCCATATGATCATACATCAAAGTTCTTGTCTTGAGATTTCCCACCACATTGAAATGCATTGTGTGTGTGTGAGAGAGAGATTGTGTTCATTTTATTGAATAAAATTGTGTACAAAAAACCAAGATCTTGGGTCCATCTTGTCCTACAACTACATAATCATATTTCAACACAAAACCATTTGCACAAAGTCATATCCACAAACTGCATGATGAGAGGATTATTTGAGAAACTTACTTCAATACTACATTGGGAGGGAAATGATACAGATTGTAAGAGAAACTACTACTTGTAAACTATAAAAATGGCCTATCTACAAAAGAAACCCTTCAATCTGTGACTTTAATCAGACAAGAGATATATGGTTGATGAATGGTTGTATCCTATATAATCCTACACACTCTCATGACATGATTTCCCAATCTGCTCTTTCCCGTGCTGAACAGAGCATAATGACTGCTCATTCATTTGTACGTGATTCGTATGGAATCTTTAACACTCTCCCAAGGAGATGTCTAGTTGAGAAGAGTAGCATCGTTTTGCACTCAATCCGTTGTCAACCTGAACCAATAGGGTTCAGAGAATCTAATCCTCCACCTCATTTCTCTTCCAAACTTGCCGCAGATGAAAGTTTCTCTTGCAAGGCTTCAAGCAAATCTTGATATTTAGAAAACGCCGGATGTGACTGGAAAGGAGTACATCAAGAAAAAAAAGTGAGGCACGTAGATGAATACTCACTGTAAACTAGTCAATCTTTGAGAGACATGTGTACCTCCAAAGTCACGCTATAAGCTTTCCACAACCGCATATCATGCTGAAATAAATCAAAAAGAACCTGTGCAGCATAATGGAACAATAACAATACATTTCATCATATTCCAATAAGATATGTAAACATCATTAAACTTTTCCTTCTGCAAATATTTCCATGGCAATTGTACCTCAGATCGTCTTAAAAGAGTGGCCAGGACAACTATCCACTCTTTGAACTTGACAGAGCACATATGAGCCAAAAGGAATTCTGCATCCAACCGACTCTGCAGTGTGCCCATTTGAAGCTGGAAATATATGACACAAGTCAATCGTCAGGAAAACAATATCCAACTAATAATATTCAAACTTTCATTTGCCTAAAAACATGAACATGTCAAAAGGTTTTCTAAAAACATCGCATGCCTCTGAAGGTAACATTCTCTCATGCTTTGTGCATTAATCTACTACATTTTCAAGATTTGGCAGCATCTGTGACTACTTTTCCAAGTAGTGTAGCCAATTTTAACCGTCAATAATAATATATGTTTCCTTTATTTTATTTATTTATTTTGATAAATATATGTTTCCTTTACTGTAGTGCTTAAGCATTTCTTCCAACCACGTCTCTTTTTCAGTATAACTGTCGCATTCTTCAGATAGAAGTCTAATATAAAGCTACTACTAATGAAAGCCCAGATAAGAAATTCTTCATGGTGGTGTATTTAAGTTCCAGGCAAGCATGACACAAACACATGGCGAGAGAGAGAGATGTGACTATCATTTCTCGAACTTCTTACACAGGTTAACAAATATCAATGAACCATGAATCAAATTGTTAGGTTAAAACAACTTATGAGTTCACTCAAAACACCAAAGGAGAAACAGGTAAATCTCAACATTTGAATAAAATCAATAACTCCAAATTTTCAACAAATATTTCAAAAGGTTACCTTTTGCCCAATCAATTCGAGCCCTGAAGCAAAATTCTCCAAGCGAGCACTTCCATACCTTTCCCTTTGAAGATATTCCTGCAGTAAGATAATATGTACACAACCTAAGATAACCAAACAGGAGCAGAAATCCATAACAAACCAAATATGTGAGTTTGTCTTTCCACTAGATCAAATTGAGTGCCTTTCACAAAAGCAACAAGCTTGGAAAGCTCTTTCCCCGACATTAAATAGCTAGCATGGCTTTCTAGGATGTTCTTAACGGAAGCAACATGTGCATTCTGCTCTTTAAATGAGGGGCTGCTCCCAAAAAAAATAATAATAAAATGTCTATCTGTAGCACTTTGAATGAAAATTTTGCAAGCTTTTAATGATGTGCGCGCTAATTAGTTAGTGGAAGAGAACATTACCTTTTCAAGTCAAAAGATTGCCTCCTGTAACTAGAAGGGAAAAGAAAATAGCTCAAGAATCTGGGTGATAGTTTGTCTGAATCTGTCGCTGAAGGTTCATATTCCCTTCTAGATCTGAGCAGAAACCTCACCTGAGAATAAAGGAGAGATCAAAATTGGAAGAAAACCGTTAAGGTGTTATTAACCATCTCACTGAATGAGGCATAAAGTTGTATCAAAACTTATACCAGCTCCCCAGCGAGTTCATATAAAGATTCATCAAGCGCTGCCTGCACAATTTTGAAACTCCTCAGGCAGATGACACAGTAGAATAAATTAAAGGCAAGTATGGCACTATAAGCAGTGGTTACCTGTAATAAACGTAAAGCACAGTATTGACTAATAGCAGGACCCTCAAGTTTAGCGATCACCTGTGGCAGCAAAAGTGGTACAAGATAAGATTAGCAATTTAGAATTGAAGGATGGGATTTTAAAAAGTAGATAAGCAATGGAACTTAGCTTATCTAGAACTTCTTCCTTGAAATACGAGCTTTTTCAGGACATAAGTTGTCCTATGTTACATGGACACTTCTAAATGAAGTACCCACGTTGGACACTTGACACTTATTGCTTGCTACTAGTAAGTGTGAAACTTATTCAATCAATTCACTAAGACTAATGTCACGTTAAAGACGTAAATATACTGAAGATAAAATTGTAACTAGACTAACTTTACAGCAGAGAGTTATAGAAGAAACTTTAATCTTTTCATATTTGGAACAAATTTTTTTTTTTTTTTGGGGGGGTGGGGGTGGGGTGGGGTGGGAAACTAATGAAAATTTGTGAAATTCCATCACCCTAAAACTTGAACATAATCAACCGAGATAATTTAGTACTTACAAGTATATAGCAAGCTGCTGTCCGATACCATCTCTGCTGGAAGCATTCTTCAAACAACCTAGAGAACAGAAAAATCAAGAAATACACTATACATGAAGTAAAATAAAGCGAAATCACATACTCCGTTCATCTTCCGGCAGCAGAAAACAAATCCGCCCAATGTCGGCCATCAGTTTTTCTTGCAACGCTAACCACCACATCAAAATACTCGGGAAAATTCTTAATTAAATCACAAGTCTTCTCCAAAAGATAGGAGTTGGTACCATGCTTAGGAGCAAAGATCTGGTTTTTATTTGCATTCTGCCTGTAAGGAAGTAGTTGAAACCAATCAAAAATTTAAACTTGAAAATCTAACCCATGGTCGAGGCATATGAAAAACAAAGAAGGTTGATACAAAATGTCAGCAGCAGAACTCCCTAGCCAAACACCCCCACTCACCCAATACCCCAAGATCCCATACCAAATATGATATACCTCTCACCCCAATCACAGCAATCACAGCAAGATGGATTACATTTTCTTGATAACAAACATTTACAAGGATCGATCATATACAAGTAACTCCCCCTACAAAGGGAAATTTTTACCAAACAGTTGCTTAGATCAACAAACAGCGGACCTCTCAGTTAGAACAGTAACTAGGGTGGTAAGCTCAGTAGCTCACTCACTTCAGCATCAGTTTAACTTCATGTAATTCCCAGCACCATCTCGACCCAGCAAAGCCATTTCATTCGTTGAATCTTCAAATATGATCTATAATAAACATGAATGATGCTTAAAGTCACGAGGCTCAGAATGGTATAAGTTTCTTAATAATATGGAGTTACCTGGAATTTCTGCTTCAAATACTGTAAAAAGAAGCCACTCCAGGCAATGGAAAAAATGAGGCTTCTGCGCTGATAGTTGTGCCAAAAGTAAAGCTTCCTCGCTCTTGTCCCTCTGGCAAACACAATATCAGAAACAGAAATGGGAATTCTTTATAAGAACAAGTAAAAATCAAAACATCACAAATAGTGTGAATTCACCGTGCCGCCATAACAAACTTGTCACAAAATCTGGTTAAAGAACCGTCATGCTTACTGAAGACCTTAACACTAAGCAGTACTAAACATATTTTAGGAAAATACAGCATTTTTAGCTTGATTAATCTCTACAAAGTATTAAGAGTTGACGACTTCCTCACAGAATATTACAAACCCAGTGGTACCTGAAGAAGATGTCTGACTAGGCAATGCAATATAGTTTGTGCTTGAGGAGTTGGCTCAAAACATGGAAACTCTGTGCATGCTGAAAATGACATCCTCTGGGAAACACCAACAACAACTCCAGCATTTGGGAGAAGACCAAGAGGGTAAACCTCACGATCAAATTCCAATTCAGGATCCAACTGAAAATTAATGTCAAGTTACTTGACTGTCTCAATTACGTGACCCAGATAATCAGATCAGCATTAAAATCCAATGAATATAATTCTACAATTAAAGAATGATCAACTTTAAATATGTAAATGATACCAGATTGTTTAATCCAGTCCACCTGACAACTTAAAGACTATCCAACGGAAATTCATGGACAGAGCTAAAAGGCATAACCAACACTATTTGCATCAGAAACAGAGTAGTAAGCATATAAATTGAAAAAGAACCAAGTATTGCTACTGTCCTGAAGAAGTGAAACCACCACCAGAGATGCTGACTGACTAAGCCAACTGATGACTCATAAAATGGACAGCAAAAGAAATCTAAATATACCAAAAATGGGCCCTTATTCTATTTCCTGTGATTCTAACAAATGAAATCCCAAAGGAATATAAAAAGTTCTACACTATTACATGATAAAGACATGCACAAACTAACAAACTGATAAATTCGAAAAATCTGATTTGCACCAAAAAAACAAATTCATTTAACCGTAATATGCATATGTACCTGCAAGAAATCTTCCTGCTTAAACGGATCGACACCTAGAGATGGATACCAAACCTGTATTGATGCATCAGATGAGTAAAATAGAAGAGAACACTAAAAATGAAGAATGAATTAGCCAAAGAAAACTGTTACCTGCATCCCTCAGTGGCCATAATCTAACCATGAAACCTCTTCAATCAAGTTTGTTTTCTCCTCTGATTGACCACAGGTAACCCAAAACAATTCAACAGAGTCGGTCAGCTCTCTTTCCCTCCCATCATCCAAATCAAGAAGTGAAAGTTCCCCATTGGCCCTCAATATCAAACATCTAAAGAAACAAACAGTCATTGGTAGTTTGTGAATCTGTGGTGCAGATAAAAAGTCCATGCATCATTTTTAAGGATAAGTGCATACCTCACAGGTTCTTTGCCTAACAAATCAGACGGAGTTGAGATTTGATTTTTGGAGACGTGCTCCCTTGAAAGCTGATCAGGGATAAAACGCATTGCGGCAGGATGGCTCTTTGCAGTCATGATTGAGAGCTCTCGTGCTGTAGAAAGCTGTTTGTCATTTTATCACTTAAAAGCGCATGAAGAATGATTATTCATTACAAAAATCTCATTCCGAGTGCAACTTAAAACTTAAGAAGCCAATAAGCATCCACAACAAAATATCAGTTTCTTCCTAAACAAATCATACGAGAGAGAGAGAGAGTTAAAACATTACCTGTAAATCTGGAGAACTAGAAGGTGTCAGTTCACCAGATAACTTCACATGGAATATATGGACATCAAACGGGCGATAAGTAACAAGTAGATAATCTTGATAAACATCCATCACCATTGGCTTCGCAAGCAATGGTTTCCTACAAAGTAAAGAGCTCTGGTCGAGGTGATATCGAGGGTAGAAAAGCAACTCGTAGCTGCAAAAGATTAAATACTAGTTTTAAATGCTAGATTGTCCTCCCAGAAGGAGCAGAACCAAAATAACTAAAACTAAAGAACTAATTGTTAGCTTTTGATAAAACTCTCTTTAGAATGAACTATATTTTGTATTGAATTTTTCTCACTTATTGATTCATATATCTTGCCAAAGGCTTACATCCTTTTATATAGAGAAGGTTATACATAAGTTCAATGAATAAGATCCATGAACCTAAACAACCTTGCAATTAATTAGGTCCATGAATATAATCTAGACAATGTACTTAATAAATATAAAATACATGAATATAAAAATACATGAATATGAACTCAATGTATCCAATGCATGCAATGTATCCAATGTATCTAATGTAAATATGGCATTAATTTTAACACTCCCCCTTAATGCCATATTGTGTGACACCCAACATTTCTCTAAAAAATTCAAATTTGTCCCTTGGTAGAGCTTTAGTGAAAATGTCTGCAACTTGATCTTTAGTCTTGCAATACTTGATTTGAATCTCATCATCTTCCACAGCTTCTCTAATGAAATGATGTTTGATAGCAATGTGTTTGGTACGAGAATGGTAGACGGGATTCTTTGCCATAGCAATAGCAGACTTATTATCACACATAATTGGAGTAGCTTCACCTTGCTTCTCACCAAAATCATCCAAAATTCTTCTTAGCCAAATTGCTTGTGTAGTTGCCAATGATGCTGAAATATATTCGGCTTCAGCAGATGATTGTGCCACAGTTTGTTGTTTCTTGGATGACCATGAAATTACGTCCGATCCAAGAGAAAATGCATACCCAGAAGTGCTTCTCATATCATCAACACATCCGGCACAATCACTATCACAAAATCCAATTAACTTTGCATCAAGAAATTTCTCATAAAAAATTCCATAATCAGGTGTACCTTGAATGTATCTCAACACTCTTTTTGCAACCCCAAAATGAATTTGGCTTGGACTATGCATGAACCGAGACAATAAACTTGTAGCATACATGATGTCCGGTCTTGTAGCAGTTAAGTACAACAAACTTCCAACCAAACTTCTATAACAAGATGCTTCAGCTTTTTTACTTCCATCTTCCTTTGACAACTTTTCATTCACAATCAAGGGAGTAGCAAATGCTTTGCAATTCTTCATTTTAAATTTCTCAAGAAGTGTTTGAGCATACTTCTTTTGGCAAATAAAAACACCACCATTGTTTTGGTAAATTTCAATGCCTAAAAAATGATGCAATAGCCCCAAATCACTCATTTCATATTTCTTCATCATCTCCCTTTTAAAATCTTCAATCAATTTTTCATCACTACCGGTAAAAACCAAATCATCAACATAAAGTGAAACAATGAGAATACTGGTTGTACCTTGCCTCTTGATGTACAAAGTTTGCTCACTTTTGCTTCTTTGAAAACCCTTTTCATTGAAGTAAGCATCAATTTCACTATACCATGCCCGGGGTACTTGCTTTAGGCCATATAAAGCCTTCTTCAACTTGTACACTTCATCTTCTTTGCCTTTGACAACAAAGCCTTGAGGTTGATCAACATACACTTCTTCTTCTAATTTTCCATTCAAAAATGCTGATTTTACATCAAGTTGGTGCAAGAACCAACCCTTTTGAGCCGCCAAAGCAATGATAGCTCTAATTGTATCAAGTCGAGCCACAGGAGCAAAAGTTTCTTGGAAATCAATTCCAGGTTGTTGTGAATACCCTTTTGCCACAAGTCTTGCTTTGTTCTTTTGAATAGAGCCATCCGGATTGAACTTTGTTTTGAAAATCCACTTCACACCAATTATTTCTTTTTCTTTCGGCTTCTCCACTAGCTCCCAAGTCTTGTTCTTCTCAATCACATGAATTTCATCTTCCATTGCTTTCTTCCATGCTTCATCTTTAATTGCCTCTTCAAAATTTTCAGGTTCAACAATGCATAAATTGCATCTTGCATACACATCACTAAGACTCCTTATATTTCTTGGAGTTGAACTTGGAGATGAAGAACTTGAACTTGAACTTGAACTTGGAGAAAATTGTGAACTAGCAATTGGTGACAATCTTTGTGGAGATTCAAGAGTTGCGACATCTTCAACTTGTAGACTTTCCGATTCTTCATTGAAAGCAATGCTTTGATCTTGGACTTTCTTTTCCTTCCAATCAAAAGACGCCTTCTCATCAAAGAGAACATCTCTACAAATAATCACCTTCTTTTGATCCAAACTGAAGAGTCTATAGCCTTTGGATTTCGAGCTATAACCCACAAAGATGCATTTCTTACTATTTTCATCAAGCTTGTGCCTCACTTCTTTTGGAACATGAGCATAACAAATGGAACCAAACACCTTCAAGTGATTCATCGATGGTTTCCTTCCACTCCAAGCTTCAAACGGAGTTTTGTCCTTAAGAGCTTTTGTAGGACACGGCCTCACCCCAAAAAGTTTTGGGTAGCCCTTTCTCATGTAGCATAGACTTGGACATCTCCTCTATGGTTCTATTCTTTCTTTCCGCCACACCATTTTGTTGTGGAGCGTACCCAACAGTCAATTGCCTTTCCATTTCAATATCTTCACAAAATTTCATAAACTCATTTGAGTTGTATTCTCCGCCTCTATCACTTCTCAATACTTTTATCAAACAACCACTTTGTCTTTCAACAAGATTTTGAAATTTCTTGAAGATAGAGAAAACTTCACTCTTTTGTCTCATGAAATACACCCAAGTCATTCTAGTAAAATCATCAACAAAGATAATAAAGTATTTGTTACCTCCATGAGTTGGTGTATCCATAGGTCCTTTTACATCGGTATGGACAAGCTCCAATGGTGCTTTAGCTCTCCATGCTTTCTCCTTTGGAAATGACTCCCGGTGATGCTTTCCAAGTGCACAACCTTCACAAATATGTTGCACTTCATGAATGGTTGGCAACCCAAAAACCATATTCTTTTGTTGTAGATTCTTCAAGCTTTGAAAATTCAAGTGCCCAAATCTTCTATGCCAAAGCCATGAATTATCAATCACATCCATCTTCAAAGCTGCATTTTTGCTATATCGGAAAATGAGAGGAAAACTTCTATTCTTCTCCATCTTGATTTTTGCTACAACTTAGCTTTTCCCCCCTTTGTCAAAAATTTTGCAAAAATCATCTTCAAAGTGAACAAGGTATCCATGCTCCATAAGTTGTCCAACACTTAGCAAATTTTGCTCCAAGTCTGGACTAAGAGAACATCAAAAATGAATCTTGTACCCATCTTGGTTTCTATAGCAATAGTACATTTTCCTTTTGTTTGGACTAAGGCACCATTCCCCATTTTTACTTGAGGACTGGAGGAAGCATTCATTTTCACAAAAATGCTTTCATCTCCTGTCATGTGATTGCTACATCCGCTATCGACAAACCATACATCCTTGGTTTGATACGATGCCTTGTGACAAGCATAGAACATGTGCCCTTCACTTTCTTGCTCCTCAGAAAAATTAGCTTGTTGAGTGCTCTTGACTAGGCAATCTTTCTTGACATGCCCAAATTTGTTGCAATTGTAACATTTTGGCTTTTCTCGAAACCAACAATCTTTATCAACATGATTGCTTCGGTTGCAAATTCCACACTTTTGTTGAGTGGACTCTTCATTTTCCTTTCTCTGAAAATTAGATCTTCCTCTTCCTCTTTCTCTTGCATTTCTTGCTCTTTCGGTTGCATTTCTTCCTCCTCCTCTTCCTCTTCCTTGGGAATTAGAGGGACTAACATTGAGCTTGGATTGAAAGGCACTTTCAATTGACTTTTTAGATTGCCTACTCAACCTTTGCTCAAATGCTTTAATTGAACCCATCAATTCTTCAAAACTCAAATCAGCAAGATCTTTAGTTTCTTCAATGACAGCAACAATGGGATTGTATTTCTCCGGCAAACTTATCAAAATTTTCTCAACAACTCTTTGATTAGTAATATTATCCCCATAAATTTTCATTTGGTTTACAAGTTCCATAACCCTAGAAAAATAATCCTTCAACAATTCCATATCCTTCATCTTTAAATTTTCAAAATCTCTTTTCAATGATTGAAGTTTGATGGTTCTTACCTTCAAGTTGCCTCTATACTCTTTCTGAAGAATATCCCATGCCTCCTTCGCTTTTGTTGCATTGATAATTCTTGGAAAGATTGCTTCCGAAACTCCTTGTTGAATAAAAGAAAGAGCCTTTGAATCCTTCTTCCTTTGCTCTTTCAATTGGTTCTTTTGGGGATTTGTCAAAGCTCCTTCATCTTCAGGTTCCTCGAACCCATTCTCAACAAGATCCCAAAGCTCTGTATAGACAAAAAATAGTTCTCATTTTCACATACCAAAAATCAAAATTTTCACCATTAAAGATAGGAGTGGATACATTTTGGTTGTTGGGATTCGCCATGGACGTCGGTTTGTTCTTCTTCGGGGCTTGTTTTCCCGTATTCGATCTCTACGCCCAGCTTGCTCTTGACCCAACCAAAGCTCTGATACCACTTATGTTAGCTTTTGATAAAACTCTCTTTAGAATGAACTATATTTTGTATTGAATTTTTCTCACTTATTGATTCATATATCTTGCCAAAGGCTTACATCCTTTTATATAGAGAAGGTTATACATAAGTTCAATGAATAAGATCCATGAACCTAAACAACCTTGCAATTAATTAGGTACATGAATATAATCTAGACAATGTACTTAATAAATATAAAATACATGAATATAAAAATACATGAATATGAACTCAATGTATCCAATGCATGCAATGTATCCAATGTATCTAATGTAAATATGGCATTAATTTTAACACTAATAACACTATTCAAAGTGCACCTTCAATTAAGTTTTCTATTTGATTAGTCAGCACAATTAGAAGATGAATCTAGAGCTTATATAAAAGCTTAAATAGGTTCTCTTTTGTTGAGGCAAGGATGTCAATAACAAGCAACATTCCCAAGATGGAATCTAATTGCTGGGAAGCTCAACAAGTGTAAGAATTTTTACGTATTCAAAGCTCAACATGTGTAAGCATTTTTATGTATTCTGCAAATTTTGAACAAGAAGATTCTTTAAATACTAAAGATTTTATTAAAAAAAAAAAATGGATCATGCCCTAACCAAACTTAACTTCCATAAAATTAAAATAAATTTTGGTAGATCTTACGATAAACATCTGAATCTAACACTTGCATAGTTTTAAATGATAAAGTTCCATCTAAAATCCAATAAGACAGATACATGTACATTTTTTTTTGATAAATACAGATACATACATGTACATGTTCACACATCAATGACGATTTTACTTTTTATATGAATCCATGAAACATAGTTTTTAGGTCAACTTGATATGGATTATGTTTCTAAAATCCCTCTTCTTTTTAATGGTCAAATAATGTTTAATAGCATTCCTAGATGATGAAGAAATGAAACTTGGATATCACTATAATGTTGTTTATGCTGAAGTTGGATGATGGATATATAAAGCCCCACGTCTGCTGCTGTTTTTTTATATTTGCATCTCGCCATTTATTACCAGTTATTGGTCAGATCTGAATAATCCAATACTGAACGCAAAGCAAACTAATTGACTTGTTAAGCGTTAACTGACATGCAAATAAATTAATCCTTTTACTCTTTCCATTCTATCAATGCTAGTTGCTAGAGAGAGAGAAAAAAAATCTTAATCGTAAGTGTCTGATTGAGATATTCTTGTCAATATGTCGTCTCAAACTCTCATCTCGTAACAACAGATAAGGATATATATATATATATGATACTAAATAATTTTAGAGACACTTGGTTATAGCAATAAAACAAATTATAAGCAATGAGTATATGACGTAAATGTATATATACATAGTTTCAACTACCAACACTTTTTACAGTTTAAATTGGACATGAAATACAACAAATAAAACATCTATATATTGCTCACGTGTTAGAAGAATCAATGTAATAACCCATGAAGACCAGCAACAGCCAAGTACATCCCATCCTTGCTAGCTGCCACATGCACAACTGGCCAATTTTGGGATAAATAAGAAACCTAGTTCAAAGCAAAACTAAGTTAGCAATATTCAAATTGCAAAAGAATAAGAATGAGAAGAATCAATCATTATGATTACAAAATCCACATAACTGGAAGGTGAAGGTGCCAAAAAAAAAATTAAAATTTTGTACAAATTTTATACTTTTTAAGTATATTGAGACTAAGTGGATCTAAAAAGTAAAAAATAATAATAATTAAAATATTTTAAAATTACTAAAAATATAAAAATATGAATTGAAAATTCAAAAAATTACTTTTAAAAACTCGAAACCAAACAGATTAAGGAAATTACACTCACTTAAATTTTAAAGAAAAAACAATTAACCTTAGGGTAATTGGTGATAAATCCAATATAAGGAAGGTATAAAGCTTTAGGTCCAAGTGATATTTTTTATTGATGAGAGGTCCACGCTTTTTTATAATAGTTCGGTGAGAAGTCCTGGAAAATATTTTGTTTCCAATGTTACCCCTTAACTTTTTTTTATCTATTTGACTTTTCGTTGACTATCTGTTGAAATTATTTTTATTTGTTGAAATTTCTTATCTGTTAAAATTCCTATCTGTTCAAAATTTTAATTTGTTAAAATTTTTATCTGTTCAAATTTTTTATCTGTTGAAATTCTTATATGTTGAAATTTTTTTATTTGTTCAAATTTTCTATCTATTCAAACAACCGATCATCACCGAAGAAACCTTTCATTTTCGGATTCAAATCTGGCTAACTGCTCATTAGAGACCTCCACTGAAGACTTGGTATTCTCATTTTGAAAAGCTCAAATTAACAGACAATGGATCCAAAACCCTAGAAATTTGAAATAAGAAAGATAGAAGAGAAAAAAAATGTAGACACACACACACACACACACACACATACATGTTCAATTTCTGATCTACTGAACAACAAATTGAACAGATGCAAACATATTGATTTGTTGATCAACAAATAATCTCTCTCTCTCTCTCAATCTCATTCTCTCTTGAATCTTTCATAGACATGCTTCAACCTTTCCACAACAATTCAAACTCATCAAATCCTCTTTCAAACGATCCATTTCTCAACTTCTAACCACAAGTCTCTCTCTGTATATATATATGTATGTTTGTATAAAAACATGAAATTTGGGGCTTTAATAATAATCTTGTAGAGCTCTTGAATCATAACTATATGGTTTGATAAATGGTTGTATCCTATACACTCTAATGACATGATTTCCCAGTCTGTTCTTTCATATGCTCAACAGAACATAATGACTGCTTGTTCCTTCTACATAAATCTAGAAGACTTGAGAACATTCTAGAACATCCTAAAAGAATTCAGAACATTGAAGAAGCTTTGAGAATTTTAGACAAATCTATAAGTGTCACGACCCAAACTCGCCTCTATGTGTTTAGTATTGCAATCGGCCAGTAATCCTAAGATTATCGAAGGCCTCTAAAAGAGATTAGCAAAATAAAAGGACTAACAGAAGCAAATATTCAAATGCAATATCCATAAAGCTATGCAGACGTATATGGGACAGAAATTTTAAACTTTATTTACATGTATGTGACATCATAATTTCATCAATCTTACGTCATCTTTATATACGGATAAAGCCAAAACGGGACCTAGCCCTATTTACAGATAGTACAAAAACTTATCCAACAAAAGAAAGTAAAGACTTAAAACTTGTTCACATGACTTGACCACTAGCAGATGTCGGAACCTCTACGGGAAGCGCATAAGTTGACTGACACAAAAACAGATCTAGACCGGACGTCTCAAGCCTAGTCATACGCTTGATCACTTACATACATAAATATAAATAATGAGGTAGAGCCCAATAAATAATCTCATTGTAAAGAGGTTAAATGAATGAGTTTTATATATAGGAAAAAACATTCTCATCACAAACGAAGCATTCATCAAAGATATATATTTAGTATACATAAGGTTCATCAAACCCTTTAGAATTAATTACATTTTGTGGTATAACCCAATGGTGTTGAACAAAACATTAGCAAAATGACCACGATAGACCGAGGACTTAGGCATAACGATCACAATTGATCGACTTAGGCATAACGATCACAATGGATTGACTTAAACATAACAACTACAATTGGTCAACATAAGCATAACGGAGATTTCCGTAAATCAAAGCACGTGTTCATGGATGTCACATTCGATAATCTAAAGGGATCTCATTCATTCTCACCAAATAGAAGTTTTCAGAAAACCTGTCATATCATAATCACTTCGAAATTCCATAGCATAACTTAACATTTTAGAAAATACTTATCACATTGGACATTTCGTAAACAAAACATAGACTTCGTAAAACATCGTATAGCATAGCCATTTCAAAATGATTTATACGAAAATATCTTTACAAAGACATTACTCATCTTTACTAGTTCGATGTCCTTTCACAATGTTCGAACCTACACATTACACATAACGGTACACATGTTGAAACTCAACGTTCAAACCGAACGAATCTTTTCTAATCATTTAATTATGTTTCTTCTTAGCTTATAAATCCTTAATAGGTCATAATTCACGCATAATAATTCCTGGAAAGAGATGGGAACGAAGATATGAACTCAAAACGCCTGTTGAAAACATGCTGAACATGAGCTATTGGCTAGAACCATCTTTTGGTCACTAGAGCCATCTTCGCTTGAGCCACCATTTGGTCGCTCGAGCCAACTTTTGCAGAGTGAAAAATACTAGGAGCTGGAAATGTTGGCGCGAGCCACCACTTGGTCGCTCAAGTCATCTGTGAATTTTCTGGGTTTTTAAACAGAAAATTTGAGTTCCAAAAATGCATTTTAACATGTAAAAGCTTCCATGGCCATTCCAAACTCATGAAAACACTTTGATAATCATAAAAACATTTTAGAAATCTCAAATACAAGATCATTCATAAATCATTTGCTCAAAACTTCTCTACATGCATCAATTCAACTTCAATTCCATTCCAAGACTTTCAAAACATGGAATTAATCTTCAAAACTTCATAATTCATGAATGCATGTAAGGTATGATCCTTAATTCATGCATAAACAACATGAGTCATGCTCAAAATGGTGAAACTAACCAAGATTATACATGCATGGATGATTTAACCTCTAATTCTTCATCCTATGCTCAATTCATGCAATTAATCTCATTATCTTCTTGAATTCATATAATTATTGACTTAAGCTCATAAATTAAGGTTCAAAAATTCACCTAGAGCCCTGAATCACACTTGTATTAGGCAATTCTTTGAGTTCTACTTCACAATTTTCCAATCTTCATGAAATTCATCAAGTTCTTGCTTCCCTCTCTCTAAAATGGTGTTCTCTCCCTCTCTAAAGTTCTCCCTTAGTTTTGTATAGATGATGAGCTCAAAGATTTTGAGCCTAAGCACTAACTCGTCACATATATATAGTGATTAGCTTAAACTAAGCAAACATGCTTAAGGTTAATTAATTGCACTGAGTTTAATCAATTTAATCTAATTAATAATTCAATCCGAATTAATTTTTAATTAAACTTACCAAAGTGTTCTAAAAATTCCAAATAACTTATTCATGTAACCAATTTCAGTTTCGGATGCCGATAAGGCTTTCAATTTTCATATCATAACAGAAATTACGACAGATAAGATGAACAGATAGACATTCAAAATCACACCAATCATATAATCACATGGATAATTACCTCAGAATTTCACTTAAACACATGATTAATTTTTTTTAATAACTGACTACAGAGTGGGGTTATTACAATAAGGTTCCGAAAGGTTCTAGATCATTCTAGAAAAGTATAGAAAACTCCACTATGTACTAAAATAAGTTAAAGTCTTAGCGAATTCTAGAACATAGTGAAAGTATGAGTGTATTCTAATAATATTTTAGAAAGCAAATGATGTTATTGGATCAAGTTGATCCAAGCCATCTATTGAGGGGTGAAAGACCATATAAAGGGTGAAACGCCTCATTTGAGGTAGAAAAGATATAAATGAGATAAGAGTTCGTATTATTTATAATAAGAGTCAAATATTGTTAAGGTTTTGTATTCATATTTGTCTATGTGTTTATTTATTTATATTTATTTGAGTATGAGTTTGTTGGTAATATAATAAAAGAGTTTCTTGTTGTATATTTATTCTTCTACGCCATATACTCAACAATTTCATGTAAATTGAAAATGAATTTCGTCATACTAATGCTATCGAAGAAAACAATAGGACTATAGTTATAAAGAGCAATTTTTTTCATATCTCTCACAATTAAAGTTTTGAGGATTATATAGCATTCAAGAATAAATTCCACACATTTGGATATTGGGTTTGTGAAAACCTCTGAATCACCATTGTTATCATTGTACGAAGGTGCAATACATCATTCGTTATTCGATTCATCACCACCACCACCACTAGATCGGGAGATACATTGACAGTTCATTCAATCTTAAAAGATGATTCATGACTCATAGAATTATATGTTATTTGCATTATAGTCAATAGATTACCGTTGAACTGATTCATCTCATAATACTCTTCAAATAATTTATCATAACAGACAATTCAATGAAAAGTTTTTTTTATCCCTATAATTATATTAATAATAAACAAATAAATGGTCCTAAAAACCCTACCAGGTTGAAACCTGTTAAATTTTTTTTTTTTTTAAAAAAAAAAACTGTCTTATTGTTGGATTTTTTTAAATAAAAATTGCAATTTTATTATTATTATTATTTTGCATATATCTCGTTCGAGATTGAAGTCACAATCTCTATGGTTTACAACTAGTAGTTTCTCTCACAATCATTATCATTTCCCTCCCAATGTAGCATTGAAGTAAGTTGCTCAAATAATCTTCTCATCATGCAATTTGTGGATATGACTTTGTGCAGATGGTTTTGTATTGAAATATGTTTCTCTAGTTGTAGGACAAGATAGACCAACATATTGTTATTTTATACACAATTTTATTCAATAAAATGAATCTCTCTCTCTCTCTCTCTCAATGAATTTCAATGTGGGGAAAATCTCTTTTTAGGTACATCAGAAATAAATGTGGTAGGAAATCTCAAAACATGAAAATTTTGTGGCATGATTATATGGCTGAGAGAACTTTGAGATAGAGGATCTTGTGCCAATGTATGTTACTTTGTCCATGTTTCAATGCACTCCCACCAACATAATGTGGGAATCTCAAAACAAGAAAAATTTAAGGTACAATCGTTCAGTTGAAAGCGTATTAGGGATAGAGGATCCCGTGCTAATTTTTGTGACTAGTGTTTATTTCTAACCATTTACTCTATGTATAAATAGAAGGAAGTAGAAAGTTATAAAGTAGTTATGTGAAAAAAAAAAAGTAAACAAAATATAGATAAAAATAAAATAAAAACTACGAGACTCTAAAGGGTTAAATAAACAACTTAACAAGAACAACAAACAACAAAATACAAACCTGCCAAAAAAATAATTACAATCTAAAGAAAACCACCAATCTTCTCATAAATGTAGCTTGAATAAGCAAAATCTGCATCAAACCCGCCGTCACCGTCGACGTCGTCCTTGTCACTATTGCCTAGCTTCGCCACCGTTATTGCCGCCGTACTTCGGTCACCACTAGAAGTCAAAGTTGAAAAGGAAGAACAATGGTTAATTGTAGAACAAGTTGGATCTAAGAGCTTATACACAATTTTATTCAATAAAATGAACATGATTTTTGCAATCTAATGCTCTCTCTCTAGACAATTTTCAGGCAGGTTTTATAGCGATCCCGGGTTTTTTCCCTTGTTGTACAGTGGTCCAGGCATGTGCCCGTTGATGTTAGAAGTTGATCATTATCTTATCTACGTCCTTTCCTACATTGTATTTGAGTTATAGGATGTGTTGGGCAGGTTTGTTACAGGTTGGTTGTGTTTGGGAGCCAAGTGTTGCTGCCCAGATTTTTGGGTCTTCGCTCGAGCGAGTGTTGAGTTTTGTGTCTGGTGGCTCGAGGTACTCCGCTTCGGCGTCGCGTCTGCGTCTCGGTGGGACTGAGAGAGCGGTTTTTTGGCTCGAGCGAGATTTTTCTTCGCTCGAGCGAGCCTTTAGTTTTCTGGCTCGAGCGAGACCATCTCGGCTCGGCGAGGTTTTCGTAATGCAGTCGCTCGGCGACCAAGTCTTCGCTTCAGCGAGCTTTGTTTTATATCGGCGGCAATGGCGATCTAAACTTCACTTTTTCAAAATCTTTTTGTCTCCAAACTCAAAATCTGAGACTCTCTCTCTCTATATTTACTCTCTCTCTAAGATTTGATCTACCTAGGGTGATTTCCTACCCTAAGTCCTTTGTTAAAAGGATAGAGGGGATCGAGGGCTTCGTTTTAATCTGAAAATATTTGGATTTGGAGCACGTTGATCGTTGGGTCTTCATCTCCTTTTTGGCTCAAACTTTGAGGTAGGGATACCCTACTCCTCTTTATGAGTTTTGTCTTTAAATTTTAGCATTTTGATATGTTGGGGTTGGTTTGGTAATTTTGTGAAAGTTTGGGGCTTTTATGTAATTTTTATAAAAGTTGGGGTTTAGCTTATGATAAACCTAGATGCATGTTTAGCATAGAGGAATGGTATAATTGTTGTAATATTGATGGAAATGGAACCTGAGGGTTGAAATGGTAATTTTGGGAGAATGCCCTAATTACATTGTTTAATTAATTTGCGAAGTTAATTTGGGGAGAATGAAATTGGTGTTATATGGGAATAAAGGGTGTTGTTGGGTTAATTATCACTCACCTAATTGAAATGTTGATTTAATATCCATTTTGTGCATTTATTTTCTATCTAGAAATAACTGCTTTGGGCTATCGGTGGAGGATAGTTTTGATTGTTGTAGACAATGCATGATGATTAGGCAAATTGAAACTAATCACTAGAATGTGTCATTGAATATGACTGTTGAAAGAATACATTAAAATTTATGTATTGATGGATTGATGTGTATAATAATTGTTTATATGCATTGTGTGTGTGCTGGAGGAGATAGGGGATGTACTCCACGGTTTAGGGGAAGATAGGGGATGGACCTCTAAACCGGGTGTTATTTGGGAGAAGATAGGGGATGGACTCCGTAGATAGAGCTCATATGCTTATCTAGAAATGTGTTGACAGAGCTCAGATGCTTGTCTTGGAAGTAATGATACAACTAATATGTTTATCTGTGATGAAATTGAAAGTGGTTAATATGAGTTACTATCTCATATGAGTTGCTTGGCCAGGTTCTGAGCCGTGGATTATGAATTGAGAATTGAAAGAAAATGGAAAATGAAAAGAATATAGACCTGAAGGTCTTGGAATTGTAATGTGTTTTGAATGAGTGTAAAAGCGTTGATCATCTATCAACTGTTAATCTTTTAGTCATTATTCATAACTGGTTTAGTATATCTCTACTGGGCTGTGGCTCACCCTATATGGGAATATCATTTTCAGGTACAGGTAGCATGCCACCTCCAAGGACTTAATTTCGGGGAGGCTAGAGGCGGGCAAACTTTTGTTGTCTTTCTTTTGATGTATTACATGTAAATTCAGGCCATGGGCTTAATGTGTAATTGAGTTAGCACTCTCTTTTTTCGTAACCAAGTTTTAACTTGGAAAGCTGTAAGCTCTTAGGACATTTGCTTTTGTTGTTAACATGTAATACTTTTTGTAATGAAACTCTGATGAATAGAAGAATGTGGATCTTTTATCTATAAATGCATGTCTATATTGTGGGTTTAATGTTGTTATTTTGAGGGCATTACAGGTTTCCATTTCCTCTTTATTTAAGTTCCTACATTATGAGCCATATAAAAAATAAAATTACAAAAAAAATAAAAATAAATAAACAAATATATAAAAATATGTATAAATCAAAATGGAGCCCACAGGGATATTCTTGATATATATATATATATACTAAGAAGAAAAAACCACGTGCAAGGCACGGGTCGAATAATGAAATGAAAGATTATATGAAAAAATTTAATATAATTATATTGTTTAAGTTGATCATTTGTGTACTCTCTCTTATGAGAGGTAGAGGTGACTTAACTTTCCATCAAGGCTAAGCTCAAAAAATTAAATCAAACATTTTATATATTTTTGTACATCATAGGTTTTTCAATTTAAAATTTGTTTTTTTTATTGTTTTATGCAATATTAATGTTAGTAATTAAAATCTGTTGCATTCAAATATCTTAGTATATTACTTCCCCAGTGATATTATAGTCAATCCATTACTTTTTGAGTAAGTATATTACAGATATTTCTTTTTTCTTTTTGGCTATAGTTGATCCTATTTTTGATTTCATCCATTTTAATTTTAAAAAATTCTTTTCATAAATGCTGCAAGTGTTGTCAATTATAAACAATATAAACATTTGTAACTTAATGTAGTCCTTTATATAATTCAATATGTTAATTGGAGTATTTTTCTCTGTTCGTAAGACTTAATTTAAAACTTTTAATTATGAAAACAAATTTAAATGAACAATATATCTGAAAAATATTCACTATTTTTGGTTTTGTTTTTTTGAGTTATTTTTTTGAAAAATGATTTGAAAACTTTGTTTTAAAAATAAATATATGTTTGGTTTTCAAAAAAATATGCTATGCAATTTCAAATTTCCCTTCACAAATTGAAAGAGAGAGCTAGATACATTAACCAATTAAACTTTATCCCATTTTCCCTCCAAAAGTTGAAAAGTCGTCAAATTTGTCACATTTCAAAAATTTGTCAAATTTCTTTTCAAAAGTTATACCAAGATTATGAAAACTTATCCCATTTTCTAAATAACTAAACAAAACTTCAAAATTTTCAAAAAAAATAAAAGAGTTTAGAAAAATGGAACCAAACATGATTATATTTTTTAATACAATCAAGGTTAAGACAAAAACATAAATGCCTAAAAGTATTTGATCCCCTATCTATAAACTAAAAATAACTCTGTTAATAGACACTAGTAAAATTGATAATAAATGTAAAATTTACCTGAAAAATAAAAATTTTAACTCCAAAAATATGTGATATGTGTCATTTAAGTCAAAACTCAATTAAAAAAATTTCTCTCAAAATATGTGACATTTGTCACTTTTATATCTGAAATTACACATTTACATCAAACTTTGACGGCATCTAGTAATGGAACCTGTAGCACTTGTATCCTTTTTAATAACTTTTGGGAAGTGTATTTGAATCGTTTATTATGTTTTGCGAGTCGTTAGTGTTGTTGTATCTTGGTTTTGGATAAGTGAAAATTGATTTAAACTTGTTGGGATTGCCCGTTCACGCTCGTTCGCGTCGAAACGTGGTTTAGAACCTTGAAAACCTTGTTCTGGGGTCGACATCGGTCTTAGTGGTGTCGACACCGTCTCTTTTGGTTGGCCACAAGGGTCGACACCAATCTGGGAAGGGTCGACCCTTGTTCTGAAATTGCATTCTGCTTTTTGGTGTCGACACCAGCCTGGGAAGGGTCAACACCAGCTTGTGCACTCTTTGCTTTTGCTGCCTGAAGGGTCGACACCTCTACTGTAAGGGTCGACCCTTGTCCAGATTTTTGCCTTCTGCTTTTTGGTGTCGACACCAAACTTGGGGAGGTGTCGACACTTGTGTTGCTGTCAAACAAAGTTCCAGATTTTCTTCATAAAGGTCGACACCTGTGCAGCAAGGGTCGACACCTGCGAACATTTTTCCAGATTTTCAGTCCGGTTTTGGGCCTACTTTTTGGGGGTTTTGACTTGATATGTTGGGTTGACTTTGGGGCTTATTTCTAATTTTACCTAGTGCTATAAATAGGCCCTCACTTGACCCTTTTCTTTATTTTCTTTCTCTCTTTTCTCCCTCTAAACCGTGGGTCTCTCTCTCTCTCTGTAAAACCACTTTTTGCTAAAAAATCTTTAGATCTACTCTCTTGGAAGCATCTTCTCGCCTTTCTTCTTTGAGAACGATTGTAGATCTCGTCAAGAGCTTCGTTTTAATCCAAGTAGAAGTTGGTTTCAACAACTTTGGGGTTTCAACCTTTTTGCTCATCTTTTCTTCCAAGCTTGAGGTAGGGATTTCTTACTCCAACTTATAAGTTTTGTTCTAAGTTTTGGTATTTTGATATGTTGGGGGTATTTTGTTAATTTTGGGAAAAACCCTAGTTGTTTTAATGAATTAATTTATATAATTAATTTAAGGAGAATTGAGGAATTTATTGATTTAATGGTGTAGTTGGATAATTTAAATCACTCGCCTATTGAATTGTTGTTATATTTATTTCTAGTATAGAAATAACTGTTTTGGACTATCGGTGGAGGATAGTCGTGATTTTTGTAGATATTGCATGTGGATTAGGGATAACTGAAACTAATCACATTGGTTAAGTCATTAATTTTGACTATTGAATTAATACAGAAAATACGTGTATTGATTGAGCATTGCATTTGCATATTGTGTGGGAGGAGATAGGGGATGTACTCCACGGTTTAGGGGAAGATAGGGGATGGACCTCTAAACCGGATTTTGTTTGGGAGGAGATAGGGGATGGACTCCATTAGCATCACTATTATGTGTGCTTATTGATATTGAAGTGTTTTTACATGTTATTGATACAACACTAAAATGTGTATCAAACGGGAAGTATGAAGTGTTTTGATATGAGCCTGAGTCTCATTTGTTTGGTTGATATTGGAAGTAATGTGAATATGATATATATAGTTCACTGTTGTAAGTTTGGCCAGGTTCTGAGCCATATTGATAATAATGGAAAATGAAACGTGTCATAGACATTAGTGTCATGAGACTGTATAATGATATAATTGATTATCTTGGTTAACCATCTATTGAATGCTATTGCTTTATTCAATGCATATATTTGGTTTAGTACATTTCTACTGGGCTGTGGCTCACCCTATATGGGAACATCATTTTCAGGTCCAGGTGATAAGCTACCTCCAAGGACTTAGCTTGGAAGGATTTGGATCTTGAAGACTATCTTTAGTTATTTGCTTTTATTTGATAGTACATGTAAACATTCAAGCTTAGGGCTTTATTTGTATTTGAGTTAGAACTCATATTTTTGTGCCCAAGTGTTGGCTTGGAAAGATGTAAGCCCTTAGGGCATTTAATTTAATGTTACATGTAATGCTTTTATTTAGTAATACTCTGATGAATGAGATAATGAATTGTTTTCTTTTAATATTGCATGTCAATGATATATATAATGGGTTTATTTTGAGGGCGTTACATAACCAAATTGAAATAATTTTTATACATTAGAAATCAAATTAACACAATTTAAACTCTGAGAATTAAATTAATTAATTATATATATTAGGGACCAATTGGATACAATTTAAATATTAAGGGTCAAAATGATACAAAACTCGTATCAAGGAATAACAATATAATTAATTCAATCAATAATTTATTAAACCAAGGGAATTAAAGAACCCCACAACCCCCATTGCAAAGGACAAAACAACAAATTGATGCTACAATTCTAAAACAATTACCGATTGAACCAGTTAAAAGGTAAATGTGAAGATAAATTCCAGTAAGGGGCCTCACATTTGTAAGAAAATGAAACAGACGCGGGACATTTGGGTAGGAACATGCCAAAATACAAGCCATTACCTATAAAGCAACTCTAATATAGATAGATATATTTTTTGTTGGTGGCCAAAGGCCAAACATAAGGCAAAGAAAGAAAATCCCAAAAATTACAGAGGAGAACCACCCATATCAGCTAGGACAGCAGAGGAAACACATGAGGGAACTTATTCCATACAAACTATCTCACCAATCACATTCAAAGCAAGCCGAGCCAGCTTGATTGCCTTCTCTACCAATATGAGAGCAACTCCAACTCAAAAAGCAAGACAATTGCTCCAAAAGCCGACAAGTCTTCCATACAGGACTGAATGGCAGTGATGATACAAAGGGAGTCTACTTCCAGATGAATTCTTGAAAGGCCCAGTTCTGCAGCAAAAACCACCACTCTTCTTGCAGCCAAAACTTCCACATGATCAATATCCGAGTAGTCAAACAAATGTTGGACACAAGATGTCACACCCCAAACTCGGGTATGACCGACCGTGGCCCAGAGGGCCTTAGCCCAAGGCACACGTAAGCCTAAAATACGAATCCATAATCACATTGAACAACTAAACAATAGTCCAATAATAAATAACCAAAACTCAATCCAGACATGCCACAATTGTAAACAGCAAAATCAACCGTAATCAAACCTATCCAAACTTATGGGATATAAACAACCCATATATCAAAAATAATCCTAAATGAAATTCAATAAAAAATAAATATAAATATGCACAAACTCGACTAGCAACCTAAAACAAATTAAATAAATGCCCTAGAGGTCCATGAAATAGAGTCCCCGCTACGCCATGAGTCCACTCTAAGTCCTTCTAACACCTGAAAATGATGAACAACTAAGTTAGTTGATAGCTCAGTGAGTAGCAACATGGATAGTAAATACAGTTTTGAAAATAGGGATAAATTCCAAAATAAGATATATATCACAGAAACTAGATTGGCATACAGTCTGGTAAATATAATCTGTTTCAAAAGAAAGTTCCACAGTTCAACACTTAAAATACTCATGTCTCGCAAGAACATGATAAACAACATTTTCCACTTAAAACAGATTATAACATGAACACCAATAATTTTTTGGGTACCAAGAAAAACAAATAATATGCCACATAGTTCTCAAGGCTATAAGCCCCGTTGGATCCAATACCGAACTAAGAGTCATCCTCAGGGTGGCATCTGGGCCTTTTCTCAAAGACGATCCGATTGAAGGTCACCTAGTTGTTTTTAAAGGTCTTTTCCTTACAATCGTTGAGCACTAGAGTCATCACGGGCTAACCCGGATCCGTTCCCTAGTGGCCAGAGTCACCACACACAGTGGAATAATTTCCCTAGACTAAATACACACATGGTCCCAATAATCAATAGACATCAGTTTCGCAAAACATGGTAGTTCATCATTATAAACATGAGACCAAAACAAATAGTTACAGTATGCCAAGTTCACACATGTTTCAGAAATAATTTGATTCCATTGATAATATAATAGTTTATCAAAACAGTTTAGTTATGAAACAACAATTTAATTTTCCAACAGTTCAGGGTAGGGGACATTTATAAAAACATGTAGCATGAAACTACTCACCTGAAATGAAATAATATAATCCTTGAATCGAATAGAGTGTAAAAGTCCAACTAGTGCCCTGAACAAAGTATAAAAACTACACGTCACAACTAATTTAAAAATACTAAAAAAAAATAGGAACTAAGTAACCTCAACTAAAGCGCACTAACACAGCTCAACCCAACTCACCGTTACTCTTAAATATTACCTAAGTTCATGTTCTTCAAGGTATAAAATCACCCAAGACATGGGTTCCGGTCAAAACTTAATTAATTGTGACTTTAAGATAAAACAGAATTTCAAACAAGCCTTCCCAACCTATTCGCTAACTTTGAAAATTACAAAACCCACTCCATGCTATTCGAAAAATTCCAATAACCTCCAGATATGATCTAATATATCCTAAGTTTCAAATCCAATTGGTTTCACTTGATTTTCTTATCAAAATAATTATCTACAATTTATTATATCCAAACAGGTTGTTTTCTGCAGCACTTTAAAGAAATTGACGGTTCTCTTAATATACACAAGCAATCAATGCAAGGCCAAACACGTACGAAACTAGACTCGTAACCGGTTCTAATGACACTAATTTGATAATTTTTGGATTTATACCCAAAGAGAACAACATTCCCGAATTTACTGTTTCGGACTGGTTTCCTAGACAGATTTGAATACCTCAATTTATATGGATTTTGACTCCCAAAAATTATGAGAAAATTCAGATATTAAATTCAATATGTAATTAATCTACTGTAAAAATTTCAGTTTAAAATTCATCCGTTTGATATGATTTCTTGATTTTTAAACTCTATGGTTCTGCACAAAATTAATGTTTTACACATGAATGTTTGAACCTTAAACATTATATCTAGACCTATACCAAACAAGGGCACCAGTCCACTGTCAACAAAACACACAAAAGACAATGCCACATCTCTTCCACAATGAGGCTCACGCAACCACACAACACCTATTCTTCCATCACTATTTCCCATGACCCAGGTTTGATACACTAAACTTCCCTTCACACCAGCCCATAAATTAATATATACCTGAATGATCAAACCATGCATTTCACGAACTCAACTATGGAAGATCAAAAATAATAATAGAAGTGAGAATAAACAATTAACTTACCCACACAGTATTGATTACGTAGAATTCCTCTCTCCTTGTTTGCCACAAGCTTCTTCGTCTCTCTCTCCCTCAATGACTCACGGCTGCTATGCCTAAAGTGGCTGCTGTTGTGTTGATTAAAAAAAGAATTGATATCTCACCATTAGGGTTTTATCCACTTATGATAAATTTTCAAAATGACCTTTACTAACTAGTTTATTATTATTATTATTGTTGTTGTTGTTGTTGCTACTATCATTAAGATTATTATCAATAGTCTTAGAAATTGTGGACTTCCATAAAAATTTATTTATAGTTTAAAAATTAATTAAAGATCCCCCAAATATTTAATTTGCATTTTAGGTTTTACTATCAAAATATTTGAGATTGTAATATTATTATTATTTAATTATTTATTTAATTTTTATATTCCGGTTCTCACACAAGAGGCAATGACTTCCCCTTTGTAATCCCTCACTACTACGCCAATACCAGCTGAACCATCCTTAAAAGTTGCCCCATCAAAGTCTAATTTGTATACACCGTCAACTGGATGGAGGTGACCCATCTACTCTTCCTTTTACTCCTTGGAGATACATTAACACGATTGAAAGTCGACATATATTCAGCAAGATACCCCAGAGCAAATTGAGCAACATCTTCCGCATTCTTCTTGCGCCCACCAATATGTTACTATTGCAATTAGACCAAATGCTCTCCATGTAAGATTATAGGATCTATATACTAGAAATCAAAACACTATGAATATAAGTAACTACTAAAATATAAACTTAGATACATACTGTTTGATTCCGTTATTGTCTTGAGTTTTTGCTTCCTTGAAAGAATATGGCATTCACAATTGGAAAACCTTAGCACCAGCTCTTCCCCTCCTTCTCCTAATCTTTTTGATGTCTTTTCAATGGGGCTGACAACCCTTTGATCTACATATATATAGATATATGTAAACCCTAATAAGGATAGGAGAGGGACTGGGCCTAAATAAAACAATTACTGGGCCCTCCCATTAAGGAACCCAAATAACTTAAAACAGGCCTTACGCCTTCATATCACATATCCACATATAAAATAATATATACACCAAGATGACCATAGCCCAAACTTTATGGATCACAATAATAATTTTGAGCTCATACCAGTCAATCTATTTGAATCACGTTTAACCCGTTTTTCACAAACCAAACAAAATATAGTCAATGACAGCCTAATTAAGAATAAATTCTTACACTCCAAGCTACCACAGTGCATGATTGGAGGGCCGCCTCATACATAGTTAGCCAGATTGTCATCAACCAGTCAAGGACATCACCTTTATTTTTTAACCCAGCCCAGTCTTTAAAACCCATACAGAACCATAAATTTGCCGCAAACACACAATCTCAAAGAGTGGATAATGGTCTCAGACTCCTCTCCACGGATCTCACAACTGACATCTACTGTGACATCCTTCTTAACTAACAGCATTTCAACCGGTAGGATATTGCAACAGGCCCTTTTAAACAAACAATTTTACTTTGTTAGGAACCTTGAGAGACCATAGCTTATTCCAAAAAGAATTTACTTCCCCTCTGTTCGAACACTGGGCAACTCTTGGCCATACTCAGAGCCAGAAAATAATCTGTACGAACCGAAAAATAGCCATTTTTAGAATAATACCAAATCAACTTATCTTTCGGCCTAGAAGGTGATAAAGGCATCTTGCAAATTGTGTCCGCATCCATCCCATAGCAATGAGAGAAAATATACCCCCTGTTCCAATCCCTAGAATTAGCATCAATCAAATCCTGCACTGCACTAACACCCCAACACCCACATTAGGAGGAGTGATAAGCTGAAAGGATGGAGGTCTACGCACCCAACAATCTTTCCAAACATTGATCTTCCTACCATTACCAACTCTCCATCCCAGGCCCATTAACAAAACTGCTCTACCCATCATGATTGCTCCTCCAAGATATTCTTGATATACACAATTTTTTTAAAAAAATAATATGAACGCACTTTTTGTACCACAATGCTACATACCACAGAAATAGTTTTTCAAAAATCATCTTGAAGCCGTTTTCAGTCAATCGCCGAGACAATCCTAAAGCTTTTTTGGTCATCCAGCCACAACTTCGATATGGTTTTTGTGATACATTTTTGTGGTCTATAACATTTCTACTTTGTGTAACCTAAGCAATCTCTCTTACAGTCTTTTTTGAAAAGTATAAGCATCACTTTCAAGTTTCAATATTTTATTTATTGAACAAATAAATTGTATAATATATAAATAATATGTACATATATCAATAGTTATGAAGAATTCCTAATTTCATGTGGTTGGGTTGGTTTTTACCTAAGGGTGGACAAAACATCTAGTCGGCTCGCGTTCAAGTTGGGCTTGCACTATATAATAATAGTTATGTGTTATCTCAAGCTCGGTTCCGCCCGACCCAACATTAGGTCAAAACTAATCATTCCAAACTCGATCTTAAAAGAACATTTAAATCCCAAACCCACCAGCTTAACCCAAAGTGTGCATTTTTATTTTTATTTTTTTGGGGGTGTCTTGATGAATTATTATATTTAGACCGTTTTAATAATTATTTACATTTAAAACATTAAAAAAATTTAATCGCAAAATAAATATGACCTTTTACTAAATTTTCTAATAATTTTTTTAGAATGAAAATGTCTAGTAATTTACTAAGCTTTTATTATTTTTTCTAGTTAATCTTATAATTAAAAAATATAAAATTAAAATAAATCTTTATAAATGGACGGAGCAAAAACTTATTACTTCAAGGTCAATTCAAAAATTAATTAGGTACAAAATCTTTGCCTAACCAAGTCCTGTGGGTTAAATATAATATTTATCTCAAACCCTAAAAATATCGAACTGAGTTGGTCGAGCCATCTGGCCCATGACCATTCCTAATTTTACGTTACGATCAAAGCACGGCTTTTTTTGTAATTGCTAGACATGCATCCGTTCATACATTGTATCAAAATCGCCTATTGGAGATCGAGTGGAGTCGAGTTAAGTGGATCAGTGTAATTTGCATGGTAGCCAACTGATCCACTTCATGAATACTCTTAAGATAATTTATGATAACACTAGACAGTTTAATAAAAACTTTACCCATTCTATACAATTCAATGAAAACTTTACCCATTCCATTATTTATGTACATGTTTTCACCAATCATACTTGGTTTGTAAACGATTAGATAACCATTGATTGAAATTCTATAAATAAATATTAAAAAAAAAAGAATAATAATAAACAAATAAATCTATCTCCTATTACCCTAATGTACACCAAATATAAAAGTAAATAAATTTAAATATTACCGTAATAATCGGTGTGGGAAGTCAGCGTAGAACTTCTAGAAGTAGGTGGAGAAGTAATGTGATGACACGAATCAAGACTACAAAGATAGAGACAGATTTGAAGGCGATAAAGATAAATGGTCCCAAGAACTCTATCTGGTTAACCGATAAGTTCAAGAGGGTAAAGTGTAATTTACCCCTATAGTTGAAAGGGCATTTTTGTCTTAGTGTTGTTGGAGGTTTTTTTTTTTTTTTTTTTTCATAAATAAAATTTGCAATTTTATTTGTATTTTTTTGTTTGTTCCTCATCTTACAATTTTGACTTAGGTTGAGCAAATACTTAGCCCATCCACTTGAACTATCACTCAACCCGGTAGGGTTCTTGGGACCATTTATCTTTATCGCCTTCAAATCTATCTCCATCTTTATAGTCTCGATTCGTGTCATCACATTCCTTCCCCACCTACTTGTAGAAGTTCTACGCCAACTTCCACACCAATTATATTTAAATTTATTTACTTTTATGTTTTATATTTGGGGTATATTATGGTAATAGTGGATACATTTATCTGTTTATTATTATTATTTTTTATCTGATCTTTTACGAACGAAATATGATTGATGAAAATTTGTACATAAATAATGGAATAGGTAAAGTTTTCATTGAACTTGAAGAAGTTCTTACAACATCTACATCACAGCCTCTTCAGCCATCATCTACACCTTTAGCATCTGTGTCTGTGCCTTCAGCATTTGTGTCTGTTCTAGATTCTCCATCACAGCTCTGTAAAGCTAGTGTTCCACTGCCATGTTATCAGGGCATTAGTTGTGGTGGTTAGATATTTTGTTATCTAGTTAGTTTGTTAGTTTGTTAAATTTGTTAAAGAGTTAGTTTAGATATTTTGATAGTTAGTTTCAGACTCTCAGTATATAACAAGGTGTAAGCCACAGTTTTCTTTAATGAAAATCAGTTTTCAAGATTCTCAATATGGTATCAGAGCTGTGAGCTCTCATGAGCAAGATCCTTAGTCTTTCAATGGCAGATGCTTCGTTACCTCCAAATCTCAATTTACTAATTTGAAATTTCAATTCTCTCATCACAGTGAAGCTTGAGTCAAATAATTTCATCATATGGAAATCACAGATGACAAATGTGCTTTGAGCATCTAGATTTCTTGATCATGTAAATGGCTCTCATCCATGTCCATCTTCAGAAATCATTGATGATTCTGGAAAAACTGTTCCAAATTTGAGTTATGCAAAATGGCAATTGATCGATGCACATCTGCTCACCTTTCTGACTGCAACTTTATCTTCATCCATTTATTCCTCTGTTCTTCATCTGACTCAAAGTGATCAGGAATGGCAATTCTTAGAGAAGCAATTTACTTCAGTCTCACGTTCTCATATTCATCAGCTCAAAACCAAACTTCAAACACTCTGTAAGAAGTCCTCTTCAATGGAGGCATACTTGTCTCAAATTAAAGATATAGCTGCTCAGCTAGCTTTGGCTTCTGCAAAGGTTGATAATGAAGATCTGGTATTTCTAACCTTGAATGGTTTCCCAGAGGAATATGATGCCTTCAAAACCTCTACTCGCACTCGATTTGAACCTGTCAAAATGGACCAGTTGTGTTTATTATTATGTTCCGAATCCATTCACATTGAACAAAAACTTAAACAGTCTACTAGCACAGATCTTCATGTTGTTTACTCTGCCTCACGAGGATCTTCCTCTTCCTCTCTGACTGGCTATGATTCTTCACATGCTTTCAATCGAGGTTTTCATTCTACAAGAGGCAGACCTTCATATCGTGGTTCTAGAGGAGGTAGATATAATAACTTTAGAGGAGGCAGATTCAATAATAGGTATAATAATCATAGATCCAGAGGCACTTTTTCTTCTACCTCTGGCTGTTAGATTTGTGGTGGTCTGAGTCATAATGCCTTTGACTGTTGGCATAGACTGGATCCTACTTTTCAACCTTCTCAGTCTTCTCTGCCAAAAGCCTATACTACTTCAATACCATAGCCTTCTGCTGATCCTCCCATACCTCCTTGGTATGTTGACTCTGCTACTACCAATCATCTGACAAATGACTGGGCTAATTTTCAACAATTTCAGCCTTATCAAGGTCAGGAGCAGGTTCAAATTGGTAATGGTTCTGCCTTGCAAATCAGTCATACTGGTAAAGGTATCTTGCCTACACCACATCATTCTTTTCAGCTCTCAAATCTCCTCCACATTCCTACCATTTCTTCAAATCTTTTATCTGTCCATCAACTTACCAAAGACCACAATTGTTTGGTTATTTTTGATGCTAACACTTTTGTCATTCAGGACAAATGCACGAACAAGATTCTGCATAGAGGTGTTAATATCAATGGTCTCTACCAATTCATTCCATCATCTCAGCCATTCTCTTCTCTTCAAGTTTTTCAGTCTAGTACTCTCGCTCACGTGTAATGCTAGATCCGGCTCAATGTCACGAAATGCTTTGGCATCAAAGACTAGGCCATCCATCTTCTTTAAAGCTTCAACATATGGCTGGCTTCTTACCAGATCAAAATAAAATGATTTTGAATAAGGACTTGTCTTGCCTGGATTGTAATGTGTCTAAATCTCATAGACTTCCTTTTACTTTGTCTAATGCTTCTGTCAATTGTCTTTTTGCCTTAGTTCATAGTGATGTTTGGGGGCCCTTTATAGTGGATAATGCCCCATTTCGGTTCTATGTTTTGTTTGTAGATGATTACAGTAGATTTATCTGGGTGTATCCTTTGGCTTACAAGAGTGAGGTGTATGATAAATTGCTTGTATTCAAAGCCTATGTTGACACTCAATTTCAGACTTCTCTTAAAATTCTTAGGACTGATTGTGGAACTGAATTTGTAAATAAAAGAGTTGATACTTTGTTGTCTTCTCATGGCATTGTTCATCAAAGTAGTTGTCCATATACTCAAGCTCAAAATGGCATAGCTGAACGTAAACACAGACATATTATTGAAACTGCCATCACCTTGCTTCATCACTCCTCAGTTCCAATCACTTTTTGGTTTGATGCCATTGCTACAGCTACATTTCTAATTAATAGAACGTCTTCTAGCATTTTACATCACAAGACTCCTTTTGAAATGTTGTTTCATCTCATACCTGATTATTCTCTTTTTAAAGTGTTTGGTTGCTAATGCTTCCCTTGGTTAAAGCCTTATGCTTCTCACAAGCTAGCACCAAAATCTATCTCTTGTGTTTTTCTAGGCTATCATCCTACCATTAAAGGTTATTGATGTCTTGAGCCTATTTCTGGAAAAATCTACATTTCTAGGCATGTCATTTTTAATGAAACCTATTTTCTTTTTCTCAAAAGCAAGCATCTGTGTCTGCTTCTTCATCTTCAGATTTGTCTACTCTTACTTCATTTTTCTGGCCTTCTTCTTTTAGCACTGCCTCTCTGAACACATCTGTGCCTTCAGCACCTTCTCTATCTGTTCTATTAACTCCTTCTTCTGAGCCTTCTTCTTCTTCTTTTCCTACTCCTACTCCTCCATCCAATGCACACCCTATTTCTATTTCTTCTATTACTATTGATTTACCTCCTTCTTCTCTTTCTTCTTCTTCTGTTTGTAACACACATCCCATGATTACTAGGTCCAAACATAAACTTCCTCAGTGTTTTTATGCTACTGTTTCTCTTCTTGAAACTGAGCCTACACCACTGTTCAAGCTGCTCTTCAATCTCCAGTGTGGCTTCAAGATATGAAGGAGGAATATCAAGCTCTTCAATAACAGGGCACTTGGGATCTTGTTGTCCTTCCTCCTCATAAGCTTGCCATTGGGTGCAAATGGGTTTTTCTCATCAAAAGGGATTCCAATGGTACCATTGCCCGTTATAAAGCTAGATTGGTGGCCAAGGGGTTTTTGCAGCAAGAAGGCATTGATTTCCATGAGACTTTTAGTCCAGTGGCAAAACAACCTACCATTAGAATTTTCTTAAGTGTTGCTCTTCAATCTCAATGGTCTATAAAACAACTTGATATTTCAAATGCATTCCTTTATGGTACTCTTCAAGAAGAAGTGTATATGTTGCAGCCTCCAGGGTTTGAACAGTCTTCTTCTCATGTTTGCAAACTCAAGAAGGCCTTGTATGGTCTCAAGCAAGCCCCTAGGGCTTGGTACTCCACCTTTTCTGCTTTCTTGCTTTCTCAAGGATTCACCAACAGCCTATCTGATGCCTCACTTTTTATAAAAAACACTGCTACTAGTATTACTTTGTTGTTGGTGTATGTTTATGACATCTTACTAACTGGAAATGATGCTGCTTTTATTGCCCTGCTCCTTCAGCACATGCACAAGGCATTTTCCATGAAAGAACTTGGTTCTTTATCTTATTTTCTGGGAATTTTTGTACAGTATGATGAGCATGGTTATTTTTTATCCCAAGCCAAATATGCTGCTGCCTTATTACATAAAGCTAGATTGGCAGACTGCAAGCCCTGTTCATCTCCTATGGTTATTAAACCTATGCGTTCTGCCACTGATTCACTGCCATTTGCTCAGCCCTCACTATATCGCAGTTTAGTTGGTGGACTGTAATATTTGACTATCACTAGACCAGATATCTCCTATGCTGTTAATCAAGCTTGTCAGTTTATGCATTGTCCTACCAATGCTCATTTTTAGGCTGTTAAAAGGCTCCTTCGATATGTCAAAGGAACTCTGCATCATGGTCTTTCTTTCACACCAGGTCCTTGTGATCTTTCTGCCTTCTCAGATTCTAATCGCGATGATAGTCTTGATCGCAAATCAACCTCTGGCTATTGCGTATATCTTGGTTCAAACTTGATTTCATGGTCAGCTAAAAAGCAAGCAACTGTTGCTAGATTATCCACTGAAGCTGAGTATAGAGCCTTAGCTCATACCACAGCTGAGCTCACTTGGATTCAGCAATTACTTAAGGATTTCTGTGTTTCCTCATCTCATATTCCTGTCATCTGGTGTGACAGTTTATCTGCCATGGCCTTAGCATCAAATCCTGTTTTTCATTCTAGATCCAACATATAGATATTGATTGCCATTTTATTCAGGAAAAAGTGGTTGCCAAGCAGATTGAACTTAAGTATATTCCTACTATGGATCAAGTGGCTGATATTTTCACTAAGCCCCTGTCTCCTTCCAGGTTTCATTATCTACGAGACAAGCTGTTAGTGTCTGCTTGCCCTATCAACTTGAGGGGGGCTGAAGAAGTTCTTACAGCATCTACATCATCTACATCACAGCCTCTTCAGCTATCATCTACACCTTCAAAGATTCGTATGCGTGCCTTGACATTTGTGTCTGTTCTAGATTCTCCATCACAGCTCTGTAAAGCTAGTGTTCCACTGCCATGTTATCAGGGCATTAGTTGTGGCGGTTAGATATTTTGTTATCTAGTTAGTTTGTTAGTTTGTTAAATTTGTTAAAGAGTTAGTTTAGATATTTTGATAGTTAGTTTCAGACTCTCAGTATATAACAAGGTGTAAGCCACAGTTTTCTTTAATGAAAATCAGTTTTCAAGATTCTCAATAGAATTGCATGGTGTTATCATAAATTATCTAAAGAGTATTCATGAAGTGGATCAATTGGCTGCCATGCAAATTACACCTATTTTTGTGGGTCGTAAATCATCTTTCAAGATTGATGGACTTGTCAATGTATCCCCGATCCAATACTGATGATGAATGGAATACGTAAAGATATACTGTATCTTCGTAGAATGGTAAGGAGGGTGGGTAGGAGGTTTCCACAAAACCAGTATTTAGATGTGTGAAATTTATTCTTGAATCCAATGTTATAATCCTCAAAACTTCCATCCTATGACTGTGAGAGATACGAAGAAAATTGCTTTGTGTAATTATACTTATCATGTTTTCTTTGATAACCTCAATATGGCGAAATTCATTTTCAAATTACATGAGATACAGAAGAAAAACAATATATCACTCGATCATTATGTAATGTCAAATTTCAATCCGATTGATACGAGGGGTTGGGAGACAAAAATTCCCCTCAATGGTCAATTTCCACTGTATCATCCATAGCAGTCCCCTCTTTTATGTGATTTATAACTGCCATAATCGAAGAGCACCAACACCTCCAATTCAGGGAAGGTTCACAAATCCGCCAGCGAGTACAGTGATCCCTTATTTGCATCTTGTGTTAGCTCATTGTAATAATAACCATCAACCCCAAGCAATTTTGCTAGATAGAATGGTCAAGAAAGTGCAAGAGTTCTATCCCGATGTTTTGGAAAAAGTTTACTACTTGTTTGTCTATAATTTTTATAATGATAATTTTTGCAATCGGCAATTCGTGGCTAACTTGCCAAAACTTTTCAGACATGGACCCTATGGTTTCAAAGGGCTAAAATGCTAAACTTTGAAGATAATATTCACTTTCAGTTTCGGAATTACATAGCTATTTTACAATTGTGTATCAAGTTTTGTATTTGCTCTATTCACATAACCTGGGAGTCTTATGCATTGGATGCAACATTTTTATTTTTATATTGAACATGCCATAATTGGTGTGGAATGGCTAAAACAATTTTAACTTCTAACTTAGTAGAACTTTTGATAATGTTAGCTTTCAAGACTAACGTTATCAAAACAAAGAAAACAAACCCAAAATGAGCAAGTCTCGAAAACTAAAATTATCAAAAGCTCTACTAAGCTAGAAATTGAAAATGTTTTAGCTATTCCACACCGACTACGATATGTTCAATATAAAAATAAAAAAGTCGTAGCCAATGCACAAGTGTCTCACTTATAGATGTGAAAAGAGCATTAGAACACATACAAAATTTGATACACAATTGTAAAATGGCTATGTCATTCTGAAAGCGAATATTACCCTATAATTTTAGCATTTTAGCCTTTTGAAACCATAGAGTCCATGTCTGAGAAGTTTTGACAAGGTAGCCACAAATCGCCGATTGTAAAAATTATCATTATAAAAATTATAGACCGACGAGTAGTGAACTTTTGCCAAAACATTGGGAAAGAACTCACACAATTTCTTCACAGTTCTACCTAGCCAAATTGCTTGGGGTTGATGATCATCACAATAAGCTAATACAATACGCAAATAAATGGCCACTGTACTCACTAACGGATTTGTGAACTTTCCCTGAACAAGATGCATTTGTGTTCTTCAATTATTGCAGTCATAAATCACACGATTAAAAGGTGACGATTGTTGATCATCCGCTAGAAACTGAGGATTTGGTAGAATTCTAGTCTCCCAACCCCTCCTATCATATCAACAGGATAGGCATTCAACATGATGATCGAATACATTGTTTTTCTTCCTTATTTCTATTTGGATTCAACACAAACTCTCTAGAGTTTCCACATAAATCTATAACTCTGGAAAGTTCTAAAAATATCCAGAAGATTTTAGAACATCTTAAAAGAATCCAAAACATTAGAGAAACATGAAGAATTCTAGACAAATTTAGAAAGTTCTGGAAGGTTTGAGTAGTGTAGAAAAGTATAGAAAACTCCACTATATACTAAAATAATTTAGAGAATTCTAGAATATAGTTTAAATACGCGTATCCTAGAATATTCTAAAAGGATAATGATGGTCATTGGATCAAGCTGATCCTAGCCATCCATTGAAAAGGTAATTAAAAAATAGAAATAAAACCCTAAACCCTAAAGGAAACTACTAAAATATCTTTGATCTTCAAAACCAATTTACGATTAAATAAGAAACATAAATAAAATCCAATTAAATAACTCAATCCACTAGCTACCGATGGACAATCCTTACCGCCCATGTCACGACCCCATCCCGCCCCTAGTAGAATGGTGCCATGATGGCCAGTAGTTCGAGACTACCAAAGGCCACTTACAAGATCACACACACAAATCAGAGTAAACATATGGGGCTTACAAATGCGGAAGCAATAAATAAAAGCCAAGTAGTCCATAAAAGCAGTGCTTAAGTTAAATGAGATGACATACGTCTTACAATAGCTTATATACAACAAAATGGAGTACAAAAATTACATCTTGACCAAAAGGCTTCTCAGCCA
The DNA here is from genome assembly GCA_025200525.1 of Camellia lanceoleosa. Taxonomy (NCBI): domain Eukaryota; kingdom Viridiplantae; phylum Streptophyta; class Magnoliopsida; order Ericales; family Theaceae; genus Camellia; species Camellia lanceoleosa. Next base: position 14,342,886 of record CM045760.1, read on the forward strand.
TCAAATACAAAATACAAGGAAATAACTAATAAGCATGATCTTCAAGATGTTGCAAAACACGAATCCAAAAACACATCGGCAAACACATCTAGGCGTCGCCACCGCCCTGCTCATCACCTACATATATATAGAGAGGGTGAGCTTGGATACTCAGTGAATGGTATAAATAATAAAGGGTTTACATGAATGATATCCGAGATCTTTTAAGAAAACAATACATGGAATAAATCAAGCTCATCTGTCAAATCTTCCAAAGCTTCAAGGGATGCTTACTAACATCAATATAATACAAGAGATGACATTCCGGACAAACAAACCCACGCGGTAAAACCGTCAGTGGCAAGGCAAGACAAGACAAGAGAGATCTCTAAACAATGGTGTCGTTGCATTATAGTCCCCAGACACTAAGGACTTGTGCTACAAATGCTTATAGTCCCCTAGCACATACGGACTTCCAAACTTTGTGCTACAAATGCTTATAGTCCCCTAGCACATACGGACTTCCCGAGAATGTCATCAAACAAGATATAGTACTTATTGCAAGTAGGAATAATCATTCATGCTTGTAAATAATTTCCAAACAAGGCAAAACAAGGTTTTATCAAAGCTTTATAACATATCTTTATTAAAATACCACTCACTTATTTCTTCAAACGTCAGGGTCAAGGCAAGTCCAAGTCCTACAAACACATGGCAGAAATCTGTTGAATGCACTTCCAAATAAGTTTCACATGCATGCAGGTGATCTCGGCATTCCTCAGATACTAGGTCAAATCAAAATAAAACAGTCTCCCATCTCGGGAAAACATGCTGGGCACCAACCAAGTCTTGGCCGAGGTCCCACACCTTCTCGCCGAGGTGTGGTCCCGAGGGCCACTTTCAAAGAAATGAGGTCGGGAAAAATCTGGGTTTTCCCTCTGCTCAAGAACATGAAGAACATGAAGAACATGAACATGAAGATCATGAAGAAGATGAATGCAAGGATCATAACTTGTTATTACAAAATCTGAGATTTCATGCTATGAGTTCGAAAACATGGACCTGGGTACCCATACTAGAAGATCTTTGGGAAAACAAACACAAAAGCATGGATTTTAATGTAAGCTTTCGGATTAAATAAAGCTTTTCTTCAAGAACTCATGAACACTAACTTTCTCTTTCTAAAACCAACTTTAAATCAATGCATGGCATGCAGAACAGATTCAATCATGCAATGCAGCTAGGTGGTCAATAAGAACAGCAAGAGTAGATTAAGATTCTAACCTCAATACTCGAATCTAACGGTTTGAACTCTAAGGATCAAGCTTGCTATCTACTCTCTCACTCTAAAACTCCTCATTCTCCTTCTAGAGTTTCTCTCTCCTCAAGAACAAAGATATGATACAAAATGATACATCTCTAGGCTTGCCAGTTGGCTTAACACTCAGCCCGGACACGTGGCAACGGTTGGTTGGCTCTACTTAAAAAGGTGACTGATTGAAAAGACAAGACCATGACAAAGTGTGTTCAACAAGCTAGGCGGCAAGGGACTCCGGCAAGTAATGACATCGGCCAATAACGAGACTTTGGCAGGCAAAGGGACAATGACCTCGGCTAGAAAGGTCAACACTTGGCCCAGCTGTGCCACACCTCGGCCTAGATGTGCCACACCTCGATCTAGGTTGTACCGGTCTAGGGCAAGATCACTCGGGTTCAAGGGCAACATCTCGGCCCAGATAGTACACATCTCGGCCTTGGTGATGAACACCTCGGCCTAGACAATGATATCTCGGCCAATATGTCAGGGTGCGGGTGGAGGTCAACTAGAGAAATCCCAAGATGGTCCTAAGTGTAAGAGCATCAAAAGGGTGACCTAGGCTCAAGATGACCTCGGTTGAAACACATACACACTAATAAGGAACATACCATTCAAGTAACACTTATGCAAAACAAATCAAGGAATGCAAATGCAACACATTGGGACAAGATCATGTAATACATGCAAGGATGACTAGGGTGGAGTGGGGGTTGTTACAGCCCACATTCGGATTAGGGATTAGGGTTCATGCCTGTCTATTGTGCTTTTTTTTATCTATATTTATTTATGAGTTTGTTGATAATATAATAAACAATTTCTTGGTATATGTTTAACTTCCACAATGTCGTATAGTCAATAATTTCATGTAATTTGAAAAATAAATTTCGTTGTACCGAGACTACCAAAAAAAAAAAACAATGACTATAGTTGCAAAGAACAATTTTCTTCACATCTCTAACAGTGATAGGATTGAAGCTTTGAGAATTATACATTACATTCAAAAATAAATTCCACATACCTAGATATTGGATTTGTGAAACCTCTACACTATTGTTACCATTGTATGAAGGTTGTTTGTTATTCCATTCATCACCACCACTAAATCAGGGATACATTCACAAGTGCTTCAATTTTGAAAGATGATTTACGACCCATAGAAATAGGTGTATTTTGCATTGTAGTCAACAGATTGTCATTGAATTGATTCACCACATGAACACTCTTCAGATGATTAATCACAACACAAGACAATTCAATGTAAAGTTTTCCTATCCCAATAATTATATTACCATGTCATTTTCAACAATCATCCTCCGTTCGTAAAGGATCGAATAACCACTGATTGAAATTCTATATAAATAAATAATAATAATAATAATAATAATAATAATAATAATAATAATAATAATAATAATAATAATAATAATAATAATAATAATAATAATAATAATAATCGTAACGACCCCGTCTTATATCGAAAGTTTGCATGGGTGGTCTTGGGCATGTAAGGCACCATTATCTTGCAACTAAGGCCTCATTTGGAAATAGGCTTTTTTAGTAACTTCTTGGCTTTTTAGCTAAAATATGATGCAAAAAAAAAACTAGTATGTTTGGGATGACTTTATGGTTTTTTATGAAGAGATGTGCAAAAAGTAGAGAGAAAATGGAATCTTTGACTTTTTGATATAGGTTGTTGTTTTTTTGATTTTTTTAGGGACTTTTTTGACTTTTAAGCTAAAAAGTGATGTTGCCAAACGGGGCCTAAGTAACTTGAGCTTAAGCTTTTGGGTCATGTTGGTAGACTCACAGGCCACTTGGGCTAGCAAGTGGTGGGCCATTATAAATGGTATCAAAGCCGACCCATGCACACAATCCATGTGGGTTATTGTTCTGGATTGGCCATGAGCTTATGAGGATTTATAAGTCAGGTTATAACAACCCCGTTCCACATCGAAAGTTTCAATCGGTGATCTTAGGCATAAGACACCACCCAAATGGTATTTTAGTTTACTACTAAGTAGCTTGTGTGAGATCTATTTTATGTTTGAAAGACACATTGTTTTTGTTTCCTTCTATTTTCGGCTATGGAGACTTTCTATTTTTCTATACTTTTGTCTAACTTTTTTTAGGAGAGTTGTATATACTTTTAGATACTAGTTAGGGATGCTTTTCAATCTTTTGATATATATGTATATACATCCAATGTATAGGTTGCACCTGTTTTTTTTCGTAATAAGAAAAAGTTGCTATAGCAATGTATAACTTCGTAAATGATCATTCAATAGTCATTGGATACATACTTATACGAAGAAGAAGAAGAAGGAAAAAAAAGAAAAAAAACTATTGAATACAAGCTAGAACAAACTTTTAAGTTGTTTTATAACGTGATCAATTTCTTTTTTACGGAAACCAAGTTTTTATGTTTTATTGTTTTAGCTTGTATTCAACAGGTTGTGTTTCATGTATACAAAAGTTTTGAAAACAAAAATTAAAAAAAAAAAGAACATTTTTGGTGAGTAGTTGCATGTGGTGGCCAACAATGGAGGGTGGATGGATGTGGTGAGTAGCCAAAGGTGGCTAGATTGTCGTTGGAAGTCACAGGGTGGTTGGAGGTAATGGGTGGTGACCACCAAATGATCACCAGAGACTTATTGAAAGGCGGCCTAATATCATCAAAGCTCGCCAGAGTGTCACCGGCAACCGGTGGTGGGGGAGGAAGGGAGAAGAGAGTGAAAACTTGATTTGAAAAAAGTGAAAACACATTTTGGCTTCTCACATTGTGTTCCTTGGATTTTCAACCCACATGATTTGCATCAAAATCACTTGGGTTTAAAATAAACTATTTCTAGAAAATTTACCTACTACATTTGCCTGCTTAGATTTCTATTTCCTGCCTAGGCATACATACAAACTTTAAATACTTTGTATAGTTTGACTCTTTTTATTTTATGAAAGAGGACATATCAAGATATAGTTAATAATTCATGCAGAAGCCCCATAACAGGCCACAATTTATTAGCAAAAAACTTTGGGATATTAATGAGAGAGAATTAGAACTTGATCATCTAGACTTCAGCATATAGAGCTAGCTCTTAAGTACAGTTTTTTTTATCTACTTATTATATATAGCTTTGCCTTCCAAATTAGATGAAAATTTTAGATTCCTTATCGTTTTGGTTTTGCAACATTATCTATCTTAAACTTTACTAGATCCACCATATCATGTGGGTTAATTTTCCTCTACGCATGCATATTATTTTCTAAAGGCTTTTCTCTCCATTCTTCAATTTTTCTAATCTATGATAAAATCACATCCCAGTACTAAATACAAACACTAGTCTTTTTGAATGTGCTGAAATAGTGAGTTAAACTTGGATAACTTAAGTGATTCATACTAAATAATTTTCCTCTTCCCCCTTTTCCTTGTTTTTCTATTTGTTTTTATGTGGTATGCGTGGGTGAGAAATTCAACATTTGACCTCATAGAGCAAAATTCATATCTTACTATAGACACCATGTCTCTATTTTTATATGCCTCTTAGATTATTAAGAAATTTATTCAAGCTGAGATCCTTGGGGCAGCTGGCAACCTATAATTAAAAATGTAATTGTAAATGGCAAATCTAATGTTCTATGTCTAGACAACTGGCATAATTAGGGGCCTCTGCCTCTTTATAAGAGATATGACGAACGAATTTTGCATTTTTTGGGTAGAGCTCTTGAAGCTAAAAATCCTGCTATTATTATTCAACGAGATTGGAAACAGCCTCAAAGAAAGAATAGAGTATTATAAGTGAAAAATATAGCCTATACAGCGTCATCTGAACTCGTAATGTTAGTGACTCATGGTCTGATAATTCGGCTTGGCAACCCATTATTAGGAACATTTGTTGTTCCTTGGAATGACGTGACATGATTTAGCCAAGATATAAGCCTTAGTGGTTGTGCATTGAGGGGAAAATCGACAATGTCTGAGTTATAAAGGGCGGGACAATTACTAAACGATGAATCCCATGGGCACCTGTGCTTTGAGTGCAATTTTTACACTTGTGTTTGGAAGTGTATTTTAAGTAGGAACCAAATTAGTAGACCTCCCTCCTCTGCCCTGACCTAAATAGTCATTCCTCTCCGGAAGTTTCTCACAAGTGTGTGTATGTTGTTAAAATTCCAATATGGTGTATGATATATATCATCTAAAATAAGGGCTTACAAACAAACCCAACAAATACATACTTTGTTGTTTCAGCTTGAAAAAAGGACAGTGATGTATAAATACAATAATACTCATAATTAAAGCAATAAAAAGAACAGTAGTAGAAGAAGAATAAAAATGAAGCCAAGCCACCACAAAAATAAGTTGCATTATCAAAAACTAAGGTTGCATTTGGTAGAGCTTTGTAAATATGATTTGAGAGTATGAGTTATATTTTGAGTTTGTGAGTTTTGGAATTATGATTTGAGTGTGGAAAATTTGTTTGGTAAAAGAGTTTTGAATTGAGTAGGAAATTTTTGATGTGACATATGATATTTGATACAAAAACTTACAACTCATAACCAAACATACAAATCAAAATTCTATTAAAACACACAAAAAATTTTAAAAAATTCGAAAAATATTTTTTCGAATATATAAAAATTAACATATGTCAATTGCAAAAAAATAAAAAAAAAAAAAAAAAATATCCACTGTTCCGGTCAATCGGTGGGACGACCGGTTATGCCAAATTTGAAAAAAAAAAATTGAAAAACGTGCCCCCAGAAAAAGTTTTCAACATAGTTGTGGAAATGTGATTTGAGAATTCCAACCAAACAACATATTGGAATATAGGTGTAGAATCATTGTTTGGAAACATAACCAAACACAACCTAAGATTGGCACAAGATGGTAGAGATTTTTAAGGAAAATATTACTCTCTTCAGGAGACCGTTGCCATTGGTAACTCAAATATTCAAACAGTGAAGGCAAAAGTAGTAACTTATGGACCAAGTGCTGTAATTGACCATTTCTTCCTCCTCGGACTCCACCTCAGTTATGGTTGTTGGCTCTGGCCTAGGATGATACTCCCACCACTGAAACCAAAACAAGCAAAACTTGTCACCGCCTAGATGAGCCAAGGTCAAAGGAGGACCAGTATCATAAGCCATGTACGACTTTCAATAGTCATGGTTATTGAACTTACCCATGAACCACATCTTTGTCACTAAGTCATACCCATTAGGCGTTGATTGTACAGAATTGTACAATCAATACCTAATTGGGTATTGATATTCAGCTCCGTACAATCAACACCTAATTGGGTATGATTTAGTGACAAACATGCAGTTGATGAGCAAGTTCAATCTCCATGACCATGGACAGTCTTACATACCTGATGATACTGGTTCTCCTCCTCCTCTGAGCTTGGTTCACCTAGGCAGTGACAAGTTTTGTTTGTTTTGGTTTTCAGTGGTAGAACTTAGGCCAACACTTATAATTGAGAAGGAGTAGGAGTCCTTGTCTGAGGAAGATCAGATGATCCCCGGACCGCTTAATTTGGAATCGCTTCACATTCATTACATGAAGCTTCGAGTTACCAATGGCAGCCATCCCCAAAAGAGTGGAATATTTCTCTTGAAAATCTCTTCCATCTCGTGTCAATCTTAGTTTCTGAGTATGCAACTTATTTCTATGATAGTTTGGTGATGTAAGCAAGCTTATTGTCCTTAATTTGCCTACTCATTCTTTTTCATTGCTTTAATTATTATTTATATCCATACACCACTATCATTTTATTTTATTTTTGAGCTTAAGTGATGAAGCATGTCACTTAGTTGGATTTGTTTGCAAGTCCTTATTATAGATGATGCATATAATACAATCTTAGAATTTTAACAAAACATACATGTGAGAAAACTTCTTTTGTTAATTTTCCATAACAAAGAATCATTAGGCTTAAACTTGTTTTTTAGGGCTAATGGTAAAAACTAATTGCAATTCTTGCTTCTCATGTTTTCGCCTCTTTTACTAGTTAATATAATGCTATACCTTTCAGCCCTACTCGATTAGCAGGATTAATAGTAAGGAGATCAACAATCCATGAGATTATTGTAGGATTGGTTATCCAATGATAGTGACTTTAATGGATTAATAATCTCAATCCTATGCTATAATTTGCACAATCAAACAGGCCTTTCATGGATTATTTGATATGCTGGTAATTCTTCTAGCCTATGAAAGTGTTATCTCCACCCTACAAAGAAAACAGGTCAAATTATAAGGAAAAATTTGTTAGGCATGCTTAAAAATGTGTACTAGAGCCTGTGATATACCTAGAATGAGGAAGTGGTTGCCTTTCTGGTCCCAATTATACAACACTATTTTGGTAGCCATGTTAAAAAATTTATGCCAGAGTATGGGGCAAGTGGTTTCCTTAATTAGGTGCTTTGGATCTATCAATACAACTTCTTGTCAATAGCCAATGCAGGTCCCATTAAATCATCTGGACGAAAGAACCAGGTTTTGGGTATTTCAAACTTTTCACTTACCCAATTCTTGGTATTAACATCGTATCTTTGAAGGACACGGTCCTCAAGCAATAAAACTTCCCACCCAAAACCATAGTTTGTATATATGACCCTAGGGTATTAATCATGTTGAGTGACATCTAATGATCTAATAACATGTCTAAATTAGTGAAAATAAGCAAAAAAAATATTCACAAAAAAAATGAACATCAATAATCTAGAATTTATTCATCGTCAAGTATGACTCATAAAGAAATGTTAAGAAAGAAACTGAGAAAGGCAAGAATTTTGAAAATCACAAATTGCAAAAAATTGAAACTATAGCGACCCCGGTCTTTCCCCATTTGATTGTTGTATCCGGACTTAGGTTCCGTGGATCCTGTTATTATATATTTGTCGTTGTGGTCCTTTAATTCCTTATTTTTGAGTTATAGGATGTATTGGGCAGGTTTGCTACAAGTTGGGAGTGTTTGGGAGCAAAGGGTTACTGCCCAGAATTTTAGTCCTTTGCTCGAGCGAGCAGTTTGTCACTCGAGTGAGCTCTTTGTTTTTGGTTCGTCGCTCGAGCCAGTGTTTCTTCGCTCGAGCGAGCGACTGCATCTAGGGATAGACTTGAGAGCTATAATTCTTGGCTCGAGCGAGCTTTCCTTCGCTCGAGCGAGCGAGGTGTACATTTTCGAGTTCTTCGCTCGAGCGAGCATTCTGTCGCTCGAGCAAGCATTCTGTCGCTCGAGCGTGCTTCTGGGTTGCAGACCTGAGGCATCGCATTGTTGGCTCGAGCGAGGCTTTCTACACTTGAGCGAGTATTCTTTGTGTCTGGTCGCTCGAGCGAGCCTATTTTATATAAATACGCAGCAGCGGTTTTAAACATCTTTTTTCAGCCTCTTTTGATCTCAAAACCCTAGGTCCGTGTTTTCCTTCCCTCTACACACCTTCTCTCTTAGGTTTGATCTAATTATAGTGTATTTCTACCCTAGGTCCTTTGTTAAAAAGATAGAGTGGGTCGAGGGCTTCATTTTAATCTGAACAATCTTGGATTTGGAGCACATTGGGTTTTCGCCATCTTCTCCATTTGAGTTCTTCACTTCGAGGTAGGGATACCCTACTCCATATTATAAGTTTTGTCCTAAGTTTTGGTCATTTTGATATGTTGGTGTCGTTTGGTAATTTTTAGGGTTTGATTTATAATTTGAGAAAAAGGGAATTTTTATATATTAAACTTCGTGTGTTTGGAAGTCATGAAAAATGACATTGATAGTATTAAAATGAGAAAATTGAACTTTAGGGTTAATTTTGAGGAAATGGGGAAAAGCCCTAATTAGTGTAATAAATTAATTTGCATAATTAATTTAGAGAAAAATGTGGAATTAAGTTTAATTCTGGAAATTGGAGAATTATGAGATTAAATGGTGTAGTTTGATAGTTTAATCACTCACCTATGAAAACGTTGAGTTTATATTTGTTGATACATTTATTTCCTGTTTAGAAATAACTGTTTTGGGCTATCGGTGGAGGATAGTCGTGATTGTTGTAGACATTGCATGTTGATTAGGGAAAACTGAAACTAATCACATTGGATAAGCAGCAAATACGTGTATCGATTAAATATTTTATATGACAAGTGTTAAATACATTGTATATGCATATTGTTTGGGAGGAGATAGGGGATGTACTCCATGGTTTGAGGGAAGATAGGGGATGGACTCTCAAACCTGTTTGGGAGGAGAAAGGGGATGGACTCCATTAGTACAGCAAATCTGTGTACTTATTGATGTATGGAAGTGTATTAGTACAGCATATATGTGTACTTATCGATTTATGGAAGTGTTTTAGTTTGAGCCTTTGTCTCACTTAAATTGTTGTTATTGGAAGTAATGTTAGTATGGGATGTAGTCTCATTACATTGCTTGGCCAGGTTCTGAGCCATGTTTGTATAAGTGGAAAGTTGAATAATAATGGAAAGTGAAACATGTCATGGACATTATTGTCATGACACTGTATAATGATATAATGGTTTTATAAGTGTTAACCATCTTTCGAATGCTATTGCTTTAGTCAATTCATATATTTGGTTTAGTGTATTTCTGCTGGGCTGTGGCTCACCCTATATGGGAACATTATTTTCTGATCCAGGTGATATGCTACCTCCAAGGACTTAACTTGGGAGGATTTGGAGTTGAAGACTCTGTTTAGTTAGTTGTTATTTTGTTTTATTTTGATATTACATGTAAACTCAAGCCAAGAGCTTAATTTGTAGTTGAGTTAGTACTCATATTCTTTGTCCAAGTGTTGGCTTGGAAAGCTGTAAGCCCGTAGGGCATTTACTTTTGATGTTACATGTAATATTTTTCAATAAGAATACTCTGATGAATGGAATAATGTTTTGTTTTCTTATATCAATGCATGTCAATATTGTGTATATTATGGGTTTATTTTGAGGGCGTTACAACTTGGTATCAGAGCGTATCGGGTTTGAATACTTTGGGTACGTGGGAAGTGATTAGTATCACAATGGGTTTGTTTCACTTGTTAGAGACTTATGTATGATAGTATGTGTTTATTTGATAACATGCTTATATGACTATTTGGGTATGGGATTTAATTTCTAGGATGTTGATTGGATCCATGAGTTTTTATGAGTCTTGTTGGAAAAGCACTTGATCAATGCTGTTTCCAACCGGAACTCTAGCAACGCCTCGGGACTGTCATTATCCAGGAATGAAATTCGTAGGTGCTTGTGTGATTATGTGCTTACGTGGAGTGAATTATTGTTGTCCAATGCATTAGGATGCGAGTGTTATAGCTTCGGCACATTTATTAATGTGCAAACGTATTAATTGTCTTTGTTACCTTTATTAGGATGTCAGGACGAGGACGAGGACGAGGACGAGGACGTGGTAGGCGTGGTAGGCAGGAGATGCCCATACCGAATGAGATTCCGGAGCAGCAGGAGGGTGTTGGTCAGGCCAATGTGGCTGAACCAGCATGCCAGCAGGCTATGGGTGCCTTAGCCCGCGAGATAGCAGGGGCATTCAGGGAGTCCATGGGCATTCTCAGGGTTGAGAATCAAGCCCAGGTTCATGTTGCAGATGCAGGGCCTGCATTTCTAAAGAGAGAGTTCTTTCGGTCTAAGCCGGACGAGTTTGTGGGTGATCCAAAAGAGCTGCTGAAGGCAAATGAATGACTCGAATAGACAATGAAGACGTTTGAGATGCTTGGCATCGAGGACGGGGTTCTGAAGGTGACCTTGGCATCTTTCCAACTAAAGGGGGATGCGGGTCAGTGGTGAAAATTCACGAGAGGCCGTATAGGAGGGACTTGGGAGGCCTTTGTTGACGCTTTCCAGGAGAAGTTCTTGTCTCCAGCTGTTAAGGAGAGGTTGAGGGAGCAGTTCTGCCAGCTTAAGTAGCTGAGTTCTTCTGTGGCCGAGTTTGAGGCCGTATTTACCAATTTGTCCAGGTTTGCACCTGAGCTGGTGGCGTCTGAGGAACACCGTTGTTTAGAGTTCGAGAAGAAGTTGAGGCATGGCCTCAAGATGAGAGTTGGGGGTTCTATGACCCGAGTGTATAGGCGTCTGGTGGATGCTGGAGCCCATATGGAGATCATGATACATGAGGCGGATGAGAGGCAGAGGGGCTCCAAGAGGAGTCAGGATGGTCAGAATGATGGCAGGAGACATAGAGATTTTACCCCTCAGCAGTCTTAGGGTAGTGTGACTAGATCGACTTTTCCAGTGTCGAGTGCAAGTCCTGGGAAAGGCAGCCAGGGAGACGTGACTTGTTTTAAAAGTGGCCAACTGGGTCACAAGTCTCCAGTTTGCCCGCAGAAGGGAGGAGGTCAGAGAGCTGCTTCATTTTCAGCTAGACCGCAGAGCTAGAGTCAGGGCAGGGGTCAGCCACTGTCTTGTTATCAGTGTGGTCAGGCGGGGCGCCTGAAGAGGTTTTGCCCGCAGTTGAGTGGCACATCTGGTACATCTGGGCAGAGGCAGAGTTTTCAGCCAGCTCAGTCAGTTCAGGCCTTGAGGGCCAATCAGGGGGCTTCATCATCCTAGTCTGCGCAGCAGTCTTATGCTCCTAGAGGTGAGCAGGTAGACTAGAGACCGTCAGGGCTCATGTATGCTATTACCGCGCAGGATCTTGTGCCTGCTCCATCTGTCGTGAGAGGTACCTTCTTGTTTTACAACTCGGTTGCTAGTGTATTGATTGATACGGGTGCATCTCATTCTTTTATCTCTGCTGCATTTGCATCTGTTTTGGGGTTGGAGTTGGCGCAGTTAGCATCTCCTATTTGTGTTATATCACCTGTTAGAGGTGAATTGATTTTGAGACAAGGATGTCAGGGCTGTGATATAGAGGTTGCCAACGCCGACTTCCATTTCCTTTTGTGGTTATGCCTATGTCGGGTTTTGATGTTATTTTGGGTGTGGACTGGTAATCGTCATACCGAGCTATTATTGACTACTACCGCCAGAGGATCACAGTTTGTACCTTGAGCGGGGAGTGTTTTCATTTTCTGGGGAATCGGGTTGGTAGTGTGTTGCCACCGGTGTATGATCCGCGAGGGCGGAACGAGCTTAGTGGTCTACTTGCTAGCTTTATGAGTAGTGAGTGTGATGAGACAGACCGTATTGCCGAGAGTGGTTTGTGAGTATTCGGACGTCTTTCCCGAGGATCTTGTCAGTTTACCACCCTATCGAGAGATCGAGTTCTTTATTGATCTAGTTCCCGGCACGGTGCCAATTTCTATGGCACCTTACCATTTTGTCCCAGTTAAGTTGAGTGAGTTGAAATTCAACTCCAGGAGTTGCTAGATAAGGGCTTCATTCGTCCTAGTGTTTCACCGTGGGGAGCACCGGCCCTCTTTGCTAAAAAGAAAGATGGTGCCTTGAGACTGTGTATCGACTATCGGAACTTGAATCGGGCTACGGTCAAGAACAAGTACCCTATGCCCCGTATAGATGATTTGTTTGACTAGTTGAAGGGTTCCCATTGTTTCTCTAAGAGAGACTTGAGATCGGGTTACCACCAATTGAGAGTCAGGGATGAAGATATTCTGAAGACGGCATTCTGTACGCGGTATGGCCATTATGAGTTTCTGGTGATGCCATTTGGGCTCACCAATGCACCGGCAGTCTTTATGGACTTGATGAACCGGATCTTCCGGGAATTCTTGGATCGTTTTGTGGTCGTTTTTGTGGACGACATTCTTATCTATTCGCCTTCCGAGGAAGAGCACGAGGAGCACTTGAGAGTGGTGCTTGAGTTACTTAGAGCCCATAAGCTTTATGCCAAGTTTGGGAAGTGTGAGTTCTTCCTAGGAAAAGTCAAGTTCTTAGGCCATGTGGTTTCTGGGGAAGGGGTGTCTGTTGATACATCCAAGATTGAGGCAGTGCAAGATTGGGCACAGCCTAAGAGTGTGTTTGAGATCCGCAGTTTCCTAGGATTAGCTGGGTACTACCGACGGTTTGTGAAGGATTTCTCCAGGTTAGCTTCGCCGTTGACTAGACTGACTCGGAAGGGAATCAAATTTGTATGGAGTGAGACTTGTGAAAAGTCGTTCAAAGAGCTGAAAGTTAGATTGACCACCGCTCCGGTCTTGATTATTCCGGAGAGAGGGTTGGGTTATGCAGTCTATTATGATGCCTCACGAGAGGGTTTGGGTTGTGTGTTGATGCAAGCGGGGAAAGTGGTTGCCTATGGCTCACGTCAGTTGAAAATACACGAGAAGAATTACCCTACACATGACCTAGAGTTAGCAGCTGTGATTTTTGCCTTGAAAATTTGGAGGCATTATCTGTATGGTGAGAAATTCGAGGTATTCTCGGATCATAAGAGTCTGAAGTATCTGTTTAAACAGAAAGACTTGAACTTGAGGCAGAGGAGGTGGATGGAGTTCATTGAGGATTATGACTTCGAGTTACATTATCATCCGGGGAAGGCCAATGTTGTGGCCGATGCCCTTAGCAGGAAATCCATTAGTGATGTAGCTTGTATAGCCATCCGGGAGTGGAAGATGTTGGGTGCACTTGGCGAGTTTGACTTGTCTTTGGGTGAATCCGTCGAGGCTGCGGCCTTGTTTTCTGTTGTTGCGCAGTCTACACTTGTGACTAGAGTGTTAGAGGCACAGAGAGCTGACCTTGACGTAGAATCCCTCCGAGAGAAGATCTCTAATGGGAAGGTTGAGAAAAGGTTGACTGTGTATCCCGACTTGAGTATGAGATACCGAGACCATTTGTTTGTGCCGAAGTCTTGCCGAGAGGAGGTACTCCGAGAGTTTCATCATTCATGCCCTGCGGTGCATCCAGGAGGCACCAAGATGTATAGAGATTTAGGTCGCCAGTTTTGGTGGCGAGGTATGAAGAGAGATGTGGCAGTTTTCGTGTCTAAGTGCCTTACTTGTCAGCAAGTGGAGGCCAAGCATCAGAGGCCAGTGGGTTTGTTACAACCCTTGCCTATTGCCGAGTGGAAGTGGGAGCACGTCACTATGGACTTCGTTGTAGGTCTTCCGAAGACTCAGCGAGGTAGTGATGCTATTTGGGTGATTGTAGATCGGTTAACTAAGTCGGCGCACTTCATTCGTATGCGCGTGAAAGATTCGGTAGATCATCTTACTGACTTGTATATTCGGGACATAGTGAGGTTGCACGGGGTCCCAGTGACGATCGTCTCAGATAGAGATTCTCGTTTTACTGCCAGGTTGTGGTAGAGTTTGCAGAGTGCCTTGGGCACTAAGTTGACCTTTAGCACGGCTTATCATCCTCAAATTGACGGGCAGTCCGAGCGTACTATTCAGATCCTTGAGGATATGCTTCGGGGTTGTGTTCTTGACTTTAGTGGGTCATGGGAGAGGCACTTGCCTTTGGTGGAGTTTGCCTACAATAACAGTTTCCAGTTTAGTATCGGTATGGCACCGTTTGAGGCCTTGTATGGCCGACCGTGTAGGTCTCCTGTTTGTTGGGCCGAGGTGGGTGATGCACCTTTGTTAGGTCCGAAGTTGGTAAGGGAAACGACGGAAAAAGTAGAGCTTATCCGTAGGAGGCTTGTTACAGCCCAGAGTCGTCAGAAATCATATGCCGACCGTAGGAGGAGGCCTTTGGTATTTGAGGTGGGTGATCATGTCTTTCTAAAGATATCACCTAGGCGGGGATTGATGAGGTTCGGGAAGAGTGAGAAGTTGTCCCCTCGGTTTATTGGCCCTTTTGAGATCCTTGAGAGGATTGGCGAGGCTGCCTATCGTTTAGCTTTGCCACCGCAGTTATCCGGAGTTCATGACGTCTTTCATGTAAGTATGCTTCGGAAGTATGAGCCGGATCCATCGCGTGTGTTGGATTGGACCGACTTAGGGGTTGACGAGGATGCCTCATATGAGGAGAGACCGGTTCGGGTCTTGGATAGGCGGTATCAAGTCTTGCGAGGCAAGACCATTCCCTTGATAAAAGTTTTGTGGAAACATCATGGAGTGGAGGAAGCCACTTGGGAACGTGAGTTGGAAGTCCGTGAGAAATATCCGGACATATTTGTTGATGTGTAATCATGTATTGAGATTTTGTAATATTATTTAACTTTAAGAGCATTATATATGTCTTGAGTTGTAAAACATTGAGAATGTTTTGGTTTAATGGAAGAATCTTGAAACTTGCCTAGAATTGGAAGTTTGTTATAATTGCATATGTTTAATATGTTATAGACATGGAGTTATATCATGAAATTGAATATGATATGGAAATGGGAATCATGTATATTAAAAACTGTTGAAATTAAAAAGGAAATTGCATAATGATAGTGCAAGTTGAAATATATGTTGTTTTACATATTGTGAGATGCCTCCTGATAAGAGATGGAATGACCAGTTATGAGTCAAGTTATTGATTATTGTAATGTCATATTGTTGGAAATTGAGAAACAAACCTGTTTTTGAAAACTTGTGCTTAATTTCGGGAACGAAATTCTTTAAGAGGGAGAGGTTATAGCGACCCCGGTCTTTCACCATTTGATTATTGTATCCGGACTTAGGTTCCGTTGATGCTGTTATTATATATTTGTCGTTGTGGTCCTTTAATTCCTTATTTTTGAGTTACAGGATGTATTGGGTAGGTTTGCTACAAGTTGGGAGTGTTTGGGAGCAAAGGGTTGCTGCCCAGAATTTTAGTCCTTCGCTCGAGCGAGCAGTTTGTCGCTCGAGACAGCTCTTTGTTTTTGGTTCGTCGCTCGAGCCAGTGTTTCTTCGCTCGAGTGAGCGACTGCGTCTAGGTATAGACCTGAGAGCTGTGATTCTTGGCTCGAGCGAGCTTTCCTTCGCTCAAGCGAGTGAGGTGTATATTTTCGAGTTCTTCACTCGAGCGAGCATTCTGTCGCTCGAGCGTGCTTCTGGGTTGCAGACCTGAGGCATTGCATTGTTGGCTCGAGCGAGGCTTTCTACGCTCGAGCGAGTATTCTTTGTGTCTGGTCACTTGAGCGACCAAGTCTTCGCTCGAGCGAGCCTGTTTTATATAAATACGCAGCAGCGGTTTTAAACATCATTTTTCAGCCTCTTTTGATCTCAAAACCCTAGGTCTGTGTTTTCCTTTCCTCTACACACCTTCTCTCTTAGGTTTGATCTAATTATAGTGTATTTCTACCCTAGGTCCTTTGTTAAAAAGATAGAGTGGGTCGAGGGCTTCATTTTAATCTGAACAATCTTGGATTTGGAGCACATTGGGTTTTCGCCATCTTCTCCATTTGAATTCTTCACTTTGAGGTAGGGATACCCTACTCCATATTATAAGTTTTGTCCTAAGTTTTGGTCATTTTGATATGTTGGTGTCGTTTGGTAATTTTTAGGGTTTGATTTATAATTTGAGAAAAAGGGAATTTTTATATATTAAACTTCGTGTGTTTGGAAGTCATGAAAAATGACATTGATAGTATTAAAATGAGAAAATTGAACTTTAGGGTTAATTTTGAGGAAATGGGGAAAATCCCTAATTAGAGTAATAAATTAATTTGCATAATTAATTTAGAGAAAAATGTGGAATTAAGTTTAATTCTGGAAATTAGGGAATGATGAGATTAAATGGTGTAGTTTGATAGTTTAATCACTCACCTATGAAAACGTTGAGTTTATATTTGTTGATACATTTATTTCCTGTTTAGAAATAACTGTTTTGGGCTATCGGTGGAGGATAGTCGTGGTTGTTGTAGACATTGCATGTTGATTAGGGAAAACTGAAACTAATCACATTGGATAAGTCATTGAATATGACAGTTGAATTAATACAGCAAATATGTGTATTGATTATATATTGTATATGACAAGTGTTAAATACATTGTATATGCATATTGTTTGGGAGGAGATAGGGGATGTACTCCATGGTTTGAGGGAAGATAGGGGATGGACTCTCAAACCTATTTGGGAGGAGAAAGGGGATGGACTCCATTAGTATGGCAAATCTGTGTACTTATTGATGTATGGAAGTGTATTAGTACAGCATATATGTGTACTTATCGATTTATGGAAGGGTTTTAGTTTGAGCCTTTGTCTCACTTAAATTGTTGTTATTGGAAGTAATGTTAGTATGGGATGTAGTCTCATTACATTGCTTGGCCAGGTTCTGAGCCATGTTTGTATAAATGGAAAGTTGAATAATAATGGAAAGTGAAACATGTCATGGACATTATTGTCATGACATTGTATAATGATATAATGGTTTTATAAGTGTTAACCATCTTTCGAATGCTATTGCTTTAGTTAATTCATATCTTTGGTTTAGTGTATTTCTGCTAGGCTGTGGCTCACCCTATATGGGAACATTATTTTCAGGTCCAGGTGATATGCTACCTCCAAGGACTTAGCTTGGGAGGATTTGGAGTTGAAGACTCTATTTAGTTGTTATTTTGTTTTATTTTGATATTACATGTAAACTCAAGCCAAGGGCTTAATTTGTAGTTGAGTTAGTACTCACATTCTGTGTCCAAGTGTTGGCTTGGAAAGCTGTAAGCCAGTAGGGCATTTACTTTTGATATTACATGTAATGTTTTTCAATGAGAATACTCTGATGAATGGAATAATGTTTTGTTTTCTTATATCAATGCATGTCAATATTGTGTATATTGTGGGTTTATTTTGAGGGCGTTACAGAAACTAATTGATTTAGAAGGCTATCTAACAAGTAAGATTATAAAAGTTCAAAGAAAATTAAGAATTTATAAAGAAAGAGGCTACTCTGCTCCAAGTTGTCAGGATGGTAATACGTACTTCAGCAATCGCTCCACCCTTTGCTTCTTTGTAGGATCCCCTTTGTCCACTGCAACACTTCTTTTGGTTAGATAAACTTATACGACTTGATAAATGCTACAACACAAATCTATAGGAGTATAAAATAAATGTTAAACAGTGCTTATATCAAAATAAGGGTAGAAATGGAGAAACAAAAGGTTCTGCGCCCAAAAATATATGGATTTATGAAGTAATAATAAATAAACACACAATATTCAAATTTGTAAAGTTATACTTTGCCTATGTGCAGCACATGTGACTGTTCTTCGATTCAGTGTTCAATCTAGATATTGCTTACTTACACTTATTTCCATTTTGGTACTATCACATCATGTTTGCACCACGATCTAAAGCATATAAAGTATCTAAGAAGAAAATGGTTCCTACAAGTTTTTGGGTCATTAGTGAAGTGTAGGAATGCAAAGCCCAAGTCTCATGCTAGTGAAGTTCTACGAAATTTGATTTTACCCAAACCACCTAATGTCATAGATCCATGATGAACAAGACTTCTTCTCGGCTGAAGACAAATAAACAAGGAATAAAATTTTGGAATTTAGTGGTTCACTACAATCCTTTTAACCGTTAACTATCAAAGAACTAGGATTGGGTTGAGCATACCTTTCGATCATCTTTTAAGTTGTCATCTATAGGTTCCTTTATGTCTGTAGTTCAACAAGGGTATATTCACTCTTAGTGAACACAAATTTCTAGAAAAAGGAAAAAAGATTAAAGAAAAAGGCATTGGCATGCTTCCAAATGACACAATTTGGAATAATTCCCCATTTTTTTATTTTTTTTATTTTTTGTAATGGCTGCACTCTAAACAAAACACTTTTTTTGCTCAAAAACGAAAGTAAAAATATGTTTCACATAAGACACCAAAATATCTTCCATTAATGAATGAACAAACCTTTGTATATAGTTTCTCTTCTGGCCATCAATTTTCTTGATTTGAACCAGTGTTATTAAAGGCCCGCCTAGGCCTAAGTCCCATCCAAGCCCAAGGCTTGCGCCTTGCAGTGTTCCAAGCTAGGTGACTTCGATAAGTAGCGCTTAAGGCACGCGCCTTGGCCAAGCCGTAGTAAAACCCAAGGCCTGCACCTTGAGGGATTTTTTTTTTATATTTTATTGTTGCTTTGATTGGTTTTGTTTGAAATCTGACTATTGATTTAATATGGTGCAGCTACAAAAGATCCCTACTCTTAATTACACATGACAATACATTGGTCATTCGGCCCCAAATCAATGATTTAGCCCTAATTCCTAATCTCCAAAAAACACTTTGTTGTTGTCTGCCTTCGTTATCCAGCCCAGCAGCTTGGAAAATTCTTCTTCACGCTGTTGTATTCTTCTTTTTCTCTTTTTACGTTTCTCTCTCATTCTCTTCTCTTTTTCTTTTCTATGTTGTTGTCTTCTTTACTTCTCTTCTCTACGTTTCTATCTTCTTCTTCACATGGCTGCTATGAAGCATGGATACGAGTACTGGTACTTGTTCAATACGGGTACGTCGATACGGTAAAATTAAAAAAAAAGAAAGATATAGATACGGCTTGGTACGCTTGTAAAAAAATATTTATTTTTAATTTAGAGTAATGCAAAAATTAATTAAATGATTTAATTTGTTAAGGTCCAACCTATAATTAACATTTAATGCCAAAAGTAAATATATAAATCAAAATTAAATGTTAATATATTAAATAACTTACAAACCATAGTTTAATTTTAAAATCATACTAAGCATAAAACAAAAACTAAAAAAAAAAAAGTCTAGCGAAAGGAGTTATCTATAGTAGAAGAAAATATTATTTCAACTAAAGTACGCTATGGCTTGAGTATATACTAGGTACGTCTGGTTAAGCCAAAAATTAAGAAGAAAAAACTTGGGTACGTGTTTGTGTACCCGGTACGTATGCAAAAGTACCATACGAGGTATCATTCGCTGGTAAGTACCCGGCACGAGTATGGCATGTTTTTCAAAGTACCATGCTTCATAGCATGGCTATGGTGTTGATGCCTTCTTCTGTTCTCTTCACGTTGCTGCCTTTTTCTTCTTCTTCCATCTTCTTATGCTTATTCTCTGGCCTCCTTTTCTTTCTCATCCTTCTTTGGACTGATTTGTTTTTTTCCCCTCTTCTTATTATTCTTCTCCCCTCTTCTTATTCATGTTTTATGTTAAACTCTGAAATATTGTTCATTTGTCTATGTTAAAATAGTAGTGTTTGTTGGTATTTATATTTTTAAATGTTTACTATTTCATTTTGCTTATGTTGAACTCTAAATTAATTGCTTATATTGAATTATTTATATTTTTAGACGTACAAGGTGTGCCTCACTTTGGTGAAGCATGCGCCTCGCCTTGCGCCTAGGCCCTAGGAGACCTTGGTGCACCTATCGCCTTTAATAACACTGATTTGAACATATATATTCATAAAGAAACCGTCTCATGGGTGAGATTACTAAGCACAAAGGTCCAAGGTTGCATGCTTCGCATCTTTTGAAAGTATAAAAATAAGATGGTGATTCCATATGATTGATCTTATGGATGCTATATTTCTAAACAAAGATATAGTTGCTTTTTGTGAAGAACACAAGAAGTAAAAAAATAAACAAATAAGAGCTTCAGGTGGTCAGACACAGTGATGAGAACATAAACCATGGTCATTCTCCATCTGAATATCATAAGAACCGCAAATAATTTAAACAAGGCACTGATAAACAATAATGATCATACTTATCAAATCGAGAATCGTATCGTGAATCAAAATCATAATTTTGCAAATCGTAAATCGAATCAAGAATCATTAAGCGTCAATACAAACTCTAAAAAATGAAAAACAATCATATATGAGAACAAAAATGAAATAAATTGATTTTTGCACATGTTATAAAACAATTCTTGTTGTGAATAGTGTGATTCACTCCCAAAATAGATTCACCGATAAATTTGTATCGATTATGCTGCATGAATTGCAAATTGAATCGTGAATCAAATAGTGAATCATAAGATTCTGATAACAGATGTAATGATTAGCATATAACTCAATTGCATAATCTACTTTATGCATGTAAACTTATGCTGAAGTCATCTTGTACGTATAATACATACCTTTGGTTCTGGTGCCATTTTTTGAACTCCTTCCATTTCCAACTTATTTATTGGAGCTCTCACCAGTGCTTATAGTTTGGCCCGAGTTGAAATGCAATGGCATAAATAAAATAAAGGGCTTAGAGTCAAACCTAACAATTAAAACCACAATAGCATTAAAGCAAGCTTGAATTGAACAAAACTTAATATCAACTGAAGGCGACAAAAAACAGGTTCCCAAGTTGGAATCACCAAAAAAAATGGATTTCGAAGCTGGAACAAAGGAACAAATCAAGGGGGAAACAAAAAAAAAAAAAAAAAAAAAAAAGAGGGAAAGGGACTCTGATTTCTTCACCAAAAATGTAAACACAACTTCCACTACATCTGACTTAGATTCTCAAACCACTCAAATGAAGAAAGAGAAAGAAACAAATAGTTACAGAAGAAGAAGAAGAATAAGAAGGGATTGAGATGTAAAAAGGCGAAAGAAACCCTAGGTTTTTATACAAGATGATAATAAGAGATCCATTGATAATAATATGTAGCATAAAGTAATTTTAATTTGGCCAATCGAACAAAAACAAGAACTAATCATTGTGTTCTTCATAGATCTATAGATATACATATATGTAGACGCACCAAATCTGCACACACACACACACACAAAAAAAAAAAAAAAAAAGCTGAAGGAGATGATGCTTGAATTGATGATCGAACTGATCTGTTGTGGAATGAAGCTTGTGGTCTCAAATCTGTGTTGAGGTCTCTTAGATCTGCACTGGAGCTCTCATATTGATGGGAGAGGATAGCATGATGAAGAAAAAGATGAATGTGGTAATGGTAATAGTAATGGTGAGAGTGACAAGATTGAGGGTGGTTGTGACTCATAATATATTAATTGCACAGGAAGAGGAAGAGGAAGATGAGGATGAGGATGAGGAGGAGGAGGAGGAAGAGCAATTTCCATAATAAGTTGGAGACCGAGTCGCTTTTGCTCTTTGTCAAAGGAAGGAATGGGTTGCGATCAATGTTTTAAAAACCAAACCGTGAGCTAACTGAAAAAGGAATCGAGTTGATTCAACCGTCGGGTTGAACCAGAATCACGTAATAAATATATTAAAATTATATTTAAATAAAAATATAAGTAATAAAATTATAAATTAAAAACATTACATTATCGTAAATATTTCTCCTAATATTTTTTTACTAAAAAAATATAATAATATATTTTAAAATATTATTAATTTTAATTTGGAAGAGGAAATCAAATATTCAATATTCTCTCCATATGATTTTAATTCAAATAATTTAATTGAAAGAAAAGTAAAAATTTTGGAAGGATATCAAAATTTCAAATCTCCCTCCAATAAATTTGATTGAATCTCACATGGATTTCTTGAGTTTTTTTGGAAGAATTTTTTTCTTATAAATAGGTAGAGACTTTCACAATAATTTCAAGCTCTTAATGATATTCCTCACAAGAGGAGACCCTTGAAAGATAATTTTCAATTAAAATTTTCTTATATTCTTATACTTATATATATATATATGTATAAGAAAGAAAGAATACAGAAAAAAAAAAGTTAAAAGAAATCCAAAAAAAATCAAAATTTTCATTTTCATTGACCCGGCGAACTGTCCCCGAGACCGGTTCGATGGTTCAACCGTCGGTTTTTCTTGTTCTCTCTAAATAGGTCGGTTTTAAGCTTCAAACGGTTTAAAAGGTATATCCAGACCGGAACCCTGACCGGTCGACGGTTCAACCAATCGAACCGGCCAGTCCAGTCCGATTTTCAAAATCATGGTTAAGACCATGCATTTCATCTCCAAAAGGAAAAGGGAGTCCTATTGCGAAACCCTAATAAAACACAATTTCTTTCATCAAATTACACATTGTCATTGGTAGGGGTGAGTATGGTCTGGGTTAGTCCGGATTGAGATAAAACCAGGACCAATCTGTTATCTACGGTTCCTGAGAAATGAGAACCAATCCAAGCCGTTTAAATCGTGAAACCAACCCAATTAAACACGGATTGGATCAATTTAAGACCATGGATTCACATAATTAAATAAAAAAAAAACATTTAAAGCAAACAAAAGCAAACAGAGTCATGTGTGAACTGATCAACAAAAACAGCATCACATAAAATAACAAAAACCCATTAAAAACCAATTCTTCAAAATGTCATCTTATGTAACAAAATTCCAAGCAAACAAACAACAGCAGTAGTAGATAGCAACAAACAAGAAATCATACCAGAAATCAAAGAAAAAATATACACTGTTTCTCTTCTTATATACAGAAATCATA
The DNA here is from genome assembly GCA_025200525.1 of Camellia lanceoleosa. Classification (NCBI taxonomy): domain Eukaryota; kingdom Viridiplantae; phylum Streptophyta; class Magnoliopsida; order Ericales; family Theaceae; genus Camellia; species Camellia lanceoleosa. Next base: position 14,366,338 of record CM045760.1, read on the forward strand.
CCAGAAATCAAAGAAAAAAATAAAAAGAGAAATCATATAATATATACACACCCATTTAAGATACATTGTTTCTCTCCTTATATATAGAAATCACTGTTTCAGAAAAAAAAAATAAAAACAGAAAATATACACACACCTATTTAAGATAAAAACAGAAAAAATAAAATAAAAATAAAAACTTTTACTTACACACCCACACCCATTTCAGAAACAAAAAAATACACAACCATTTCAAATATATATATATACAAAGCGTAGAGTTCAAAGATGAAACACATACAGAAAAAATACACACCCTTCTGAAATGAAATCACAAGAAATATTTTTTACTTACATTTACTGAATCCAGATTGTAGATGAGATGAACAATCGCTTTCAGAGTGTAGAGTTCACTGAATATCTCCGATTTGAGATTAAATCTACCGATCTGGCATGAAATCCACAAAAAAGTAACAGTGTTCGAGAGAGAGCTCACTGAGAGAGAGACAAGCAGCTACGGCTACCGATTTGACCTGAGATGAATGATCTGAGATGAAATGGATGATCTGAGCTGACTGCATCTGAGAACAAAGGAACAAAAATAGTATCACTGTGAGAGAGAGAGAGAGAGAGAGAGAAGCAGCTCACCGATCTGATCTGAGATGGATGAGAGTGTGAGAGACAGTACAGATAGAGAGAACTCAGTCTGAGATGAGAAAGATAAGAGAGAGACAGCACCGAGAGGAAGAGATGAGAGTGTTAGAGACAGTGAGTGGTGTGGCATGAATGAATTAGGGTTTATTGGAAGTGAGAAATGATATTATGTGAGATGATATATAAGCTCCGTTTTGGAAGATGGTTTATGGACTTTTTTGGCTATTTTAGCCACAAAAGACAAAATATGTTATTTTAGCCACAACAAACAAAACATCACATCGAACCCATAATCATTACACTTTTCTTTCACAAAAAAAGTTAAAAAGCCCTTTTGAAGCCAAGCTTTTTAACCCAGGCTAAAATAGCCAAAAAAACCAAAAAGTCAAAAAGCCAATCCACTTCCCAAACGACACCACAGTATAATTATAGACTATTTTTATATGGTCCGGATCGATTCTACTCCGAAATCATGAGGTTTAATTCGAACTGATCCGTGACCTATGGATTTGTAAATTTCCAATCTGAAACCAAACCACGGATTTAAAAAACCAATCCGAACCTATCAAATTGGACTAGACCAGATCGGATTATGAATTATATGGATTGCTTACTCAGCCCTAGCCATTGGTAATTTATTTTTGTATAAATTACAATAAATCTCTTTAAATTATGAATCATTTTCACTAGGCGGCTGTCTCATCTATATAACAAAACAAGGGTATTTTTGAATTAGGGATGGGACATTTGTCTATGTGTCAAAATGTAGAACATTACATTGATTCAATCCAAGGGCTAAAAAAGTCTTACTTTCATTTGTCCTATTTGGACATTTCAATGGTTAAGATCAATTTTACTAAATTTAAATGGTCCAGATTAACTTTTGGAATGTAAAATGGGCAATTTGTTATGAAATTAAAAACTTCAGGGGGTGGAATGTAATTTCCAAAACCACCGGGGTGATTCCTATTTTAATAAAATCTCAGGCGGCGTATTTGTAATTTACCTATTTTTAATATATGCAAAATAAATGGGCAATTATCATTTGATAATATGATGTTAATATATTTTGACTTATAAGTTGAAGTTCACATTAATGTGTACATCCAGGGAAACACTAGAGAAAATTTTATTTTTACCTCTATACTTTGCCTTGATTTTCAATTACACCTCTAGACTTTGAATAATTTCAATTTTACCTCCAAAGTTTTTGAAATTGTATCAATTTAGCCCTTATCGTCAAATTTGAAACGGAAAAAGTTAAAAAAATTACATTTTGGCTCCAAATTTCAAAAGAAAGATACAAACTCACCCTCTTCTACTCAAACTCACCCTCTTCGGCACACTCTCTGACAACTCACACCACCACGACCACCGCAACCCCCACTTTCTTTGGTGTTACTCTCTCACCCTCATAGGACCAAAAACAGAGGATTCTATATAAGAATGTGACTATTACACACCACCACCAAGCGTGGAAGACAAATAGAGAATAAGACCCATTGCCCCTCAAATGGGTCTTTTGGTTTTCTCTCTCATTCTACTTTTTCAGCTCCTCCCTAATTACTGTAACGGCCACAAAATGCATGTCACAATTATCCTTATTTAATTATGCCATAATATGAATTAATTGGAGAATATCTGTCTAAATTGGAAAAATATCTGTTAGAGCTACGACTTTGGAACCGAAATTGGTGACCTTAATGGGTTCAGAAACTGAAATTGAGCACATGGATATGCTACCGGGAATTTTTAGAGTAATTTGGGAAGTTTAATGGAAAACTGATTTCATCTGATTCGCTAAGCCATGTTTGGCTCAACCTTTAGACATTTATATATAAATATAGATATGGGCCTTAGTTGTGGAATCAACTTGAGAAGGAAAAAAATCTGAAAGAGAGAAAGAGAGAGTTCTAGAGACTAAGAGAAGAAAGGAAGAGGAAGAAGAAGATCAAAGGAGGATTGAAGCCAAATCTCCACCAAATTAAGCATCTAAGGTGAGAATCCATCCCTAATTCCTTGAAGCTAAGTGGAATTAAAGAATTGAATAGTGTAAGTTGTTGTTTGGAACTCACTTGAGTTGAAAGAGAGGACTTGTAAACATCCATGACATTTTTCATGTTTGTACATCATGTTTTCTTGCATGATTGTCATATTTGGGGAGGAAACTCCATGAATTTGTTGCCATGTGCATAGTTGATGATTTTGCCCTTTAATTCAAAGTTTTGATCTTTACATGGAAAATTGAGTTTGGTTTTAAAGTGATGAGTTTATTTGAAGTTACGAAGTGTTCATTCTACATGTTTTTATGGGTTTTGGGCCTTGAAATGTATGAATTTAAAGTTGATTTTGCAAAGGGATGAGTTCCCATTGAAAGCAGAATTTCGGACTAGTTTTACACCCAGACCGCTCGAGCGGCCTAGGCCACCGCATGAGCGGCCGGGCCTCCTTTGCTCAAAGTTGTACACTGCCTCACCACTGCTCGTGCGGCCAGACCATCGCATGAGCGGCCAGACCACTGCACATGCGGCCAAGGCCATTGCACGTGTGACCAAACGGAGCAAATTTTCCAATTTTGTTTCTTTTCCGTTTTCTGACTTCCGGGCCTTCGTTTACATGATTTTCACATGTCATTTACATCCATTAGCATCTCATGAGTATGAAATAAAGTAAGAAAAGAATACAAGAAATGGAACGATCGAGTAACGAATAAGGTTAAGAACCAATTGCATGACTTGATGTCGATGTGTATTGAGAAATTGTGCTATGAATGTTTGTATTTGTAGGTCAAGACTTGAAGACCCTGCAACCAGTTTTGGAAGGCCACTGTGAGTAACATTTTGGTAAAGATATGTTGATATGACTCATGTTTTAACTGTTATCGATAAATTATAATTTCTGAAATGCTATTTTGATCAAGTGAACAAATGTCCTATTTGCGAATCTATTATGGCATCCACAGATAGTTCTAAGTCGTGGGGGACGGCATATAAATGCGGGTCCATGACACCTATGTGATACAAGATCTCGTTAGCTACTTCATTGTGGTGATATGTGTTTAATCGGTATCCGGAACCGATTACTCTAGTCGGAAGACGATCTATGTGTTATGTCCTGTGAGATGTACCATTATGTTATGTTTTGGTATGAGACTGATATGAATGATTGTGACATGATTTGTTTTACGGATATGTTATATGTGGAATTCGTTCACTAACTCCTTTACTTTAATGTTATTCACTGGGTTTTAGCTCACTGTTTTTATATATATTTATAAGTCAGCGTTCTGGAGGGCAAGTGTAGAAGGGTTTTTACCGAGCCACTGTTTTGAAGCCTACCAAGTGTTTTGGGTGCCTCCGAGTTGGGGTTAGGCCTGAAAGGCCGTGAGAAAGCTTTTGGTCATGTTGTACACTTTTGACCCGTACATATGTTTTGCATAAGATATTATGTTACACGTTATGTAATGTAAGTGGGTAAATTAACGTTTTTGCATATAAATATTTGTTCATATAGATGCACAGCTCATTGAACTATTGGTGTTTTTGTCTTTTGCTTCCGCAAGCTCCCGATTATTTTTATTATACAGGAAGGTTTTTGGTAATCCAAGAATTATTAGCCGGTTACGATGCCAAACTTTTAGGAGCGGGTTTGGGTCGTGACAATTTCCCACCAATCCCCTACTACCTCTCTCTCTCTCTCTCTCTCTAAAACCACTATCGTTTCTCTCTCTAAAACCACCTTACCCTCTTGTGCCCTATTCGAGTCCCTCAACAAAATTAATCATAACTAAAGGAAAAAAAAAAAAAAAATAGTAACATAACCTACAATCACATATGGTAAGAGTGTGTATTGTAGAATTTCCCTAAAAGTTTGGTTTCAATTACTCAATTTTTTTGAAGATTGAAGATTGAATTTTGTATTTTTTTTTATATTTTTAGTGAATATTTTAAACAATTTTTTTATTTTTTAGATGCACCCAACGTGATATACTTACAAATTAAATATTTGTAAAAAATATTTTAAAAATTCAATAAATACAAAAATATATGAAAATATATTAGTTTTTTGTATTTTCTTTTTATATTTTTGGTATTTAGTGAACTTTTTAAACATTTTTCTTTATAAATATTATACTTTTTTAAGTGTATTTATATTAGGTACATTTAAAAACTAAAAAATTTAGCCAAAAAAAAAATACGGAAAATAAAAAATTCAATTTTCATGAAAGAGATTCAAACCAAACAAGAATGTACAGAAAAATAGAGAGAAAAGTTGACTTTTTAATTGACTAATTGCGCAATGCATGCTAAATGTATTCAACAAAATTAAAGTGAAATTTTTAATTACTTTCTTATATAACAATAAAATTATAAAAATTATTAATTGAAATATATTTCGGAAATCATTAAAACAATTAATTGATTTAATCATTTATTAATAAAAAATGTCATTTGTTATACCGTTAAAAAATTGCAGGGCGAGAAGTACAATTTCCACAACCACAACATGTATAATTTATCAGTTATTATGTTATAGGGTATGTAAAAAAAAAATTATGTGACATAAATACCAATAGATGTGATTGCTTAATTGAAGTCTCATTTGTTTCAAGTGTTTCTGTTTCAACATTGAATTGCTTTTAAAATTTATTTTTTACAGAGAATTGATTTTAAGACAAATAAAAATATTGTTCTGAGAACCCGAATATAAAAATTAAGTAAATAATTAAATAATAATATTACAATCTCAAATATTTTGGTGGTGAATTCTAAGATGCAAATTAAATATTATTGGAGGATCTTTTAATTAATTTTTAAACCTAAAATAAATTTATGGTGACAGTCTTTAATTTAGAGGTAAGATTTATTATTTAAAAAAAATATTGAGGGCAAGTTAGTAAGTATATTTTGTTATAATAATAGTTATATTTTATTTAATTAATGTGTTAGAAAATAAAGTAATATAAAGATAATATTTTAGGGCCTTTTTGTGTAGATACATATGTAACCCTAGGTTGCCTCATACTATTCATAACAGCAACAGGAGCCACCACGGGAGAGAGAGAAGGGTTGAGAGAAAAGAAGAAGAAGAAAAAAAAGAAGGGTTGCAAACAAGGAAGAATTTTTGGGTGTGGTGGGTCTTTATCTTTCTTCTTCCTTTTGGTTTTGTTTTTATCCTTATTCTATTATTATTTTATTCATTCATGGAGGTTGTAGGTTTATATATTTTGTATATATATATACTGTTAAGAAATTTGAGGAGTTAAATTCATGTATAAAGAATGGGTATTATTCTTAGTTAAAAAATTCTGCGCATAATCACGAATTTTAAAAATCAAGAAACCATACAAACGGATGAATTTTGAACTGAAATTTTTACAGTAGATCAATTACATATTGAATTGCATATCTGAATTTGTTCATAATTTTTGGGCGTCAAAATCCATATAAATTGAGGTATTCAAATCTGTCCAGGAAACCAGTCCCAAATAGTAAATTCGGGAGTATTGTTCTCTTTGGGTATAAATCCAAAAATTATTAAATTAGTGTCATTAGAACCGGTTACGAGTTTAGTTTCGTACGTTTTTGGCCTTGCATTGATTGCTCGTGTATATTAAGAGAACCGTCAATTTCTTTAAAGTGCTGTAGAAAACAACCTGTTTGGATATAATAAATTGTAGATAATTATTTTGATAAGAAAATCAAGTGAAACCAATTGGGTTTGGAACTTAGGATATATTAGTTGATATTTGGAGGTTTTTAGAATTTTTCAAACAACGTGGAGTGGGTTTTTAATTTTCAAAGTTAGCGAAGAGATTGGAAAAACTCTGTTTTATCTAAAAGTTATTTTTAGTTAAGTTTCGATCGGAACCCATGTCTTGGGTGATTTTAGACCTTGAAGAACATGAATTTAGGTAATATTTAAGAGTAACGGTGAGTTGGGTTGAGCCGTGTTAGTGCGCTATAGTTTGGGGTTACTTAGTTCGTATTCTTTAGTATTTTTTAAACTAGTAATGACGTGTAGTTTTCATATTGGTTCAGGGCACTAGTTGGACTTTCATACTCTATTCGAGGATTATATTATTTCGTTTCCAGGTGAGTAGTTTCATGCTACATATTTTTACAAATGTTCCTCTACCCTAAACTGTTGGAAAATTAAATTGTTGTTTTAAGACTAAATTGTTTTGATAAATTATTATATTATCAATGGAATCAAATTATTTCTGAAACATGTGTGAACTTGGCATACTGTAAACTATTTGTTTTGGTCTCATGTTTATAATGATGAACTACCATGTTTTGCGAAACTGATGTGTATTGATTATTGGGACCATGTGTGTATTTAGTCCAGGGAAATTATTTCACTGTGTGTGGTGACTCCGGCCACTAGGGAACAGATCCGGGTTGGGCCGTGATGACTCTAGTGCTCAACGATTGTAAGGAAAAGACCTTTAAAAACAACTAGGTGACTTTCAATCGGATCATCTTTGAGAAAAGGCCCAGGTGCCACCCTGAGGATGACTCTTAGTTTGGTATTGGATCCAATGGGGCTTATAGCCTTGAGAACTGTGTGGCATATTATTTGTTTTTCTTGGTACCTAGAAAATTATTGGTATTCATGTTATAACCTTTTTTAAGTGGAAAATGTCGTTTATCATGTTCTTGCGAGACATGAGTATTTTAAGTGTTGAATTGTGGAACCTTCTTTTTGAAACAGATTGTATTTAACAAACTGTATGCCAATCTAGTTTCTGTGATATATATCTTATTTTGTAATTGAACCATGTTTTCAAAACTGTATTTACTATCCATATTGCTGCTCACTGAGCTATCAGCTGACTTAGTTGTTTACCATTTCCAAGTGTTAGAAGGACTTAGAGTGGACTCATGGTGTAGCGGGGACTCAATTTCATGGACCTCTAGGGCATTTATTTAATTTGTTTTAAGCTGCTTGTCGAGTTTTGTGCATACATTGTGGTTGAGTTTTATTTAGAATTATTTTATGTTGTGGGCGGTTTGTGCCCCATTTAGTATATATATATATATTTTTAGGAAGTTGGTTATGACTTGTTTTTCAATCAGTAATGATAGAGACCACTAAAAAATCCCATCACTAATAGCTCTAATGAGTTGGAAAATGTAAAAAATAAAAGAAAAAAGAAAAACACAAGAGACAACCATCGCATCAAAGGGAGAGCCACCTCATTAGTGCTCCCTTAGTGCTCCCTTTTTAGTGCTCCCAAGCATTAATGTTTTTCAATTGTAGCATGTCACTGGATTGAGTTTTGATTTATTTATTTCTGGGCTATCATCACATTTATTCTTTGTGGTTTTGGGTTCATGTTTAGGCTTACGTATGCCTTGGGCTAAGTCCCTGTGGGCCACGGCCGGTCATGCCCGGATTTGGGGTGTGACAATTGTCAAACTCAAATTCCATAAAAAATTTACCTTTAAATTTTTTTTCTTGTCCTTACAGACAAAATATTGGGGTAAATTACAAATACATTATTTGAGATTTACTTAAAATACGAATTGTCTCTTGTAGTTGTAAAAATTATACATCTCACTTCTTTAATTTTTTAATCACATAACAAATGATATTTTTTATTAATAAATTATTAAATCAATTAATAATTTTAATGATTTCAAAAATATATTTCAATTAGCAATTTTCATAATTTTATTATTATATAAGAAAGTAATTAAGAATTTCACTTTTTCTATTAATTTGGTAAATACATTTTTTTTTTTTTGTTGATGGAGTATTTATAATTTCTAGAACCATAAAAAATAATTCATATTTTAAACAAATCCCAATGAGTATATTTGTTAATTTACTCAAAATATTATTTAAGTCTTAGAAAAGGCTCACAATGTATTTATTTATTTTGTATATATATATATATTTTTTTTAACAACGAGTGAACTTAGCAGCTAGCACCGAAATGTGCTGTGACAGCACGTGCCCCCAACCCGTGAAGCTGTTATCTCCACCCTACAAAGCAAACAGGTCAGTTTGCAAGGAAACATTTGCTAGGGATGCTTCAAAATGTATACTAGAGCCTGTGATATACCTAGAATGAGGAAGTGGTACCCTTTCTAGTCCCAATCATACAACACTGTTTTGGTAGGCATGTTTAAAAACTTGTGCCAGAGTATGGGGCAACTTGTTTCCCTAATTAGGTGCTCTATAGTAATTTGTCTCACATGCTTTGGATCTATTAAAATATTACAAATTTATCCTTTGTATCAATTTTGTATTTTTTTGGCTTCTTTGCCATTGATGTTGCTAGTAGCAGTTCTTCTGGGTGCTTGTTTTCTTGCTAATAGTGAGATTGGTAGCAATGATTGGTGGTGCTTGTTTCCCGCAACTTTTTTCTTGACTCATCTTTGCTGAACAAGTGCACTTTGGGAGGCTCCAGAAGGTCTAGGAATGGGTTGTGACCGATGTGGAATTGGTGCCTTAATTTTGATCATTGATTCTAGACTTTTGATTTTTGATTATTGATTCTAGACTTCCTGGTGTGGTTTGGGGAAGTACCACATCCTTTTCTTAACTCATCTTTGCCAACAAGTGTTAATTGGGAGCGGCTTTGGAAGGTCCAAGCTTGGATTGTGGTTGCTTTGGTACTGAATTGTGGCATTTTCGAGGCTTTTTTATTTTTATTTTTATGGTGATTAGAGTTGAACTTGTAGGTCAATTATTTTCTCGTTTGTCTATGTTCATTAATGTTTCAAATTGTTCAAGACCCACAACCTTTTTCCGACTCATTTTTGCTGAACAAGTGAATCTTAGGAGGCTCTGGAAGGTGGTCCAGAATGGGATCATGGCTACTTTGAGTTACGACAGTTTGCTGTTACAAGGAATTTCTGTTGACTGAGATCTTTTTAAGTTGTTTGTTTTGTTCAGGCTTTAGTGGTCTGTTATAAGTGTGGCTGGGAATTGTTTGCTGCTAGTGTTTTTTGTGCTTTCCTTTTGGATGCTTTGTTGATTCCTTGCCAACATTGTGTTGGTTTTATTTTGTTGTATTGTATCTCTGTAAGTTTTGGGGAATCCTTTTTTTCGCTGATCAAAAAATATAAATGGAGGATTGGGATTGCCAGCTTTGCTGCGTCACCTTCATCATCATCATTATTATTATTTTTAATCCTATGTATGTTTTTTATTTTTTTTTATAGTTTAGCAGGACACATTTTTATAACTGTATCAGCCAATAGTTGTTTTAATTTTTTAAATTTAATTTTATCAAATTTATCTCATTTTAAAACAAAAATTCACAAAATCAATTAAATTTCAACTTATTTTGTAAACTGATGATGTTTTGTGAAGACTTCAATAAAGTTGTGTTTCTTACTTTAATTTTTGAAGTGGGGTTATTGTAGGATTTCAAAACATTATTTCGTTTTGATAAATAAATGTTTTGAATTTATTTTTATAGAATATAAATTTTGTAATAGCTCGAACACTGCTTATTAAAAAGGGTCAGAAAATTCATCTTTTTCACCTTTCTATTAACCCGTGTTCACAAACGTCAAAGCCAAAACCAACCAACAGTCAGCAACAACCTTACAAAAATATGGTAAATTATAAATGGGAAACATTAAAAGATGTGTACTATATGTGTCTTATAATTAAAAATAATAATATAATTTTAATTTTTTAAGTCATAATTAAAAAAATGTTATAACTAAACACAATATAAAACATAACTAAATAACTCATGAATCATAACTAAACAAGAAAATTGATTATAACTAAAGAAAAAAAATGATATAACTAGGGGTGCATATGATACACCATTTTTAAAGAGTTGTATATTAGAATTTTTCATTATAAATACACTACTTGAGATATGCTTAAAATACAAATTATTTTATGTGGTTCTAAAAATTACATCTCACCCCTTAAAATTTTTAATTACATAACAAATAACTCATTTTATTAACAAACCATTAAGTCAATTAACAGTATTTAATGATGTCATAAATATATTTTAATTACTAATTAAAGTAATTTTAATAATGTGTAAGAAAGTAGTAAGAAATCATTTTTTCAATTAATTCTATTAATTAAAAATTTTGACAATGGGGATAGTTATAATTTTCTAAATTATAAGGACAATTCATATTTTAAACAAATTTTAGGAAGTGTATTTATAATTTACAAAAAATACTGTTAAAATGCACTCACCTCCTTGAAGTTTAAAAAAAAAAAAAATGCAATTAGCTTTACAAGTTTGGTATATTTACACTCACTTTTTTTTTTTTATAGTAAAATTAAAGTGATCAAAACTAACACAGATGGTAAATAGATATATTGAAACAAATAAATTTAAATATATATTTTATTGAAAAGATATGATAGTATCATTTTTCTTTTCATCATATAACTCACCAATTTTTAATAAAGTGTTATGTGATTAAAACCTCAAGGGACAGGTATAATTATGTTATAAAAATAAGGTTAAGGGTGCTCAGGCAAAAAATTCAAATTCGAATTTTCTTTGTTTGCTGCTAAAATACTTTGCCCATAATGACAAACTAGTGTAAAAAACTATCTAGGTATATATTATGTTATGAGTCTGGATCATCTGCTGCCTTTCCCTGCCGCCCTTCCTGCGGCGCTCCAAAACAACGTCGTTTTGGATATATATATATTCCTTTTTATTTTGCTTTTTAACCCCTTTTCATTTTTAAACCCTAGCTCCCTCTGAAAGAGACGAACAGAGAGGCAACGAACGGAGAGGGCTGAGCGAGCAACGTGATTTCTCATCGAGGTGACGGAGGCAAGGCGAGGCGATCAGAGGTGGCGAGAGACGAGCAGAGAGAGGCAACAAACAGAGAGGGCGAGGCGGCCGGCCGACGTGAGTTCTTCAATGAATTCATATTCAAGGCCTTTCATTTTCAGGGCAATCTCAACTCTTCGAACAAAAGGGCTTCCTCAAACACCAAACAACTTCATTTGTTCTGCCATTTCAACACTTGTTATTTAGAGCTCTTACTTTCAAGAGTGTGTTTGTATGTATTTGAAACTTTGAAGTTGATTATGTGTTTTGATTTGATGAGTTCTTATAAAGAAACTTTGCTATTAGTTACTTAGCCAAAAAGATTATATGTCTATTTTGATGACTCCATTTATTATTTTAATCAAATATGTAGTTGGTAATTAGAGACCTCTGGTAGTCTAGGGAGAGGATATAATGGAAAAATGGGATAGTTAAAATCTCTCATCTGGTTTTTCATGTCCATTTACTATAGCGATCAAATATGTTGTTGGTGATTGGAAACCTCCAGTAGTCTAAACGTATGAAAAAATGGGAAAGAGTCAATGAATAGAAATTTCTTTATCAATTTCTTTATGATTTCTAGATCGAAATGGTGGCTCATCAGTGGTAGTGAGATCGAGATCGAGATCGAGAGAGAGAGAGAGAGGCTATGGGTGAGTTGGTAGTTCTAGAGAGAAAAAAGAAGCGCCAGAAAAAGAAGATGAAAGGAAAGAAGGTTCTGCTCTGATGCTCTAATTTATTTACTTTTTTGGAAATTTTGTCTGAAAACGACATCATTTTGGGACAATGCAGGAAAGGCCGCAAGGAAGGACGATAGAGGATCCAGACTTTTTTCAATAAACCAAATTTATGTTTTTTCCCATTGCTCCTATTAGACAAACCAACCATTGAAACATTCAATCAAGTTACTTTTCTCAAATTAGTGATAAATTCAAAACAATAAATAGGGTAAACTATATATATGATTCATGTAAGTTGTTTCTTGTGTCAATTTTTATTTTCATAGTTTTAATTGTATCAATTTTTTTATTTAATTTTTCATATCATGTCAATTTAATAATCTAATCGATTACATTAATCCAATCGATTACATCTATTAAAAAATTAGACAAAATTTAAAAGCAAATGATTCATTTTAAAGGAATGGACAATTTTCAAATTGGATTTCAACCACCTACCATTTTGATGAGTAAATGGACTAGTTTGCCCCCATGATTACAATTCGAATTTTAAGATGACCTTATCAATCGTATTAAACTAACAGAGTGTGAAAATTTTAAAGATAAAATTGATGTATTTAAAACTACATGAATTAAATTGACACTAAAGACAAATAAGGGCATATGTTAAAGATGCATTAAATAGGTACAACTATCTCTAATTATATAGAAAATAATACAAATTTAAAAACTGTCCAAATTAAATAATATTTTTATAAGACCAAAATACCTTGTTTCTTTCCCTCCATTTTAGCCTTTCATCTCTCTTTTTTTTTTTTTTTTTCTTTTTCTTTTTCTTTTTTTCTTCTTCTTCTTTGTTTTGTACCTTTTCACCCTTCTTATTTTTATATGATGTTTTTTTGGTAAAAAAATAATTTTGAAAATTTAAAAACAGATTTTTTTTATTTATTTTTGTCAAATTAATTTTTAATTTTTCAAAATAAAATTTTAAAATTCAACCAAACAAAAATAATTTCCAATTAATTTTTTTTTCTAATTAGAATTAACTTGTTATAAAAATAATGAGATATAGTACAACAAATAAAATAAAAAATAGAATTAACTTGTTATAAAAATAATGAGATAGAGTACAACAAATAAAATAAAAAATTAAATTAAATTAAAAAAAGGACAAATGATATTAAACCCCTTAAACTATCGAGCAATTACACTTTACCCTCATAATGTTTTAAAATTAACAATTCCCCCCTTCAAACTATTTGAATTTGAATATTAAGTCCTTCTATTAGTCATCTGTTAGATGTTTAGATGAAAAATTGTCAAGTATTGTATACATGATGATTATATTAAATTTTTACAAAAGATAATTTAAGATAATTTAGTCATAAAATTTAATATAATCATTATGTGTGCAGCACTTGACAATTTTTTATCCAAATATTTAATAAATAAATTTAATGTTCAATTTCAAATAATGTGAAGAGATAATTGTTGAGTTTAAAATATTAAGTGGGTAAAATATAAATGATTGATAGTTGGAAAGGGTTTAATATAATTTGTCCTAAAAAAGAATTGGACAAACCTTTATTCCAAAAGTTGGCAGAGCTCTCACGTGATAGTTTTTTATTTATTTTTATTTTATTTTTTTAACACTACATTGTAGTAGTTAAATAATTTTATTATCAATTTCCTACCCCAAAATGGGATAATTTTGTCCATATAAAATAAGAATAATGACTTGGACCCTTTTTTTGGACCCTCTTTGACCCCCTCTTTACCTGATTGGTCACTTTTTCTTTTTTTGTTTCTTTTTTTTCCCCTTCTCCTCCAATCACCACCCGCCACGTGTGTGTGGGGGGTGGTTGGGGTTGTGATTGAAGGGAGTCTCAATCATCATAAAATAAATATATCACATTAATTAGCTTCTTGAAAAATACTAAATTTATTTATGAGTAATGTTAGAGATCCCAAAAATTTTATCAAAATTTTTACCAAATGTCTCACATGAATATAGGACCCACACAATGTGGGTCCCATGTGGGTTCCACACCCATGTGAGACATTTGGTAGAATTTTTGATAAAAATTTTTGGGGTCTCTAGCATTTTTGTTTATTTATACTTTGAGCAGTGCTATATGTCCCGATTTTTCTTCTACTTTTGTTCAATATCTCCATATAAGTGAAGGTAATTAATGCCAATTATTTACTTCTTTGGGAGTATGTTAATAGGGATGACAATTTAAACTCGGCTCGATGGGAACCCAACCCCCAACCCCCCCGACCCTGAGTTGAGCTATTTTTTTCCCGAAAAATACTCCCGACGGGACAAGAATGGTATTCAAAAATCAATCCCTGATCATTTTCGGGCCGGGGACGGGGATAAGTTTCCAAGCCCCATCCCTGGCCCCGTCCCCATTCCCGTTTCTGCCCCGGTTTGTCCCCAAAGTAAAATCACCATTTTACCCATCTATATATATATATATATATAAACCAAACCCTAAAGCATTACACAATCCCTCACACACACACACACACACACACACACACACACACACACACACACATACGCGTGCGCCTCTCCATCTTCTCTCTCTTGGTCTCTCACACGCCTCTCCATCTTCTCTCTCTTGGTCTCTCTCTCTTTAAAACCCTTCCATCACCGCCGCTGACTTCCTCCCTCCGCTATCCTCATCTCCCTCCTTTCATCACCGCCGATTTGCAATGATCATCACTACTGACTCCCCATTCCCTTTGCTGTTCTCTTCCTCCTCCCATCACGTCGCTTTGCAACGATCATCATCGCCGACTCCCTCCCTCCATTTCTCCTCCTCTCCCTCCTCTTCTGCTATCCTCCTCTCCATCCTCCCATTACCGCCGATCTGCAACAATTGAGCCAGAACTGAGATCTGCAACGATCTAAACACAGATCTATTAGATCTATACTCATATTTTTTATTTCTCTCTTTCTCTCTCTTTCTTTTTCTCTCTCTCTCTCTCTCTCTCTGTCTGATCTGATCTGTTTGTGATGATTGTCAGTATTTTATTGTTGTTGATGATGATTGTTGGTATTGTTGTTGAAACAGATTTTTTTTTCAGATTAATTTTTTTTTAAAATTTAAATCTATATGACACTGAAAACAAATTTAAATTTAATTTAAATCTATATTGTTAAATAAATAAATTTAATTTGTTTTAATTATACACATTGATTTGTTGATGATGATGAAACGTACTGATATATATTGATTCGTTGATCTTGTGTTGAACAAAGTTGTTTTAAAAAAAAAACTTAGGGATTTTTCGGAGTTGGGAAAACCCGATCCCCGTTAGGGGACGGGGACAGAGATGGGGCGGGGGGGTGATGGGGTTTCCTGCCAGGGATCGGGGGTAGAGACGGGGATTTTTTAACCTTCGGGGATCGGGGACGGGGAGTGTAGTCCCCAGCCCGGCCCCCAGCCCTGGCCCATTCCTATTTCTATATGTTAACAAGGTGTAATTTTTATATGTGGATAGAGTATACCCATGTGGTACTTTTTATTGGTGAAAGGTAGTGGTATAGAAGGCATATTATTGAATGTTTGAGGAACAATAAAGGATATATATATATATATATATTTGTGATTAATTAAAAAAAATCGTAAGTAATCTTCATGCCTTTCTGTGCTATTGTCACTCGCTTTCCCAAATGGAGATATACACAACTCATAACAACAATGAATAGAACTGGGAGTGTGTAAACCAAAATTATGGGACCTATATAGCATAGAATGTAACCAAACAATGATTTTTTTTTCTTTTATATTTTTTAAAAATCAAAATCATGTCATGTTAGAACAAATTTCTAAAATTGAAGTAATTTTAAACTTTCTAAACTCAAACAATTATGTTATTTGATAAAGTCATGTACGTTGAAAATACGAGTTTAGAATTGAATGCCATGAAGAAATAATTAATTACAACAGAATAAACTAGGTGGTGGAGTCATAGAAAAGACCCTAACTCCATGAAATAATATGCTACTATTGAAATATAGAATAATTAAAATCATATATAGATAAAAAACTTTGTGTATGAATGGTATAAAATCTCCAAAACAAGAAATTTCTAATGATGACAGCCAATTCAGATATTCAACACAAATAAGTATTTCAAAATACGATTTTAATTAACTTATTTTAAAATTGTGTTTTCAAAACACACAATTTTGAAGCACAATTTCAAAAATCAATTGTTGCATCTAAAAAACGAGTTTTGAAATAGAGTTCTTCAAAAGACTTTTTAATATAACCTGAACTATCACACTACGCCAAAATTGGGCTTTAGCGGCGGTTTTTTTACCGCCGTTAAAGCCTTTAATGGCGGTATTAACGGTGGTTTTGTTACCGCCGTTTATGTGCGTGTCAGGAAAAGTACAACCGTCATAAAAAGGTAAATTATCGTCGTTAAAAGTCGACCAAAAACGGCGGTAATATAAGACCAAAAACGGCGGTTCTTTACCGCCGTAAATAGGTTCAAATTTTTCAAAAAATAATTCTTTCTTCTTGCACTCCCCAAGTCTTGAACCCTCAACCTCTCATCCACCCACACCAACCACTCCACCACAACCACTTTTCATGAAATATATTTCCTAAATAAATATTTAAACATTACTTTTACTTTATTGTAGATGGTCATGTTCAACCCTAGCCGCGCGTGGTCACCACTCATCGGAGCTCGGCCGACAAAGACCGCCGTCATTAACGGCGGTAATGAGAGGGCTTTAGCGGCGGTTTCATTACCGCCATTTAAAAATGGCTTTAGCGGCGGTTTTTTAACGGCGGTTTCATTACCTCCGTTAAAGAGTCATTATCGGCGGTTTTGTTAACGGCGGTAACGAAAACCGCCGTTAAAGATACATTAACGGCGGTATTAACGGCGGTTTCGTTAACGCCGTTAATAGTATCTTTAAACGGCGGTAACGAAACCGCCGTTAAAAAAACCACCGTGAATGCCCTGTTTTGGCGTAGTGTCAACTACTCACAATATTATTATTATTATTATTATTTTGTAAATTTTAATAATTATTCGGTAATAAAAATAAAATAAAAAGCATACATAGCCATTGAAGCAAAAGCTTGTGAATGGAAATGATGAAATAATGTTTGAAGTGATGAACAGAGCACAAACATAAGATGAAATCAAACCTTAGAAACCAAAGTAAGTTGAATTGGTGTTAACAAGAATCTTCCCAAACCACGTCTTGTACATGTGAGTCCCTGTGATTACCCACATCATAAGATATCCAACACTAACTGCCATTATTAACACCATTATAGCTTATCTCATGATGATTTTATTCTTTTTCCATGTTCAAGTGAAGGGGTTGACCTCTTCACCACCATGGACTTTGTGGAGAAGTATTTTGTGAATAACAACATGTGGCAAAAGGTGACACTTAAGTGTCAGCCGTGGTGCCGCGTGGCCTGGCCACATTGCCAAGATGATCTCGGCTAGGCCGAGGTTATCTGTACAGATACCAAAATCCGAGATAAGCGGATAGGAACGGGGAAGAATCCTAGATGAAAGAGGGCTCCAGACTGGATAAGAATAAGGCTTTGAGGGAGTTTATCCCTATCTAGCTAAGAGTCCAACATAAGCATTATGTGCTAGAGTCCCATGAAGTAAGGCTTCTAGGGGAAGTTGGACACTGATCATTATAAAAGTAAGGCACTCCCGGTGGGTCTGAGGTATGCTTTTTATGTTCTTTCTAGTGAGTTAAGAACTATTGGTTATCTATGAGAGATACTGAATACTAACTTGATCGTCGGAGTGCCCCTAGGTGGACGAACCACCGTTGAATTCTTATCTTTCTGTGACAGGTTGTTCAGGCTTAATCTATTCTACCGGTGCTCTCCAGCTGGGTTCTACGTTTGGTTCTGTGGTCGAAAATCAACACCCACAATTTGGCGCTGTCTGTGGGAACATAAGGAGAATAGATGGCCAACGACGGGTAGAAAGAAAAGATCGGGGATGACATCCCTAGTGGGAGTGGTAAGCATGCCGATCCAAACATGGAGGAAGGAAACCATAACGAAGGAACACGAGATCAGAATCCCAGGAAGAAAGACGTCGACCAAGAGGGAGATGCATTGAAGAAAGTAGGCCGAGACGAGTACTACAACAAAAGCGACCTCCAAGTATGGAAAGATAGATGCTTGAGGAGGGACGGCGAGATGAAGGGAATGACAAACAAATTGGCAGACCTGCAATTGGTTGTCTACTTCATGATCCAGAACAACGTCATGCAGCCACCATTTCCATTGAAGAACACACCGATTCCAGCGGCCAAGAACGATGCCCAGAAAGGGGGGCAGAAAGTAATCCCAACAGTCCCTCAACATGACAAGGTGAATGAACGCTCACACCAGCCTTCACGAGATGTCGGGGGAGCAGAGTCAATGAGAAGAGAGTCTCAGAGGATGCCTCATACCAAAGAGACGTATGTCAGGGAACATCGGCATGTTCAAGGGAAGGAACTTTATTTTGACACGATGGATGAAGAAAAGTCCAACAAAACTCATAACAACACCGGGAGCAGCGTACCAAAAAGGCTGAAATCTGTTGACAGCCGAGCTCCTAACCAGACTAAGGAGGATTTGAGGGACTACCTCCAAAGGAAGTGGCAGAATGCCGAGGTAACATCCCCAGTCAAGCCAAGAACGCCGTTCTTAGTAGAGTTGGATAAGTTTGAGGCCCCAAAAAGGTTCATATGTCGAGGTTCTAGATATATGACGATAAATCCGATCCGAACTTTCACGTCAGCTTATATTTGAATTCAATAGAACTGTATACCAGGAACAAACCGTTGCCCTACAAGGTGTTCCCCTCATACTTTGGGGAAATAGCATCAAATTGGTTTCACAATTTGTGGCCAGGTTTGTTACAAACAAATCGCAGCCGTTGAGGGTAGACTCCCTGATGGTTCTGAAAATTGGCGAGGGTGAAAGTCTCAAGGCTTATGCCAAAAGGTATTATGAGGTGTTCAATCGAATACCAGGATGTAACCAGGAGTTGGCAGTCGTGTCTTTTAAGAACGGCCTGGAGGATGACTGTATGCTTCGAAAGTCATTGGCAAAGACTCTGCCAAAGAGTATGGAGGAGCTCATGGCAAGGATCGAGAAATATGCCAGAGTAGAAAGGGATACCCCAAGATCAAATGCACCGAAGCAGGAAAAGAGAAACAGCTTGCCGAAGCGAGACTGAGGTAATACTAGATTTAATAGACAAGAAACAGGACTAAGGGTTGCACAGGGAGTCACCATTGTGTTCCGGATCCCGGTTTATAAAGTTCTAGAAAGGATCAGAAACCAGCCGTATTACAAAGCGATGGAGAGGATCCTTAGTGAATTTATAGAGAGAAGTCTAGGGAAGCACTGCGCTTACCACAATGAAGATGGACACCTGACGTAGGGTTGTAGAGCCCTAAAGGCGCATTTGGAAGATCTGGTTAGATAAGGTCACTTAAGGGACCTAGTAGATGAGGCCAGAACGAGTAAAGAGCAAGCAAGGCTGTCCTAGGCACCAGCAACACCACAACAGCAAGCAGACGGACCTCGAGTGATAAACGTGATTCATTCAAGGGTCAATGAGAACAAGGTGCGTGGCAAAACTCAGAGGGTAAGGAACTTACAGTATGTGTGTCAGATCCAACAAAAGAGACCCAGGACAAATGAGTACCAGGGACCAATGGTGACCTTCATGGAAGTAGACCTAGACATGGTGCAACATCCACATAACGATGCTCTGGTAGTAATCCTCAAGATTGAAGAATGCCAGGTAATGCGCATTCTGATTGACCAAGGCAACTCTTGTGACATCATGTATGTCAGATGTTACAAGGAGCTCGGCCTTTACCGACATGATTTGGAGCAGTCCAACAACCCAATGGTCGGGTTTAATGGAATGCCAACATGGCCCCCGGGAGTAATAAATTTGGAGATGCAGGCAGGCACTAAGAAGGTAAGCATAGAGTTCACAGTAATTGACACCCTCTCCCCTTACAATGTTATCTTGGGGAGGCCATGGTTAAACGCAATATGGGTTGTTCCCTCAACATTGCACCAGCTGTTGCGGTTCCTAACGGAGCATGGAATTGAGGAGGTTAGAGGGGATCAGATGCAGGCAAAGAATTACTCCATGGCAGCAATGAAATCTACTTGCAACGTGCGAGAGGCAGAAATAGTAGAAATTGATGATGAGGACATGGAGGTCCTGAATGATGTCGGCAAAAAGCCGGCCAACAAAAGCGAGGAAGCCTTAAAGAAAATTCTGGTCTAACAAGGAGATGAAGAGCGCTTCTTCCTTCTCGGCTCAAGCTTGGCCGAGGAAGAGGAAAGGGAGTTAGAGTCATTCTTGCGAGCAAACATAGAGGTGTTTGCCTGGACACCATACGAGATGTCTGGCATTGATCCTGAAGTCACTTGCCATAGACTAAATGTAGATAGATCGGCTAAACCTATCATTCAGCGAGCAAGGAGGCCGACGTTGGTTCATGTGGAGGCAGTAGATGAAGAAGTGGACAAATTGTTGGAGGCCAGAACCATTCGGGAGGTAAACTACCCAACTTAGTTGTCAAACACAATTGTTGTGAAAAAGAAGAATGGGAAGTGATGGGTCCGCGTGGACTTCACCAGCCTAAATAAGGCTTGTCCCAAAGACAGTTTTCCACTCCCTAAGGTTGATCAATTGGTAGATGCCACTTCAGGGCATGGAAGAATAAGCTTCCTGGATGCTTACAGGGGATACCACCAGATAGCGATGTATCTCCCTGATGAAGAGAAGACTGCATTTATCACCCCAAAAGGGCTGTATTGCTACAGAATAATGTCTTTTAGGTTGAAAAATGCAGAAGCAACCTACTAGAGGTTAGTGACCAAGATGTTCAGACGTCCGATTGGCAAAACAGAGGAAGTGCACATTGATGACATGGTCGTAAAGACCAAAGAACCTGAGAATCACCTGGCTGACTTAAAGGTAGTTTTTGATATCCTTAGATCATATCGGCTCTGACTCAATGCTTTGAAATGCGTATTTGGAGTTGGGTCTGGTAAGTTCCTAGGATACTTGGTTACTAGAAGGGACATTGAGGCAAGCCCAGATCAAATCAAGGTCATTCTGGACTTGAAAAGCCCAACATTGGCAAAACAAGTGCAGATGTTGATTGAAAGGGCTGCAGCCCTGAACAGATTTATAAGTAGAAGTTCAGATAAGTGTAAATCATTTTTCAATTTGTTGAAAAAGGCCACAGATTTCTTGTGGACAGAGGAATGCGAAGTCGCCTTGGCCGACTTGAAAAAGTACCTAACAACAACTCTAGTTCTATCAAATCTAGTACCTCAGGAAGAACTATTCTTATACTTGGCTGTTTCAGAGCACGCAGTGAGTGTAGTGATAATCAGAGAAGAGATGGGAGAACAAATGGCAGTATACTATGTGAGTAAAACCTTAGCAAGTGTAGAGACCAGGTACTTACCCCTAGAAAAATTGACATTAGCCCTAGTAATGGCTTCGAAGAAACTGAATCACTACTTCCAAGCCCACAAGATTGTGGTATTGACGAAGTATCCTTTGAAGTCCCTGTTGCAGCAAGGACGTTTGACAGGAAGGGTAGCTAGATGGGCAGTAGTATTGGGTCAATATGACTTGGAATTTAGGTGCAAAACAACAATTAAAGGCCAGGTACTGGTCGACTTTGTGGTCGAGTTCACACCTGGCACAATTCCACGTCGGACTCCGATGAGCCACAGTTTGAGGTGCCTAGGAGAGCAAGAAGAAACCTAGCTGCGGCCAAAGAACCCCACTCAAGCGAAATAGAAGAAAGAAGAAAAACCAAAGCCCTGCGATATCTATATCAGCAACTCCTTCTCCCTGTTTGTTGATGGAAGTTCAAACCGTCAAGGAGCGGGGACAGGGGTGGTGTTAGTATCACCAGATGGGCGAATGTTGGGACAATCTATTCGTTTGGGGTTTAAAGCCTCAAACAATGAAGCAAGATATAAGGCACTAATCGCAGGGTTAAAATTAGCAGCAGCAATGGAAGCCGAAGAGATGGTAGTCTTCTGTGACTCCTAACTTGTTGCGAATTAGGAAACAGGCGAGAGATGAAATAATGATAGCCTATGTCAAGGAAGTTGTTAGACTACTAGCATTGTTCCAGGATTATCGGCTACAACAGGTTAGCCGAGACGATAACAACCACGCCGATGCCTTGGCTAACCTGGCTAGTGCAATGAAATTAGGAGAGGCAAGGACAATAATGGTTGATTATTTGTTAGGCCCAAGTGTGGAACTACTAATCACAGAGTACGAAGCAATATGTGTAGAGATATGACCAAGTTGGATAGATGCAATAGTGGTGTTCCTTAGGGATAGCAAGCTGCTAGACGACCAAAGAGAAGCACATAAAATCAGGTTGAAGTCGTCATGGTTTAGCCTAACAGTAGATGTCCACCTCTATAGGAGATCCTTCACTGGTCCCTTTTTGAGGTGTGTGCATCCCTCCCAGGTTGAAGACTTCTTGTATGAAATACATGAAGAAGTATGTGGAAGCCATGCTGGGGGCAGATCACTTGCTCATAGGGCCATTACTCAGGGGTACTGGTGGCCCTACATGTAGAAAGATGCTGAAGCTTACGTCCGAAAATGCGAGAAGTGTAAAAGGTTTGCACCTACTGGGTTCAACCAATAGCAGATTTGAAACAGTATCCAGCCCTTGGCCATTTGCCCAGTGGGGCATGGACCTAGTTGGACAATAGCCCCAAGCAATTGGGCAAAGAAAGTTCCTGCTGGTAGCAACTGATTATTTCACAAAGTGGGTAAAAGTTAAACCTCTTGCGAAGATTCGAGATATAGATATGAAGAACTTCATATAGAAGAATATCATCACCAGGTTTGGGATCCCAAGAGCAATAATAGTAGACAATGGTACACAGTTTGACAGTAAGCTAATCAAAAACTTCTGTACAAAGTACAAAATCAAGAACTACTACTCCACTCCAAGTTTTCCTCAGAGCAATAGTCAGACAGAAGCGTCCAATAAGACTATCTTAGATGGGATCAAAAAGAGGCTGGAAGCAATAAAGGAAAAATGGGTGGAGGAGTTGCCCAATGTACTCTGGGCATATTGGACTACGCAGAGAAGATCAACAAAGGAATCTCTATTTGCCACGGCTTATGGCACTGAAGTAGTTATCCCACTGGAAGTCGGCATTCCAGGGATCAGAACCTAAGGAGTAGAGGATAAGACTAATGAGGCATACCTGGCCCGAGATCTGGACCTGCTGGAGGAGAAAGAGAAAGAGCAGCAATTCGGTTGGGGACATACTGGTAACAACTTGCTAGGGCTTATAATAAGAAGGTCAACCCAAGAGAGTTTAAGCTTGGGGACCTTGTCCTAAGAAAGGTCGTCGGCAACAAGAAGAATCCCAGAGAGGGAAAACTTGGCCCAAACTGGGAGGGGCCTTATAGAGTCATTTCAGTTTCCGGCAATAAGGCATATCGGCTTGAAGACACTGAGGGCAAAGAGTTGCTAAGACCCTGGAACACTTGCAATTTGAAGTTTTTTTTATCATTAGTCTTTTGTTTTCAAAGTTTATGTCATAATTTTATTGGTCGAAGAAATAAAAGCATGCTAGTTTGATTTTTACGATTTTTGAATTTGTGCAATAGGACTGACTAGTCCTATGACGATGTTTCTAATTGAAGCATGACGAATAACTTAGACTTATTATATGACAGAGTTGAATTAATATTGCATATAATAGAGTTGAACTAAGTTGGCGATGTTTCTGAATGAAGCATGACGAATAACTTAGACTTATCATATGGCAGAGTTGAATTATACTTGCATATAATAGAGTTGAACTGAGTTGGCAATATTTTTGAATGGAACATAACGAAAAGCGTAGACTTATTATATGGCAGAGTTGAATTATACTTGCATATAATAGAGTTGAACTAAGTTGAATTAATCTAGGTTTTCCATGTCGGCAAAGTTAAACTCTGAATGGAACTAAGTGTGCTTTAATCGGGTTAACGAAGAAACCAAGTTTGGACACCTCGGCTAGTCTTTGTTCGAATCTGAATTCGGCGAAAGGCTATAAACGCATAATGTGAACTTAAGTAGAACTTAGGTTCACATTAGGGGGCAGGGAGCTGGAGAATGATGAATAAACTTAAAAGTTTAAGAGCTTGGGACTTGTTGAAATTTTTTAGAAGAATTTACAATTTAAAATGGGCTTAACACTTGTTGAAATTTACAGGTTGGAGTTAGCTGAGGTAATTATGAAAGATGTATCTGAGATACATATTACCTGAAGTGACCAACCAGGTTGTCAAGGTTGGAAGGGCGAAGTCTTGATAGAGGACAGTAAGTGGAAATGAAGGAGCAATACTTGACTGAATAAGTCTAGAGAAACAACACTTGTAAAAATATTTCAAAATTTTTTTAAGTGTTAGCCGAGGAATTCAAATTGTTGGCCGAGACAACAGCCAATGTTTGCATCCGAGGTACTCTACCCCGCAATTATTATACAGTTAAGGTATATTTTGAAGTCATACAAAAATATTCTAAAAATGAAGGCATATAAGGCATGGAAGGAAAGCAGTAAGCATACAAGAAAAGCATCCAAACACTTAAAAAGAAAAACATTCATTTAAGGGAGAAACTTGTTCGGATACAGCAAAAGGCACATCGGCCAAATTAAAAAGTCAAAAGTCTTTCAAACGAAATACAACTAAAGGGAAAAAAAGTACAAAATAAAGATGAAATATCCTAAGCACTATGATTGGTTTGGAATTGCTCAACCTCGGCTGTTGGAGTTATATCGGCCTCGGTTGGCAATGTTGCATTCTTTTCCACCGCTATCTCGGCATCTATTTCGAGCAGAGTTTGATCCAAACTCTTCTCGGCACATTGGACCTAGGCCTCAAAAGTGGTTGGTTTAGGAGAGGCGCCTTTGGAAGCCAGGTCATCCTCCTTATCTTGAGTCAAGTCAAGGACTTGTTCATTTAGGGTGGGGGACTTGGCATCAATGGCAACCTCCTCCTCCTCCTCTTCATTGGCATCACCATCCTCGGCATCATCCTCGTCAGCTTCGTCATCAGAGTCCTTGGGCTTTGGAGGGAAAGACACTTGGAGTTGATTTATGTTTCGGAGGTCGAAGTCCATTGGAACGGATAATTTGTTTAGTGCTGCCGTCCAACCGAGGTAATAACCTCCGTTGCAAGCCTTATTGACTTGTTCTTTGTATTGGTTACGAACGGCAGCTTGACTCTCTTCGAAGGCCTTCTCGTTGACTGCTTTGACCTCGTCTTCCTTTGATTTGATGGGCTCATTGAGCTTGGCCTCGAACTCTACTGCCTTGGCCTTGAGGGCCTTGGCCTTGATAAACCTGCAGCCTTGGCCTAATCAAGCAGCTTTCTGTTGCTAGCCTCGGCGTGGTTCAACGAGGACAAGAGCTTGGCAGTTTCTTGGGTCTTTTTTACTAACTCGTCCCTCGTTGTTTCGGTCTTAACCGCATACGAATGTGCGTGTTGGATAGCTTGCAAGGAGTAAAACAGATTAGTTAAAGATTCTGGCTAAGTGTTGAAAAACTTTAACAGGGAAAATGAAGAGACTTACCAAGACCGAGTGCTGCATCATAAGGCCAAAATTTTCATACTTATGCAACTCAGCCATACGGTTCAAATCTTCTAGTAAAAGAACAACCGTTGACAGGGCTACGCCGACTTCAATATCCATTGCATTGTCGCCAGCTGGCAAGGGTCTGTTCCCCACCATGACCTCGGGAGCCCAGGTCATATTGTGAGGGAAGTTGTGGCTACCCTCAAGTTGGTCAGACCTTGGCCTTTTAGTTGGTTGGAAATTGGATGCATTGGCTTTGGCTGGCCTCTTCTCGGTGACAGTTTGGCTCTTCTCTACCTCGGCCGATTTCGAGATCGGCACAGTGTCCTCAGAGTTAATCTTAGTCACTATGGCCTTAGCCTTGGTTCTTTTTACCCTCTTTGGCTTTGACTTGGTCTGGGATGGAGATGAGGAGGTTGAACAGCCACCACCTTTGGAAGGGTGACAATGAGATCTTCAACGATGGCTGGTTTGCGGCCCATGTCATCGGTTGTTGCAGCGACAGTGACCTTGGTATCGAAGTGAATTGCTGGAAGCGCAGTTGGAGGGTTTGTTGGGTCGTTCGCCGAGAAGATTGATTCTCGGCGTGTGTGGTTACGAGTCCTATCAACTAGAGTGTTTGGTGGAGCTCTATGTCGGTGTCGGCGCTAAGATGGTGGGATTGATTGAGCTGGAGTAGAAGTAGAGGGCAACTCTACTGGGTCTGATAAGGAGGCCTGGTCTGGTCTTGGGAATGATACATGGTGGAGTTGTTACAGACGAGGAAGTTTTGCTTCGGCAGGGAACGTCGGGCAAGGCATATTTGTACGTCAGGATGTAGTCAAGCAGCAATGGGGCCTAGCGTTTCTCGATTGGCAAACCCAAAAGCTTTTTTAGGTCTTTGTTGGGGAAGAATGTCTGGCAAAAGTCTTTCGTTGGCTGAGGAAGATCTACAAACAAGTGAAACATTAGCATGAACAGATAAGGTTAACAAGTCTTAAGTAGAGATAAAGTTTGGGAGGTAACTCAGTTCTTACCCTCATCCTCTCTAAACACTCCTCGGCACAGTGGGAAGAGATGAAGATCATTGTCTGGTGCAAACTCCCAGTTGCCTGAGATGATCAAATAGTCATCCCTAGCACCCTTGTTGGAGTTAGGAAGGTCGGCTACGATTTTGTAGGCAGTGGATCTGGGCTTGAGGTAATATATGTAGCCTTTTTCAAACTTAAAGCCGCACATGGTGTAACAGAACTGGATGTCGGCTAGCGTGATCCTAGCATTTTCTCGGCGTGCCAGTTCTATGATGCCATTGATAACCCTGTATGAGTTGATGGCTAGTTGGATGGGGTTGAGCTTATAATAATGGAGGATTTCCCTAAAAAGGATGTCTAGGGGAAACCTGAGTCCATACTCTACAAAGGCAACTACTGGAAAGGGCATAAAGTTTCCATCAGGCATAATGAAGTCCTTCTTCCCATCCAATCTCATCTAAACGTCGGCTGGGATAGAGAACTCTCTCCTAAAGTTCTCAAGTTTTTCTTGGGTGTCTACCCTCCACTTAAACATGCCCATAACGTTGGCTTAAATGGAAGATAGTACAAGATTTCAGAAGAAGATCACTGGTAAATGTTTGAGAACATCGGCTAAACCCTAGAAAGCACGATGATGAGGATTTATGAGAATTAGAGGGGATTTCATTTCAGTTTTCCTAAAGGAACAAGGCTCTAAATCAAACCCCCAAACCCAAGTTTATGCAGAAACAAGGAATCAAAGGCAAAAATTTGGAAACAGAGCAAGAAGGCTAAAAAATAAATGTAATTCAGAAATAAGGGGTGAAGCAGAAAAACATGTGTATACACCCAAAACTTCAAGACACTGAGTGAGTGTGTGTAAAACAATGTGCAAATGGCTCAAGCAAAAACATGATTGGCATTTTCGAAAGACTACACAAATTCAAGATTCAAGAAACAGAAATGATGATCAAACCATGAAGATGGAAACAAGACGCAAACATAGATACAAGGCAACAACAAACAATGTGGACCAATGGCAGGTTCGAAACAAATAAAGAGAATAGTAAAAGACTGAAATTGAAAAAAGATATTGAGAACTCACCAATTGAGGTCGAAAAGAGGAATACCGAAGTTGTGTTCGCCAGAGTTAGATGCTGCCCTTGATCAAAAAGGAGTGGCAGAAAATTCACTAGAGATGGACAGTGGTAGAGTTTCGAAGGTTCGAAAATGGAGGATTTTAGAGAGAGAAAGTCTGAGTACAGAGAAAAAAAAATGAGAGAATGCAAAGTGAGAAGACAAAGAGAGAGAGAGAGAGAGAGAGAGAGAGAGAGTTTTGTTAAAACTCGAAAAGGTAGCAAAAGGAAATGAATATGCCTTGGACGACGTGTCTGTTAGGCGGTGTGCGTAAAAGCGGCGTGACCTGATAGCGCGTGTCAGGTACGAACCAATGAAAAAGGGACGCTTTGAGGAAATGGTTGAGTAAACTGTGCGTGATAGCTCATGTATAGTCAAAACCTTTGGAGTTCTTGATTAATGAAACAAAAACATCGGCTAAAGAAACAATCTTGGTCGAGATATTTAAAGAACTTGACTCTAGGTTCCTGATCCTTGATGAAGGTGGATAGTTGAGCACTAAGTACTTGAAGCCGACGAGTAATGATCTCGGTCATGAAGCAGAGCGAAACTATAGCTGACCTACTACTCAAAGAAACAATGTAGGTTCCATCACCTTAGGTTGCCGAGGTAATAGAACCTAGGGGCAGTTGTGGGGAAGTATTTTGTGAATAACAGCACGTGGCAAAAGGTGACACCGAAGTGTTAGCCGAGGTGCCACGTGGCCTGGTCACACTGCCGAGATGATCTTGGCTAGGCCGAGATTATCTGGGCAGATACCGGAATTTGAGATAAGCGGATAGGGAGGGGCAGGAGTCCTAAATGAAAGAGGGCTCCAGATAGGGATAAGGCTTTGAGAGATTTTATCCCTATCTAGCTAAGAGTCCAAGATAAGCATTATGTGCTAGAGTCCCATGAAATAAGACTTCTAAGGGAAGTTGGACATTGATCATTATAAAAGTAAGGCACCCCCGGTGGGTCTGAGGTATACTTTTTATGTTCTTTCTAGTGAGTTAAGCACTACTGGTTATCTATGAGAGATACTAAATACTAACTTGACCGTCGAAGTGCCCCCGAGTGGACGAACCACCGCCGAATTCTTATATTTCTGTGACAGGTTGTTCGGGCTTAATCTATTCTGTCGGTGCTCTCCAACTGGGTTCCCCGTTTGGTTGTGTGATAAAAAATCAACACCCACGTATTCCATCATTTCTCTCTCTCTAGAAGTTTAGCCACTCAAGAAAAAGACTGGAGGAAGAAAGTCTGTTATAACTTACAAGGGTATGTAAACATCAATTGTGGTCTATATATATGTACAAAACTTGCTATAGTTTGACAAATGTGTTGCTAGTTAAAAGTTAGATATCTATACCTATATCTATACAATATTATATAAGAGGGAGTTGATCATGCTACAGTGGCTATGGCTCAGTTTTTCATTTGCCTGTTTTGCCCCTCTACTTTGTCGTATTTCCCTAGCCAGTTCATAGCTCTTGTACAGTAATTTGTGAGAAGCAGCCATGTCGCCTTTTGCTACAGTTTTTGGTGAGCATGAGAGAGCCACGTCTTCATATTTTCTCAATCTATTCTCTCATACTGGGTTTAATTGGAGATTTAAGAAGGGTTTAAAATATATATATATATATATCAAAAATGATTTAGACTTCTAAAAGAGATGCTCTAAATGAGCATTAATTTGTCTTTTTCTTCTTGTTATTTTGTCTTTTACTTATTTTTTGATTTTTTTTTTTCCAAATGAGATGTCCCCTCAGTAGAGCTGCTTGAGCAGCTCTACTAGTGCTATGTAGCACTGCTGATATATATATACATAAATTAAATGTACCTATATTTTATTTCATACGCTTCTTCTATTTTCCTTTTTAAATTATTTCCTAAATCCCCAACCAAACACATCAGAATTCTCTGTTGCTATCTCAAGCTCTCACAGCCCCTCTTTCTCAACGACAATCGAGGATGTCGAACAGCTCTCGCTCCGGGCCACCTGATGATGGTAACAACACTTCTATTTCTCTCTCTATTTTTCTAAAATCTGGTTCTTCTATAATCTAACAAGTGAAATAGTTTTGAATTCAGTTCTGAAATGGTTTGATTTTGTAAAGAAGAGACCTAGCAAAAAGGGTTCTCTATCTAGTCTAGAGTTGACAACTTCTCTCTCTAGAGATTTTTTATGGCTTTTCACAGCCATGATGGATGGGGTGTTTTCTGGTGGTGGATGGGGAAATTATCCCTATTGTTCAGCTAATAATTAGGATACACAAATCAGCCAAGATGATGGATGTTAATTGAACTAGGTGAAATGTGAGTAAGAATTGTGTAAAACTAGGTGAAATGGTGGTATATTTTATTCGCGTTTCACTTACATTTTCTTTTTCCCTTTTCAAATCCCTTGTTAAATCCCCCAACCAACCAAACACATCATAAGAGAACTGGTTGAAGCTTTACTTTGCACCTTCACATGATTTCTTCAGTAGGGCAACTCGCATATAACTTCAGAGATAAATTAAACCTAGAGATGCACTGACTGCATCTAGGTTGGTGGGTGGGGAATAATTGAATTGTCACCAGTCAGTGATTTAATTCTTGTTTGTTTATATATGACTTACCTACCAAAAAAAATGAAGAAATGGTTTAATTTTTAATGTCTTCTATGATTGAAATGGTTTGGTTTGTCACTCAGTTTATGACTTATCAGAGAAGTTATTGCTCATTTTCCTTGGGGGAAATAACAATTTAGTGTTAATTTGGAAAAAAAAAATTGAAATTTGTGGTAAAATTTATGGAATTTTTGGGATTTCATAATTTCTTGAACATGCCATGGTACCATTCTTTTTCATAATTGCTGAGTTTTTTCCCCCAACTTTTGTTCTCCATATTAATACGAATTCTTTCTTGTCTATTTTCTGGGTTATAGTTTTTCCTTTGCTCTGCCCTTCTGACTTTAGCTAGCTCATATGAAATGAAAGTAAGCTTACCACCTCTTTAGAACTCTTTCAAAGTATTCTTACGCTGTGTTTGGTTGAGGGATTTGTAGAGTGATTTGAAAAGGGAAAGGGAAAAGGTGTGTAAAACTAGATGAAATGTAAGTATATTTTATTCACATTTCACCTACCTTTTCCATTTCTCTTTCTAAATCCCTACTCAAATCTTCCAACCAAACACAACATTAGTGTTTGAGTTGAAACATTGACTTCATAAAGTATTCCTACTTGTAAAATTTTGAATTACATTCTCAATAGTTGGTGAATTGATGATAGATTTAATTAGTTTAGGATTGGTTAGAACCAAGATGCCAAGAGGATTAGGAGAATTTGACTCATGCAAAACAGTTCTTTTTTAAGTGAACAAATTTTGTGAGAAAAATTTGTAAATCCAAATGCAACCCATGAATTTTGACATGTAAGAAATCTGTAAGGAATTTGGGGATTTAGGAATACATATATTAAAGTCACATGCTGTATAGGTTGTGTAATAAATGACTATAAATCTTTCCTGGTCTGGCAAAGAATGGAGCCAACTTGAGTTCATAAAAAGGACTTTTCACTTTAATTCTTTATATGGACCAAGTTACACATAAAAACTTATTTTGGTAAATCGATCCTTAATTTTTGAGACTTAATTCTTACAATTTGTAATTTTTTTCGTCAACAAAAAAATAAAAAATAAAAAATAAAAAAACCATGCAATCATATTGAATGTGACTAAACTAATTTATTATTTTCCAAGTGGTTTCTGTTAAAATGGATTGAACAGTTACTTTGGCGGCGGGGGGTATATTTTCTACATTGGTTATGAAAATTAGTGTCACTTCGTGTCTGTTGCTGCCTATATTTACCAATTCACAAAATAAATCATATTTGGTCCTCTTATACTCAGCTTATATACTGTTCTGCACAGCTTGACGATTGGTAATGGCTTAACTTTTTAGTTATGAGTTTTGACACTCTTCCTCTTCTTTGTTTTATAATTTTGAAAGTTTAAATATCTTTGTTGAATGTCATTTATCAGGTGATGTTCAAGAAAAGAGGGATTGCCTAATAAAATCCAAGTCCAAAGACAGTCAGGCATTAGTTGCTAATAATATTGCCTAAAGTTTTCTAATCAAGACATAGATGTGATCTTAAGGTTAGATCTTCGATCCTCGTGTGCATACATTTACATCTCCAGGTGTGTGTTCTAAAAGGCCTTTGGTCCACTAGAAGGACAATGCACTGTTTTGTCTTTATAGTACTGCATGATTGCAATGAAGCTAAAATGCTTGATATTGTCAAATTGACAAGTAATTTACCTTCCACTTGATATGTTTTGAATTTTCTAAGAAAAAACTGAGGCCCATGTTTGTTTGGTGGATATGAACTTCAGAGTAGATTGATAATCCAGCAAAATGCACAATCTGATGTTTGGCTAAGAAAATTGGGATCTAGACTAATAGTTCATCCAGACATAGTATTCCCCATTATAGCAGATGTTCAAACTAGGAAAGTGTTCAGATTAATTAGTTAAATTGAAAATTTGATAGATTTTCTCAATCCCTCCTCATAATCTTGAAACAATCCAAACATTGGGATGTGATACATAATCCAAAGGTATTTATAAAATGTTAATCTCATTTAATCCAGTCCTCCTAATCAAACATAACCTAAAAGTTTTTATTAGATTATGAAACAATTTGTTTAGTATTGTTAAGGTTTTAGTACTGAACCATAATATTAGTAGAGATAAGAACATGTATCACTTCTTTCATGTTGAAGTGAGTACTAACCAACATCAAATGGGATAGGTAATGTGATCGCTAAAACTAGAACCTGTTGTTGGCTTCCTTCTGCTAGCATGTATGACTAGCAGTGGATTTTTTCTCCCTGTTCACATAGTTGTATCTTAATCTTCTTAGCTTATATTTTATTAATGCCAATATCTCATCTGCATATCCAGTATTCTGGCCAGTGTTGATAGTGACCATTATTGCAGGTGGAAACATTTGGCGTAATAGCAAAAAAAAAAAAAAAAAAAAAAAAATTGCTTGCATTCTTGATACGTATGAAGTGCTCCTTCATTTTCTTTTCTTTTGTTTTCCTGTTTATTGTTATGTATCCTTGTTTAATGGTTAGGTTTTGGTAGGAGTAGAATGACCATTGGATTAAAATTTAAATTTGAATGTTGCGTTTGGTAGAGTTTTAGAATTATGATTTAAGAATAGAGTTGTATTTTGAGTTTGTGAGTTTTAAAATTATAATTTGAGTGTGAAAAATTTGTTTGGTTATGAGTTTTGAATTGAGTTTGGAATAATTGATGTGACATATGATATTTGATTAAAAAACTTACAATTCATAACCAAACACACAACCCAAAATTCTATTCAAAGGTCATAAAAAATTTAGAAAATATTTTTTATTTAATATATAAAAAATAACAGGTGTCAAAAGAAAAAAAAAATGCACTGTTCTGGTCCGGACATCCTGGAGGACGATCGGGTAGGCAAAATTTCAAAATTCAAGTCCTGCCTAAAACGAGTTTTCAAAAGTGGTGTGGAATTAATTTTTGAATACTCTATCCTAACAGAGGGTTCAGGGGAAGGGGTGGAATCATATTTCAAAAGCTTCTCCAAACATGGCATAAGTTTTTCCAAGGTTACTGTCTATACACACAGATCTCCTCAAAAAAAACCAATCCACAAGAAAAACAAATTCAAGAGATTTTGGTACTGATACTTGAAAAGAAAAGAAAAAACTTGAAGTTCTAAAATATTTGCATCGCTATCTTGAAGGACTTCTTGTTCTTGACCTTTATCATGTGCAATGTTATAGCCTCTGTTTTATTTATATATTTTGATCTATATTATGAATTTCACAAGGCTTATAATCACATTCTTCCAAATTACATATTACATCAATTCATGGGCACATGCTATATCGTGCAAAACTAAGAGCTCTTCTTAGGGAGTCTGCAACTTGGAGATTATGTTCTTTAATCGAAACTGGGGTAAATATTGTGCACCAATTTGTCTGATAATTAGATTACCTTAAATGGTGCAAAAATGGCTTAAACAAAGTTTATAGAAAAGTGCATTACTTGTAAGCCCGCAAGCATTCCTTGGTATGAAACTTTTACTTTACTTATGACTCCATCGCAAACTAATTGCAATAATGATAGGGAGGTCCATGGGTTAGCTTAAGTATTTGGCCTGTTTACACACACAAAACACACCTCTCTTGGATTTGGCATGAATTATTAGTCTCAAATTTTCAATACTATGCTCATTCAATGTTTTGTCAAACACTTCACTTTCTAGAATCTGCTTATTTTCATTGATGTTATAGAGTCGTTGCTAGACGTGATTTTTGTAATTTGTCAAAGCTTGTGGTTGCAAGAAATATAATGAAGGATATGTGGAGTCACTTGAATGAACATATATTGATTATGAAAGATAGTTCATCATACAAATCCTATGGAGCTTCATGTACAAGGCGTAAGGCTGTAAATGTCTCAGGTTATTCATAAGTAGCTAAGGCAATGCTTATTAGGAGCTCTTGAATTCTCATTTCTTGGCCTAGTGTCACAGACCGGGCGCTTGCTATCCTCCCGAGAAGCCGGCTCTATGAGTGGTACTACATACCCCGTGAATTATGCCCAAGGACTAATGTAGGAGATGCGATAGGGATCTACCCTGCCTTGCTGCTCACAAACTAATGTGCTTGCAAGGTGCTTGGTGTAGAACTCATATCCCCAATGAGTCGGTACAAGACGTGCTACCACTACTAGTCCCTGACACCCTCATCAGGGGGACATTACCCTATTTGCCTCCATACTTGTCCGTTCCCCTATCCATGGGAAACCCGCCTCGCGCGGACACCACCCTTGGTGCAGACCCCACAATGAAGGTGCTTGGTGTAAGTCCCACGTACCATCCCCATCACAGTGCCCCTAGGCTAGCTCTGATGCCACTTGTCACGGATTAGGCGCTTGTCATTCTCCCGAGAATCCGGCTTCATGAGTGGTACTGCATACCCTGTGAATTATGCCCAAGGACCAACCCAGGAGATGCGATAGGGGTCTACCCTGCCTACCTTGCCGCTCACAAACTATTACGCCTGCAAGGTGCTTGGTGTAGAACTTGCATCCCGAATGAGTCAGTACGTGACACCTGGCCAACCTCACACTCAAGCTGGACCTCCTAGGTTGTTAATGAGCAGCAGTGTTCTATGACCCACCAGCTCTTTAGAATCGATGTTAATAGAGCTTAAAAATGTAGATTATTCTGTGATCACTACAATTGTCTTTCCTAAAATCAAAAGAGGCGTATACATGATGTAACTAAAAACATTATTAGGTCCATCTTTCATCCTCCATCCCCTCTCTAACCATCCTTGTATGTCCAAGTGCAAAGCTTTTTACTAGATCATAGAATAGAGAATTTGTCCCTTAAAATAAGTTTAGAGAACAACTTTCTAATAATTGCATTCTATAGTCCTAAGCCACCTGTACACACTTTTGACTAGGCAATGTTTTCAAATAATAATAATTATTTTTTGAGTAAAACACATACCAATGTTCCAATTATGAATTGAACCTTGTGCTTTCACAATGAATTGCAATAAATTTTTGCAATATCTAAATTTCACTTGTGTGTTGGGGATAAGATGGATCCCATACCTTTTTATGGCTCCATAACCATGACTACTCACAAACAATATGGAAGCATGGTGTTTCTCCATAGCCTCACAGAGAACATTTGTAGAATCTTGCTCTCTATCTGATGTATAATAATCATTATAAATCATTCTTTGATATGTGATCACTTTGTATGAATTCAATTTCTTAAGAGGGAAATATTTTACTCTATTTTGACTTTTGTTTAGCTTATTAATTTTATGCAAGAGGTGACGGTTTCTTATGTTGTTTATCTACTCATTAATTGTTCTTTTTTCTTTTTTTTACTCTAAGAGAGAAGACAATCCTTCCTAGTTGTGAGCTTGAAATTCTCTTTCGCACTTCCTATCATGTCGCGAAAATGTACTTATACAAAATCTGCTATCATCTACTTTTTTTAAACCTCATCACACAACAACTAAGTATTACATTTACTTTCTTTAATTTTTCCAAATGATCAAACTTTCAAACATTGAGAATAGAAAGAACTTCTCTCTCTCTTTAGAACTCTTCTAGAATTGACCTAAATTTTTTAACAAAAGTTCTTGTTAGTTCTTTATATGTTATAAATGCTTTGTGTTTGCATATGTTAAATGTAGAAGTACTTCTTACTTTTTTTAATTTTCAATTCTTAATTTTACCCTTCACCTTTAATTTTCATGCTTCATTTTTGTCTTCTATTTTCTGAACCAAAGACTCAAAATTAAAAATAAAAATAAAGGATTTACCCTCTACAAATACATTCCCAATTTTAGTAACTTCTTCTTAATAAAGTGAAAATTATAATCATCACCAAATTGTTTTAACAGGCCAATGAGAGTGCCTTAATATCTTAAATTAAGTAGTTAGCGACAAACATCACAATCACAACATTTGGAAAAATGCAACACATCTCATGAGCAGCTGATGCAACCACCTTTACGAAATGCATTCCCAAAAACCAGTCTTCCATACCAGAGCATTCCCCTATTTTGCCAACTCATCACCATCATTTAGAAAACAAATTTGGGAGTGAGTTTTTATTTTGTTTTATGGTCTATTCATAATGTTCCAAATGGCCATGTTTTAAATAATGATGAAGCAAATTGGTGGGATTGGTTCCCTTGATCAAGTAAGAGTTTATTTTTTCAGTTAACCCAATCAATCATTAAGTTTTTTCCTCCATTGGGGCAGCTCAATTGGTGGTGTTATTGACCTAATTGGGTGTTTTGTTGATTTTCAAACTGGAATGTACTGAGTTTTATTTCTTATGCACTTGTGTTGTCCACTACACATCATCCACTACACATTCATGCATATATTGTTATTCACTTTAGTGTATCTATTAAAAAATCTATAATGATTCCTTAATTTTCTCACGTTCAATCTTCTACTTTCTGCTTCTGCATTGTGTTTTGCTTACATTTTGAAGACCATTCTAAATTAATAGTCATATGCAGCTTCGTTGCTTTGCTTTTGGGAAGTCTATTTCTCAAATTCTCACATGTTGGTCTCGTCATCTTTCTATTCGGGTGGGCAATGGGGAACTTGTTCGTTTTTGGGAGGATGTTTGGATGGGTCAGTCTTCTTTTGCTGTCGATTTCCCACATCTATATAGAGTGGCTCGCTCTCATAATTCTTCGATTGCGTCCATGGCTTGCTCACTTTTGGCTCCAATTTCCTGGAATTTTGATTTTTATAGGAATCTTAATGATAGGGAGGCTTCTCAGTTGACTTCTTTATTGGATAGAATTAATCATTTTTCTTTATCTCCTCCATTGGAGGACATGTGGATTTGGGATCTTCATTCATCCGGAATATTTTCTTGTAAGTCTTTTTTTGAAAACATCATTGATACTCCTCATGTTCCTCAGTTTCCTTTTTGCAAAAGAGTTTGGAAGGTTTGTGTTCCCCTAAAAGTAAAGGTGTTCATGTGGGCCTTGGTTCATGGAGGCATTTTGACAAATGATACATTGCAAAAAAGGAGACCCAATCGTTTTCTAAATCCTCAATGGTGCATTCTGTGTTTTAAAAATGGGGAATCCGCGGATCATTTATTCTTGCATTGTCCAATAGCGTTAAATTTATGGCATAAATTGTTTTCTTTTGGAAAGGTGGCATGGGTAGCCCCAGAAAGGTGTACGCATATGCTCCTAGTGGATTTTCGCACTTTTGGAGGATCAAAGAGAGCCAAAATGCTTTGGTCTTGTGCCGTCTTGGCAATTTTTTGGGTTCTATGAAGGGAGAGAAATGCAAGGTTGTTTGATGAAAAGTTTCGGGAAGTGGGTTGTTTGTGGGAAAATGTTTGTCATTTAACTTCTTTTTGGGTTTCGAGGAACTCTTTATTTAGGGGAGTTCCTCTTTTTTTGATAGCTAGAGACTGGTTGGTGGTTTGTGATATATAGGATTTTGCCTGTGTTTAGATTGTTTGGGGTTTTCAATTTTGTTTTGTTTTTCTCTTTGTCCTTTTGTAAGAGGATGCCTCATCCTCATTTCCTTTTCTTATTTTTTTTTTTGATCATCAAAATAAATCTTTATTGATGGAACTAGACAAAGGAGAGATAGTACATCAATAAAGAGGAGCTCAGAGCTAAATGAAGCTCGAAGCTCCAGTTGGTGAGAAACCAACAGGAAAAGGAAAGAAAACAGAACAAAGACTACCAAAAGTAGCCACAAAGTAGCCACAGCAGAGCAACCAAATACAGAACAATGCAGAGCAACCATCTCACAGTAGGTTGAGTGAGCAACCCAGCCTGCAGGTTGAGTGAGCAGCCACAGATCAAAAACAAAAACCAGCAGCAAGCAAGTGAAACTGCCTCCAATGAGACTGCCTCCAAAGGCCCAAAACTGAGCAGGACCCCAGGACACCAATGCACACACCTGTTACATTGAAGCACTACTTCTGCAGACCTATAGAATAGAATTCAACCAAAACACAGTCTATGCAAGATCACACAAAGCAATAGATCAGACAAACCAAATGATAAGCCAAGAGGCAACACCAAAGAAGATACTCCATGTGTTCCACCACAAAGCATCACCAGATTTTAGAGCACTGGGCACCATTAGCCAATACTGGTCTCCATCTCCCACCAAAGCTACCATACTTACTAATCACAATATCTTTCCACAGAACCTTATCTTCAATTCCATATCTCCACCACCATTTAGCTAGAAGACACTCATTAAAATCCAACAACCTTTTAATACCCAAACCTCCCAGATTTCTATTCATGGTGACCTCCTCCCATTTAACCATGTGGAGCTTCTTTTTAATATCTGACCCTCCCCACAAGAACCTAGCTTGAATTTTATCAAGCTGCTTAGCCACACCAACAGGAACTTTAAATAAAGAGAGATAGTAAACTGGTAATGAGGATAACACTGCTTTGATAAGAGTTAACCTTCCCCCAAAAGACAGCAACTTTCTCTTCCAAGACACAAGCTTAGATTTAAATTTGTTGATCACCAGCAACCAGGTGCTCCTCTTCTTTGGGCTGGCACCAAGTGGCAAACCCAGATACGTAAATGGCAGCTTTTCGCTCTGGCAGTTTAATTGCCCAGCAAAACCATCCAAACCCTCCTCCTGTACTCCAACCCCACATACATGGCTTTTATGAAAGTTAATCCTCAAGCCAGACATCACCTCAAAGCACCTCAAAATTCTTTTAATATTCAAGACTTCCTGCTCCTCAGCCTTACAAAACACCACCGTATCATCTGCAAATTGCAAATGAGTGACAATAATCTCTCCATGGCCTATAACAACTCCTTTGATCAGCCCCAATGCTTTAGCTCTTTGGAATAACATATTTAACCCTTCCGCCACAATGCTAAAAAGAAACGGTGACAATGGATCCCCTTGTCTTAGTCCTTTACCAGGAGTAAACTCAGCAGTGGGTGAGCCATTAACTAGGATTGAAACTCTAGATGATTGTAGGCATTCCTTTATCCACCTAATCCATTTATTCTGAAAACCAAAGTTAGTCATCAAGGAAAAGAGACACTTCCAGTTTACAGTGTCGTAAGCTTTCTCAAAATCCAGTTTTAGGATCAACCCCTTCTGCTTCTTCTTCTTCCACCAATCCACAACTTCATTGGAAATTAGCACTCCATCCAAAATGCTCCAACCACCAATAAAAGCAGATTGAGAGTCTCCTATAATTTTAGGCAACACCTTTTTGAGCCGAGATGCAAGAACCTTGGAAAGAATTTTATACATAGAACCAAGAAGGCTAATTGGTCTATAATCCGAAATACCATCGGGACAGGCTATCTTAGGAATCAGAGTTATGAAAGAGCTGTTAATACCTTTAGCTAGACACCCATTAGCATAGAATTCATTGAAGAACCTCAAGATATCCATTTTAAACACCTTATAGCATTTTTGAAAGCACAAGATATTAAAACCATCTGGTCCTAGCGCCTTGTTACCATCACTTTCCTTAACCACTCTCCAAATTTCCTCTTCTGAGAATGGTGCAACTAGCCCCCTAGAGTCCATATCCTGACCAATGTTCCTGAATATACCTACCAGCTTTGGTCTGGATTTCCACTCTTCTGAGAACCTTCTTTTGAAATGGTTAATCACCTCCTGCCTCACTTTATGAGGATCCTCATAAAGCTCCCCCTCAATTTTGATTGAGTTCAACAGGTTCTTATTCTATCTGCTAGTAGCAACAATATGGAAGAACCTGGTATTATTATCCCCTTTTAAACTCCAATTTAATCTAGACTTCTGCCTCCACATCCATTCCTCCCTCCTACTAAGAGACCAGACCTCCTTCCTAACCTCTCTTCTTCTTTTAAGCTCCTCCTCTCCCAGACTTCTGGATTCAGCCACTAGATCAATGGCATGAAGTTCCTCCTCTGCTACTTTCAAAGCGTAAGTGACATTTCCAAACACCTCCATATTCCACTTTTTTAACACTGATCGAAGCACCTTAAATTTGTTCATTAACACAAAACCTGCCCAACCAGTAACAGCAGCCTCCTCCCAAGATTTCTTCACAACAGTGCCAAAATTAGGATGAAGAGTCCAGGCATTTAAAAAACGAAAAGGCCTGGGACCCCAATCCCTACCATCATCAAACAGTAGCAAAGGACAGTGGTCAGAAACACTTCTTTCCAGGCCCCATAATTTTAAATTAGACCTGCACATCCATTCACTTGACATAAGAACTCTATCGAGCCTACTCCACCTTTCTCCTTCATTCGCATTACACCATGTGAATTGTCGGCCCATCATTGGTAAATCAATAAGTTCCAAATTTTCAATGAAGTGATTAAACTCCTTCATTCCTTTGTCCCTCCTTGAACACCCCCTTCGTTCTCCAAGATTTCTTATTTCATTAAAGTCACCAATTAAACACCAAGGATTACTAAACAACGGTTTTAGTCTACAAAGAGTGCTCCAGAATTTGCCTCTCTTATTCACATCATTTGGGGCATGGATATTATATTGAACATGGGAGAAATTCCCTGGAATTTAGAATGTAGCTGCTACATATAAGAGAACAAGAGATTCCCAGAAAAAGTCAATTTAATTAATTTGAACATGTCTACTTGGAGTCAGCTCAATGAATTTTTTTGCAACATACAGCTCCATCTAGAGTCATATCCTTCCTTCTTTCATTATTGCCAATAAAATTTTATATTCACTTTCCTTCCCGAAGCGCATGCGAGATGAAATAAGAGCTATAATTGTATATTCACTTTCTTTTTGAGGGGGTAAAGTAAGAGCCATATAATTTATCTTTCAATCTTACTACCTAAAATCATGTTTTAGCACTGTCGCATAACTATGTTTTCTTTTATAAGGGTTTATTTTTTATACAAAGTAAGAGGTGTCTATGTTTGCTCTTTTAGTAACTTTGAGTATCATAGCTTAATTCATCTATCTTACTTCCCATTGTTTCTTCATATTATATCTTATATTTGTGATTCTATTTGCTCTATTATCAGTTAGATTATATGCCCTTTTATGTTTGTTGTAGAATCTTCAAATTGAATTTAAATTTCCTTTTGTTTGTTGATTTCTACTACGGGATGAACCTATTGATGGTAGTCAAAATGAAAGCTCATTCATCACCTGTAGCTGGATTTCAATGTTGTGGCATAATGCTTGCTGGTGATCATTGTTCATCCCAACTTTTTAGGATGTCATCTATTCAGCCTCAATATTGTGAGCCTACTCTATTTGAATCCTCTATTACAAGTGAACCAGTGGGTGATTTCACTCAGCTTAAGGATGAAGTCTTTGTACTTCTTCGCTGACTTAACATGCATATGTCCTCAAACAATTTGCTTCACGATATTCTTTCTCAATCTCCACCTTTGAAATTGCTTATTCATTTTGACAACATTGTCAAAGAAGAGTTAACATGCATAAGTCCTCAAACAATTTGCTTCACGATATTCTTTCTCAATCTCCACCTTTGAAATTGCTTATTCATTTTGACAACATTGTCAAAGAAGAGTTAGGGATGGAATATCAACATATTTTGGATAAATATCACAATCAAGTTGCTTTTAGTGCAAATCATAGTGCATTGTCCTAACTTTGTAACATTGTTAATACTGTTTATATATAGATGTTTTGTTCTTCTTCCCTATGTGTATAGTGATGTTTTATGTTATTTGGTGTTATCAACTCTTCTTTTTATTATTTTTTCCTTTTAATTTTTGTTAATGTGATTAGAATGAGTTTCCTGTGTTTTACTAGCTGATTTGTGCACAATAATTATCATATGTGTAGGACCAATCCTATACATATAGATACTTGATTTTGTGATGTTTTTGTGTGTCAAGTGAATAATTTTCTGCAAAAAAACATATTGACTTTTAAGCTATTTCAGGCTATCTTACACTATTTGTTGCTGACAATATGATTACCATGGATGAATTTGTCAATCGATTCACAAAATGGCTTGACGACGCAAAGCGTTCAATGGATAAAGAATACCACTCGATAAAATCATTGAAAGATTTATGTCAGGTAATTTGATCTATATGAATTCTACACATGGATCCGTTCTTATTTATTTATGATTCATTAGCAGCTTTCAAATCCCATCTTGTTACAATTGTCACAGATTTTGCAACCTTGGATTCAAAAGTAAATAGAGGAACATGAATGCAGAAGTAACTAATATCGCAAATTTTAGTACATATTCAAAGCTTGGAACACCAGATACACAAACCATCAAAAGGTTAGTGCTTTTATTTTGCATTTTCTTCGTTTTTTTTTTTTGGAAAACAAAACAAAAGAAGTTCTAACCAAGTTAGTATCGTTCTCTGTTTTCATTTTCCGAAAAACACTTCCTCATCTTTACTATTCTCTCTTTTCATTCGCTATAAAACACTTTCTAATCTCTATTATTCCTGATCAATGCTATAGGGAAGCATATGGAATGAACAAAAAACACACAAAAAATCAGAATATTATACAAAAAAATTTATCTGAGTTTTATCACTCAATCAATAATTGATTTCCCTCAAAGGCTTACAACCTAATTTGTAGTAAACATTACAAGGTCACCAGATCACAATACACATCCCAAATCAACCCAAAATTACCCAAATTCACTTCCCACAAAAATCACAATTCAAAATGGATTATCTACACCTCAAAATATTTTATTGTTTATTTACTTTGTTTATCTTAAAGCCTTTTAGGTTGGTTTATCCTTTTGTATGTAACTTGCGGCTATATAAATTTCATCAGTAAAATTTTGCATTAAGGAGACAAACTGACTTCGTAGATATTTTACAGCTGGAAATGTTGTTTTGTCTTGGGGGCAGCAAGAGAAAGATCAGCTACGTCATGGTGATGCTGAAGATCATCTTTTTCCTACTCAAGTGCATTACATAGTCATGAAATAGTATCTGTTACTTGTGGAGCTGATCATACAATTGCATTTTCTTAATCAAGTATGCAAGTGTACAGTTGGGGATGGTAGGGTATTTTTATTTGTTTATCAGAATACGGAAAAACCTACTTTGCCTCGGTAATGCTTAGGTAAAATTGAGAACTTCGCTTTTTTGGGAACAACTTTGAACCATAAAAGCCTACACCATTTGGTTTGTCGGCACTTGATCTCAACTTTAGTCCATTTGGGAAGGATTCAAGTAGGGTATAGGCCGTCGTGGAGCCTCGCAATATTAATAAGGACTCAGCTTGTTACACATTTATCTTATACATGTCATGTATTTTTTAACAAATGTTATGTAAGGTTGGTCCTCACTTTATGGGGGCCAAGGCAAAGTTTAAAAATGGGGCTTTTATACATAATTAAAAAATATATATTTATTTAGTTTTTTTGGCTTATACCAATACAAATTTGCTTGTATATATAAATATTAAAATTATTAATTTTTTACCAATACTATGCACGAAAATTATCTAATTAATTTGAAAATATTATATTAGTGAATAATTCGATTGTAACTTGTTTTTTACAATAATTATAATTTGAAATAGATTTTGGACATTTTCGATGAGTAATTGTTTTTTTTTCCATCAATAAAGTCTTTTTTTTTTAGCCGATCAAAAAAAAAAAAATATTTTATAAATAATCTATACATCTAGCAAATAATCATTTATTATTATTAAATAATTCACCACTTTAATTATTTTATAATAAAAAATCAGTGAAATTTTATTTTTAAACTACTAATATATTAATGTAATGTTTGGTTCACTAAAATGAAATTAAATAGAATGAAATGGT
Source organism: Camellia lanceoleosa (assembly GCA_025200525.1). NCBI lineage: Eukaryota > Viridiplantae > Streptophyta > Magnoliopsida > Ericales > Theaceae > Camellia > Camellia lanceoleosa. The sequence goes on from CM045760.1 coordinate 14,410,581, forward strand.
CATTTTTCATCCTCTCTATAGAATGACTATATCACAATGATGATTCTATTTGTAATATTTTTTTCATCATTTTTTTTAGTGAATCAAAAGCGAAAATAAACATTATGATAGAATAATTATTTCATTTTAATGAATCAAACTTAACATATGAACTAAATCATTCGGGGCCCTACTTTTTACACAAAATTCAGGGCTGAGGCAGTTGCCTTGGTGGCCTTGCCTCAAGGCGGGTCTCGATGTTATGTAATTTTTTAGTAGAGTCATAACAATTTTTGGATTAGAAAATGTTACACAACTTGCGGTTAAAAAATGTCTTGATAAAAAAATGTGTGACGTTATTACAAAAATGGTTAACATTACTTTAAATATGTAATTTCATTTTTAAACTATACATTGTCATAATTTTATAAAAAAATTACGTAATATTTATCAAAAACATACATAATATGTACAAGAAATATAGCGATCCCGGTTTTTCCTCTCATGTTTACTGTATTCCGGACTCGGTTCCGTTGATAGTTGTTGTTGTCTGTATTTCATTTCCGCCCTTTAACTCTTTGTATTTGAGTTTAGAATTGTCTTGGGCGTGTTTCGAACAGGTTGGTTGAGCTTTTGTCCCAATTTTTGTTGCCTAGATTTTTAGTGATCCGATCGAGTGGGTCTTCTTGCGCTCGAGCGGAGTTTGCACACTTTCAGCATCTTGTGCGTCTGCAAAAGTACTGCAGGTTTGTTTTTCACGCTCGAGCGGGTCGCGCTCGAGCAGGTGTTCAATGTCTGTAAAAGTATTGGAAGAGTGTAATCTACACTCGAGCAGGTTCCTTTTTGCACTCGAGCGGGTGGTGTCTTGTTTTGTGCCTTAGCGCTCGAGCGGGTTAAGTTTTTGTGTTTGACGCTCGAGCATCCTATTTTCTGCTCGAGCGGGTCATACGTATATCAGTTGGTAGCTGGGTCATTTTAGATCACTTTTTCAACTCTCACTCTCTCTCTTACTTTTCAAAATCTATTTTGAGAGCTTCTCTCACTACATTTCACCTTCTCTCTAAGGTTTGATCTAGTTCTAGTGTGTTTCTAGCCTTGTCCCTTTGTAAAAAGTGTGAGGCTTGGCTTGCTCTTCATTTTGATCCGAAAATCTTGAAGTTTGGAGCACTTTGGAAATTCTCCATCATCACATTTGGTCTCATCTTTTGAGGCAGGGATAACTACTCACTTTTATGATCTTTGACATAAACTTTTGGTCATTTTGATATAATGTTGAAGTTGGGTGATTTTGGGTGTTAGGGTTTCAACTTGAATAAAGAAGGGTTTTGTTTTTTTGGCCAATACATGTGTATTTGAGCCTTAAAATGAGATCGTGGATATTTAATGATAATATTTGGACCTTTGGGTCAACATTGGAAAAATGGGGGAAATGCCATATTTGGGTTTTATTGGGTCATTAGTGTAATTAATTACTTTCATTGTGAAATAGTGAAATTGGAAAGTTATGAGAAAGAATGGTAAATTTGGATTGATTAATCACTCACTTTTGAAAATATTGATAACTTATCTATTAATGCATTTATTATCTGTTTAGAAATAATTGCTTTGGGCTATCGGTGGAGGATAGTCTTGATTGTTGTAGACACTGCATGATGATTAGGTGAATTAAAACTAATCGGTTGAATATGTCATTGAATATGACGGTTGGAATAATGCATCGAATTTGTGTATTGATTGATCGTGTATATGATAATTGTTTATATACATTGCTTTGTGTGGGAGGAGATAGGGGATGTACTCCACGGTTTAGGGGAAGATAGGGGATGGACTCCTAAACCGGATGTTATTTGAGAGGAGATAGGGGATGGACTCCATTGATATAGCAAATCTGTGTACCATTTATGAAGTATGGAAGTGTTTTAATATGATATTGATCCAGCAAATATGTGTATCTATTATGAAGTATGGAAGTGTTTTGATATGAGTTGTTATCTCATTTGAAATGGAAGTATCGTTGATATGAGTTGTAATCTCATTTAAATTGTTTGGTCAGGTTCTAAGCCATGTTTATGAATTGAGAATTTGTTAAGTAAAGGAAAGTAAAATGAACATGGACATATTTGTCATGGGATTGGATGGTGTTGTAAGTTTGTTGACCAGTGTTAACATTTATCGAATGTTCATGTTTTAGTCATTGTTCATATTGTGTTTAGCATATCTCCACTGAGCGTTGGCTCAACCTATATGGGACATCATTTTCAGGTGCAAGTGATATACCGCCTCCAAGGACTTAGCTTGGGAGGTTTTAGAAGCTGAAGGCTTACTTTTGTAATTATTTTGTTTATTACATGTAATTCAAGCCAAGGGCTTATTTTGTGTTTTGAGTTAGTACTCTCCTTTTTGAACCCAAGTGTTGACTTGGAAGGTTGTAAGCCTATAGGGCATTTACTTTTGTTGTCAACATATAATATCTTTTGTAAGAATACTCTGATGAATGGCATTATGTTATACTCTCTTAAGTTTATGGATGTAATGAATGGATGATTTGTGGGTTTATTTTGAGGGCGTTACAACTTGATATCAGAGCGTACTGGGTTCGAATACTTTGGGTACGCGGGAAGTGGTTAGTACCACAATGGGTTTGTCTCGCTTGTTAGAGATTTTGATGTAATGTTATGTACTTATGTGATAACATGTTTATGTGACTACTTGGGTATGGGATTTAGTTTCTAGGATGTTGATTGGATCTTTGGGTTTCTGGGAGTCCTATGGGAAAAGCACTTGATCAATGCTGTTTCTAACTAGAACTCTAGTAACGCCTCGGGACTATCATTATCCGGAAAGGAAATTCGTAAGTGCTTATATGATTATGTGCTTGCGTGGAATGAATTATAGTTGTCCATTGCATTAGGACGTGAGTGTTATAGCTTTGGCACATTTGTGAATGTGCTAATGTTCCTGTTACTTTTATTAGGATGTTAAGACGAGGACGCGGTTGTAGGCGTGGTAGGCAGGAGGTGCCTATATCGGATGAGATTTCGGCGCAGTAGGAGGCTGTTGGTCAGGCCAATGTGGCCGAGCCGGTAGGTCAGCAGGCCATGTGTGCCTTAGCCCGCGAGATGACAGGAGCGTTGAGGGAATCTATGGGCATTCTCAGGGCTGAGAATCAAGCCCAGGCCCATGTAGTTAAGGCAGGGCCTTCTTTTCTGAAGAGGGACTTCTTCCGATCTAATCTGGACGAGTTTGTGGGGGATTCGAAAGAGCCACTTAAGGCTGATGAGTGGCTTGAGCAGATGATGAAGACGTTTGAGATTCTTGGCATCAAAGACGGGGCTTTGAAGGTGACCTTGGCATCTTTCCAGTTGAAGGGAGATGCGGGTCAGTGGTGAAAGTTCATGAGGGGTCGTGTTGGTGACACTTGGGAGGCCTTTGTAGATGCTTTCCAGGAGAAGTTTCTGTCTCCAACTGTTAGGGAAAGGTTGAAAGACCAGTTCTGTCAGCTCAAGCAGCTAAGTATGCCAGTGGCCGAGTTTGAGGCTGCGTTTACCAGTTTATCTAGGTTTGCACCTGAGCTTGTGGCGTCTGAGGAACGCCTTTGCATTGAGTTTGAGAGGAAGTTAAGACATGGGCTCAAGACCAGAGTTGGGGCATCCATGACTCGGGAGTATGGGCGCCTTGTGGATGCCGCAGCCCATATGGAGATTATGATGCAGGAGGAGGAGGAGAGGATGAGGGGCTCCAAGAGGAGTCAGGATGGCCAGGGGGATGGTCGGAGGCAGAAGGGTTCTAACCCTCAGCAGTCCCAGGGTGCATTTGCTAGATCGACCTTTCCAATGCCGAGTGCAGGTTCTGGAGAGGCAGTCAGGGAGACGTTACCTGTTACAAATGTGGTTAGCTGGGTCACAAGTCTCCAGCTTGCTCGCAGAGGGAAGGAGGGCAGAGAGCAGCTTCATCTTCAGCTCGACCTCAAAGCCAGAGTCAGGGTAGAGGCTAGCCGCTCTCTTGCTACTAGTGTGGTTAGGCGGGGCACCTGAAGAGGTATTGTCCGAAGTTGAGTGGCACATCTGGTGCGTCTGGTTCGAGACAGATGCAGAGTTTTCAGCCAGCATAGTCAATTCAGGCCTTGAGGGCCAATCAGGGGCTTCATCGTCTCAGTCGGTACAATAGTCTTTTGCTCTGAGAGGTGAGCAGGTAGACCAAAGACCTTCAGGGCGCGTGTATGCTGTTACCGCGCAGGATCTTGTACTGGCTCCACCTGTTGTGAGAGGTACCTTTTTGTTTTGTAACTCGGTTGCTAATGTGTTGATTGATACGGGTGCATCCCATTCATTTATATCTGCTGCATTTGCATCTGTTTTGGGGTTGGAGTTGGCGCAGTTAGCATCTCCTATTTGTGTTGTATCACCTGTTGGGGGTGAGTTGATTGTGAAACAAGGGTGTCGAGGCTGTGATATAGAGGTCGTCGACCGTCGGCTTCCATTTTCTTTTGTAGTTATGGCTATGTTGGGTTTTGATGTGATTTTGGGTATGGACTGGCTATCATCATACCGAGCTATCATTGATTGTTACCGCCAGAGGGTCACAGTATGTACCTTGAGCGGGGATTGTTTCCATTTCTTGGGGGATCGGGTTGGTAGAGTGTTGCCACTAGTGTATGATCCACGAGGGCGAAGTGAGCTTAGTGGTCTTCTCGCTAGCTTTATGAGTAGTGAGTGTGATGAGATCTAGATTGAGTTGAAGCGAGTGGTTTACGAGTTTACCACCTCATCGAGAGATTGATTTCTCTATTGACTTAGTGCCTGGCACGGCACCAATTTCCATGGCACCTTATCGTTTTGCCCCAACCGAGTTGAGTGAGTTGAAGATTCAACTCTAGGAATTGCTAGATAAGGGCTTCATTCATCCTAGTACTTCGTCATGGGGAGCACCGGCCCTCTTTGCTAAAAAGAAAGATGGTGCCTTGAGACTTTGCATCGATTATCGGAAATTGAATCGGGCTACGATTGAGAATAAATACCCTATGCCCCGCATAGATGATCTGTTTGACCAATTGAAGGGGTCCCGTTGTTTCTCTAAGATAGACTTGAGATCGAGTTACCACCAGTTGAGGGTCAAGGAGAAGGATATCTCGAAGACGCCATTCCGTACGCGGTATGGTCACTATGAGTTTCTGGTGATGCCCTTTGGGCTCACCAATGCACTGGCAGTGTTTATGGACTTGATGAACCAGATATTCTGGGAATTCTTAGATCGTTTTGTAGTCATTTTCGTAGACGACATCTTGATTTATTCACCTTCGGAGGAGGAGCACGAAGAACACTTGAGAGTGGTGCTTGAGTTGCTTAGAGCCCATAAGCTGTATGCCAAGTTTGGGAAGTGTGAGTTCTGGCTAAGAGAGGTTAAATTCTTAGGCCATGTAGTCTCCAGGGAAGGGGTGTCTGTTGATACGTCCAAGATAGAGGCAGTGCAGGATTGGGCACAGCCTAAGAGTGTTTTTGAGATCCGCAGTTTTCTGGGATTGGCTGGGTACTACCGCCGATTTGTGAAAGATTTTTCCAGGCTAGCTTCTCCGTTGACTAGATTGATGCGAAAAGGGGTCAAATTTGTATGGAGTGAGACTTGTGAAAAGTCGTTCCAAGAGTTAAAAGTTAGATTGACCACCACTCTGATTTTGATTATCCCGGAGAGAGGTTTGGGTTATGCGGTTTATTGTGATGCCTCACGAGAGGGTTTGGGTTGTGTGTTGATGCAAGAAGGGAAAGTAGTAGCCTATGGCTCGCGACAATTGAAAATACACGAGAGGAATTACCCTACACATGACCTAGAACTAGCAGTAGTAATTTTTGCCTTGAAGATTTGGAGGCACTACCTTTATGATGAGAGGTTCGAGGTGTTCTCGGATCATAAGAGTCTAAAGTATCTGTTTACACAGAGAGACTTGAATTTGAGGTAGAGAATGTGGATAGAGTTCATTGAGGATTATGACTTCGAGTTGCACTATCACCCGGGAAAGGCCAATGTTGTGGCCGATGCCCTTAGCAGGAAATCCATTAGCGATGTAGCTTGTATAGCTATCTGGGAGTGGGAGATATTGGGTGCACTTGGTGAGTTTTATTTGCTTCTCGGCGAATCCATTGAGGCTACGGCCTTGTGTTCCGTTGTTGCGCAGCCTACACTTGTGACTCGAGTGTTAGAGGCACAGAAAGGTGACCTTGAGGTAGAATCCCTCCGAGAGAAGATCTCCAGTGGGAAGGTTGAGAAGGGTTTGACTGTGTATCCCCGACTAGATTGTGAGATACCGAGACCGTCTATTTGTGCCGGAGTCTTGTCAAGAGGAAGTACTCCGAGAGTTTCACTATTTGCGTCTTACAGTGCATCGAGGAGGCACTAAGATGTATCGTGATTTGGGTCGCTAGTTTTGGTGGCGGGGAATGAAGAAGGATGTGGCAGTGTTTGTGTCTAAGTTCCTTACTTGTTAGCAAGTGAAGGCCGAGCATCAGAGGCCAGCGGGTTTGTTGCAACCCTTGCCTATTGTCGAGTGGAAGTGGGAGCATGTCACTATAGACTTCGATGTAGGTCTTCCGAGGACTCAGCGGGGTAATGATGCTATTTGGGTGGTTGTAGACTGGTTGACTAAGTCGGCGCACTTTATCCCTATGCATGTGAGAGATTCGGTAGATCATCTTGCCGACTTGCATATTCGGGACATAGTGAGGTTGCACAGGGTCCTAGTGTCGATCGCCTCAGATAGAGATCCACGTTTTACTGATAGGTTGTGGCAGAGTTTGCAGAGTGCCTTGGGCACTAGGTTAACCTTTAGCACGGCTTATCATCTTCAAACTGACGGGCAGTCCAAGCGTACAATTCAGATCCTTGAGGATATGTTTTGAGGTTGTGTTCTTGACTTTAGTGGGTCGTGGGAGAGACACTTGCCCTTGGTGGAGTTTGCCTACAACAACAGTTTCCAGTCAAGTATCGGTATGGCACCGTTTGAGGCCTTGTATGGCCGACCGTGTAGGTCTCCAGTTTGTTGGGCCGAGGTGGGTGATGCACCCTTGTTGGGCCCGGAGTTAGTGAGGGAAACGACGGAGAAAGTTGAGCTTATCCGTAGGAGGCTTGTTACAACCCAGAGTCGCCAAAAGAGTTATGCCAACCGTAGGAGGAGGCCTTTGGCATTTGAGGTAGGTGATCATATCTTTTTGAAAATATCACCTAGGCAGGGTTTGATGAGGTTTGGGAAGAGTGGGAAGTTGTCCCCTCGGTTTATCGGTCCCTTTGAGATCCTTGAGAGGATTGTGGAGGTCGCATATCGTTTAGCTTTACCGCCGCAGTTATTTGGGGTGCATGACGTGTTTCATGTTAGTATGCTTCGGAAGTATAAGCCGGATCTGTCCCATGTGTTGGATTGGACCGATTTGGAGGTAGATGAGGATGCCTCGTATGAGGAGAGACCGGTTCGGGTCTTGAATAGGCGGGAACAAGTCTTGCGAGGCAAAACCATTCCCTTGGTAAAGGTTTTGTGGAAACATCACGGAGTGGAAGAAGCCACTTGGGAACGTGAGTTGGAGGTCCGTGAGAAATATCCGGATCTATTTGTGGATGTTTGAGCATATGTTGTATATTTTGCTTTATTGATAAACTTTAAGAGCATTGAATATGTCTTAAGTTGTAAACATTGTAAATGTTTCGGTTTATGGAAGTATTATGGAACTTGCCTTGAAATGGAAGTTTATTTTAACATTACATATGTCAATTTTGTTTTAGAAATGCAAATATATTATTGGCATTGAATATGTAATTGAATGGTGGAATATGTGTTGAAATTGGTAAATTTCAAGGGGAAGCATGTTGATAATGCATATTGAGTAATATATTTTGATTTGCCTATTGAAAAGAGATGAGATGACCGGTAATGGGTCAGGTTGTTGAATATTGAGTTGTAATATTGTTAAGAATTGAGAAAAACATGTTTTTGAAACTTGTATCTAATTTCGGGGACGAAATTCTTTAAGAGGGGGAGGTTATAGCGATCCCGGTTTTTCCTCTCATGTTGACTGTATTCCGGACTCGGTTCCATTGATAGTTGTTGTTGTCTGTATTTCATTTCTGCCCTTTAACTCTTTGTATTTGAGTTTAGAATTGTCTTGGGCGTGTTTCGAACAGGTTGGTTGAGCTTTTGTCCCAATTTTTGTTGCCTAGATTTTTAGTGATCCACTCGAGCGGGTCTTCTTGCGCTCGAGCAGAGTTTGCACACTTTTAGCATCTTGTGCATCTGCAAAAGTACTGCAGGTTTGTTTTCCACGCTCGAGCGGAGTTCCTTGCGCTCGAGCGGGTATCCTTGCGCTTGAACGGGTGTTCGATGTCTGTAAAAGTACTGAAGAGTGTAATCTATGCTCGAGCGGGTTCCTTTTTGCGCTCGAGCGGGTGGTGTCTTGTTTTGTGCCTTGGCGCACGAGCGGGTATTTTTGCACTCGAGCGGGTTAAGTTTTTGTATTTGACGCTCGAGCATCCTATTTTCCACTCGAGCGGGTCATACGTATATCAGTTGGCAGCTGGGTCATTTTAGATCACTTTTTCAACTCTCACTTTCTCTCTTACTTTTCAAAATCTATTTTGAGAGCTTCTCTCACTACATTTCACCTTCTCTCTAAGGTTTGATCTAGTTCTAGTGTGTTTCTAGCCTTGTCCCTTTGTAAAAAGTGTGAGGCTTGGCTTGCTCTTCATTTTGATCCGAAAATCTTGAAGTTTGGAGCACTTTGGAAATTCTCCATCATCACATTTGGTCTCATCTTTTGAGGCAGGGATAACTACTCACTTTTATGATCTTTGACATAAACTTTTGGTCATTTTGATATAATGTTGAAGTTGGGTGATTTTGGGTGTTAGGGTTTCAACTTGAATAAAGAAGGGTTTTGTTTTTTTGGCCAATACATGTGTATTTGAGCCTTAAAATGAGATCGTGGATATTTAATGATAATATTTGGACCTTTGGGTCAACATTGGAAAAATGGGGGAAATGCCATATTTGGGTTTTATTGGGTCATTAGTGTAATTAATTACTTTCATTGTGAAATAGTGAAATTGGGAAGTTATGAGAAAGAATGGTAAATTTGGATTGATTAATCACTCACTTTTGAAAATATTGATAACTTATCTATTAATGCATTTATTATCTGTTTAGAAATAATTGCTTTGGGCTATCGGTGGAGGATAGTCTTGATTGTTGTAGACACTGCATGATGATTAGGTGAATTAAAACTAATCGGTTGAATATGTCATTGAATATGACGGTTGGAATAATGCATCGAATTTGTGTATTGATTGATCGTGTATATGATAATTGTTTATATACATTGCTTTGTGTGGGAGGAGATAGGGGATGTACTCCACGGTTTAGGGGAAGATAAGGGATGGACTCCTAAACCGGATGTTATTTGGGAGGAGATAGGGGATAGACTCCATTGATACAACAAATCTGTGTATCATTTATGAAGTATGGAAGTGTTTTAATATGATATTGATACAGCAAATATGTGTATCTATTATGAAGTATGGAAGTGTTTTGATATGAGTTGTTATCTCATTTGAAATGGAAGTATTGTTGATATGAGTTGTGATCTCATTTAAATTGTTTGGCCAGGTTTTGAGCCTTGTTTATGAATTGAGAATTTGTTAAGTAAAGGAAAGTAAAATGAACATGGACATATTTGTCATGGGATTGGATGGTGTTGTAAGTTTGTTGACCAGTGTTAACATTTATCGAATGTTCATGTTTTAGTCATTGTTCATATTGTGTTTAGCATATCTCCACTGGGCGTTGGCTCACACTATATGGGACATCATTTTCAGGTGCAGGTGATATGCCGCCTCCAAGGACTTAGCTTGGGAGGTTTTAGAAGCTGAAGGCTTACTTTTGTAATTATTTTGTGTATTACATATAATTCAAGCCAAGGGTTTATTTTGTGTTTTGAGTTAGTACTCTCCTTTTTGAACCCAAGTGTTGACTTGGAAGGTTATAAGCCTATGGGGCATTTACTTTTGTTGTCAACATGTAATATCTTTTGTAGGAATACTCTGATGAATGGCATTATGTTATACTCTCTTAAGTTTATGGATGTAATGAATGGATGATTTGTGGGTTTATTTTGAGGGCGTTACAAGAAATAATATGAGTATATACTCAACGGTTTCCCTAATAAATATACCAACAATATATTTGTTAGGAAACAACTAAAGAAGTCATATATAAATATTTTATATTTTTTTGGACCATGTTGTTTGGGTCCGGGTCCACCAATTGTCCCATTTTAATGCTGAGGTTTAGACTCTCTATGTCTTTTTATATCATTCTACAATGTTGGGAAAGTTTAGAAGACTCTAGAAGGTTATAGAGAAATTTGGAAGACTTTAGAACTTCCTAGAACTATTTGAAACTTGGCAAAACTCTAGAGAAATCTAGAACGTATATGTTGTAGAATAATTTAGAAAATTCTATAATATAGTGAAATAATGAAAAGTGTATTTTAAAATACTAATGATAATCGTTGAATCAAGTTAATACTAGCCATTCATTAAATAGATGAAAAACTATATAAAACGAAGAAGGTCATTTGAACCCAAACCTTTATGAATTAGTTACCTATGTATTCTCGCTTTCGTACATTTTGTACATTGGACTATGCTTTTGAATCTTATCGACTGCTTCCCAACCATCTAGTTCTTGAAGACGGCTGATTTTTATCTCTAAAGAACTTTCTGGTAGCGGGGCAAATAAAATGATTAATATTCTGTATAACTTTTGTTTTGAGTGTCCACAATGCACCATGATACGTGATCAATAGAGAACAACATTAAGTAAGTGCAAATGCAAAATAATTGAACTCAAACTCAACTCAAACAATAATATATAGTGTACAAACAGGGGATTGGTGGTGCGGGAAGACTATCCATATTAGGTGGAGATTTATATCCTTATCACTTTACAATAGTTTATCATTGATTTTACAACACGAAAAGAAAGTATTTCATGTCATCGGGACATCTAGGATCATCTCCTTAAGCATTTCATGCTTGACATTACGAAAATTACTTTTTATATCATCATCTCAATTGTGTGTCATTTTATGTATTTGCACCCCTATAAACTTTGGTATACCCTTGCAAATGACAATATTTTCATAGGTCAATGCAACACTTCCTGTCATGCAAATGACAAAAGTATACAACATATACCTGAAAAGTTAAAAATATATGTATAAAATAACTTTTTAAAAATAAATTTTACTTAAGTAAACAAATGAATAAATTCAAAAAAAAAAAAAAAAAAAACTTAAGATTTTATATCTCACATTTTGAAATCCTTTCCGCATATATAATTTATAAACGCCAATTTTCTTAATTATAAACAAAGATTACTCTCTCAGGCTTGTAAATAATTTTACTTGGACCATTTCATTAAATTGGAGATTAAAATAAATAATTTTGAGATATTTATCAAAATTTTAAGGTTTCAATTTGGCCTTTTTGTCTAAATTAGAGGTTAAAATTAATAATTTTGGGACTCTTGTTAATTTTTCAAGGTATGCACGTAGATAAAATTATCAAAAAATCAAATGGAAGGAACAGACTCAAACTAAACTTAAACTGTGGAGATTAAACAGTTCAGATTGAAGTCAGTCATGCCCTCAATTATTGGTGAAACTCAGCCAGCATTCATAGCAGGAAGAAATATCCTAGATAGGGTGTTTATTGCTAATAAAGTAGTTGATGGATGGAAGAAGGCCAAGCTTCAAGGGTTGATTATCAAGTTGGACTTTGAGAAAGCCTTTGATTTAGTAAACTAGGAATTCTTATTCTCTATGATGTCTAGCTTTGGTTTTGGGTCTAAATGGGTCTCTTGGATGAAAGCTTGTGTGTCTTCAGCCCGAATCTCCATTTTCGTGAATGGATCAGCAACTAATGAGTTCTCTTCGAAAAGAGACCTTAGGCAAGGTGACCCATTATCACCATTCCTATTTAATATAGTGGCTAAAGGGCTTAACATTCTCCCTACCAAAGCACTTAATCTTGGCATTCTCAAAGGAGTTTTGGTTAGGGCTAATGAGGTACTTATATCTCATCTTCAATTTGCTGACGACTCTATTCTTTTCTGTGAATCAGATATGGATCAGGTGGTAATTATCAAAAGAATTCTTAAATGCTTTGAAGTTCTATTTGGGCTTAGAATCAATTACCACAAAAGTGTTGTATGCGGCGTTGGTATGGATGATGAGTCACTGCTTACTTTTGTAAACCTCTTGAATTACAAGGTGCTTAGCTTGCCGTTAAAATTTTTGGAGTTGCCTTTAGCTGCCAGCCCAGGTAGAAAATCAACTTGGAAACCTGTGCTTGACAACATTAGATCAAGATTATCAGGTTGGATGAGGAAAATGTTGTCCTTAGCAGGAAGATTAACTTTGATCAAGTTTGTCCTATCAAGTCTACCTGTGTACTATCTTTCTCTCTTTAAGATGCCTGAAGGTGTGGCTCATGAATTTGAGAAAATTGAGGCTGCTTTCTTATGGGGGTGGTAATGACCTAAAAAGAAAAGTTCATTTGGTGAAATGGTTAGAGGTAACAAAGAGTGTTGCCCAAGGGGGTCCGGGCATTAGGAGGATTAGGGATGTTAATACATGTTTGCTTCTCAAATGGTGGTGAAAATTTGAAAATCAAATTAATGCACTATGAAGGATAGTTATCTACAGTCAATATAAGATTGAGGTAGAATGCTGGCATCATCATGTGAAATCTTCTTACAAGCATTCTAGGATGTGGAAGGACATTATCTTCATTAGGGTGTAAAGTAGAAACATCTTTAACTTCTTCTCGGATAACTACCAAATCAAGGTGTGGGGGATGGCAGTAGAATCAGGTTTTGGCATGATAAGTGGCGTGGAGTCACTTGCCTTAAGGATGAGTTCCCTTCTCTATTCAACCTCTCTACTGATAAGAATGGCTTTCTTCACCACTTTTATGCTAGGAAAACCAACTCTAGTGATTGGAACTTCTTTTATAGAAAAGTTTTGTATGCTTGGGAATTGATTGATGAAGTTAGATTGATTGCTTTGTTATCCTCTGCTTCTCCATTGAGCCAAGTGAGTGATAATAGTTTGGCTTGGGCATTTGTAGCTACTGGTTCTTGTACTTTCTTTGTATAGCGACCCTGGTCTTTCCCCCATTTGATTGTTGTATCCGGACTTTTCTTCCGTAGATTCCGTTGTTATATATTGGTTGTTGTCGTTCTTTCATTCCCTATTCTTCAGTTATAGGATGTGTTGGGTAGGTTTGTTACAGGTTGGTTGGGTTAGAAACCAAGTGTTGCTGTCCAGATTTTTGGACCTTCGCTCGAGCGAGGGATTGGTCGCTCGAGCGAGCTGTTGTTTTTGTCCTTCGCTCGAGCCAGGGGTTGGTAGCTCGAGCAAGCGATTGCGTCTAGTATAGACCTGAAAGCAGGGTTTGTTGGCTCGAGCGAGCTTTCCTTCGCTCGAGAGAGTTTCGAGTCCTTCGTTCGAACGAGCATTTTGTTGCTCGAGCGTGCTTCTGGGTTGCAGACCTGAAGCATCGTGTTGTTGGCTCGAGCGAGCTTTCCTTCGCTCGAACGAGTATTTCTTGTGTCTGGTTGCTCGAGCGACCAAGTCTTCGCTCGAGCGAGCCTGTCCAGTTTAAATACGCAGCAGCGGTTTTTAAAACATTTTTTTTTACATCTTTTTGATCCTAAAACCCTAGTTCCGAGTTCTCTCTTTCTCCACTCACCTTCTCTCTTAGGTTTCATCTCCTTTTAGGGTGTTTCTACCATAGGTTCTTTATTAAAAAGGTAGAGTGGGTTGAGGGCTTCATTTTAATCTGAACGTTTAGCGGTTTAGAGCACTTTTGGACTTTGGGTCGTCATCTCCGTTTTCTCCATTCGGGTTATTTACATCGAGGTAGGGATTTCCTACTCCATCTTATAAGTTTTTTTCTAAGTTTTTGGTATTTTGATATGTTGGGGGTATTTTAGTAATTTTGGGAAAAACCCTAATTGTTTAATAAATTAATTTGTATAATTAATTCAAGAAAAATTGGGGAATTTAGTTAAATTCATGAAACTGAGGAATTTATAGATTAAATGGTGTAGTTGGATAATTTAAATCACTCGCCTATGGAATTGTTGATACATTTATTTCCAGTCTAGAAATAACTGTTTTGGGCTATCGGTGGAGGATAGTCATGATTGTTGTAGACATTGCATGTGGATTAGGGATAACTGAAACTAATCACATTGATTGAGTCATTGTTTTGACTGTTGAATTAATGCAGAAATTACATGTATTGATTATGTATTGTATATGTTATGTGTTTACATGCATTGTATTGTGTGGGAGGAGATAGGGGATGTACTCCACGGTTTAGGGGAAGATAGGGGATGGACCTCTAAACTGGATTTTGTTTGGGAGGAGATAGGGATGGACTCCATTAGCATCACTATTATGTGTGCTTATTATATTGAAGTGTTTTTACATGTTATTAATATAGCACTAAAATGTGTATCAAACGGGAAGTATGAAGTGTTTTGATATGAGCCTGAGTCTCATTTGTGTTGTTGATATTGGAAGTAATGTGAATATGATATATAGTTCACTGTTGTAAGTTTGGCCAGGTTCTGAGCCATATTGATAATAATGGGAATTGAAACATGTCATGGACATTAGTGTCATGAGACTGTATAAAGTTATAATTGATTATCTTGGATAACCATCTATTGAATGCTATAGCTTTATTCAATACTTATATTTGGTTTAGTATTTTTCTACTGGGCTGTGGCTCACCCTATATGGGAACATCATTTTCAGGTTCAGGTGATAAGCTACCTCCAAGGACTTAGCTTGGGAGGATTTGGCTTTTGGATTTTGAAGATTATCTTTAGTTAGTTGTTTTTATTTGTTAGTACATGTAAACATTCAAGCCTAGGGCTTTACTTGTATTTGAGTTAGAACTCATATTTTTGTGTCCAAGTGATGTTACATGTAATGCTTTTATTTAGTAATACTCTGATGAAAGAATTAATGAATTGTTTTCTTCAAATATTGCATGTCAATGATATATATATATATAATGGGTTTATTTTGAGGGCGTGACAACTTGGTATAAGAGCGTACCGGGTTTGAATACTTTGGGTACGTGGGAAGTGATTAGTATCACAATGGGTTCGTCTCGTTTGATAGAGACTTAGTGTAATGTTATATGCTTACATGATAACATGTTTATGTGACTATGTGGGTATGGAATGTAGTTCCTAGGATGTTGATTGGACCCTTGAGTTTCTAGTAGTCTTGTTGGAAAGGCACTTGATCAATGCTGCTTCCAACCAGAACTATAGTAACGCTTCGGGACTATCATCATCCAGGAATGAAATTCGTAGGTGCTTATGTGATTATGTGTTTACGTGGAATGAATTATTGTTGTCCAATGCATTAGGATGCGAGTGTTTAGCTTCGGCACGTTTATTAATGTGCTAACGTCTTTGTTTCCTTTATTAGGATGTCAGGACAAGGACGAGGACGCGGTAGGCGTGGTAGGCCGGGTAGGCAGGAGGTGCCTGCGGAGGAGATTCCGGCGATTCAGAGGGAGTTGGCGAGCCAATGTGGCCGAGCCAAGAGCGGCGAGCTATGGGCGCTCTAGCGAGAGATAGCGAGGGCATTGTGAGTCGAGGGCATTCTCGGTGAGAATCAAGCTCGGGTTGTTGTTGCGGATCACGAGACCTTCCTTTCGAAGAGGAGTTCTTAGGTCTAATCGGATGAATTTGTGGGTGATCCTAAAGAGTCGCTTAAGCGGATGAATGGCTCGAGCAGAGACAACGAAACGTTTGAGATGCTTGGCATCGAAGCGAGGTTGAAAGTGACCTTGGCATCTTTCGGTGAAGGGATCTTGGTCGATGGTGGAAGTTCACTAAGGGTATAGGAGGTACTTGGGAGGCTTTGTGAATGCTTTCGGAGGCGGTTTTATCTTCAACAGCTTAGGAGAAGCCGAGAGACCAATTACGCCACTTAAGCAGTCGAGTTCTTCTGTGGCTGAGTTTGAGGCTGCATTTACTAGCTTGTCCAGGTTTGCACTTGAGTTGGTGGCATCTGAGGAACGTCGTTGTATTGAGTTCGAAGAAGTTGAGGCATGGCCTCAAGTTGAGAGTTAGAACGATGATTGAGTATGGGCGTATGGTTGATCTGCGGCCCATATGGAGATCATGATGCAAGAGGAGGAGGAAGGGCAAAAGACTCCAAGAGGAGTCGGGATGGCGAGTGATGGTAGGAGAGAAGGGTTTTAACCCTCAGTGATCTCGAGTAGCTTTTCTAGATCGACTTTTCTGCCGAAAAGTGCTAGTTCGGAAAAGCGATCGGAGACATTACTGTTTCAAGTGTGGCGTGGGCCACAAGTCTCCGCTTTGTCCTCGGAGGGGAGGAGTGCAGAGAAAGATAATCTTGGCTCGATCTCGAGCGAGTCGAGGTAGAGGCCACCGCTCTCTTGTTTTCAGTCACGGTCAGCAGGCACATGAAGTGGTATTGCCCAGATTGGGTGCACACACGGTGTATCTGGTTTGAGGCGGACTCAGGTCGGCCACCAGCTCGGTCGGGTTAGGCCTCGAGGCCAATCAGGGCTTCATCGTCGATCTGCAGTGATCTTACACTCCTAGGGGTGAGCGGTTGATCGAGGTCATTTGGGCGTGTATCTTTGTTATCGCAGGATCTTACCGACGACTCCATCTGTTGTGAGAGGTACATTCTTGTTTTGCAACTCGGTTGCTAATGTTTTGATTGATCTGGTGCATCTCATTCCTTTGTGTCTTTGCCAGATTTGCATCTATTTTGGAGTTGGAGTTAGCACAGTTAGCATCTCCTATTTGTGTAGTGTCACCTCTTGGGGGTGAATTGATCTTGAAACAAGGTGTTAGGGGTTGTGATATAGAGGTCGACTATCATAGACTTCCGTTTCCTTTTGTAGTTATGCCCATGAAGGGCTTCGATGTTAGTTTGGGTATGGACTGGTTATCGTCATACCGGGCAGTTATTGATTGCTACCGCCAGAGGGTCACTTGTCGTACCGTGAGCGGGGAGTGTTTTCATTTTCTGGGGGACGGGGTTGGTAGTGTTTTGCCACCGCGGTATGATCTACGAGGGCGGAGTGAGCTTAGTAGTCTACTTGCTAGCTTTGAGAGTGGTGAGTGTGATGAGACCCAGCCTGTGTTGCCAAGAGTGGTTTGTGAGTACTCGGACGTCTTTCCCGAGGACCTTGTTGGTTTGCCACCTCATAGAGAGATTGAGTTCTCTATTGACTTAGTGCCCGGCACGACGCCGATTTCTATGGCACCTTATCGTTTTGCCCCAGCTGAGTTAGTTGAGTTGAAGATCCAACTCCAGGAGTTGCTAGATAAGGGCTATATACGACCTAGTGTTTCGCCCTGGGGAGCACTGGCCCTCTTTGTTAAAAAGAAAGGTGGTGCTTTAAGACTCTGTATAGATTACCGGAAATTGAATCGGGCTACGGTTAAGAATAAGTACCCTATGCCTCATATAGATGATCTGTTCGATCAGTTGAAGGGTTCCCATTGTTTCTCGAAGATAGACTTGAGATCGGGTTATCATCAGTTGAGAGTCAGGGAGAAGGATATTCCGAAGACGGCATTCTGTACGCGGTATGGCCACTATGAGTTTCTGGTGATGCCATTTGGGCTCACCAACGCACCGGCAGTGTTTATGGACTTGATGAACTGGATATTTTGGGAATTTTTAGATCATTTTGCAGTCGTCTTCGTGGACGACTTCCTTATCTATACACCTTCAGAGGAGGAGCACAAGGAACACTTGAGAGTGGTTCTTGAGTTACTTAGAGCCCATAAGCTTTATGCTAAGTTTGGGAAGTGTGAGTTCTGGCTAGAAGAGGTCAAGTTCTTAGGCCATGTAGTATCTGGAGAAGGGGTGTCTGTTGATACATCCAAGACTGAGGCAGTGCAAGATTGGGCACAGCCTAAGAGTGTGTTTGAGATCCGCAGTTTTCTGGGGTTAGCTGGGTATTATCGCCGATTTGTGAAGGATTTCTCCAGGTTAGCTTCGCCTTTGACTAGATTGACTCGGAAGGGAGTCAAGTTTGTATAGAGCCAGACTTGTGAAAAGTCGTTCCAAGAGTTGAAAGTTAGACTGACCACCGCTCCAATCTTGATTATTTCAGAGAGAGGGTTGGGTTATGCAGTCTATTGTGACGCCTCACGAGAGGGTTTGGGTTGTGTGTTGATGCAAGAGGGGAAAGTAGTTGCCTATGGCTCACGTCAGTTGAAAATTCACGAGAAGAATTACCCTACGCATGATTTAGAGTTAGCAGCTGTGATATTTGCCTTGAAGATTTGGAGGCATTATCTTTACGGTGAGAGGTTCGAGGTATTCTCGGATCATAAGAGTTAGAAATATCTGTTTACACAGAAAGACTTGAACTTGAGGCAGAGGAGGTGGATGGAGTTTATTGAGGATTATGACTTCGAGTTACATTATCATCCGAGGAAGGCCAATGTGGTGGCCGATGCCCTTAGCAGGAAACCTGTTGGTGTCATAACTAGTATAGCCATCCGGGAGTGGGAGATGTTGGGTGCACTTGGAGAGTTTGATTTGCTTCTGGGCGAATCCGTTGAGGCTGCGGCCTTGTTTTCTATTGTTGCGCAGCCTACACTTGTAACTCGAGTGTTAGAGGCTCAGAGGGGTGACCTTGAGGTAGAATCCCTTCGAGAGAAGATCTCCAGTGGGAAGGTTGAGAAGGGTTTGACAGTGTATCTCGACCTGAGTGTGAGATACCGAGACCGTCTGTTAGTGCCGAAGTCTTGCCGAGAGGAGGTACTCCAAGAGTTTCACCATTCGCGCCTTGCGGTGCATCCGGGAGGCACTAAGATGTATCGGGATTTGGGTCGCCAGTTTTGGTGGCGAGGTATGAAGAGAGATGTGGCAGCTTTCATGTCTAAGTGCCTTACTTGTCAGCAAGTGAAGGCCGAACATCAAAGGCCAGCGGGTTTGTTGCAATTGCCGAGTGGAAGTGGGAGCATGTCACTATGGACTTCGTTATAGGTCTTCCGAGGACTCAGCGAGGTAGTGATGCTATTTGGGTGGTTGTAGACCGGTTGACTAAGTCGGCGCACTTCATTCCTATTTGCGTGAGAGATTCGGTAGATCATCTTGCCGACTTGTATATTCGGGACATAGTGAGGTTGCACGGAGTTCTGGTGACGATCGTCTCAGATAGAGATCCTCGTTTTACTGCTAGGTTGTGGCAGAGTTTGCAAAGTGCCTTGGGCACTAAGTTGACCTTTAGCACGGCTTATCATCCTCGGGCCGACGGCGGTCGGCGTACTATTCAGATCCTTGAGGATATGCTTCGGGGTTGTGTTCTAGATTTTAGTGGGTCGTGGGAGAGGCACTTGCCGTTGGTGGAGTTTGCCTACAACAACAGTTTCCAGTCTAGTATCGGTATGGCACCGTTTGAGGCCTTGTATGGCCGACCGTGTAGATCTCCTGTTTGTTGGGCCGAGGTGGGTGATGCACCTCTTTTGGGTCCGAAGTTGGTGAGGGAAACGACGGAGAAAGTTGAGCTTATCCGTAAAAGGCTTGTTATAGCCCAGAGTCGTCAGAAATCTTATGCTGACCGTAGGAGGACCTTTGGTGTTTGAGGTGGGTGATCATGTCTTTCTGAAGATATCACCTAGACGGGGATTGATGAGGTTTGGGAAGAGCGGGAAGTTGTCCCCTCGGTTCATTGGTCCTTTTGAGATCCTTGAGAGGATTGGCGAGGCTGCATATCGTTTAGGTTTGCCACCGCAGTTGTCTGGAGTACATGACGTGTTTCATGTGAGTATGCTTCGGAAGTATGAGCTGGATCCATCACATGTGTTGGATTGGACTGATTTGGTGGTTGACGAGGATGTCTCATATGAGGAGAGACCGGTTTGGGTGTTAGATAGGCGGGATCAAATTTTGCGAGGCAAAACCATCCCTTTGGTGAAGGTTCTATGGAAGCATCACGGAGTGGAGGAAGCCACTTGGGAACGTGAATTGGAAGTCCGCGAGAAATATCCAGACTTGTTTGTTGATGTGTAATCATGTATTGAAATTTCGTAATTTCAATGAACTTTAAGAACATTATATATATGTCTTAAGTTGTAAAACATTGTGAATGTTTTGGTTTAATGGAAGTACATTGAAACTTGCCTCATTATGGAAGTTTATGGTAACATTGCATATGTTGAGTATATATTGTTGAATTAGAGTTCTATCATGAAATTGAAAATGATATTGAGAACTGTTGAAATTGAAAAAAAAAAAAAAAATGCATAATACTGATGTAGGTTGTAATATATGTTGTTTTATACACATATTGTGAGATGCCTCTTGATAAGAGATGAAATGACCGGTATAGGGTCAAGTTGTTCATTATGGTAATGTCATATTGTTGAAATTTGAGAAAAACTTGTTTTCGAAAACTTATGCTTAATTTTGGAGATGAAATTCTTTAAGGGAGGGAGGTTATAACGACCCCGGTCTTTTCCCCATTTGATTGTTGTATCCGGACTTTTCTTCCGTAGATTCCGTTGTTATATATTGGTTGTTGTCGTTCTTTCATTCCTTATTCTTCAGTTATAGGATGTGTTGGGCAGGTTTGTTACAGGTTGGTTGGGTTAGAAACCAAGTGTTGCTGTCCAGATTTTTGGACCTTCGCTCGAGCGAGATATTGGTCGCTCGAGCAAGCTGTTGTTTTTCTCCATCGCTCAAGCCAGGGGTTGGTAGCTTGAGCGAGCGATTGCGTCTAGTATAGACCTGAAAGCAGGGTTTGTTGGCTCGAGCGAGCTTTCCTTCGCTCGAGCGAGTTTCAAGTCCTTCGCTCGAACGAGCATTCTGTCACTCGAGCGTGCTTCTGGGTTGTAGACCTGAAGCATCGTGTTGTTGGCTCGAGCGAGCTTTCCTTCGCTCGAGTGAGTATTTCTTGTGTCTGGTCGCTCGAGCGACCAAGTCTTCGCTCGAGCGAGCCTGTCCAGTTTAAATACGCAGCAGTGGTTTTTAAAACGTTTTTTTTACATCTTTTTGATCCTAAAACCCTAGTTCCGAGTTCTCTCTTTCTCCACTCACCTTCTCTCTTAGGTTTCATCTCCTTTTAGGGTGTTTCTACCATAGGTTCTTTATTAAAAAGGTAGAGTGGGTTGAGGGCTTCGTTTTAATCTGAACGTTTAGCGGTTTAGAGCACTTTTGGACTTTGGGTCGTCATCTCCGTTTTCTCCATTCGGGTTATTTACATCGAGGTAGGGATTTCCTACTCCATCTTATAAGTTTTTTTCTAAGTTTTTGGTATTTTGATATGTTGGGGGCATTTTAGTAATTTTGGGAAAAACCCTAATTGTTTAATAAATTAATTTGTATAATTAATTCAAGGAAAATTGGGGAATTTAGTTAAATTCATGAAACTGAGGAATTTATAGATTAAATGGTGTAGTTGGATAATTTAAATCACTCGCCTATTGAATTGTTGATACATTTATTTCCAGTCTAGAAATAACGGTTTTGGGCTATCGGTGGAGGATAGTTATGATTGTTGTAGACATTGCATGTGGATTAGGGATAACTGAAACTAATCACATTGATTGAGTCATTGTTTTGACTGTTGAATTAATGCAGAAATTACATGTATTGATTGTGTATTGTATATGTTATGTGTTTACATGCATTGTATTGTGTGGGAGGAGATAGGGGATGTACTCCACGGTTTAGGGGAAGATAGGGGATGGACTCCATTAGCATCACTATTATGTGTGCTTATTATATTGAAGTGTTTTTACATGTTATTGATACAACACTAAAATGTGTATCAAACGGGAAGTATGAAGTGTTTTGATATGAGCCTGAGTCTCATTTGTGTTGTTGATATTGGAAGTAATGTGAATATGATATATAGTTCACTGTTGTAAGTTTGGCCAGGTTCTGAGCCATATTGATAATAATGGGAATTGAAACATGTCATGGACATTAGTGTCATGAGATTGTATAAAGTTATAATTGATTATCTTGGATAACCATCTATTGAATGCTATAGCTTTATTCAATGCTTATATTTGGTTTAGTATTTTTCTACTGGGCTGTGGCTCACCCTATATGGGAACATCATTTTCAGGTTTAGGTGATAAGCTACCTCCAAGGACTTAGCTTGGGAGGATTTGGCTTTTGGATTTTGAAGATTATCTTTAGTTAGTTGTTTTTATTTGTTAGTACATGTAAACATTCAAGCCTAGGGCTTTACTTGTATTTGAGTTAGAACTCATATTTTTGTGTCCAAGTGTTGGCTTGGAAAGATGTAAGCCCGTAGGGCATTTAATTTGATGTTACATGTAATGCTTTTATTTAGTAATACTCTGATGAATGAATTAATGAATTGTTTTCTTCAAATATTGCATGTCAATGATATATATATATATAATGGGTTTATTTTGAGGGCGTGACACTTTGTGCCTTCTTTGTATTCTTTTAGCACTTCTCTTCTTGGGCCTCATCTCAGTATTAGCAAGTTTATTTGGAGAAACACCTTACCCCCCAAAGTCCATTTCTTTGGATGGTTGGCTTGGAAAAATAGAATTAAAACAACTAAATTCTTGCACAATCTTGGCATTCTTGGTAACAATGTTTCCATCTCTTGCACATTCTGCAAATCTGTTCCTGAATTTGCTCATCATGTTTTGCTTCATAGCCCATTCTCTTGGGCCATTTGGTCATCTGTGCTACTTGAATGGGGGCTTTAATGGTGCATCCCGGAATCTATGGCAGGTTTACTTAACTGGTGGATGGGTGGGCAATTCAAGTACCTACTTAAGAAATTTTGGAGAGCTATCCCCATAGTAGTTATTTGGTCACTTTGGAAGCATAGGATGAGTGTGTCTTCACTGATGCCCATCCTAATTCGATTGACCTGTGGGAACTCATCAAGATCAGACTAGCTTTTTGGCTCAAAGCCTCTATGAAGGACTTCCCTTTCTCAGTTAATGATGTTGTTCTCAATTGGAGGCAAATCAGGGGCTGCTATTGAGTTTGTATTGATAATAAGAAGTGGTCGCTGAACTGTTATGTTGCCTATAGGTGGATGATCTATTTTGTTGGTCTACTATGCCCAACTATGGACTGCTGTCTGCCATGCTGGAGGTGTTAATGTTGATCAGTTGTGTTAATGATTGGATGTGCTATAGGTGGATGATCTATTTTGTTCGCCTGCTATGCTTAGCTGTGGGCTGTTATGTTATTGTTGGTCCTTTGTTCTTTGGTTGGTTGCTCACCAATTTTGGGTGTGTTAGCAAATGATAGGATGGGCTTTGTGGTGCCAACTTAGTTGGGATGATTTAGCTCATTGTGATGCTTATGCACTTGCCTCACTTTATTGATGCTGTTGTTTTGTACCTTGTACTTTGCTAATTCATTAATAAAGTTTTTTCTTTGTTGATAAAAAAAAATGAAAAATAAATAAAAAATAAACAGTTCAGATTGAAACTATAGGGATTAAAGTGAAATTTGAGTCAAACTACAAAAGTGAAAAGTGTAATTAATCCTAATTTATGTTTTTATTTTGAGAAATTTAGTTAAAACCTCTCCATTGGCCCTTGTTTGGCGAAAAGGACAACCTAATTTATTTTGGTTCATAAACCCCTTAAGGAGGAGATACATAATTAAACAAGAACAAAGTAAAATATCCTCTTTTTTTTTTTTTTTTTCTTGGACAATATTGCCAGAGTAACATGTTATTGTGAATCAGAGAAACATGTTATTGTGAGATAAATTAATATGTTATTGTCAAACAAAATAATATGTTACTGTTTACATCAATTTCGATGGTAATATATATATATATTTTAAGAATTTCATAGTTAACATAGATCTTGATGAGAGGTTTTTAAAAATACTAATTTTATTAAAAACCAACATCTATATCAAAAGTTGTATTATTTTAAAATTAAATATTTTAGTAATAGCGGTATGTTAGACTTTTTTAAAAAAACTTTTTGTACATATCCTTAATGCATTAAATTTTATTATGAGGGGATTTTGACCAAATCCCCTTTTTATTTTTTTATTTTAATCTACACTAAATCGACTTAAAAAATAAAAATGTTTAACATAATTTAAAAAAATAGTTTGGCTCCTCTTCAATTCTGCAATTGGATTAGAGAGTGTTGTTAGCCCATATTAGATGCTTATCTCAGTGATCCAAATTGTTCAATGTATAGAGTCCGTCGAATACATCATTTTTACAAAAAAAAAAAAAAAAAAAAAAACACGTTGATTGAATATCAATAGTTTATTGATTAGTTCACATTTGTGTCAACAAGCAGCATGATTTTATAAATAAAACTGTTGACACAAATGCAATATGATCAAGTGGCTATCATTGTTCTATCAATGTAATTTTTTCAAGGATGACGTACTTGACATGCTTTACCCATTAAATAATTTGAATTATCGAAATGAGCTCTAATATGAGCCCACCATCGGCCAACAAAGAAGCCATTGTTTTTTTTCTTCTTTTTAAAATTTTTTTTTTATTTATTTAAAAACAAGAAGAGTAATTACAAAAAAATCCCCATAGTTTAACCCTTGTAATAAAATAAATCTTAAATTTTTAGTTTTTTCAATTTAAATTTTAATATTTTTATTTATTTTCAATTTAAGCTATCTACATATTTTTGCTAAATAAAACCAATGAAAAAATAGTATTTTAATGATTAAACTCAATGAACAATAATATTTTAAACATTTTATGTACACTAATATTAAGTTTAATGGCTAAAATATTATTTTTATATTCATTTATTTAATAAAAATAAACAAGCGAAAATAAATAAAAAAATTTAGTATATTCAACGGTTAAATTTTGAATTTTTTTCTTTAGTAATTACTTCAAAAAAATCACTACATATGTTTTTAAAAAAAAAATAGGAGAAATTTTTTAACGGAGGACGAAAGTGGGTATTTGAATTTTGCTTATTCGATGATTTCTTAAAGTTCATTTTCGTTTTTATTAAATTTTAAAATGATTAAATATTTTAAATTCTTAAAAAAAAGTGTAAAAAAATAAAGAGAATAACTTAGTAATTTATAATGACTTTTTGATTAAATACTTTAGTTCTCAAATCACTATCATCGCACTCCATTTTTTTTTTCTAAATCACTATCATCGTACTCCAAATACATCCAAACACCGACTTAGAGTTTTTTTTTTTTGAATGGAACCGCCTTTTCGTAAACATTTTGGTTGCATTTGGTAGAGTTTTGTAAATGTGATTTGAGAGTATGAATTGTATTTTGAATTTCTGAGTTGTGGAATTATGATTTGTGTGTAAGAAATTTGTTTGGTTATGGCTTTTGAATTGAGTTTTAAATTGTATGTGAAATTGGGTTTTGAAAGTTTGATGTGACATGTGAAATAAGAAAATGTGTTTGGTGATGAGTTTTCAAAATAGTTTTCAAAACTTAATTCAACCTATAATTGATAATCAAACACACAACTCATAACTCAATATCCGTATTTTTTTTATCAACAGTCATAACCAAACTATTTTTAAAATACTCAAATAAAAAAATCATTTTTTTTTCAAGTAATTGTTTTTAAGTAATTTTTTTGAATAATTTTTTCTTTTAAATAATTTCTATGTCAATTATTTTATGTCAATTAATTTTTCTGTCAATTCATTTTTTAGGCCTGTACAAACATTAAAAATATTGAAAATATTTTAAAATTATTTAGAAAATTAAAATATTAAAAATATTCTGAAAAATAAAATATTAAAAATATTCCAAAAATTAAAATATTAAGAATATTAAAAATCTTCTGAAAATCAAAATATTTACAATTAAAATATCAAAATAATAAAATTAAAATAATTTTTTTGAAAATTAAAATATTTAAAATATTCCTATAAAATAAAATAAAATATTTAAAATAAAAATTAAGTTGTTTTTGAGTTTTGAAAAGAGTTTTGAGTTGTGTGTTTAGTTATGAGTTTTGAAAAGTAATGATTATAGTTTGAAATGAGTTTTAAGAAATGGGTCTAGAATTATGACTTGAAAGCTCCAATCAAATAACACACTCAAATCAGTGGTGGAACTATATTTTGAAATCAAAACCAAATAGAGCCTTTCTTTCCCTACTTTTACATTAACATTGTTCCTGCAATGGGAGTCTCTCTTCCTTTGGAGCCCTAGGTTTTATTGAAGAAGACGAAGAAGATGGTGATGCATCGTAGCAACCCCAATCCTCCCTCCTCCTTCGATGACCATGACGAGGATCAGCAAGTCGGTCTGTAACTTGTTATGGAAATTGCTCCTCCTATTCCCTAGTTTCAATCACAACCACCCTCAGTCTCATCACTCTCACCATTATCACCTTTTTCTCCATCTTCAAAACTCGTCTATTTTTGTCTAGCTGACTGTAACGGCTTTTAGTGGTATCCTCTTCGCGTCTTCTCCGACGTAGAGGTAAAGCGAGTCAGTCTCCAACATGTTATGGAAATTGCCCATTCTGTTCCTGATCCATTTATATATTCTTAAATCACCACCACCCTCAACCTTATCACTCTCACCATTACCACTACCACCTTCTTCATCTTCTTCTTCCTCTTCAAAAATTTCCAATATTTGTCTAACTGATATTGATGAATCTTATTGGTACGCTTTTCAAGTCTCCGAGGACGTCGACCTTGACAATCAACAATTTCCCCACAACAACCCTCGTCTTCCTTTTCACCGAGACGACTATGAAAGGTATGATTTTGGTTCTGATCAATTTCTCAAACCCATTTTGACTGCAAAATTGCATACTTTAAGTGGTTCTAGCTGGGTGATTCACAACTCTTCATTATACCAGTTCATTCGTCAATGGAGGAATGACGAAAAGGGAAATCAATTGGTTCGAATTGACCTTGGTAATAATCCTATTGCCAAGAAATTAGACATCTTTCCTCAATTGCCTCATGCCCTAGGGGCACGTATACACACTTTGGTTATGGATGACAAGTTTTATTGCCTGGGTGGTTTAGAACCACCACCATCACCATGGGCCATGGCTTTTGACCCGAGCCTAAATCAATGGGAGACTCTACCTAACCTTGCTCTTATTCCACCTTTTGCAATTATCATTAAACGTATATTCTCTCCAGCTATACATGTTCCCAAGCCATGTATTGTGGTGGGTTGGCCTAAGGATCGTGTCCTCTGAAGATACGATGTTAATACCAAAAATTGGGTGAGTGAAGAGTTTGAAATACCCAAGAGTCGGTTCTTTGGTCCAGATGACTTAATGGGACCTGCATTGGCTGTTAATAGCATGTTGTAATTGTATTCAGCTCGACACACTACTGCATGCCTAATTGGGTATGATTTAATGAGAAAGACATGGTTCATGGGCAAGTTCAATGTCCATGACTATGGACGGTCTTACATACCTGAGGGTGCGGATCCTCCTCCTCCGAGTTTGGCCTATGTTCTGCATGTTTTGGTTTTCAGTGGTGAAACTTAATCTAACATTTATAACTGAAGGGGAGCAGGAGTCCTTGTCCGAAGAGGAGGAGGAGGTGGAGGTGGTCCCCATACCACTTAATTTGGAACCTCTTAATTATGAATCTCTTCGTATTCACTACATGAAGCTCCAAGATACCAATGTCAGTTCTCCCCTAAAGAGTGGAATATTTCCTTTGAAAGTTTCTGCCATTTTGTGCCAATCTTACTTAGTTTATGAGTATGCTAGTTATTTTTGTGGTGGCTCGGTGGTGTAAGCAAGCCTCTTGTCCTCCTTAATTTTGCCTACTTGTTCATTTTTTTTAATCAAATTTCATTATTATTTATATTTATACACCACTGCCATTTTATTTTATAGGTCTCTTAGTTGGATTTGTTTGCGTTGTAAGTCCTTATTTTAAAGGATGCATATAATACAATCTTGGAATTTTGACAAAACACATACTTGTGAGAAAATTTCTTTTGTTATGTTGGTTTGGTAATATGTAATAATTCTTTTGTTACTTTTCCACAACAAATAATCAATTAGGCTTAAACTTGCTTTTTTGGACTGATGTTAAAACCAAATTGCAATGCTTGCTTCTCATATCGAATATAATGCCTAAATAACAAAAACAAACAATTCTCAACACAATTTGATCCCAATCAAAACCAACCATCATATAACCCAATGTTATTGGTTATTAGGTAAAATATATTAAACATCTTTTGAGAGTAACAATCCATGAGATTAGTGTAAGATTCGTTATCCAGTGATTGTGAGGGGATTAACAATCCATGAGATTAGTATAAGATTGGTTATCCATGATTGTGAATGATGGATTAATAATCTCAATCCTATGCTATAATCCGTCCAATCAAACATGCCTTTCATGGATTATTTGATATGCTGGAGATTCTTCTTCCCTGTGAAAGTGTTATCTCCACCCTACAACGCAAACAGGTCAGTTTGCAAGGAAACATTTGCTAGGCATGCTTAAAATTTTATGCTAGAGTCTGTGATATACCTGGAATGAGGAAGTGGTTGCCTTTCTTAGTTCCAATCATACAACACTGTTTTGGTAGGCATGTTTAAAAACTTATGCCAGAGTATGCAAGTGGTTTCCCTAATTAGGTGCTTTATAGTCAGTTGTCTGATATGCTTTGGATCTATGAAAACATTACAAATTTAACCTTTGTATCAATTTTGTATTTCTTGGTTTCTTGGCAGTTGATGTTGCTAGTAGGAGTTCTGGGTGCTTGTTTTCTTGCTAATAGTGAGATTGGTAGCATGATTGGTGCTTGTTTTCTCACAACCTTTTTTTTTAACTCATCTTTGCTGAACAAGTGCACCTTGGAAGGCTCCGAAAGGTCTAGAAATGGGTTGTGGCCGTTGCGGAATTGGTGTTTGGATTTTGATCATTGATTGTAGACTTTCTAGTTTGGTTTGGGGAAGTACCACTGCTTTTTCTTGACTCATCTTTGGATTGTGGTTGCTTTGGTACTGAATTGTGGCAGTTTCGAGGCTTTTCTAATGGTGTTTGGAGTTGAGCTTGTAGGTTGATTGTTGATTTTCTCATTTGTCTATTTTCATTGTTGTTTCAAATTGTTCAAGACCCACAACCTTTCTCTATGAAGCACGGGTCCTCCAAAAATAGTGTTATACGAGTACCGGGTACTTACCGGGTGCAGGTACGCATACCAGTACAGTTGCATGCATACCGGGTATGGCAAAAGAGGGTCCGGTATGTTTGGTTCATTCGAGTATGGCGTGGGTACGCCAAGGCCAAATTTTTTTTTTTTTTTTTTTGTGGCCTTGCAAATCAGCAATTTTAATGTTTCTCTGCTGTCCTATCTGTTTGTATGAATTGTATAAGCATATCAGCAAATTATTTTGATGTTTTTAAAAAGAAATTTGAACCAAAAAAAAATAACAAGGCCTATAAAGAGTAGTTCTGCATATGACTATACATTATGCTTTTGCTTCATATCCTCTTAGAATTTCTTTATAAAATCTTTAATTATAACAAACTTTTAAAGTTTATGCACAATATATTAAAAATTGATACTGTATTAGTTGATTAGTGGTGGTTGGGAATGATGCAATTTTATGTATCATGCAAATTGCAATTGACAACCTGTCTCAATTGAGATTTTTTTTCCCTTTATTGTTGGCAATTAACTTTAAATCTTTCTTTGGTCTCCTATTATTTCTTTGGTCTCACCCTATAAAAATAGCAAATTGATGAGCAAAAAGAAAGATTTTAAAAATAAATTATGATCACAAATTCACAGTGCATAACATGTCAAAGTGAGAGATTTCACAAATATTATTTTTAACGCTTAATGGTTTTAAATTATAGGAAAAAATGAGTAGTTCTCTTTTTAGTTTTGATATTTAATTTGTAGGTTGGATCCTTTAACCATAATTATATTAAAATATATATATATATATCGGCGTACCGTAGCTGTACTCGTATCATACCTTTTTTGAATTTTTTCGAATCAGCATACCCGTACTCGTACCCATACCGTACTCGTACCCGCACCCGCACCCATGCTTCCTTGACTTTTCTTAACTCATTTTGCTGAACAAGTGAATCTTGGGAGGCTCTATAAGGTGGTCCACAATGGGGTCGCAGCTACTTTGAGTTAGGACAATCACTGTTACAAGGAACTTCTGTTGACTTGGGATTTTTCAAGGTGTTTGTTTTGTTTAGGCTTTAGTGGTCTGTTATAGGTGTGTCTGGGGATTGTTTGCTGTTAGTGTTTTCCTTTTGGGTGCTTTGTTGATTCCTTGTCAACATTGTGCTGGTTTTATTCTGTTGTATTGCATCTCCATAAGTTCTTGTCAATCCTTTTTTTTGTTGATCAAAATATATAAATGAAGCATAACACTACTACAATAATGGTTAAAGGTCACTTAAAAATTTAAAAAGATCTTAGTTTATATACATAATTTTTAATCTTGGTCTTATAGAGAACTGAGATTGAAAAATTATGTTGCGTGTTTTTTTTCGTCAAAAGTCGAGACTGGACTGAAGAACAGTCGTGCTCTCTCAGTATTCCTCTCCTTACCATCGAAGCGGTTTTGATAAAAAAAATCTCCGACTATCACCACCGTCGTCGAAGATCCAATCTCCGACCACCACCATCTAATGAGCGAGCACCACCGTTGAAAATCCCTATCTCTTATTGAAAATCTCAAACTCTCTCGTTTTGTTCTAAAGCTGCTCCTAGGGTTTGGATTCAGGACATAGTATCTAGATATTGGTGAATTCTCTCCAATTCTCTCTAATTCATTGTTGATCATTATTGAGAATCAGATGAATTCTCAATTTTTGTGTACTTCCTTTCTCATAGAACTAATCCTCTCTCTCTCTCTCTCTCCACTACTAGAAAATTGACTTTTTGCTTCTATTTTCTTGCGACCGCCTATTTAGCCGTGGGAAAAAATATATTTGGGACAGCATAACATGAGACAAAAGTAAGTGATAGTGAAAGGTCCCAATTTATCAGTGACTTTAAACCTCGTTAAGCCCGTAGGAATGCAAGGCCTAATTTATTTCTCCTATTTCTTTTTATTTATTTGCTCTATTCCCAATTTTGCCCTAAATAGGCATTAAATCCATTGGGATTTGACATTTCTCTCTTTCTCTCATCGTCTAAAGAACACTGGTATGAATCCTTGTCTCTCCCGTTCTCTCAATCTTTGACTCTCTGTCTCTTGATCTCGATCTCTCAATCTTTCTCTTGATCTCTGTCTCTCTCTCGTACAATCTCGTTCTCTCTATATCTACGTACACATTATTTGACCTTTTTTAGATAATTTTTCTTCTCCTAAAAATCTCTCTATACAAGTATATATATGAATTTATATATGTATCTGTATGTATTGATTAAATAATCATCCTTATTTTACTTTCAGGTTCTCGACTGATCTAATCATTGATTGGCGGCGGTGGAAAAATCAACTCCTTTGAGAAAAGAAACCCTACCTTTCTCATTGGATGTAAGTTTTAATCTATTTGTTTACATGTTTGTTTCGGTTTTGATCTTGTTTAGATTTGTATTGAACAACTCTTTATTAGCTTTTTGTTTACTGTTTAGGAATTGATTTTAATTTGTTAGCTTTTGTAGTGTGAATGTCATGTTTATTGACAAATGTGTTCAGTTAACATACAGTTAATGTGTTGACTATTGTTGATGTTGTGATTAATTGCTGCAAATTTCAACATAGACGAATGGGAAATTAGTTTTTGTTTCCAATTCCAAAAAGGGTAGGAGTATAAGCTCTAATTATTTGATGAATATTTTCCCCAAAAAATAAAATAAAAATGATTAGATGATTACAACTAAGAAAATATATTTTACGATAAAGAGTTGTGACAGTTTACATCTTAAAACTAGAACTAGAACTACAAGACAATTGGGAATACATTATATAATATAAGCAAAGACGTTGTAAGGTCTTTATTGATGAAAACTTCAATATATTTTTCTCAAATTTTTGAATTTTTTTAATGTAAAAATCTACGTGTCATATTATTGGTTCTCATCAATTTATTTTTTCTTTTTTAATTTTAATTATCAACATGGCAATACCTTTCAAATTTTGTCCATTAATTGGAGAATCTTTGGAATTTTCAACAATATGGAAACTTTCTATTTCTTAAATTGATGATGAAAATCTCAATATATGCTTCTTAAATTGTTAGTGACAATTGATTTGTAAACCACTTGTTTTTCCTTAATTGGATAGTAAATTGAAATAAAAAAATTTTGAGGAGTTCTTGTTTTTTCCTTTGTGGATTTTTTGGTTTTTGCTTTTGAGGACTTCTTGTTCTCCTTTGTACTTCTCTTTTCTCCTTTTTAATAAAATTCTTCTTTTATTGCTGATCCAAAAAGTTTTGAAATATTTTTTTTATGATATAATGGCCCTGTTTGGTAGGGCTTATTTTCAGCTTATTTCAGCTTTTAACTTAATTTAAGCTCTTTTGATGTGTTTGGTTCAGCTTAACAATACAGCTTATAGCTTTTTGTAAGTCAAAAATCAACTTATTCTTTAAGTGGAGGAGGAGAAGCTTAATTTATAAGTCAAAAATCAGCTTATGTTCACAGCTATAAGCTATAAGCTGTTAGGCTATAAGTTATAATCACTTTCCCACTGCTCTACCAAACAGGGCCAATAATAATAATAAAAAAAGTTCTGGCTTTTGAACAGATTGTTTAAGAGAGGATTTTTTTCTTAAACTTGAGTCCTGTTTCCTCTTCTTCTAGTAGCATTTCTTCTTTAAATAGCTAGAAATTTAGCATCAGCTTTGTGTTGTCTTTAGATTGTATTAACCTGAAGAAAAAGTAGGGGCCTATTGCCTTCTTGTGGGAAATCATTTTTTTCATTGTTATTGGGTGAACCTCTTGAGTAGATGACTGAAGGTTCAGTAAATGATGGGACATTATAATCAATTGAAGAGGAGGGTATTTATAAGAGTAAGAAATTAATAACCAAAAAAAAAATAAAAATACAAAAGCTATTTATTGATATTTGTGTTTCTTGAAGCAATGAAGTTGACTTGGCATTTTGTAGATTATAGTGTGGTTGACAAAAATATTTTAACGAATGTTTGGGTTGGGAAATTTGAGAGATGGAATTTTTATCTTTTTAATAATGTATATGTTAATGATCATTAGTTCAGAATGTTAAGTATTACTACTTTTTGTGTTTATTAGTTTTTATTGAGTTTTATGAAATGTGGTTGATTATGATACTATTATTTTGAGCTTTTAATCTTCATAAATACTCAATTGCACATTTTCTTTAACAGTTTCATGGGAAATTACTGGGCCATTGGTTTTATTTGGTGTACTTTCTGAACTATAATGTGTTTTTCCGATTCAGTTATACTGTGTTGGTAATAAAGAACAAATAGGTAAACACGTTTTCTACTTGGAAATCATGGATAGATTTCTCATTTGTTGCCAAATGAACTTCTATTTCAAAAATTTTCAATTGTTCCACTCCACTATTGTTGAAGTGCTCCATTGCTTTTCGTGTAGCTACGTTCCCATGTTTGGAGAAATCGAGTTTGATCCAATTCAACAGTTTCATTCAATAGACATAGAGGAACACCTTGATGCTCTAGGCAGAGCTGTTGATGCTGGTAAGGTTAGCGGCACTATCAAGTTTTTTGCTGCTTTTGTATCTCTGTACCCATGTCATTTCTAATTTTCATAATATAGTCGAAGATGTTTTATTAGATCAGATATGTTGGGCTCAGTAATGAACCGCCATATGGTGTCATGAAGTTTCTTCACATTGCCAAATGTGGCCCTGGTTTTCCCTAAGATAGTATCTTTATAGGTATTAAATGGTCAATTCAAGGTCAGAAATTAGCAACCCATCATTGGGGTGTGTGTGCATGTGCTATCTATAAGCTGAGCTAATTTGTTACTCATTTTCATTGTTCCAGAATTTATCTAACTTCTTTGCTGAAATTTTGATTGTGAGCTGGCTGAATGCTGTCATCATGAGAGGTATATTGATTAGTAACGGTGCCTTATGATTTTAGTAGTATGATGTTTTCCGTTTCTCACTATTAGACCTTTTTGAGGGTGAACTTATTGGCCTATAGCCATCTGGCAATGGGCATAGTTTCTAGAAAGTATTTCTCACTTGATGGGGGTCCAATTGATGCTCATTTGAATCTTTTTGAAGGTTGAACACCAACTTGCACTACTAGAAAAGTAGGCTTAAGACATGGAACTTTTTGCGATGGTTCGAAAATCGTCTAAAAAAGCAAGCTTTTGTGACGGTAAAAAACACCGTCATGAAAGTATTATTTTTGCGCCGCCAATTGACTGTTGCAAAAATAAATACCATTGTTAGGGATAGAAAATCCAAAACCGTGGCAAAAAATAATATTATACGTGACGGTACGTTACTCGTCGTACATTTTTTTCTTCATTTTGTGGCCTTTTTTTTTTTTTTTTGTGACACCTTTTGTTAGTCAGTCGCAAAAAGTTTTATTTTTGGTCATTTGCAATTGTCCTTAAAATCGTCACAAAAACCTAATCCCTAATTTCCGTTCCCTCTCCCCCACCCACATCCTTCCCACTTACAGTTTCCCCTCCCCCCCTCCCTCCTTCCCACTCATCCCTAAACGTCTAGACTCCTTTTCGGATTTAAATCAAAAAAAAAAAACTTTCAGTCTTCTCAGCCTGCCCTAATTTCACTCTCTCTCGCGCCCAATCCTCTCTCTCTCAGCGGCAACAGCACTGGCATCCAGGTAACCCTCTTCTTCTCTCCTCTCCTCTCCTCCCCTCTTCTTTCCTCTTGCTCTTGCCCGCCCTCGCGTAGACCCTCATAATCTGTTGCTCGCTCTCGCAAACCCTCACAGACTCTCTCTAGCAACGGCAGTGACTTCCCACCGGTTCTCCCTTCGACACCATGTATACGTCTCCTTTGCTCTTCTTGTTTGTCCTCTCCTCTTTTTCTCTTCTTTCTCCTTCATTTATCTTTGAGCTATTGACATTAACAGGTCATTTAGTTGATTGAATATTTTTCATTAATTATAAAATAGTATGAAAATTGACATAGGTTTGATCTAAACTATTTTTCTAGTTAAATCCAATGAATAGGGTTTGAAGGTAGCCAGATTTTGAGGTATATACATATGCACCACCTCATCCACCTAATAACAATGCTACATTAATTTTATTTCAAATTTTTAAATTTAATTTTGCAAAATGTCAAGAGGCTTGCATTCTGGTGTTCTTGCTCTTTTTTTTTTTTTTTTTTTTTTTTTTTTTTTTGTGTATTTTGGTGTCCTTGCTCTGTTTTCATTTTTGTGATTGATTGGTCCATGTAAGTTTTCATTTCTCTACAAGCCCATGTCTAATTGGTAAGGATGGCAATGGGGATCCTACCCTATGGATACCCACAAAGACCCAATCCACGTATATGGATTTTTCCCACTTTTGTTTATCCATTGGGTTAATTAAATGGTGTTTTTTAAATACCCATGGGATATAGGTCGGGAATGGGTACCCGCCCATTTCCCCATATCTGTGTTTGGGGATCTCATTCTCACATACACCATTCGATCCTCTGTCTACCAAGTCCTTTCCTCTCTCTTTCCGAGCTCGATCTCTCTGTAAGTAATCGATCAGTCTTATTTACTGTATTTTCATCAAAATTTCTCTGCTGAGTGGGAATATATACTGTGGTGGTGGTGGTGGTGGTGGTGGTAGTCATTTTCTCTAGATGTGGAGACTCTAGATTGCATTCTGAATCGGTTTTGGGGAGAACTCAGAAGCGTCACCGTTGATTGCCTATGCCTTCATGATTCTTCTTTCATCACCAATTTTCCAAGAGATTCTTTTCCAGCCTACTCCCATCAATGAAAACCAGACTTAAGTCTGGCATACAAGCCTCTTCTGAATAAGGAGTCCCAAAGACCCAAGGATTTGAAGCTGATCTCTAAATAGCATCTAAGACATCAAAGTTAACAGATGCAAATAGTCATCGTTTTTTTTATATTTTAAACAGAGATGCAAATAGTCGTTTAGAGCAGTCTTCAGCAACTGCAATGGCAAAATTCTTTAAGTCAACTCCAAGCAGTTCCTCAAATAGTTTGTTTGTTTGTTTGTTTGTTTTTTTTTTTTTAAATTTCTTTTGCTTTTAGTCGAATTAGTGTGTTGTAAATATAAATGTGAATGAAATTCGATTGAAAAATTTGTAAGAAATTTGAGTTTGATTACATGCAATTTTTAATTTTTTTTTCAATCACTAAAAACTTATTTGATTGTTTTAAAATTATATATTCGATTACTTTAAAACGATCTTCTTAATTAATTAATTAATGTGTATTTGATTTTGTTGTTAAGTCAAAAAAATTAAATTAAATGTATATTTAGCTTTGGTTATGAACCTGAAAAAAAAAAAAAAAAAAAAAAAAAAGGGTTGGGGAAAATCCAAACCCATTAGGGGATGGGGAGGATAGTACCCATGGGGGATGGGGAAAAATAATTATAGGGGAATGGGGATGGGGAATTAATAACCACCCCATTGACCTCCATTGCCATCCCTACTAATTGGTTTTATCTTTTTATTCTAAAAGGTATTTATTTGTATATTTCTGATAATCTGATTGTATTGGTGCATATGTAATAGCTTATATATATACCATATGTTATGTGAACTTCACTGTGATGAAAGAAATTTTGCTCTTATATGCCTTGCTATGATCCTATTTTGGGTGCTCAATCTTTTCTGTCAGTATTTATCTCCTTGGCGGTTGTCACTTGATCGACGTAATAAAAAGAAAATAGTTTTTAAAGTTTTCTTGATGTAATTTTGACATTTTCATCAAAGAGGCCACAATTTATCCAGGAGAATTGGGGATTTCATTACACAATTTTATTTTGTTTTTAATTAATTTTTATCATATTGTTCAATTCTGAATCACAATTCTTTATGATGATAACGAACTTCCATATCTAGACTAGAACTTCACACAATGATGAGAATCCAATGTTTAGGAATTTAGTCTCTTGTTCGTCTCTTGAAAAAGTCCAAAAGAAGACGCTCCAAAATTCAACCTGTACTCCATACCTGTTGTCTCTTCTGCTTCATGGTTTCTTCTCTATGTGGCTTTCAGAAGTCCAAAAAAGGTGGATGCAAAAGTTGAACCAATTCCCACCTCTCTCTCTTTCTCAGTCTCTCTAAAGAAGGTGGACCCAAAAATTAAACAACCTCTCTCTCTCTTTGTATGTGAAAAATTAGGCCACTCTTTAACAAAAGTTAGTCAGGTAACATTGTATAAGGGTTGGTAGCCGAGCACAATGTAAAATACTTGATAGTCCATGTGAGATTTCATAGTTACACTATAAAGTACCAAATAATCACATGATACGATTCTTATTTTTTTATGCTCTACTAGCCTGCTGAACTTTTACATAAATTAGCCGCCTCTCCCTCCACTTTTGTCCTATTTACTATAATAATAGCAACTTAGCAACTTATGGTGACAGCATCAGCATGTGTGATTCATATTCCCCCACTCCCCTCGCTTATCCATGAGTTGCAATGCTAACATTCTCTATTAGCAGTACCGCCAAATTAATAAACTTCTTTTCACATTTTGCTGATTAATTATTCAATAACCTTGTTTGATGCAGCTTATTAGAAACTGTTTACATTTTTTTTGTTTCATCAAAGTCTTGCTGCAGTTCCTGCCTATGGTTTATAGATAGTTTGGAAAGGATGTAATGTATTACTTAAGATTTCATTTTGACTTCAATATTAATTTCTAAAATCAAACTGTCATTCATCTTCATGTAAATTGAATCAGACTACACATTGGATTTGTAGAGAGAGAGAGAGAGAGCTGATTTGGAGAGGAGGAATTTTAATTTCATACAAAGAGAATGGAATAGATATCAGTAAAAGGGAATGAGAGAAAGAAAGTGAGGTCATTTGATTTGTAAGGAGAATGAAGATCGGGGAGAGAGAGGATAGGTTTTCTACTGCACAGACATATGCTACAAATGGTGTTTCAGAATATGAAGGCTGCCTTGCTGATATAGAAACACTGATAGTGGTTTTTGGTTAATATTCTGCCTTCTGGTTTTGCTTTTATCTGAACAAGTGAGATTTTTAGTTGAACTTGTGCATTGCTGGATATGGGGTATCTTTTTAATATGACTCCTTTTGGAATGGTAGATTAGGCCTGAACTATTGTTTATTGTTTTGTTCCTTGCTCTTGGTAACAGATGGATGCAATTGTTTGCTTATTTTAGGTTCTTCAAGAGGGACTACTTACTAATGTTGTGGTTCAAATTCCAAGGGTGCATTTTGTTATTTTGATGGTTGTGATGACACTTTTTTAATGATCATGGGAATGTTGAAAGTGATTATGTTCTGCAGGATCTGATGCAGCTTTATTTTTGCACCTTTAAATCTCATCTATTCTTTACTTTTCAGTTGTGTAATATATATTGTGCTGCTTTTGTATGATGTTCCTGTGGAAATATATTGAGAAATTGCCATCTACGTTTGAAGTCCCTATATTTTATTGCAACTAATGACCTCTTTCTCTTTGGCATGCATGGCTTTGTAGTCTTGTCGTATTCAACTCCTCCAGTACTTCATCAATTGGAGAAGTCAAATTGCTATATTCATGGAGCGAGTCTCTTTGAAAGCTTTGCAGGTTTGCGTTTAGAGCTTAGCTCATGTAATTTGCTTACGTTTTGTGTCACGACCCAAACCCACCCCCATGGGTTAAGGATGTAACCGGCCAGTAATCATGAGATTACCTACGACCTCAAACCAAACTAAACGTATTTTAACAGAGTTAATGGGGGCCAAACGGAAGCAATTTAAAACTTTGTCCATAGAGCTGTGCTTACATGGCACATCATAACAATCATGCAGATACATATTAATAACTCACATCAAAATATGTACTAACACAACCTTTGTACATACAGGATCATTCGGATCTAAATCAGCCAAGCAGAACTATATACAGACGTAAACCAAAGTCCTTGCCAACATGACAAAATGACACAAGATAGCAAAAGGGCGAAGATGTGTCTCGTTCATGAGATGCGAGGGCTGACTCTTCAAAATCTTGGTTGTTCCACACAAACTTCACTAAGGCTGGGTTTGGACCTCTCTTGGCTCACCTACAAACACATGAGTGAGCGTGAGCGATAGCCCAATGAATAATATCAAATAAGAAGATACAACAATATGTAGAACAACATATTCCGAACGGCCTTGGGCCCAATTCATATTTCTATTTAACATATATATATACAATTTAAGTCAAGTGACTGTGGTTCGTATCAGGATGGCCTTCGGCCCATTTATACTTTCATTTATGTCAGAACGGCCTCTGGCCCATCCATTCGTGTCAAAATGGCCTCTGGCCCATCCATTCGTGTCAAAACGGCCTCTGGCCCATTCATTCATGTCAAGACGACCTTCGGTCCTTTCGTTTATGTCAAAACGACCTTCGGTCCATTCATTTATCTCAAAGCGACCTTCAGTCCATTCGTTTATGTCAAAACGACCTTCGGTCCATTCGTTTATCTCAAAACGACCTTCGATCCATTCATTTATCTCAAAACGACCTTCGGTCCATTCGTTTATGTCAAAATGACCTTCAGTCCATTCGTTTATGTCAAAACGACCTTCAGTCCATTCGTTTATCTCAAACGACCTTCGGTCCATTCATTTATCTCAAAACGACCTTTGGTCCATTTGTTTATGTCAAAACGACCTTCGGTCCATTCACACTTTCGTGTCAAACTGGCCTTTGGCCCAATCATTCATATCAAAACAGCCTCTGGCCCATTCATTGATGCTTGTCAAAACAGCCTCTGGCCCATTCATTATTTCTTGTCAGAACGGCCTCTGGCCCATTGCAAACTTTCATATCAGACATTGTCCACCATTCAAATTAATGAACTTACAGACTTACATAGAGGTAAGCAATAGAACAACAACATATTCAAAGATCTTTTGTTAAGATATTACTCACAGTGATCGGTTTGTGAATTTGCCCTGGAGCTTGACCCTACACATCACATAACATATATGGGTCACGAATAACTCAATCCGTTCTTTAATTTACACATTCCTCTTTAGGCTTCATTCTTATCTTTTTAATTCAATTACAATGCTCAAAGTATGCCTAAGAGTGCTTAAAAGTGAAAGGGAACGGAAAATAGAACACAGAATGCATTTTCAGAATTTTAGAAAACAGGGTCCCCGCTCGAGCGTGGACTTCCCTGCTCAAGCGGACCCTTAGGGCCTGCAAAAGTACTGGCTACATCAAATCCCCGTTCGAGCGTGAACTCGACCGCTCGAGCGGAAGGCCTGTCTATGTAGCTCCCCGCTCGAGCTCCAACTTCCACGCTCGAGCGGACACCATGTCTGCAAAAAGTGCTGGGAGCACGTATTTTCCGCTCGAGCGATACTTCCCCCGCTCGAGCAGACACCAAAATTCTGGGTTTTCCGGAACGAGTTCTTGAGCTCCAAATCGACTTTCAACCAATTTTTCTTGCATACAATGGCTCCAATCTCACATACATTTGTACTAACATGGTACTAACACTAGAATACATCAACATGGAGCTTAATCTCATGAATCAAACATATGCATGGCTCATTTTCCACCAAACTCATTACCAACATAACAATGTCATGCATTCAACCTTATAATTTGTACATGCATGTGATGATTCTCAACTTAGATAATACAATTGGTGATTACATCATGAGCTTTAACCAAAACTCTACATGAATCATGTATTTCAAGCTCAAACATGCAAATTTAAGACAATTTCTTACATGCATGCACAATTTAGCCTTCAATTCAACAAAACCAATTCAATTTCATCACACTCAATTAAATTCATGTTCTTTATTCTTATTCAACTATGAATTTACAAATAGCAAACAAAAACCCATGATTCAAGGGTTAATTACTCACCTAGGAGCCTTAAACACTCAAGTTCCAGCCAAATCTTGAGCTTAATCTTCAAATTCCCAAGCTTGAGCCAAAAATCACACAATTCTCTCCTTCTCTCTCTCTACAGCCGGTTCTCTCTATTTTGAGTTCCAAATTCAGCCAAAATGAAGTGAAAAAGAGAGGATAGAGAGTTTAGTGACTTCACAACAAAACCCACTAAGGCCAATATAATATTAATAAGATAATTGGGCTATAATTCACCGATTTAATCGATTTAATCTAACCCGAATAAAATTTCAATTAAATTTCACCATAGGTTCCAAAAATTATGCCTATAGCGACCCCGGTCTTTTCCCATTTGATTGTTGTATTCGGACTTTTGTTCCGTAGATTCTGTTGTTATATATTGGTTGTTGTCATTCTTTCATTCCCTATTCTTCAGTTATAGGAATTGTTAGGCGGAGTTTATTCTGAGTTGGTTGGGTTAGAAACCAAGTGTTCTTTGTCGATTTTTGGACCTTCGCTCGGCGAGATTGGTCGCTTCAGCGAAATGTTGTTTTGTCCTTCGCTCGAGCGAGGGTTGGTAGCTCGGCGGCGATGCGTCTAGTATAGACTGGCGAGGTTTGTTGGTTCGAGCGAGCTTTTCCTCGCTCGAGCGAGTTTCGAGTCCTTCGCTCGAGCGAGCATTCTGTTGCTCGAGCGTGCTTCTGGGTTGCAGACCTTAAGCATCGTGTTGTTGGCTCGAGCGAGCTTTCCTTCGCTCGAGCGAGTATTTCTTGTGTTTGGTCGCTCGAGCGACCAAGTCTTCGCTCGAGCGAGCCTGTCCAGTTTAAATACGCCGCAGCGGTTTTTAAATCGTTTTTTCACATCTTTTTGATCCTAAAACCCTAGTTCCGAGTTCTCTCTTTCTCCACTCACCTTCTCTCTTAGGTTTCATCTCTTTTTAGGGTGTTTCTACTATAGGTTCTTTATTAAAAAGGTAGAGTAGGTTGAGGGCTTCGTTGTAATCTGAACGTTTAGCGGTTTAGAGCACTTTTGGACTTTGGGTCGTCATCTCCGTTTTCTCCATTCGGGTTATTTACATCGAGGTAGGGATTTCCTACTCCATCTTATAAGTTTTGTTCTAAGTTTTTGGTATTTTGATATGTTGGGGATATTTTAGTAATTTTGGGAAAAACCCTAATTGTTTAATAAATTAATTTGTATAATTAATTCAAGGAAAATTGGGGAATTTAGTTAAATTCATGAAACTAAGGAATTTATAGATTAAATGGTGTAGTTGGATAATTTAATCACTCGCCTATTGAATTGTTGATACATTTATTTCCAGTCTAGAAATAACTGTTTTGGGCTATCGGTGGAGGATAGTCATGATTGTTGTAGACATTGCATGTGGATTAGGGATAACTGAAACTAATCACATTGATTGAGTCATTGTTTTGACTGTTGAATTAATGCAGAAATTACATGTATTGATTGTGTATTGTATATGTTATGTGTTTACATGCATTGTATTGTGTGGGAGGAGATAGGGAATGTACTCCACGGTTTAGGGGAAGATAGGGGATGGACCTCTAAACCGGATTTTGTTTGGGAGGAGATAGGGGATGGACTCCATTAGCATCACTATTATGTGTGCTTATTATGTTGAAGTGTTTATACATGTTATTGATACAGCACTAAAATGTGTATCAAACGGGAAGTATGAAGTGTTTTGATATGAGCCTGAGTCTCATTTGTGTTGTTGATATTGGAAGTAATGTGAATATGATATATAGTTCACTGTTGTAAGTTTGGCCAGGTTCTGAGCCATATTGATAATAAAGGGAATTGAAACATGTCATAGACAGTAGTGTCATGAGACTGTATAAAGTTATAATTGATTATCTTGGATAACCATCTATTGAATGCTATAGCTTTATTCAATGCTTATATTTGGTTTAGTATTTTTCTACTGGGCTGTGGCTCACCCTATATGGGAACATCATTTTCAGGTTCAGGTGATAAGCTACCTCCAAGGACTTAGCTTGGGAGGATTTAGCTTTTGGATTTTGAAGACTATCTTTAGTTAGTTGTTTTTATTTGTTAGTACATGTAAACATTCAAGCCTAGGGCTTTAC
Source organism: Camellia lanceoleosa (assembly GCA_025200525.1). NCBI lineage: Eukaryota > Viridiplantae > Streptophyta > Magnoliopsida > Ericales > Theaceae > Camellia > Camellia lanceoleosa. The sequence continues at coordinate 14,453,724 of CM045760.1, forward strand.
TTATATTTGAGTTAGAACTCATATTTTTGTGTCCAAGTGTTGGCTTGGAAAGATGTAAGCCCGTAGGGCATTTAATTTGATGTTACATGTAATGCCTTTATTTAGTAATACTCTGATGAATGAATTAATGAATTGTTTTCTTTAAATATTGCATGTGAATGATATATATATATATATAATGGATTTATTTTGAGGGCGTGACAACTTGGTATCAGAGCCAGGTTTGAATACTTTGGGTACGTGGGAAGTGATTAGTATCACAATGGGTTCGTCTCGTTTGATAGAGACTTAGTGTAATGTTATATGCTTACATGATAACATGTTTATGTGACTATGTGGGTATGGAATGTAGTTCCTAGGATGTTGATTGGACCCTTGAGTTTCTAGTAGTCTTGTTGGAAAGGCACTTGATCAATGCTACTTCCAACCGGAACTATAGTAACGCTTCGGGACTATCATCATCCAGGAATGAAATTCGTAGGGGCTTATGTAATTATGTGCTTACGTGGAATGAATTATTGTTGTCCAATGCATTAGGACGCGAGTGTTTAGCTTTGGCACATTTATTAATGTGCTAACGTCTTCGTTTCCTTTATTAAGATGTCAGGATGAGGACGAGGACGCGGTAGGCGTGCAAGCGAGAGGAGATTCGGCGATTCAGGAGGGAATTGGCGAGCCAATGTGGCCGAACCAAGAGAGGGCTGAGCTATGGGCGCTCTAGCCCGAGAGATTGCAGGGGCATTTAGGGAGTCAGTAGGCATTCTCAGAGCTGAGAATCAAGCTCAGGTTGTTGTTGCGGATGCAGGACCTTCCTTTCTGAAGAGGGAGTTCTTCCGGTCTAATCCGGATGAATTTGTGGGTGATCCTAAAGAGCCGCTTAAGGCAGATGAATGGCTCGAATAGACAACGAAAACGTTTGAGATGCTTGGCATCGAAGTCGAGGGGTTGAAAGTGACCTTGGCATCTTTCCAGCTGAAAGGGGATGCGGGTCAGTGGTGGAAGTTCACTAAGGGTCGCATAGGAGGTACTTGGGAGGCTTTTGTGAATGCTTTCCAGGAGCGGTTTTTATCTCCAGTAGTTAGGGAGAAGCTGAGAGACCAGTTCTGCCAGCTTAAGCAGTCGAGTTCTTTCGTGGCCATGTTTGAGGCTGCATTTACTAGCTTGTCCAGGTTTGCACCTGAGTTGGTGGCATCTGAGGAACGTCGTTGTATTGAGTTCGAGAAGAAGTTGAGGCGTGGCCTCAAGTTGAGAGTTGGGGGAACGATGATTTGGGAGTATGGGCGTATGGTTGATGTTGCAGCCCATATGGAGATCATGATGCAAGAGGAGGAGGAAGGGCAAAAAGGCTCCAAGAGGAGTCAGGATGGCCAGAGTGATGGTAGGAGACAGAAGGGTTTTAACCCTCAGCAGTCTCAGGGTAGCTTTTCTAGATCGACTTTTCCTGTGCCGAGTGCTAGTTCGGGGAAAGGCAGTCAGGGAGACATTACCTGTTTTAAGTGTGGCCAGCTGGGCCACAAGTCTCCAGTTTGTCCTCAGAGGGGAGGAGTGCAGAGAGCAGCATCATCTTCGGCTCGATCTCAGAGCCAGAGTCAGGGTAGGGGCCAGCCGCTCTCTTGTTTTCAGTGTGGTCAGGCAGGGCACATGAAGAGGTATTGCCCGCAGTTGGGTGGCACACCTGGTGCATCTGGTTTGAGGCAGACTCAGGGTCAGCAGCCAGCTCAGTCGGGTTAGGCCTCGAGGGCCAATCAGGGGGCTTCATCGTCCCAGTCTGTGCAGTAGTCTTACACTTCTAGGGGTGAGCAGGTTGATCAGAGGTCATCTGGGCGCGTGTATGCTGTTACCGCGCAGGATCTTGTACCGGCTCCATCTGTTGTGAGTGGTACATTCTTGTTTTGCAACTCGGTTGCTAATGTTTTGATTGATACGAGTGCATCTCATTCCTTTGTGTCTGCTGCATTTGCATCTGTTTTGGAGTTGGAGTTAACACAGTTAGCATCTCCTATTTGTGTAGTGTCACCTCTTGGGGGTGAATTGATCTTGAAACAAGGTGTTAGGGGTTGTGATATAGAGGTCGACTATCATAGACTTCCGTTTCCTTTTGTAGTTATGCCCATGAAGGGCTTCGATGTTATTTTGGGTATAGACTGGTTATCGTCATACCGGGCAGTTATTGATTCCTACCGCCAGAGGGTCACTTGTTGTACTGTGAGCGGGGAGTGTTTTCATTTTCTGAGGGACCAGGTTGGTAGTGTTTTGCCACCGGGGTATGATCTACGAGGGCAGAGTGAGCTTAGTGGTCTACTTGCTAGCTTTGAGAGTGGTGAGGGTGATGAGACCCAGACTGTGTTGCCAAGAGTGGTTTGTGAGTACTCGGACGTCTTTTCCGAGGACCTTGTTGGTTTGCCACCTCACAGAGAGATTGAGTTCTCTATTGACTTAGTGCCCAGCACGGCGCCGATTTCTATGGCACCTTATCGTTTTGCCCCACCTGAGTTAGTTAAGTTGAAGATCCAACTCCAGGAGTTGCTAGATAAGGGCTATATACGTCCTAGTGTTTCGCCCTGGGGAGCACCGGCCCTCTTTGTTAAAAAGAAAGGCGGTGCTTTGAGCCTTTGTATAGATTACCGAAAATTGAATCGGGCTACGGTTAAGAATAAGTACCCTATGCCTCGTATAGATGATTTGTTCGATCAGTTGAAGGGTTCCCGTTGTTTCTCGAAGATAGACTTGAGATCGAGTTATCATCAGTTGAGAGTCAGAGAGGAGGATATTCCGAAGACGGCATTCCGTACGCGGTATGGCCACTATGAGTTTCTGGTGATGCCATTTGGGCTCCTGCTTGCCGGCGATGTTTTTGGACTTGATGAACTGGATATTTTGGGAATTTTTAGATCATTTTGCAGTCGTCTTCGTGGACGACTTCCTTATCTATACACCTTCAGAGGAGGAGCACAAGGAACACTTGAGAGTGGTTCTTGAGTTACTTAGAGCCCATAAGCTTTATGCTAAGTTTGGGAAGTGTGAGTTCTGGCTAGAAGAGGTCAAGTTCTTAGGCCATGTAGTATCTGGAGAAGGGGTGTCTGTTGATACATCCAAGACTGAGGCAGTGCAAGATTGGGCACAGCCTAAGAGTGTGTTTGAGATCCATGATTTTACGGGGTTAGCTGGGTATTATCGCCGATTTGTGAAGGATTTCTCCAGGTTAGCTTCGCCTTTGACTAGATTGACTCGGAAGGGAGTCAAGTTTGTATGGAGCGAGACTTGTGAAAAGTCATTCCAAGAGTTGAAAGTTAGACTGACCATCGCTCCAATCTTGATTATTCCGGAGAGAGGGTTGGGTTATGCAGTCTATTGTGACGCCTCACGAGAGGGTCTGGGTTGTGTGTTGATGCAAGAGGGGAAAGTAGTTGCCTATGGCTCACGTCAGTTAAAAATTCACGAGAAGAATTACCCTACGCATGATTTAGAGTTAGCAGCTGTGATATTTGCCTTGAAGATTTGGAGGCATTATCTTTACGGTGAGAGGTTCGAGGTATTCTCGGATCATAAGAGTCAGAAATATCTGTTTACACAGAAAGACTTGAACTTGAGGCAGAGGAGGTGGATGGAGTTTATTGAGGATTATGACTTCGAGTTACATTATCATCTGGGGAAGGCCAATGTGGTGGCCGATGCCCTTAGCAGGAAACCTGTTGGTGTCATAGCTAGTATAGCCATTTTGGAGTGGGAGATGTTGGGTGCACTTGGAGAGTTTGATTTGCTTCTGGGCGAATACATTGAGGCTGCGGCCTTGTTTTCTGTTGTTGCGCAGCCTACACTTGTGACTCGAGTGTTAGAGGCTCAGAGGGGTGACCTTGAGATAGAATCCCTTCGAGAGAAGATCTCCAGTGGGAAGGTTGAGAAGGGTTTGACGGTGTATCCTGACCTGAGTGTGAGATACCGAGACTGTCTATTTGTGCCGGAGTCTTGCCGAGAGGAGGTACTCCGAGAGTTTCATCATTCGCGCCTTGCAGTGCATCCGAGAGGCACTAAGATGTATCGGGATTTGGGTCGCCAGTTTTGGTGGCGGGGTATGAAGAGAGATGTGGCAGCTTTCATGTCTAAGTGCCTTACTTGTCAGCAAGTGAAGGCCGAACATCAGAGGCCAGCGGGTTTGTTGCAACCCTTGCCTATTGCCGAGTGGAAGTGAGAGCATGTCACTATGGACTTCGTTGTAGGTTTTCCGAGGACTCAGCGAGGTAGTGATGCTATTTGGGTGGTTGTAGACCGGTTGACTAAGTCGGCGCACTTCATTCCTATGCGCGTGAGAGATTCGGTAGATCATGTTGCCGACTTGTATATTCGGGACATAGTGAGGTTGCACGGAGTTCCAGTGATGATCATCTCAGATAGAGATCCTCGTTTTACTGCTAGGTTGTGGCAGAGTTTGCAAAGTGCCTTGGGCACTAAGTTGACCTTTAGCACGGCTTATCATCCTCAGACTGACGGGCAGTCCGAGCGTACTATTTAGATCCTTGAGGATATGCTTCGGGGTTGTGTTCTAGATTTTAGTGGGTCGTGGGAGAGGCACTTGCCGTTGGTGGAGTTTTCCTACAACAACAGTTTCCAGTCTAGTATCGGTATGGCACCGTTTGAGGCCTTGTATGGCCGACCGTATAGATCTCCTGTTTGTTGGGCCGAGGTGGGTGATGCACCTCTGTTGGGTCCGGAGTTGGTGAAAGCAGCGGAGAAAGTTGAGCTTATCCGTAAGAGGCTTGTTACAGCCCAGAGTCGTCAGAAATCTTATGCCGACCGTAGGAGGAGACCTTTGGTGTTTGAGGTGAGTGATCATGTCTTTCTGAAGATATCACCTAGACGGGGATTGATGAGGTTTGGGAAGAGCGGGAAGTTGTCCCCTCGGTTCATTGGTCCTTTTGAGATCCTTGAGAGGATTGGCAAGGCTGCATATCATTTAGCTTTGCCACCGTAGTTGTCTGGAGTACATGACGTGTTTCATGTGAGTATGCTTCGAAAGTATGAGCCGGATCTATCACATGTGTTGGATTGGACTGATTTGGTGGTTGACGAGGATGTCTCGTATGAGGAGAGACCGGTTCGGGTCTTAGATAGGCGGGATCAAGTTTTACGAGGCAAAACCATCCCTTTGGTGAAGGTTCTATGGAAGCATCATGGAGTGGAGGAAGCCACTTGGGAACGTGAATTGGAAGTCCGCGAGAAATATCCGGACTTGTTTGTTGATGTGTAATCATGTATTGAAATTTCGTAATTTCAATGAACTTTAAGAACATTATATATATGTCTTAAGTTGTAAAACATTGTGAATGTTTTGGTTTAATGGAAGTACATTGAAACTTGCCTCATTATGGAAGTTTATGGTAACATTGCATATGTTGAGTATATATTGTTGAATTAGAGTTCTATCATGAAATTGAAAATGATATTGAGAACTGTTGAAATTGAAAGGAAAAAATGCATAATATATATGTTGCTTTATACACATATTGTGAGATGCCTCTTGATAAGAGATGAAATGACCGGTATAGGGTCAAGTTGTTCATTATGGTAATGTCATATTGTTGAAATTTGAGAAAAACTTGTTTTCGAAAACTTATGCTTAATTTCGGGGACGAAATTCTTTAAGGGGGGGAGGTTATAGCGACCCCGGTCTTTTCCCATTTGATTGTTGTATCCAGACTTTTGTTCTGTAGATTCTGTTGTTATATATTGGTTGTTGTCGTTCTTTCATTCCCTATTCTTCAGTTATAGGAAGTGTTGGGCAGGTTTGTTACAGGTTGGTTGGGTTAGAAACCAAGTGTTGCTGTCCAGATTTTTGGACCTTCGCTCGAGCGAGGGATTGGTCGCTCGAGCGAGCTGTTGTTCTTGTCCTTCGCTCAAGCCAGGGGTTGGTAGCTCGAGCAAGCGATTGCGTCTAGTATAGACCTGAAAGCAGGGTTTGTTTGCTCGAGCGAGCTTTCCTTCGCTCGAGCGAGTTTTGAGTCCTTCGCTCGAGCGAGCATTCTGTCGCTCGAGCGTGTTTCTGAGTTGCAGACCTGAAGCATCGTGTTGTTGGCTCGAGCGAGTATTTCTTGTGTCTGGTCGCTTGAGCAACCAAGTCTTCGCCGGCGAGCTGTCGGTTAAATCTGTGGCCCGGTTTTAAAACGTTTTTTCACATCTTTTTGATCCTAAAACCCTAGTTCCGAGTTCTCTCTTTCTCCACTCACCTTCTCTCTTAGGTTTCATCTCTTTTTAGGGTGTTTCTACCATAGGTTCTTTATTAAAAAGGTAGAGTGGGTTGAGGGCTTCATTGTAATCTGAACGTTTAGCGGTTTAGAGCACTTTTGGACTTTGGGTCGTCATCTCCGTTTTCTCCATTCGGGTTATTTACATCGAGGTAGGGATTTCCTACTCCATCTTATAAGTTTTGTTCTAAGTTTTTGGTATTTTGATATGTTGGGGATATTTTAGTAATTTTGGGGAAAACCCTAATTGTTTAATAAATTAATTTGTATAATTAATTCAAGGAAAATTGGGAAATTTAGTTAAATTCATGAAACTGAGGAATTTATAGATTAAATAGTGTAGTTGGATAATTTAAATCACTCGCCTATTGAATTGTTGATACATTTATTTCCAGTCTAGAAATAACTGTTTTGGGCTATCGGTGGAGGATAGTCATGATTGTTGTAGACATTGCGTGTGGATTAGGGATAACTGAAACTAATCACATTGATTGAGTCATTGTTTTAACTGTTGAATTAATGCAGAAATTACATGTATTGATTGTGTATTGTATATGTTATGTGTTTACATGCATTGTATTGTGTGGGAGGATATAGGGGATGTTCTCCACGGTTTAGGGAAAGATAGGGGATGGACCTCTAAACCGGATTTTGTTTGGGAGGAGATAGGGGATGGACTCCATTAGCATCACTATTATGTGTGCTTATTATATTGAAGTGTTTATACATGTTATTGATACAGCACTAAAATGTGTATCAAACGGGAAGTATGAAGTGTTTTGATATGAGCCTGAGTCTCATTTGTGTTGTTGATATTGGAAGTAATGTGAATATGATATATAGTTCACTGTTGTAAGTTTGGCCATGTTCTGAGCCATATTGATAATAATGGGAATTGAAACATGTCATAGACATTAGTGTCATGAGACTGTATAAAATTATAATTGATTATCTTGGATAACCATCTATTGAATGCTATAGCTTTATTCAATGCTTATATTTGGTTTAGTATTTTTCTACTGGGCTGTGGCTCACCTTATATGGGAACATCATTTTCAGGTTCAGGTGATAAGCTACCTCCAAGGACTTAGCTTGGGAGGATTTGGCTTTTGGATTTTGAAGACTATCTTTAGTTAGTTGTTTTTATTTGTTAGTACATGTAAACATTCAAGCCTAGGGCTTTACTTGTATTTGAGTTAGAACTCATATTTTTGTGTCCAAGTGTTGGCTTGGAAAGATGTAAGCCCGTAGGGCATTTAATTTGATGTTACATGTAATGCTTTTATTTAGTAATACTCTGATGAATGAATTAATGAATTGTTTTCTTTAAATATTGCATGTCAATGATATATATATAATGGATTTATTTTGAGGGCGTGACAATGCCAATCACAATGGCGTAATCAATTTCGGGTTCTGTAGCTGATAAGGCCTCCAATTAAATTTGCAAAGCAGATAAATCAAACAGATATTCCTACGGTGAACAGATAGAAATCCAAGACCACATAATGGCACACAAAATCATATTAAACTCATAATCATACTCATATTAAGGACCAATTAACATATTACGGAACAGGGGTATTACATTTTGTATTTTGGAAAATGAAGGGGTGCACTATGCCTCCCTTGTATTTTGGGTCATGGATGACAGTCCTGGAGGCTAACATCATCTGATGATGTACCACTTCAATCATTACCATCTCTCTAGACATGTTAAGAACATAAATATTTTTTCTAAACAATTAAGATGGGTATCCCATGAATAAGCCACATTGAAATTCAAGAAAGGTTACCAACAAAGGTCTTAGGAAAGTTAGGGACTTTATGTTTGAGGTAAATGAAAATTCTTCTAGATCAACATTAAAGCCTCCACACTGTCGATACTTTGATTTTGCTTTAGATACAAATTTGAGTTTTTGAATTATCAAAAATTATTAGTATAGTTGGATGATGTTTTATATATTTTTGTAAAGAATGTTTGGTTAACACTGTGTCGTTACAGGGTACATATATATTATTATTCGTATATATGATTTTGTGAATGTGAATATAGATGCATGTGGATGTGGATGTATTTTATTTTAGAAAATATTAATAATTTGTATAGAGAATGAATTAATAAAGAAAAATGCTTCAGGCCTCGAAATTTCAAGGCTCGAATGCCTCAAATTTTATTTTTTTATTATTTTTATTTATTTATTTTTTTTTGGGTTGTGTTGGTTTGATTTGATTTTTTTAATTTTTTTATTTCGCAAAGGTGGTTATGTGTAGGTGTGCATTAAAAAACTAGACATCCTATACCTACTCACCCTGTGTGGTTTTGATAAAGTGGGTGAGTTGAGTTGGACTGGTTGGGTGATATAATGGTTGCTGGTTAAAATTTGTTAATTCCATATAGTTTTGTATGGGTCTATATTATATTTTTATTTCAAATCAGGAAGATTCGGAAGAAATTGAAAATCAAAGCCATTTCAATTTCCTTTCGAGTCTTCCTGATTTGAAATAAAAATATTGTAGTGACTCGTACAAAATTATATGAAATTAACAAATTTTAACCAGCAGCCTAACTGATTAGTCAATTTTATCATCAAACTAGTTCAACCCAACTCACTTATCTCATCAAATCACACAAGCTGAGTTGGTGAGGGATGTTTAGTTTTTTAGCACACCCCTACACATAACTACCCTTAAAAAAAAAACAAAAAAAAAAAAACAAACCAAACCAAACCAAACCAACACCGCAAAAAACAAAAAAGAAAAAAAAAAGATTTGAGGCATTCGAGCCTCGAAATTTCGAGGCGTCTGGCACAACTGATTAATAAAATATATATTTATTTTATGAAAATAATTTTTTCTGACAATAATAAATCATTGCTAATGTAATCATCATTTTTTAAAATATTTTATTAGCGATGGGTTAACTTGTTGCATACACATATTAGTTCAATTCTTTAACGACGGTTTAAAGTGCCTTGAATACATTATTGATTTAATTATATTTTTTTGCGACATTTTAGACTATCGGTAATAATACTTTTTGCAACGTCAACTACTATCTCTAAAAAAGTTTTTGGTGACGGCATCATAAACCGTTGCTAAAAGTGATGTTTTTTTTTTTCATTTTTTTGTGTCAGGTTAAACCATCGCAAAAATCACTGATTTGTCATCAAGTGACAGTTTATAACCGTCGCAAATACCTTTTGTCACATCCCCTTTTGCCACCTCTCATTTCCTGTTGCTATTCCGTCGCAAAAAGTCTTTTGCGACAGCATGTGGACCTTTTGCGACATACAAGACCGTCGCGAAAGGTTCGATTTTTGGTAGTGTTTTTTAGATCTTGCAACCTCTTGATGAATATATCTCATTGCTCTATTTCTTTTGCCCAGGCAGGTATTCAAAAGGGGAGTCCAGATATAACCTGTCCAACACTCTTGTGAAAAAAGCTAACAAAGTGCAAATTGTTCGCACTCTGAGTATTAGATTTATTTTTGTAGCAGTTCAAAATTGAGATACCGAGAAGACAATAGATTCTTCTTGAAATTGTGAAGCATTCAACTATGATAAAAAATGGAAAAGATGATAATCACCAACTTATTTGAGTTTTTCATTAAGCTCAAGATTGTTTGTAGTAAGTACTTTATGCATGCGTAACTTATTTTTTTTGCTGCCATATATTGACATTGTAGAAAAATATGGTCTTCATCCTGTATCTCTTGCAATTGGTATGATAACAATCTCTCCCCCTATGCACTCACGATTGCTCACCTCCTTGTATTTCGATCAATTCTCAAAGATTTTACGAAGGCCTCGCCCTAAAACTTGATATTCTAAAACCCATGTACCTTTTCACAGCCACAAGAATCTCATTGTTGGGAAGGTACTCCCTCACATCTATATGTGCCAGTTAGTGCTAGTAAAATTGCCTTTTTTCTATGACTTGTGTGCATGAAATTTCAAAGCTCTACCTGAAACTTGAAATTATTAATCAAACATCAAAATTGCTTTTTATTGCAGGTTTTGACTGATAGACGGATTAAGATAGGAGTGTCTTTTATTGCTCAATAAAATCTTCATGTATGCAATTTTAAATGTGTATGCAATTTTACCATTGGTTCAATAGTAAAACCTTGGCCTAATAACCTTGAGGTTACAGGTTCAAGTCATGGGGCAACCACTTTGTGCTCTATACCAAAGGTTAGGTGTGTACCCAATCTTTTCCCTCCCAAACACATATTAATGTGTACTAATTGGGCGTTGTTTTATTTATTTATTTATTTTTATTTTATCAATTGAAATAAGAAGCACAATTTAAGTAAAATACAACTATTAAAAGTATCAATGAATGACATTCCACATTGGAAACTAACTTATTATCAGAGTTGTATGCATTACTGCTTATGAACTATTGATTTAGCTTTAGGTATTGCAAGGAGAACCTGAAACTTGAAATCAGCCTAAACTATCAATTTTGTAGGTATTAGTGCACTAAATCAGCATCTCCATCAGAATTACTATGAACTTAAAATCAAAACTCAAGGAGAATCTTTTTTTTGGTGGTTTGGTTATCTTCAATTGATAAAAATTGATATAGTTGAATCATTTTTTTTATTTACAAAAACAACTATTATTATAACTAAGCTATTCTCAGAACATGCAAGTAGAAGATGAATACTCCATAAATACCTTTGCTCCAAAATTTAGGGTTGAGTGGTTGATTTGCAGCTTGTTATTTGGTTAAATCAGCTAACTTACACACACACACACACACACACACACACACACTTGTTTTCTTGGATGTATGAGGTTACTACTATACTGGTGGTTTTCTTCCCTATATATGAAGTATCCACTCATATGGCTGAATGATACAAGGTAGAGTTTTCATATTGATAATTTGAACTTTGCTATTTGTAGAGAACAGTTGACGAAACCAGAAGATGTCTGTAATTGTAATTTCGTGAAAAGTTTCTTAAATCACTTCCAATTTGTGAAGCTGTATGAGGTGTGACATTGAAGGTGAGTATCTAGTTGAATAATCGAGTGATTACTTTAGATGGCTAGATTTCGTCTTTAACTTTTTTTGCGTACTATGGAGTTGCTCTTTAGAAAGTTAAAACAAAATCTCAAGAGTTGTTGCTCTTCTTCCTGACTATGTAACAAGACTATAAAGGAGTGCCTGTTTCTTGTTTTCATATACTAGTTTTTATGTGCTAGGTTGGGTAATTGCAAAGATTGTTGGAATCAACATTGTTGCCTACATGACTGAGAGGTGGAAAACCTTTACAAGATTCTTTCATAAACTCTTTGTTGTTGGGCAATGAAAGTGTACATCAAAAACCACTTCTGGTGTTTTTTTTATTATTTTTTATTATTTTTTTTAACATGGTAACAAGATGGTTGCCAAAACTTATTTTTTTTTTTTGGCAATGACAAAACATCAGTCGCTATAAGTAGATTAGATCATCTCCAATCCTTCATCTTTTGTTTCATCAAATTTAAATTTGATAAATAATCATACAAAACTGGTGCTCCAGCGCTTCATCTTTTGTTTCATCAAGTTGAGGTTATCTCAAATTTTTCCTCCAATTGAGGATGTTGGAACATTTCACCAAATTACTATAGAGAGCCATTAGCTCTTGAGCACCGGACAACCGATCGGATGTACCATGATTGTTTTGTTTCATCAAATTTAAATTTGATGAAAAATCGTACAAAACTAGTGCTTCAACTCTTCATCTTTTGTTTCATCAAATTGAGGATATCTCAAATTTTTCATCCAATTGAGGATATTGGAACCTTTCACTAAATTATTGTAGAGAGCCGTTAGCTCTTGAGCATCGGACAACTGACCGGATGTACCCTAATTGTTTTGTTTCAACAAATTTAAATTTGATGAAAAACCGTACAAAATTGGTGCTCCAACTCTTCACCTTTTGTTTCATCAAATTGAGGATATCTTAAATTTTTCATCCAATTGAGGATATTGAAACCTTTCACTAAATTACTGTAGAGAGCCGTTAGCTCTTGAGCATTGGACGACCGGCCAGATGTCCCCCTAGTTGTCCCTCAGTCGACCATCTCCTTGAATTTTTTTTTTTTGAAAAATTTACACTGGCCGGTTTATCGGCCAGTCGTCCTCTCGGTCGTCCTCCCAATCGACCAGTAGTTTGATGAAATCCCAAATCACTCCATTAGAACGCTTGACATCAGATCAAGCAAGTGAAATTTGATAAAAAAATTTGAGTAAAGTGTTGGAGATGCTCTTAGGTGGTCGCAAATAGTTTGCGACCGTGATTTTGTAGTTGCAAAAAGTATTTGTCATCCCCACATTTGTGTTATCCATATGCCGTCACATGGGCCGTCGCAAAATGTCTCTTGCAAATGTATTTATATTATTTGCGATGGCCTATAACAGTTGTAAAAAATACTTTTTTTAGTAGTAATATGTATATATATGTAGTGAGTGAAGATGCATCAAGGAAATCTGAATTGTGGAATTCTCGATTTGGTTTAGCTTCAAGCCGTTTATGCATACAATCGACATCACTTGCGGTTCCATTTAGGTTTCATTCCTTTTTTTTATATATATTTTATTCTCTTTTGTTTTTTTGCTTTTGCTTTCCCTTTGTTTGTGTATCTGAAAAAATTGGAGGAAGAGGCATGTAAAATTATATGTTAGGCATGATTGAATAGAAATAATGACGAGATTGAATAAGATTTGTATCCAGAAATTAATTCTTAGCAATCTATGTTTTCTATACAAAACCTTGAATGTCTAAGGAATTCTTTGCTTTGAAATAGATTGAATTAATTTTTTTTAGGTTTTGTATATAAATGCTAGTTTTGAAATTTGTTTCCTAGACATCTATTATGGTGTCTTAAATTTTTGACTTCTCTATGTGTCAAGTGAATTTCACAATTAAACAAACCAAAAAAAACAAGTTAAAAAAGAGGGTAAGACACGAATTAACATTTGGGTTTGATAAATAACACACTTACCACTTGATTAACATATAAAATATGATAAATTTGTTGGTTGTACATTCTGAAAATAATTTTAAAAAAATTAAAAATCTAAAACTCATTTGGTTTAGTGATTCTAAAAAATACTAAATACTAATAAATAAATAAAAATCTATCAATTTGAAGGTTAAACTTGGTGTCTAAGTCTTCTTTTCATGCCACGTGATAAACTTTTATATCCAAAAAGAAAGTTATACAATGTGGTAAACAATGTTTGCACCGAGACCTCAGACTACACCTTTATTTGGGAATAGCTGATTTAGACTATATTTTTTTATCTTTTTGGGTAATTTAGCCTAATTAAATTAGCTTCATTTGGGGAAAAAAAAAAACTTTTTGGATGCGATAGTTCTGAGAGAAAATGTGAATGATTATGATTTGAATATGACATTTTGTCATATTGGCTAAATTAGACTATTTTATCTTTTGTGCTTAAGTCACTTTAGCTATTGCCAAATGAGGCCTACATATTAGTTCAAAAAAAAAAAAAAAAAAAAACGAGGCCTACATATTATAATATTAATTTATTTACAAAAATGCTTCGTAATTTGAATTTATGTGGCCCAAATGGCTCAAATGTATCAAAACGACGTCGTTTTGAGCCATGAAATTCCGGCTACCAATCATTGTTGATGTATTTATTACTCCTTCCTTCCCTCACAAAATATTAGTTTCAGAATTTAATTTTTTTTGATAATACAATTATTACACCTTAAAAATATTAACTTTTTAAAATCATCTTTTAACTTTTTTTTTAATTTTTTTAATAAAAAATATACTTTAAATTTAAAAGAAGAACAAAATAAAAAATTCATAATGTTTGATTTTTGAAAAAGGATTCATATTTGTTTTTATTTTTACTTGTGTACAATGCGAAGTGAAAGAAATCAACAACTATTTCGTACCTGAAATGCAATACCTAAACCCAAGGTTTTTTTTTTTTTTTTTTTGAAGATGATGATGCATCGTGGCAACAAGAATCCTCCGTCTCCCTCTAACGACGGCGAGGAGAAAAAGAGAGTCTGTCTGCAACTTGTTATGGAAATTGCTCCTCCTTTTCATGATCCATTTATGTATACTGAATCACCACCACCACCCTCAATCTCATCAGTCTCACCATTACCGCCTTCTTCTTCTTCTTCAAAACTCGCCTGCATGTGTGCAACGAACTGGGTCCAGTATCATTGGTACATTTTTCAAGTCTCCGACGATGACAATCAACAATTTCTCCACAACAACCCTCGTCTTCCTTTCCATAAAGACAGGTATGATATGGATTCTGATTCTGAACAATTTCTTAAACCCATATTAACTGCAAATTTGCATACGGTAGATGGTACTAGCTGGATGATTCACAACACTTCATTATACCAATTGGTTATTCAACGCAAGGATCGCAAAAGGGAATATCAATAGGTTTGAATTGACCTTGGTAATAATCCTATGACCAAGAAATTAGAGATTCTTCCTCAATTGCCTCATGTCTTAGGTCCAGATGTGCACACTTTGGTTCTGGCTAGCAAGTTCTATTGCCTGGGTAATTTAGAACCACCACCATCACCATGGGCCTTGGCTTTCAACCAGACCCTAAATCAATGGGAGTCTCTACCTAACCCTTCTCCAACTCCACCTTTTCCATATGGGATTTATAATATATTCTCTATAGCTATACATGTTCCCAAGCCATGTATTCTCGTGGGCTGGCCTAAGGATAGTGTCCTTCGAAGGTGCGATGTTGATAACAAAATTTGGGTAAGTGAAGAGTTTGAAATATCCAAAACCCGCTTCTTTGGTCTAGATGACTTAATGGGACATGCATTAGCAGTTGACAACAAGTTGTATTGGTATTCAGCTCTATACACTCAACGTTGCCTAATTGGGTATGATTCAACGAAGAAGATATGGTTCATGGGTAAACTTAAGCTCCATGACTATGGACAATTTTACGTACCTGAAGATACTGGTCCTCCACCTCCTCCTTCGAGCTTTGCTCATCTAGGTGGTGACAAGTTCTGCTTATTTTGGTTTTTAGTAGTGCATCCCAAGCCAATAACAATAACTGACGAGGAGTCTGAGGTGGTCCCCAGACCACTTAACATGTACTCTTTTGCATTCACTGCCTGAAGTTTCGAGTTACTGATGGCAGCCGTCCCCCAAAGAGTGGAATATTTCCCTTGGAAATCCCTTCCATTTCATGCCAATCTTACTTAGTTGCTGAGAATTCAACTTATTTCTGTAATGGCTTGGTGGTTTAATGCAAGCGTATTATCTTCTTCTCCTTAATTTTACCTACTTGTTCATTTTTATTCTTCTTCTTCCGTTCTTTTTATTGCATTAATTATGATTATTCTTATTATACTTATACATCACTGCCAATCTTTTTCATTTTAGCTGAAACAACAAAGTATGTATTAGTTGGGTTTGTTTGCAAGCTTTTATTTTAGAGGATATATACAATCTTGGAACTTTAACTAAACACCCCTGTGAGAAAACTTCTAGAGAGGAATGATTGTTTTTTGAATCCTTTGAAGCAACTTGATTCTTAACTGTTCACAATCCTCTATCTTCAATCTAGCAGATATTAATGGGACCCCACATTAAGCAGAATCTGTATTAAACAGAAACCCAGGCGCGTATTTATTTTTATTTTTTACTTGTGCACCCGCTACTATATACAATGCGAAGTGAAAGAAATTAACAACTATTTCGTACCTGTGATGCAATACCTGAACCCTAGGGTTTTTCTTTTTTTTGAAAAAGAAGATGATGATGCATCGTGGTAACATGAATCCTCTGCCTCCCTCCAACGACGAGGAGGAGAAAAAGAGAGTCGGTCTGCAACTTGTTATGGAAATTGCTCCTCCTTTTCTTGATCCATTTATGTATGCTGAATCACCACCACCACCACTTTCAATCTCATCACTCTCACCATTACCGCCTTCTTCTTTTTCTTCAAAACTCGCCTACATACGTCTAACGGACTGGGTCCAGTATCATTGGTACGTTTTTCAAGTCTCCGACGATGACAATCAACAATTTCTCCACAACAACCTTCGTCTTCCTTTCCACAAAGACAAGTATGATTTGGATTCTGATTCTGAACAATTTCTTAAACCAATATTAACTGCAAATTTGCATACGATAGATGGCACTAGTGTAGACACCCCATTTTTAACCGCCCTTAAGACTTGGGCACCACTAATTGATCACCAGATGATGAATGTACACGCTTGTTCAAATGCTTGACTTCCTCAGCAGGAAACCTCACTTTTGAGCCTAAAAAACCTACAAACCTTGTGCCTTGTTTTTGGACCAAAACAGTAGTTTTTCAAGCCTGACCATCCAAGGGACCAGCAGATCCACTAGTGGCCTGCTACCCATTTGTATAAAGTTTTAGATCTTTTTGCCAGCCGTGCCAGCTCTCTAGACAGATGCATGCTCTGCACCAGCTGTGTCTATATGGATATTTTTGAGATAGTTTCATATATTTTTATATATAGATGACTCCCTCTCATAATATAGGGTTAAAAAATTTTGTGGAGTAAAAAATTTTGAAAAATATTTCTCTCTCTACATCTCTCTCTCCCTTGCAACTCCTACACCCTTTGCCTAAACACTCCAAACCAAACCTTGAAGGTCATTTGCTGAGGTGATTGAGCTTGCATTTTAAGCTCTTGAGGGTGTGAAATTAGTGGTTTGTAATTCAAAGGGTCATTTCTCTTCAAGAGGTACAACTCTAAGCTTCTTTCCCTTATTCATTTACCATCTTTTATTACTGTTTTTATACTATTTTGCACCTGTAATTGTGGGCTGAAACTTGTGGTTTAAGGCCATTAAGGGTAGAGGAGTGGACCATCCCTCTTTGACCCTTGTCTCTTAGGCCTTTACCCTTGTGTTTCTCACCTTGTCATCAATTTTTTTAGGCTTTTTACCACTGAATTTTAGAGGTTAAAAATGGTGTTTTGAAGTCCCAAAAATGGAGGGGTTAGCCTCCTCTCCTTGTGCTTGTTTACTAGCTTAATTTTCTCCATATTGTAGCTCACTTGTTCAAGCCTTTCCATATAAATTTCAATACTATTTTTGACTATTTTGGGACTGTTTTAGGCTATTAGTTTCATTTGTGCTTTGCATAGCATGCTTGTAGTGTAATAGTCCTCATAGGTTTGGTGTTTTAGACATTAGACACCAACCTAATTGAGTTGATAGCATTTATTTCAAGTTTTCTATACTTGTGATCACCTCTAATCATCTCTGTACTTCTCTTATTTATTGGCTTCTACCTTGCTTTGAGAGTCGTTTCAAACCAATTGTTTGTTTAAGCTTGAGATAGAGATCGTTGTGCTTAATGGTTTAATCTCTTTCGGAGACTAACGGCATGACATGTCTCTCATGCCTAAACTAACCCTTAGTTTGACACTTCCCTTCT
The DNA here is from genome assembly GCA_025200525.1 of Camellia lanceoleosa. Classification (NCBI taxonomy): domain Eukaryota; kingdom Viridiplantae; phylum Streptophyta; class Magnoliopsida; order Ericales; family Theaceae; genus Camellia; species Camellia lanceoleosa. The sequence goes on from CM045760.1 coordinate 14,471,415, forward strand.
TTAGTGGACTTAATCTTCATTTTGGACAAAATGGACTAATGAATAGGAAGGTAATTAAAAAGGGGTAATCAATGGCTTAAAATGGAGCAACATAATAAAATGATTTGGGGTTCATTTGGATGTTAATTAAACCCATTGAGTCTTGAGCCGTTCCATACTTGTTAGTGGTGAAAACGGTTTAAGAGTCGATGTCAACCACTTCTCTTGATCAATATCATGATAGGGAAGAGGTTTATGAGTCTTTAATTTTGCATTTATTGAGATTGTATCCATTGATTCATAGGCCATTATGTAATGAATTTGCATCGATTGATGGCTTGCGATTCGAGCCTACTTCTCTTTTGATTTGTCTGATGATAAGGAGAGGCAGGGTGGACAAACATCTCCTGAGAATGCTCTGTTTGTGCTCAGTTGTAGTAGGAGAAACCCAACATTAGTGGCCGGCAAACCATCTTTACTGGGTGGCATGCCACTATTAGTGGGCGGCCGACCACCACCTTTTTTTTAGCCAGGTAGTTTTTTTTTTTTTTCCTACAGAACAGAATAGGGGCAGAGGTAAAAAAAATAGTGCAATTCTCTTACTGCAGAACAAAAGCATTTTGGCAGCCATACAGAGGCATTTTTGGGTGGAAATCTGCGTTCATACATGAGCCATCCTCACCATTTCGGGGCACGTTTAAATTATGGTTCTATAAGTAGTATGTTGTACTTACAGTTGTGAACTTGTAATAGTTAATTACTTAGTTAGTTGAATTCGCAATTTGTAATAATTAGCTAGTGTAGTTGATTTATTTCATTTGGTTTGTAATAGTTAGTTAATTCGTAGTAATTAGTTAGGACATTTATTTGGACCCTTCTGCACGAGGGCCAACATGTATTAATGTGTAAATGTCTTCCAACCCCACGTCTTTCTCCTTTTTATTTAGTTGCTCATGTTGGATAGTATAGAGCATCATGTTTACTTAGCATTTTCTATGTTTTGTATCTATTGTCTTGCATACATAAGGCTCGGTGCATCATTCTAACAATTCATTGTATTCATTATTTTGTTGAAAATGTGCTTAAACCGATTGCTATCAAATTGATTCACATGCCATATTAGTAGCCGAGTCTATTCACAGTCATCTACTTCTAGTCTAGCACGAGACCAGTCACCCATTCCAATGGCATATTATCCCTCGGCCAATATGGAGAAACTGATACACCATCTACAATAGATAGTCGAGACACTACAGCATGGCGTGGTCCATCATGCCTAGGTTACGACCCATCAGGCCAAGGTTATAACCAGGCTACACCAACAGCAACCGCAGCCAGCAGAAGCCTTTGCATCACATGTACCCACCGCAGCAATCCCTGTGCCCAGTGCCACTGCTAATACTTTCAATGTTCAAGAAAACCAGGGCAATCCAATAGAGCCAATCCCAGCATAAGCTTCCAAAGCATCGGTTTATCAGACCGAGGCACCATTTGAATTTGAAGTTGATCCAACTGCGCACAAAGTCAACAAATTGGAGAAGTTGTTCAAGAGAGCACATGGGGTTAACTCCATCCTGGACATAGAGGATGGATACACTGATTCTGCAGTTACATTGTCGGATCGGTTTAAGATGGCGCACATTGATCGCTTTGACGGTTTTGGGGGTCCAATGGTCCATTTGCGATTATTTTCTGATATTTTACGGCCGATGGGCTTAACTAAACCACATAAGCTGTCTCTCTTTGGTCACACCATGTCAGGTAGAGCGGCCATTTGGTGTGTTAAGTTGGAAGATTCCCTGGGAGGAGATAGTCTAAGCCTTCATTGCTCAGTACTCTTACAATACACAGATTGAGGTCACAACTCGTAATCTCGAGGCAACACGTCAAGAGCCGAATGAGGGCTTCTCTGAGTTTGTAACAAGATGGAGGGCCAAAGCCTCGATGATGACCAGTCGACCTTTAGAAAAGGATTAGATCAGAATGGTTTTCCAGAATTTGCATAGCAAGTTGCTGCAAAAGATGATTGTTCTACCTCTATTTACATTCATAGAGCTTCATGAAATAAGGGTTCAAATTGAGGATGCCATGAAATAGGGACTTATTACTGAGGACAAGGAGCTAGCCAAGAGGCCGTTTGTTCGCAGTTCCAATGCTGCCAATGGTAGCACAGCCGCGAGGCCTTCAGACCTAAGTGTTGTCACCACCACAAAAACCGCTGACCCTTTTGCCAGCATAGGCCCACAAAAACTATTCAACCCTATCCAAACTCAGAGTAAGACTTTTAACCAATTGTACATGACCCTGTCCAAAGCTATGCAGGTGTTAGTCAAGAAAGGGCACCTAAAACCCTTAGAATCTTGCCCATTTCCTGATCCTCTTCCACCTAAGCATAACCCCGCAAAATACTGTGCTTTTCACCAACAGCCCGGTCATGACACTGACCAGTGCTTTCGATTGTGTCATGAGATTCAGGATCTCATTGACAACAAGGTGATTGCTCCACCTTAGAAACTAAACGTAACCACAAATCCACTCCCAGCCCATAATCAAGTCCCCCGACCTTGAAATCTTAGCCTGATTTATATGATATCTGCCGCATATGACCCTAGCATATACATTACTCCCTCCCACCTACCAAAATCGACGCTGTTTATTCTTAAGGGCATGAAGTTGTGCATGCTGGACACGTCTAACCTATAACCTAAGCTTTCTAGACCAATGGTGACAATGTCCGTTGTAAAGGAGGTTTTGACCTCGTAGTGTCTCGGGGACTGGGAAAAAGGATATGATTTGAGTTGCTACATTGTGCCCACCATTCAATTCAAGCCCGCAGTGGTGTTACCAACCTTGGTGGAGATTAATGTGGTTGGGGAGGATGGCCCAAATCAGGGCTTTGATAATCTTGCAGATCTTGAAGAAGATCTAGACAACCTGCAGTTCTTTAATAAGCATGATCAGGGAGATGTACAGATCGGGTGTTTCAACCTGAACGGATCAACTGGTAACATTGGATGGCTGAGCGATAAGCCAGACAAGGAAGAAAAAATCAAGATAAAACTAGAAGCAAAGGAAGTAGAGGTAGTTGCAATGGCCAGGAAGGTTAATGGAAAGGAAACTACTGGAGGGCACCTGCGTGGGAAACCCAAGTCAAGAAGTGGGGGTTGTGAACACCACAGACACTGAACAGGAAGCTGCATTGAGATAGTTTGAGAGAGAAAGAGTTGAGGACAGTCAGAAACTACAACCACGTGTCTTCCTAAGGGGAAGGCTTGTGCTGTAAAGATGCTTTAAGTAGAGCCTGACAATTGCTTGTCGGTAGTTGATGGCGAGTGGTGGGTTGACAATGATTTGTGTCTAGCCCATACCGACGAAGATTAGAGAGGCTGCCTCCTAGTTAATACATGGAATGCTGAGGAGATAGACCATCTTACTCGCAGTGGGCAGGATTTTAAACTGCCACACTTGGATCAAGCAGAGCCATTAGGAAAAGACAAAGAGGTTGAGAAACAGAAGGAGAAGCAACTAGAAGAAGAGTCAGTACTGAAACAGCTCAAGAAAATCCAAGATGACATCTCTATCTGGGGTCTTTTCATGGCCTCAGGAGTGCAACGACAAGCAGTATTGTCGGCAATAGACAAGGCTAAATTGTCCATTGATATGATGCTTGAGCAACTCGTGGGCCTGGTCTTTCCTGGTGGTGCCAGACCAATGTTGACTTTCTCTAACAAAGAGTTGCCACCGGAAGGATTGGCTCACAAGAAACCATTGTACAAATTTGTGGAATGTAGGGAGGAGTGGGTACTGGTGGTGTTGGTAGATACCGGTTCTGCTATTAACGTCTATCCGTCCCGTACTACCTACACAGTCGGTCTTAAACCGACAAACTTTATACCCACAGCCCAAGTGATACGGGCATACGACAACACAAGTAAAGAGGTCATGGACATGGTAAAGGTACGAGTCCAAGTTGGCTCCTTAGAGCAAGAGATCGAGTTTCACGTCTTAGATGTACCGGCTACCTTTAACATGCTGCTAGGGAGGCCTTGGTTACATCACATGAAGGTTGTCTCCTCCAACCTCCATCAGATGTTAAAGTATCCTTATGAAAGAGGGGTAGCTACTGTTTTTGGGAACTCATCCATCCATCCACCTTCGAAGGTGACCATGCCAGTGCTAGAGATCAATCATGGCGACGAAGATGTCTTCCTCTCAGGATTCACTCTGGCTGAAGCCCAGGTAGTACAAACCATTCTGGCCACAGACAAAGACATGTACGTCAGTGCCCAATCCATCTATTTCATGAACAAACTGCGACACGTTCCAGGAATGGGGCTTGGAAAGAGTGGTTGGAAAGGTGTTGTAGCACTGGCAGATGTGCCACACAACCCACATGCCTTTGGACTGGGCTATGTGCCTACCAAAGAAGACTGGATTAGAAAGGGAAAAGAAATGAGAGGCAAAGCCAAAGCCAAGAGAGATAGAAAGCAATATGAGCTCGTCCACAGGCCAATCCAAGGGACGCTGAATGGCCATTTTGTTTGAGAGGGAGAGAATTTTCCTTTTTGCGACTTTCTTGAGCCTTGGGTAAATTCCTCAAAAAAGGGCATCCCTGGGTTCGAGATATTCTTTGATCTACAATTGCAGGACAGTGATGAGGAAAGGGCTGAACCAAACTTCAAAACTAGCTAGAGAACGGAAGATGACTCAGGCGGCAGCGAGGTTAAAGTAGGGGCAGCACTGGCCAATCTCCTTATAGATCCCACGACTGACCTAGAGAACTTAGGGGATAACTTTACTATCTCCATGATCGGGGAAGAACTGGGTGCGGACACAACCACTAGAATTTTGGATGCATCGAGGGCACCGCATCTTACTTGGCTTGAATCGGGTGATGAGCCAGAATCTGATTCCACTGAGTCTGTGGGGTCGAGATCAAATTCAAGTCAGTCTGGGGAGTCTGAGTCTGGCATTCTCGGGGGTGGTAACCCGAATGCCAAAGTCCTGTCTAGGTCTTCATTCAGCTTTTCTTTTGAGTTTGTAACCGAAGATCTAGCCTTTTTGAATGAAACCGCTGCAGATTTTGTGTATTTCTCTATGCCGCTGGTTTATTGTATTGACCAAGATTTTTAGAATTTTAATGAAAATGAAGAAGAGGGAATTCCTATGGCTTTGAAAAGCTTGATTAATCGAGAGGATGAGAAGTTTGCTAAGCCTCGTTTTGATGAAATCATTGCCATTAATGTGGGCACTGAAAAGGATCCGCGCTTGGTCCAGATCTGGTCCATGTTGTCTTTGGAGGAACACGAGCAGTTAATTGCTTTATTAAAAAATTTCAAAGATGTTTTCATGTGGTCCTACAAAGACATGCTTGAAATTGACCTTGAGATTGTACAGTATTGGATCCCTCTTGACCTTGAGGGTCGTCCAGTCAAGCAGAAATTGTGCAGAGTTTGTCTGGATTGGGCATTGAAAATCAAGGAAGAGGTCACCAAGAAGATTGATGCAGGATTCTTGTTAGTATTCGAGTATCCGACTTGGTTCGCCAATATCATCCCAGTGCCGAACAAGGATGGCATGATCTGGGTTTGTGTCGACTTTAGAGACCTGAACAAAACGAGCTCAAAGAATGACTTTTCTGTGCCACATATTGATGAGTTGGTAGACTTCACTACAGGCCATGCCTTGCTTTTCTTTATGGATGGGTTTTCTAGGTATAATCGAATTCTGATGGCACCGGAAGACAGAGAAAAGACTGCTTTCACCACGCCATGCTGTTTGGGTTGAAAAATGCTGGGGCTACCTATCAGAGGGTTGCAACCACCATTCTACATGATATGATCTACAAAGAGGTTGAGGTGTATGTGGACAACATGATTGTCAAATCCAAAGAGCGGGAAGGCCACTACACCATACTTGAAAAATTCTTTTAGCGGATCAGGGTATACAGATTGAGGTTAAACTTGTAAAAATGCACCTTTGGCATAACTGTGGGGAAAATGTTGGGATTTATGATCACGCAGAGGGGAATTGAAATTGATCCTTTCAAAATGAAGGCCATCTTAGAAATGTTGCCACCAAGGACTGAAAATGAGGTTCGCGACTTTCTGGGTAAAGTGCAATTCATAAGACGGTTTATCTCCAAATTAACCTTGACTTGTAAATCACTATTTGGTCTCCTAAAGAAAGGGAAGAAGTTCTGATGGGACGATCGATGTCAATTTGCCTTTGAACAGGTCAAGCAGTACATCCAAAATCCGCCTGTGTTGTTGCTACTAGAGCCAGGGAAGCCTCTGATTCTGTATTTGTCGGTAACGGACTCAACCATGGGATGCATGTCAGCTCAAGAATCTGAGGATAAGGTGGAAAAGGCCATCTATTACTTGAGCAAGAAAATGCTAGACTACGAGACCCGCTACACTCCCTTAGAGAAAGCTTGCTTAGCCTTGGTATGGGCTACCAAGAAGTTGACGCACTATATGTTAGCTCACTCTGTAATCCTGGTTTCGAGATTAGATCCCATTAAATATTTATTTGAGAAACCAGCACTTATAGGTAGGCTAGCTCGTTGGCTACCTCTTCTCTTTGAATTTAATCTCAAGTATGTTACACGCAAGTCACTTAAAGGAAGAGTGGTAGCGAAATTCCTGGTGGATCACCCAGTAGAAGGGAATAAGGTGGTGGAATATTAGTTCCCAGATGAAGATGTTCTGCAAGTGGAAAAGGAAACGTGGACGATATATTTTGACGGAGCATCCAATCAATATGGTTATGGGATAGGCGTGTTGCTGATAGCATCTGATGATTCCTATATACCTTTAGCCTTCAAACTCTGGTTCAAAGTGTCCAATAATGAAGCAGAATATGAAACATATATTGCTGGTTTAGAAGCCACCCTAGAACAAGGGGCAATGAGGTTGGATGTCATCGGGGACTCAAACTTGGTTGTTTTTCAAGCAAACGAAGACTGGAAAGTCAAAGAAGAGAAGATGAAGATTTACCATTAGACCTTGGATATTCTGATTCCGAGGTTTGAAAAACTGACATTCACGCATCCGCTTAGAGAGAATAATAGGTTCACTGATGCTTTGGCAACTCTATCTTCTATGGTAGACATCCCGTTGGGAGTAAAGATGCATCCAATCATCATCGAACAGAAATACATGCCGGTCTATGAGACTATTGCCGCAATAGATGAAGTGCAAGACAAAAACCCCTGGTATCACGATATTTAGAATTTTTTGGAAAAAGAGACGTATCCACCAGGGGCAAATGCTAAGGACAAACGGGAATATGGCTTCTGGCCGTCCAATTTATCATCTGCGGGGGCAAGCTATATAAAAGGGGTCATCTGGGAATGCACAAATTGTGTGTGAAAGAAGAAGAATCAAAGTGTCTTATGGCGGCTATCCACAGAGGAGAGTGTGGGGCGCACATGAATGGTGTGATGTTAGCCCGGAAGATCCTCATACAAGGTTATTACTGGTTAACCATAGAGAAGGATTGTATTGGTTTTGTACGACGATGTCACAAATGCCAAATCCATGCCAATCGCATGAACATACCGCCATCTAAGCTCTACAACATGATGTCACCATGGCCTTTTTCAGTCTGGGGAAGTGACGTTATTGGTGTAGTCTCGCCAAAGGGGTCAAATGGACATGAGTTCATCCTGGTGGCGATTGACTACTTCATAAAGTGGGTGGAAGCTCAGTCCTATGTTGTATTGAAAGCATCGCATGTAGTCAAATTCATCAAAAATAACATCATCTGCCGGTATAGAGTTCCGAACGAGATCACATCAGATAACGGCTCATACTTTAAGAAAGAGGTGATAGATCTACTTGAGAAATACAACGTGGCTTTTCATAAGTCATCGACATATAGACCACAGACTAATGGAGCAGTTGAGGATGCGAACAAGAATATTAAGAACATCTTGCGGAAGATGGTGGAAACATATAGGCACTGGCTGGATAAACTGCCGTTCGCTCTCTGGGACTACAGAACATCAATCTGGATATCCACAGGGGCAACCCCCTATTCTTTTGTCTATGGGATGGAGGTTGTTTTTCCAATTGAAATTGAAGTGCTATCGCTACGAGTTATAGCTGAGTGTCAGATAGCAGAGGCAGATTGACAACAGAGTAGATTTGAGAAGTTAATGTTGTTTAATGAGAGAAGACTGAAGGCATTGTATCATGTCCAAGGCTACCAGCATAGAATTGCCAGGGCTTTTAACAAAAAAGTTAAGTCCATGAATCTCAAGGAGGGAGACATGGTATTGAAAGACAATCGGGCTCCCATCCACGACCCTAGGGGCAAGTTCAGACCTAATTAGACTGGCCCTTACATCATTAAATCTATCTGGTCAGGAGACGTAATTATTCTCATGGACCTAGATGGCCTGGAGTTTTCACAGCCGATCAATATGGACAAATTGAAGAAATATTACCCTTGAAAGGCTCGCTAGGCCGAAAACCCGGAAGGGTGACCTAGGCAAAAGTTAGAGCATGAAAAATTAGAAATAAAGAAAAACTGAGCTCGCAAGGTTGAAAACCCTAAAGGGCGACTTTAGCAAAAGTTAGAGCGCAAAAGAAGAGAGTTAATACTCAAGTGAACCTGAACTGAACTACGTAAGGCCTGATTCCCATCCTTGGGATACGTAGGCAACTTCATTCTAAAGTTCGGCCATTACCATCTCCAACTCAACTGTCCTATTCTTTTAATTTGTTTAGGCCACTTTTGTCCATCATTAGTTAGCTCGGTTATGTTATCTTTAGTATGGTGGCAGAAGGGTCAGAATGGTGAATACGGTTATGAGCAATTGTGATCTTTTGACTCGGGGTTATACATCTTGAGGGCTGATTTTGTGCCTGTCAAGCAATGATCATTTTTGTAAATGGCTTTGAAAAGTTTTAATAAAAGTTGATTTTGCTCAAAATTTACCTTTTACAACTTAGACCATTTTGAAACCAAAAGGAAAATTTTTAGTGCTCACAACTTTAATTCCATTGATTTCAACACAAGTACGTTCTCCAACTCTTCAAGTTCAATCAAAGTTTCTTTTATATCAAAAAACTTGAAAGAAAGATCAAAGCAATAAACTAGGGGCATAGAAGAGTCAGATGCTCCTGCGCCTTTTGCTCGTGCTTGTGGAGGCCGCTACAGCCAAAGTTGGCCCAACCTATGCCTCTTCTTCAAGCCAAGCTAAGCACTCGCCGGAAAGAGCATAACTGAAACTAGGGGTAGGCACCAAGAGCTCTCTCGTCCTCCAAGCAGTGAGGTACCGAGTCAAATATGAACCATGAAGTGGGAATGGGGTTAGGTATTTTACCCCCTTATCTGGACAGGTCTGATCATGTCCAAACTGGCGTCTAAACCGAAAAGGGAAGTAGAACACACAGTGCGTGAGACTAATCAACTAAATGCCCAATTGTCAGGACATGTTGTAGCTCATCTCAGCCATATTAAGCCAAGGGCAACTCCAAGCTATGTCAGCTGCAGATCTGCTGCACATCTGTAGCTCGGCTTTTTTGCGCCCCCCTTTCAGAAGGTTTGAAAGAAAACCCTACAGTTCAGACTCCCGTGGTTCAGAATCTAATCTCACAAGTGCAATGTGAAACTGATAAACACCAAAGAGTCCAAATCCGGCAAATCGTTTTGGAAAATTGGTTTTGAATCAAAAAGTGCCAAAATTGGACTGCTTTGCTAGATATAGAGTCACTACCTAAATATTTTATTTTTGGAAAAATTTAGAAAACCCATGACTCGTGCCAAAGGCCACGTGTCTGTCATCACCAAAGTTGCCTCGACTCGAGAACTTAGGTACGAGAGGGGAAGGTCATGAATTGAGCAACCCCGCTCACCCGATCAAAGAACAGCCTCTACTAATCAAGCTATGATTTTTTATAAACATTATGTGCTCTTGTTCCGGTTATTAAACTAGCTTTACTATGTGATGCGCACAAGCAAGTATAGACTAGTTTGCTCAATTTGGAACAATTCAACTCCTGTTTGTTTACGAAAATGGTTTGAATTTGCCACCTCAAGTGGGCTTAAAGTTTGCAGATTTGCCACCAAACATAGTGGACTTAAAACATGATTTGTCACTCAACAAAGTGGGCTTAAAACTTACATTCGTTGAATTATTCCAATTCAAATAACAAGCTTTCATCCACAGGCATTCATGCAGTTTAACAATTAAGCATTTAGTCTCATGGCAAGCATGCAAAACATGGCAACATGGCAATCACACTCATGCAAGTATGCTAAAGTATAAAAACTCACCTAGTACTCCAAGCCAAGAACATATGAGTTAGAAAGATATGCATGATTCCTAACTATACAAGATGTCTAATGCAACACATGCGATGTGTAATTTAATAGGCTCGGCTACTAATATGGCATATGAAGTAATTTAAATAGCATGCGGTTAAACACGTATTCAAAAAATTATTTGAAATTGCAATGCAGTTTGAATGATGCGTCAAGCCTCGGTGCATGCAATACGAATGAATGGATGCAAGCATAAGGTATGCTAATTGAAACATGTCCATAATCTAATCATCAAAAGCAGGTAAATAAAAGAGAGAAAGACGTGGGGTTGTCTTAATTTTTGGAGTGTTAAGGCAATCTATATAGCTCATGTTGCCCAAATAATTTTTGGTGTTAAGGCTCTATACGGCTCATGTTGCCCAAATAATTTTTGGTGTTATATAAAGGAGGTTTGAAAGCTCCATCATCGGCCTCATAAACAGACAGTTCGGCACTTCATTCATAGAGACCAACACCATAAAGCTTGGCACTGCGCCTTAGTACAGCACCAGCACCTCGGCTTCATTGCTCAGTGGTTTAGTTCGGCATCAAAATTAACCATCTTGGTCAAGCCAAGCTACTACTCGGCAAACTACTACTGAAATCGGCAATCCAACAAGGCTACTTGGTAGCTCTTTCACCTTTCTCAGCATCATATTACTCACCCAAGCTGCCCATTACGCTCACCCAAAAGATTTTTAACCGGCTAACATTATTCCGCATTACTCGCCTACAAGACTACTTGGCAGCCCATACACAGCATTGGACATTCTCAGCAGCCAACTACACAATATTGCCTGACTCTACAATTCGGCAACGTCATTATTCATTATTCTATGAACATCATTACTAGGCAAAATAATTTGGCAGTGTCGCGGTAATGCCGAGTCGCTACCACCTTGAATCTCATGATTTAATTCTTGAAAATATCACACCATTGCTCTGCACTACTATCTTGGCATCACTCTAACATCTCGGCTTCAAATTTGTCACGATGATTGAAGGCGTCATGTTACGATGAAATTTTTTCAATTGTAACAATCTAATTTTGAGCATACCAGTGTGAAGTACTCATTGAGACGAGTCCAACACAACAAACCACGTCAAAATCGGAGCTAAAACGAAGCCGTACGAGCCAATTGAAATTTGCCGAAGAAATTACATATTTTGCCGAAGAAGATGACCCAGGAGTTAGCCAAAACCTAAGAAATTATTCAGTGGATTGCAGCTAAGTTACATCCAATAGTAACCAAACATTGAAGTTCAAATATATAATGTACAAAATATAAACACAAGGCATGTCATGGTAGAGTGGTTCAGTGTTAACCCTTTATCACGAGGGCGTAGGTTCAATTCTTGCCAGCAACACTAATTTTCTTTTATTTTTTGCAATATAAGAGCAATTATCCAGTGAATCGCAAAGCACCAGTCTCCACCGATCTGAGCTGTCAAAATCATTTTGGCTACAACTATGCCATCAGGAGTTCGAGTACAGCGATCCCATAGTCGTTTCCAACTATTCGAAGCATTATGAACACATATATACGGTCTGATTTTGCAACTTCCATACCCAAAGTTTGCAGATTTTATATGCAGTGCCACATATCGCAACTCAAACAACATTTTTGTTACCAAGCTTGGCATTTGATCAATGTCGAATTCAACAATTTTGGCGTCTTCCCACCACTATAACAACCCGCATTGTCCGACAATTTTGGCTTAAGTCCATTCTGAATTCCTTCCAAATAACCACTATCATTCGAAAGCAATGGGGCAAATGGCGATCCAATGTTACATGTTCACGACAATGGAAGCAGTTTTCTAACTAATTCCATGGCAGTTCAATGTGGTGATGGTACAATTTAATTGGCTTAACGCTCATCGCCGAACTCCACTCAAACGGCCCTTTTAATTCGGCAACTTGGCAGTTCAATCTTCGCTCAGCCGTGTCAAAACCTACTACGCAAAACCTATGCATCATTCATACACTGACAACTGGGTCACTACTGTTCTCGGCAACCCATTATCTTGGTTGAACTTTATGCCATCCATTCCCAAGCAACCCAACTTCATTTTGCTGATTTGCGAACTTGGCAGCGTCCGCATTCACAGATCAACGCCCGAGTACTCAACATATTTCCCGCTTCCCCTAATAATCTAGTCAGCTGAGTATCAACAATCATTTTGAAATCACATTGGCGTCCAATTTTACAAATTTCGCGCCTAGTATTGGGATCAACGACCTAGAACGTTCGGGCATTATAAGATTGCTCAACGGTCACATCATATCTGATCAACATGCAATTTCAGCAGCATGATCGTGGGGCTAAGCACAAATCCTCTATCCTTCCCGCTCATTTATTCGTTACCTTAGCCATTTATTGCCAATTGGGACATCGTAGTCACTTTTCCGCTATCCACTTGGGGCATATCAGCCGTTTATCATCTTGGCACCTCTGCTATGCATGCATACTCGGCTAACTCGGTACAAGCAATATTCCAAACTCCCGCTCCTTTTCACACAGCTCCAAGCAAGCGACAGTTTTGGGGCAATACGCTCATATTACACATTAGGCTACACACTCGGCAATTCTTCGCATAGTTTTGCATGCCGTCATTGTTATAGCTTTTACATTCGGCTACACACTAGGCAGTTCTTCGCATATTTTTGCGCGCTGTCATTGTTATAGCTTTTACAGCTTTTCACTTTTTTGTGGCTGTTATTTGGTACATGCAATCATTGACATGGATTACAATGTCTGCATTTGATCGCCGCCTGACACCAACAAACACCTCCATATTTTGGAGCTCTCTGTATATCTTTAGCTCGGCACGAAAGTTCATATTCTGAAGCAATTTTTGCACTGGGCAATACACTACACCCATGCCCGGGGGTTAAAATACCGCAGCCTACACCCATGCCTGGGGGTTAGCATACTGCGGCCTACACCCATGCCCTGGGGTTAGAATACCGTAGCCTACACCTACGCCTAGAGGTTAGAATACCGCGGCCTATATCCATGCCCGAGGGTTAGAATACTGCAGCCTACACCTACGCCCGGAGGTTAGAATACCGCGGTCTACACCCTCACTCGAGGGTTATAATACCGCAGGCCTACACCCTCACCCGGGGCTAATAATACTGTGGTCCATTTTTTGGCTGATATGTCTACCTTATTTAAACTGTCTTATTTGGTTCAGGCAATCATTTCCGTGCTCAGCATATAGAAATATTTCTAGCTCGGCACGAAAGTCCATATTTGGAAGCAATCTTTGCACTCGGCAATATACTACACCCTTGTCCGGGTTTATAATAATGTGGCTCACCGTTATAGAGATTGTATTACTCACTGGGTTTTAGCTCACCTCTCTCCTTTATATACATATATTTGTACATACATTCATATATACATGCATTCATCCAGTCATTCATTCATTTATCCAATGTATTCTTTGTCAAAGGACCTAACGTCTATTTGAACAGCATAACTTGGCAATAAAAACTCTCATTCCTTCTACTGAAGACAATGAAAGTTTTGGGGCAATTGTGGGAGCCATAAAAAAATATATATCAACTTATTGGGTTAACCCAAACAAGGCCTGCCAATGGGCCAACTATTGGGCTTATTCGGCCCACCCCTGTTTATAAAAGGAATGGACCTCATAACATATAGGTATGATCACTCTCTGCTCCACATAGGACACCAAACACACTTTACAATTCTTGATTCTTTATACATGGATTCTAACTTCATCATCGGAGTATCCCCAGCCGGTAACCCCGGTTGGGTGGCATCAGCCAGATTTATCTCTTGCAGGTTCATGGAGCTATCTTTGTTGAATCTCACCAACAATCCATATGAGAGGATATTTCATGGTCTCACAATTGGAGTGTCCCCGGCCGGTAACCGTGGTTGGGGTGGCATCAACCAAATTTATCTCTTGCAGGTTCATGGAGCTATCTTCGTTGAATCTCACCAACAATCCATGTAAGATGATATTTCATGGTCTCACAATACTATATATGCCTCTCAAGTTTAGAGTTTCACAAACTATATGAGTAGTTGGAAGAAGAGTGCCTTTAGGCACGAGTGAAAATATTGTTGAAATTATGCACCAATTATATTTTTTTTGCTTCCACAAATTACCAGATTGTTGTGTATGTTCCTCATTGGAAATACATATAAGTTGATACAAAAATTTTTTTGGAAAGTAATGTTGAGGAAGTTTGGGTAAACACATGTTTGAAGATATGTTATTGACAAATCTTTTGTAAAGCATACACCCACATTTTGTGAAGCATACACATCTTTTGTAAAGATTTTTCCCACTATTTTGTAAAGCATACATATATTATCGGCTTAAGTGTATGGAAATATAATGTTTGTATTGCTTATATGGTTACAATTTGATTAGCAGTAGTGGTGTGCATTTTAATTTTAATTTTTTAAAATTGCAGAGCACTAGCTAGTGTGCATTGTTTGGTATTTGATTTAATTTTTTTATATTTGATTTGTTTGGAGTTGCAGAGTACGGGCTAGTATGCATTGTTTGATATTTAATTTTCAATTTAATTGGTTGAGATTGCAGAGCATTTGCTAGTATGCTTTATGTGGTGTTTAGTAACTTTTTTTTTCTTTTTATTATAAAACATTAATGAGTATACTATAGCTTTGATTTCTGTATTTTGTTTAGTGTTTATAATTTTTTTTACTTGCTCTTATATTTTGATTTGCAGTATTGGTGAACATTGTAAAATATGTTTGTTTCTTAATTTGCATTAAGGCTAGGGAGAGTTGTTATTTTAATTGAGTTATGTACAATGTGTGGTACAAGCAAAATTATTACAAGTTTTTTAAGAAGAATAATATTTATTTATATTTTTTTAGTATCTTTATCAAAAAATGACACAGACTTCATAAAGTTTAACATGATACGTATAAATTACAACTGTATTTTAATCCCTACATTATGTACATTGTGCCTTTAGGCACGGGCATACACTAGTTATTCTACAATGTTGGGAGAATTTAGAAGACTCTAAAAGGTTGTAGAGAAATTTGGAAGACTTTAGAACTTCCTAGAACTATTTGAAACCTAGTAAAACATTGTAAAACTCTAGAGAAATCTAGAACGTACATATAGTAGAATAATTTAGAGAATTCTATAATATAGTAAAATAATGAAAAGTGTATTCCAACATACTCATGATAATAGTTGAATCGAGTTAATACTAGCCATCCATTAAAGAGATGAAAAATTATATAAAACAAAGAAAGTTCGTTTGAACCCAAACCTTTATAAACTAGTTGCCCATGTATTCTCGGTCTCGTACACATAGTGCAACGGACAATTCTTTCAAATCGTAGTGACTGCTTTCCAACCATCTAGTTCTTGAGGACGGTTGATTTTTTATCTCTAAAGAACTTTTCTGGTGGTGGGGCAAGTAAAATGATTTTAAGTAATACTCTGTAGAACTTTTGTTTTAAGTGTCCACAATGCACAATGATACGAGATCAATGTTACATTATTATTGTGAAATAGAGACAACATTAAGGCCTCGTTTGAACCCATCCCAAATGAGGCTTTTTAGTCTTAGGCTAAAATAGTCAAGAAGCCAAAAAGTCAAAAAGCAATCCCACTTTCCAAATGAACCCAAAACTTTTTGACTTTTGGACTAAAATAGTTGCACGCCAAACAAGGCCTAAGTAAGTTCAAATGCAAAATAATTGAACTCAAACTCAACTCAAACAAGAATATATAGTGTAAAAACAGCAGATTGGTGGTGTGGGAAGACTATCCATATCAGGTGGAGATTTATGTCCTTATCACTTTACAATAGTTTACCGCTGATTTTGCAACATGAAAAGAAAGTTTTTCATGTCATCGGGACATCTAGGATCATCTCCTTAAGTATTTCATGCATGACATTATGAAAATTACTTTTTATATCACCGTCTCAGTTGTGTGTCATTTTCCGTATTTGCACCCCTATAAACTTCGGTATGCCCTTGCGAATGACGATATTTTTCATAGGGCAATGCAACACTTCCCGTCATGTAAATGAGTAAAGCATACAACATATACCTGAAAAGTTAAAAAATATATGTATAAAATAACTTTTTAAAAATATATTTTACTTCAGTAAACAAATGAATAAATTTAAAAACAAAATACCTTAGGTATCAAGTGCTATCAATGAAGATTTTATATCTCACATTAAGAAATCCTTTCAACGTATAGAATTTATAAACTCCATTTTTCTTAATTATAAGTGAAGATTACTCTCTCAGGCTTGTACATAATTTTAATTGGGCCCATTCATTTAAATTGGAGATTAAAATAAATAATTTTGAGATATTTGTCAATTTTTTAAGGTTTTTAATTTGGCCTTTTTGTCTAAATTAGAGGTTAAAATTAATAATTTTAAGACACTTGTTAATTTTCATGGGATACACGTAGACAAAATTAACAAAAATTCAAACGGAAGGATCAGATTGAAACTAAACTTAAACTGTGGAGATCAAACAGTTTAGATTAAAACTATAGTGATTAAAGTGAAATTTGAGTTAAACTACAAAAGTGAAAAGTGTAATTAATCCTAATTTATTTTTTATTTTTTATTTTTATTTTTTATTTTCATCTACACTAAACTGACTTAAAAAAAATGTTCGACACAATTTAAAAAAAGAGTTTGGCTCCTCTCCAATCTACAATTGGATTAGAGGGTGTTGTTAGCCCATAATAAATGCTTATCTCAATAATCCAAATCATTTAATGTATAGAGTCTGTCGAATATATCATTCTTACAAAAAATAATAATAATAATAATACACTTTGATTGAATATCGATAGCTTGTTGATTAGATCACATTTGTGTCAACGACAAGTATGATTTTATAAATGAACTGTTGACACAAATGCGATATAATCAAGTGGCTATCAATGTCCGATCAATATAATTTTTTCAGAGATGATGTACTTGACATGTCTTACATATTAAATGATTTGAATCATCAAGATGAGCCTCGATATGAGCCCACTATGGGCCAACAGAGAAGCCATTGCCTTTAAAAAAAAACTGTAATTACAAAAAAAAATCCCCATGGTTTAACCTTTATAATAAAATAAATCTTAAATTATTAATTTTGTCAATTTAAATCTTAATATTTTTATTTGTTTTCAATTTGAACCACCTACATATTTTTGCTAAATAAAATCAATGAAGAAATAGTATGTTAATGATTACACTCAATATGTGCACTAATATTAAGTTTAATGACTAAAATATCATTTTTTATAGGGGATTTTTTTTAAGGTCCCTAATATTAAGATTTTATAGCATAAAGGACACTCAATATTTTCATAATGTCTAAGGTCCTTCAACATTAATCCAAAGGAAATTCAATCCAGAGAAAATTCGATCTAGAGAATTTCTCTGGACTTTCCAAAGAAATTCTCTCCAAACATCCAGAGAAATTCTCTCCATCCAGAGAAAATTCAGATAGTCTAGGGAAAATTTAGACATCCAGAAAAAATTCAGATAGTTCAGAGAAAATTCACACAATCCAGGAAACTCTGCATCATCGTGCATTTTATATGTTCTCTTACAAATATCTTTTAATGAAGGGTTGCTATCAAAATTCTGTTTGCTAATCCCAGTGCTCTTTGCAGGTTAAGTCCAACAAGATGAGGTGGTTGACAGTAAGATCTTGCCATACTGTAGCATAGACAAGAAAGAGAAGAAGTCATTCCCTAGACTTCCAGAGAAAATTCGACTTCAAAGAGAAAATTTCTCTGGATTTTCCAATTTCTCTGACATTCCCTAGAATTCCCGCTGTAAATTTCGCTGGCTTTCCATTTTCTCCAGAGAAATTTCCCATTTCTCCAGAGAAATTTTTTCCTCTGGCCTTCCTTATACTTCCCACTTTCCAGAGAAATTTTGGAGACAGATATACCCTAGAAAATATGCAGATCAATACAACAAAAATTTATTGAATTCATTCAGCGAAAATGATAGAAATTTCCCAAACAATTGATAGAAATTCGACTTCATAGAAAAAATTGGTCCAGAGAAATTCTGGAAAAAATTTCTCTGCACTTTTTAGAGAAATTTTCAACTTTCTCTGACCTTTCCTAGACTTTCCACTGCAAATTTCTCTGGTCTTCCCTTCTCTCCAGAGGAATTTTTTTCTCTGGCTTTCCTTATACTTCTCACTCTCCATTAGAATTAGGTAAGGATAGATATACCCTGGAAAATATGCAGATGAGTACAACAAAAATTTATTGAATTCATTCAGAGAAAATGATAGAAATATCCCAAACAATTGTAGAAATTCTGAATCAATATCAGCAATATAGCATATTCAAACAATGAAATCAATATAAAAAATATAGCATATTCAAACGAGAGGAAGCACATTACAAAGCAAACCTGAGAAGTGAGCAAATCTATTACAAAATGGTATTGAAACATAAATATATTTGAGTCAATGACAACTGCTTCCAAAAGTGCCCTCTCAATTTTCTCTATGTGATATCAGCAGTGTGAACTATTCTGTGATGTGAGTGACCCCCTTCCCTTGCAAGATACAAGTTCCCATCCTTCCCATGATCAAATGATACACCCATAGCAATCAATTCTCAAATTTTATTAGGTCCTTCAGTACACACAACCTAGATAATGTAACTAAATCAAATAAAGCTTAACAGTAAGTAAGGGAGGCCTTAATAATCTATTTAGACTAGCATATATGCTTCATTAACATATTTTCAAATTCAACAGAACTTTTAACTCCTAGTCGTCGAGCTCACAACACAACCTCTACGACGCACCATCGATCGGATTGTTCTGAGAAGCGATCAAGATGTTCCGATTCAGCTCTTTGGAATAAGCAATGATAGATGGGATAGGACGACTGGCTCTGTGAGTGGCTGAGGTGACTCGATGTTCCGCCGGAGATACCAACGGGACACTGCGAAGATCGCCGTTCATGACGGTAATTCCGGCTACCTTCGCTGCTGCTCTCATGGCTCTGCCCCCTTCCATGGTTGTGATTGATCGAAACCTAGAACAAAAAAATATCTTTAACGATTTTATAATATTTGATAGAGTCAAATTTCTCTGTGATATAGGAGTGTGGGAGTTGAGAGACCTTAGACATTATAAAATTATATTGTGGATCTCTTCCATTACTAAAAATGAGATAGGGACCTTAGACTAATTTTTCCTTTTTTATATTCGTTTATTTAATAAAAACAAGCAAATGGTTTAAATTGAAAACAAATAAAAAGAATAGTGTTTAAATTGACAAAATTTAAAACTCATAATTTATTTTATTATAACGGTCAAATTCTGAATTTTTTCTTTAGTAATTACTCCAAAAAAATCACTAAATGTTTTTTAAAAAACTAGAAGAAATTTTTTAACGGAGGAGGAAAGTGGGTATTTGGATTTTGCTTATTCGATGATTTTTTATTTTCGTTTTTAGTAAATTTTTAAAAGATTAAGGGTATGTTTAATTTGGCTTCATAGAGTGATTTTGGGAAAATTTTTCTAAAAAACTTGTTTGGTTTGTAATTTTTCCAAAACAATCTTCAAAATCACTCTCTCTCTCTCTTACACATCAATCAAACACTTTTCCTCTCTCCTCTTTCTTTCTCAATCACTTTTTCTCTAATACACATCTACTCAATTATAACAAAATATTAAATCATTCCAAACTTCCAAACTCAAAAACTACTTTCAAAATACAGAATCAAACAAACTAAAAAAATTTCTAAACTCTCCCCAAAATAATTTTTAAAAACTACTCTCTCAAAACCAAACCAAACATACCCTAAATATTTAAAATTTTAAATTTAACTCAACGTGACAAAACAAAAAAATAATTTTTTTTAAAAAAAAAATTCAAAAAGAGTTTAGAATAAACAGAAATAAGTCAAAATAGTAGAATTGTTTTTTTTTTAAAAAAAATTACTTTTCAAATTTGTTTACACAAGATATATTGGAAAACTAATTTTTTGTAACATAATTTCGAAAAAAAAAAAAAAAACCATAAAGACAAAAACAATTTAAAAAAAATGACTTTTGTAAGTGTTGAAAAATGTAATTTGCCCAAATAAATTATTTAGGGTTTTTCATGGCTTCCTTCCCACTCCCATTAAGGGTGAGCATGGTCCAGATTGGTTTGAACTGGAATAAAATCATAACCAATCCATTATTTACGGTACCTAAAAAATTGGAACCAATCCACTCCGTTTAAATCATGGAACCAATCCGAACCAATCTATTTAAACACGAATTGAATCAGTTTAGGACCATGGATTCACATAATTAAATAACAAAACAAAAAAATATAGAACATTTTAATTTCATAAAAACATAAACATACAAGACATACTGTCCTCAAATTTAAATAACCATAAGAAAACTGATTCCACCATAAGTATTTAGACTATTACAAATTAAAACTAAAAACCAACAAATAAAAACAATAACGAAAATACTATGTGGGTTTAGGTTTGAGTTTAAGTTTTTTATATGGAATAAGAGAAGATACTATGTGAGAGGGTGTATAATATAAATATAAATATAGGCCATTTGTATACGGTCCAGATCGGTTCTAATTCAAAACCATGGGATTCAATCCGAAACCAATTCGTGGACTACGAATTTTTAATTTTTCAATCCAAAACTGAACCATGGATTCAAAAAACCAATTCAAACCTACCGAATTAGATTAGACCGAATCGAATCACGAACTTTACGAATTCTTGGCTTAGCCCCAACTCCCATCACCAAATCTGTTTTTGTTGAGTCCCTCTTCTTATGGAACCCTAGGTTTTTCTTTTGAAGACGACACCAATCCCCCTCCTTGTACCAAGAAAAGTGAGTCGGTATCCCCTTTGCATTGGGGGTGTTTGTTTGGGATTTTTTTGAGCCAATTTATAACTTCTAACTTTTGAAAAGCTATTTGGACTGTTTGGCTAAATTTATTTCAAACAGCTTCTGATTCTAACAATTTATTTTAACTGAAAGAAGTTGATTCTGAGAAGCTGCTCACCCTTTGTTTCTGATTATCAGCTTCTGTTGTGGACATGTTAATTTATGGTTATACTCTTAGATTTTTTTTATTTTTTAAAAAATAGAAAAAGATTCAAATAGGCTATAAATTATTATTATTATTATTATTATTATTATTATTATTATTATTTATGAGAAATGTAACAAGTAATGAATAACAGAAAATAAAAGTTAATTGAAAAAGTTATTTCACAGTTTATTTAACAAACACTACTCAGTAACTTAAATCTATAATCCAACAGTTACACCAAACAAATTAACAGCTTTTGATTAAAGTCATAATCTATAATATGTTAAACTATAATTTATAATATATTTTAACAGCTACACCAAACGAGGCCATTCTATTCTCCAAGGCTTTTATCTTTGCATTTACCCTCTTTTTTACTTATATCGGAATTGATAGTTTGTTTTTCAAAATGGCTTGTATGGTTGTTTTGTTTTATAAATTTTGAATTTCTATGTGGGTTCAATTCAATTTTTGTTTCATTTATTGTTCACAATATGGTAATATGCTTTGCTAATCTTCTACAATTACAATTGCGCTTTTTTTTTTTTTTGGGGCGAAAAATATTTTCTTTGGAAATTTCGGAGAAATTTGTTTTCTATATTTGGTGGTGGTGGTGGTGATGATAGTGTGTTGGTGGAGGTGATAGTGACGGTAATAGTATGGTGACAATTTAGTCCGAAAACATTTTAACAAATTTTAGATATTTTTGTCAAACCAAACGGATAGTTAATAAATGGGTTGTTCTTAGCGTTCCTCAGGGCATTCTAAAAAGCCTAATTAAACATGAAGCGGAGTTACTTTCAGATGTTGATTGGGTCTTGGTATGGCGAAAATGGAGATCGTGACCTCTATATGGTCTTCATGTACAGTATAGGATACTACAATCATTCCTTGTATAAGATTAGTGTTTCTGAGTTGATTTTGAGCTCTTGGACACATACAAGTAGACATGCTATAGAAATCCCCAAAAAACTACCCAAACGTCTGCTGCAATTGACCTTTATAGATTATCCTGCTGAATTTATGGGGTTTTTATGCGTTGGGTCCAAAATCTATATGTTTTGAGGTTTCCACTAGATTACCTAGGAAATCTGCCCGAATTATCTAAACGTTGCTTTGTCTTTGATACCTCTAACAATCCCTGTTATCTTATTAGGGAAGGACCTCTTATGAATCATGGCAAGGACTTTCCAGTGGTGTTGGGTCCTTTAAATGGTAAATTTTATGTCCTTTAGCGGTAACCTTTCCTTCTGTGATCTTGAGGAATTTGACTGTAAAATCGAGTCTTGGACTGCCCTCCTACCCCTCCCATTGATGCTGATATTTCTTGTGAACAGCACCAGAGAGATGAGGAGGAGAAGGAAGAGGGTTGGCAATGGTGCGATGATTATGTGATCATCTCATATGCCATTGACAATAATTTGCTTCTTTAGCCAACCTATAGAGGTATTTATTCCTTTGATGTCGTCTGCCATCAATGGAAGCACCTGAACTCATTTGGCTTTGACGATATCATCCCCTACTTTGGTGGGTCCAGTTTTCCTGATGGTTGCTTGTATGCTTGCCCTGACCGAGCACAATCTCCTCTTTATGCCTACTGTTTTGGCGAGGACAACAAATTTCACCATTATAAAGTACGTGGATTTAGGCATCCATTTGAGCTTGTAAAGAAGGACGTGATAAGCATGGTTTTGCCTTTAGGGGATAGAAGATTTTGTGTTGTTCACTCTGGTTCACGCGGACATTTTTATGTTACCGTTGACGTGTGTGAGATTACTAGAAGAAGATTCAAGAGTTACGGAAAGCCTAAACTTCCCAGGGTTTCTACACAGTACTCAACAATCTAAGTCAGAAAAGCTAGTCACTTGACGCCTTCAACAACTACCTGCCTTGTTGTGTAAGTATCTTTTGGTCTGTCTGTGATTTTGTTAGAGCTTTATCATTATAGCTATATCTACATGTACTGCTTATTTACACAAATGCTCATCCATATATACTTTATAATCTTATTTAGAACATGTTTGGTGCCTTGCCTTAGTATCTTTTGCCAGAGACTGCAAATGATGGGAATCCTATCGATTAAGAAGAGGCATAGACCTCCCAAATTTCTGTGTCTTATCATCCTTGTATCTTCATGCGGCATGTCTTCTCTAGAATACATATTTCAACTTGTATCTATGTCTTGTTTTTTACTTCAATCTCCGTACCTTATGTATTGCGTTTTATCTTCAATCTCCGTTTGTTTTGAAGTTTGTTCTTTGCAGTTTTTATATTATTGTTCTTCTTCATTTTTATGAGGCATTGGCCTAGTCTGTGTGGTTTCAATAATATCTCTACTAGTTTGTGTGCCTGGTTTCGAACTTGCACCAAGTAAATATAAACATAGTTCCAACAAAAGCTGAATATTATTTGATCATCTGTGATCCCAAAACCACCACACCACTACTTTCAAAGCACCAATTCACTCTAAGCCTGCGAGCAAATATAACCTAGCATGAGAACTCCCATCTTTACGCAGGTTATTATAGCACCTAACCTAAATTAACAGGGAGATCCATGATTAGTGGTCATGCTCTAAGAACTCGGATGTACCAACTCTTTTCAAGGAAAAGGGAAAGAGATGGCACACAACAAAAATGACAATGACATTATATAAGAAGATAAATTCTTTAATTATATGCATTTAATTCAGAAAGTCAGATGCTTTAAATCATTACAAAAAATTCTCACTATGCACGAAGCATGATTTGCTTCGCTTATGATACTTCTAGTTTGAAAAAGAAATCATAGGCGTGCACACTAGCCTCTCCCTCTATTAGACAAGATAAGATTAGTTTGAATACAAATAAATGTGTATAAATTGATTCTTTACTCAAAAAGCATCTGATAAACACAATTACACCTTGCCCCACCTACCCAAAAAACGCAAAAGGTTACATATTATACATTTTGTCTTAACCTTCATCTAGACTTAAAAGTGTTAGTAACTAGAACAGGTAACATGTTCAAATTTGATACCACTACAAGAAATTAGTGATTTAGAAACTAATATTTAGAGACCAATTGAATTTAGTCTCTAAAAATATCATTTAGAGACAAAAATAAATTTTAAAAGAAAATTATACAAACACACTATATTCCTTTATGATAGGCCAAAATAAATTATTTGAAGACTTTTAGGACCAAAAAGTTAAAGCTTATGTTGATTTGAGCACATGTGTGAGGTAGGCAAAAGCTGGAGACGAATTAAGGGCTATTTTGAGAAGATGGTTATAATCAGCTTTTTGGTTAAAAGTTGATTATAAGCTGATTATAATCAACTTTTTGTGAGAGATGGAAGTGGGTTATAATCTAGGAAGTGGATTATAACCCACTTCCCAAAAGACCCCTAATTTGGTTGCTAAGGGTTGTCAAATACGCTCCTTCACTCAATCGATCCCTCATTCACTCAATCGATCCCTTCTTCAGTTGTCAAATATGTGCATTCTTAAGCTAGATTCATTCCTTCACTACAATCGATCTCAGCTAGGGCTCAATCAATCTCAGCTATTTCCTCTGTCTAGGACTCAATCGATCTTCAGCTTCGATCGATCTTTGTGCTCAAAACAGTTAGGACTCAATCAATCTTCAGCTTCAATCGATCTCAGCTAGGACTCAATCGATCTTCAACTTCAATCCGAATTGATCTTTGTGCTGCCTCATATCAGAATCAATATGAGTTCTTTGGCTTCAATCCCAAGGTAAATCAATAGTTTTCATGGCTGCTGAGATCTTCATCTTGACGCACAATAATAAACTGCCCAGGTTGGTAATTCTGAGATCTTATATCATATATTCTTCATCTTCTTCAAATTTTTTGCAAATATATATAAGTTTGAGTAAATCGATTTGGTTTCTAACAGAGATCATAGAAATTTGGATTCAATAGAGATTTGGTATGTTTTCAATCTCTTTCTCTCTCTGCACAGACACATCAAATATACATGTACATATCTATATATATACTCCTCTGTATTCATTCAAATTGTTTGAATTTGAAATTATGTATTCCTCTGTACTCTACTACTATTGCTTGAGTTTTTCATGGTAGTTATTCGTGAGATCACAACAATCCATTTTAATATTTTTTCGGGCATTTTCCTTATCTGCTAGCTTGTGCTTCAAAATAAAAAACATACATGCCTTGACATTGTCATTTTGACTGAAAGAGACATCTGATTGTTAGTATTTCCTCTAATAGATCAGTCAAATTTTACCAAACTTTTCATTTTAAACCTTAGGCATAGAACTTCCACTCTTGTGTAGTCAATTTTCCATTGACTTCTATTTGATTTACTTAACAATTTATGATTTGGTGTTTTTCAGGGTTTTGATTGTTGAGCAAGATCCAGAAACCAGAGTGAACAAAGCTATATAGGTACTTGATTTCACACACACACACACACACATATATATATATATATATATTGTTGTACATGCATATGTATACTAGATTTGTGCTTTTGATTTTGGTGGTGAAGACTCTTGCTATAATATGTGACTGTTAATTGAGAATTATGAAGAGGTTCTTTGTATTTGAGCTATCTTGTTGTGGGTTGTTAAATTGAGGTTGGGTTAGAGAAGGGGAGAGTGGTGATGGTGGCATTGTGGCAACATAAATTGACAAAATTATTGTAAAGATGATGGGTAGAAAGATTTACTTATCCTGTCTGCAGTAGTTAAATAAATGGAATTGGACGATGGTTTAAGTTGGGACCAATTTAAAATTCAGGGTTTTAAATTGAAAGAATTAAAAACCTTGGGTTTAGTTTGTTACCAAGGTCGAATGCTGGTTTTTTCCTCCTAATATTTATCATCATTGATTATTGTTCACTAGATTATTGATTTGGTATGTGGTTGCTTTAATTCCTTGCTAAGCAGTGGAATGGAGAAGGCTATAGGTTGCTATCATGCTTCCATTCAGGTATGCTTTATGGGCATTTTATGAATAATAATGCAGTACAATTGTCGTTGTGTGTTGTTCTTCTACTGATTTGTTGACTGAAACTTCCGTTAGTTTTTAGTAGGTGAATGATTGTTATTGTTCACATTGGTCAACATGTAATACACTACTCAATCAATAGGCATGTAAGTTGCAATTGTTGTAATCCATGTGCTTTTCTTTTTTCTTCCTTTTTTTGCCTTTTTTCTTTTTCCATCTTTTCAGTGGTGGTATTGCCATATTGTTGTTATTGTCTAAAGTGTTGGTGTATGTGTATGCACATATCATGTTGTTCTTTGGTTGCAACATGCCTACAAACTCTTTAATGGTGTGTATGTCTAATTTTTTTGAAGAAAGTGATATGTGGTTAGGACTCAAAAACACTTTTAAGTGAATGGAAATGAAAATGCATATTAATTCTTGGTTTTTTTACATAGACTAGAATTATTTCGGACTTTTGTCAAATATAGTAAACAACAAATTGTCTTTTATTGTTCATCTAATGACTTGTGAGGTTTTTTTTTTTTTTTTTTATTTTAATCAAAGGAATTTAATCCAATATTTGTTTAAGGAAGCGGTTAGGCTGAACCTACTTACTTTTCCTTAGGGAAGATGGGGGCATGAAGTGTTGGTTTTAGTCAAAACTTGTATTCCTTCCTGGGATCCTTTACTTGGAAGGTGGCACTTCATAATGTTCTGATGGTTGCCCATCACCTGAAAAGCTATCATTGTAACTAGCACATATTGTTTGATGAAACTTGTATCCTTCCTGAGATCCTTCATGTACCATAGGTTTGTGTGTTCATTTATCTGTCTTGGGGCTGCTATCCATTTGGTTTTGAAGGCATGCCTAGAAGAGCTTTAGATGCATAGATTATTGTTATTCTTTTTCTATCTAGTTTTATTTGACTACAACTTTTTGAAAATTTTAAAATTTAACAAAAATTCAATTTATTTGGACCTTATTTTGCAAAATATGGTTGAACAAAAGTATATTGTTGCATGTCATTATCTGTTTAGTAACTTATTGACAATGTTGTGTTCTTTTGATATGCAGGAATTGATTGTGATCGATGATCTTCTGTCTGCTTTGGTTAGAATTGAAGGACGATACACATCAATCAAAAGAGTCCGAGAGAAGGATGCTAATTTTGCCTTCCAACTTGATGCGTCTATGGATTTAGCACTTCAGGTTAGAATGCTTTCTTTGTGGTCTTCAGATCTGGAGGTGTAAGCAATGATTTTTTGTACTTTTTAAAAAAATTTAATTTTATAGTCAATTACTATTAAATATATTTTGTACTTTCTGCCCTGAACTTCTTGTACTGGTTCTTTAGACTCAGCTGTTTACTTTTATACGTTTTCTTGCTTTGTTAAATATGCTTTTTGTAGTTCTTATTTTTTTGAGTACGTATGCTTAGTAGAGAAATTAGATGAGTCAGACAAGTTTGTATAACTAATCTTATGAACATGTAACTTCGTATTGAACTCCACTTTCCCTGAATGCAATTGATTCTTTTACGTAACGGTTGTTGTGGTTACTGCCACCTGTTACGGCCGCGTTTGCAGTGTGATGGGACGTTACACACACCAAAATTAAACACTAAACTATACCAAATTCTTTTAAAATAATGGCTAGTTCAGGTATCGATCCACAGGGACAATTGTGAAATTAGACTAATTTAATCGCTAAATTCCTAAATTAATTTTGATTAAAAAGATTAAGAGATTTTATGACTAAAAAGGAATTAGATGAAATTGATAAATTAAGTTGACAATTCAAATTAGGGTTTGAGATATTAATTTTTGGGAAAAATCCCAGGGCAAAGAATTCACCACTAACCATATAAACGAGATTAAACATCGACTATCAATTGTAATCCGATTTGAAATACCCAATATTTCACAACTACAAGTTTGAAATATTGATCAAGAGGGTTGTTGCATTCAACGTACAGGCACGAGTCATCCCGAGTAGCACGAGGCATTTGCTCTAAACTACGGTAGCAGCACGACCTGTCTCTCGTAGCATGACTCGTCTCGTACTTTGAATACAAATACAAAGAAAACTAATGTATGGAAAGCATTAAATAATCACAGATAGTAAAATATTTGAAGAGATGAAAAGAACAATGATTAAAAACTTCTAAATCATCCATACATTGATTCAAACTGATTCATAATCAAAGCTTATGAAAAATCCTATTACATGGCTAGGGTTTCATCAAAACTCTAGAAAAGAAGAGTAGGAAGAGGAAGAGGAGTGGGAAGAAGAAGAGTAAAAAGCCCCCATAGAAGTGGGAAGAGGAAGAGGATGAGGAAAAATCTCCCATAGAAGCTGTGCTTTTAGCTTGAGAAGAAATCCCTCTTTAAAACTTTAGTCTCCCTTTTCTTCAAAGTAAGTTTTTCGAACCCTAAGTCAGCCTCTCTTTTTTTCCTTTTTTGTTCTCAGCAAAACAGACCCAAAATTCTGCGCACGCATTCCTAGGTGGGCCTCTCGAGCGGTGGTGGGCCGCACGTGCGGTAGGGTGGTTGGCTCGGATTTTTCACTTCTCGCTCGAAGAATCTTCTTTCATGCACTTTTTGATTGAATTTGCGTGTTACCTGCCGAATCTGTACAAGTGCACAAAACACATCATCTCCACTAACTAAACAATATTGAAAGCCAAAAAATGTAACTTCAATGGCCTCAATGTGGTACTTTTTGGCCTACATCACATCCCCCAACTTACATTTTACTAGTCTTCGAGCAAAACAAAAGAATTAAGAAAAGTAAAATAACTCTAAACCACTTTCGTAGGAAACACGATTGCATTTAGCATATGCAACAAGCCTTTCAACCACAAGGTTACCCCAAGTGGATGAATATAGTCTCGTGAGGGTTTCCAAAAATAATACCCACAAACATCAACAAATTCATATATGCTCAACAACAATAAACCACACTACTCCTCCTAACAATCAACCCATGTGCCACTACAGTGTGATATTAAGACATAATGAGTCATTGAAGGCATAGTAGATAAGGATGAAGGAATCTATTGAGTCAAAACAATTCAGTTAATACAAAAGTAAAGTCCCCTGTACTTGTGAATGCTAGTAGACACATCATTAGTACCCTCGGTGTAAAGTGCAATCTCCATATTAGTTAACTATCCACTATAATAACCCAGTGTAACTCATAATAACACCCAACATATATAGAAAAACTAAACAGTTGCAACCAAGATTCTCATTTTTTTTTTTTGAAAGATTTTGCAATGTCCTGAGGCATTAAGCTTTCTAATCAACCCATGTAACAAGCATTGAACCAATGACTCCCAAACCAGACGGTTTTAGGACAATAGGTGTGAAGACACCCATACGGGCTTAATAACTTATGTTGAAAAGGTTACGAATCCGAACAAGTCATTCTCCTTATTTTTCCTTAACTGTGCAATGTCTAAGTCCTTAAACTTTCTAATTAACTCATGTAGCAAGTATTGGGCCAATGACTTCCAAACCAGACGATTTTAGGGCACTAGGTGTAGAGACACCCCTACAAGCTTAATAACTTGAGTTAAAAATGCTACAAACCTAAACAAGTCAAGTGTTTTTTTTTTTTATTATTATTATTTTTATTTTTTAAGAATTTTGGCTACTCATTTGTTCTTTTCTGCAACCCTAGCCATTATCAAAAGAATTAAGAAAAGTAAAATAACTTTAAGCCACTTTCGTAGGAAACACGATTGCATTTAGCATATACAACAAGCAAGGTTTTAAAAAGCAGCCACAACCGTTACGTAACGGTCGTGGTGGTTACCGCCACCCGTTATAGCCGCTTTTGCAGTGTGATTGAGATTCACAGGTGTGTCGGCCTTTGCGGCTACCGTAGCAGTCGTAACGGTGCTGTAACAGCAGTAATGGCCTGTTACGCACCGTTACGTAACGGTTCCAAACTGCTTCTTTTGAAAAAAAAAAAAAAAAAACAACAACAACAACAACTAAAAATGGAGGAAGAGGGATAGAGAGAAGAAGGAAGATGAAGAACATGTTATTAATTTGTTGAAACTATAAGACCTATGCTATTCTATTCAGCTGCTATCACTCAACCATTTTGTTTGTGTGTGTCTATCTATATATTGTTTGAAAATAATAATAATAATAAGTGTGGTCATTATCTATTTGGCTTGGTTAAAATATATATATATATATATATTTAGGCTTTTATTTATTGTCTTACTTTTGTCAAGGTTCATCTTATATATAATAGTTAGTAATTGATTTTTTGCATAATATAAAGTCATTAATTATTAAAATAAAATGTAAAAAAACTCAGTGTATAGTGATTTAAAAATATGAAATATATTAGATCATACTTAAAAGTTTACAAAAATTGATCACTATATATTTTAAACCCAATAAATATGATCATGGAAAAAAAATATGCGTATTGATAAGTTTTTTTTTTTTAAATTGTGCAAAAAATAAAAAAATTCATGATTCTGGTTACTACAACCGTTACGCTACGGCCTTTATACCCCGCAACCGCAACCGTGCCACCGCCACTGTTACGGCGACCGCAACTGCTTTTCAGAACCTTGATGGCAAGTGATTGTGCGGTGAGGTCATTACTGGAAAGGATGACACAAAGTGCAAGCTCTGCATATCTTGGCATATGTTAATTGAGAACTCTGTTTCCTCTGTTTCTGTTAGAATTATGTGTTCAAGCTTTCTTGCGAGTGTCCTGTGGTAAATGTTCTGTTAGTTGGTACTGAATATAGTTAAAACTGACCATGGATATGACTATTTTGTTATGTAACTTTGTGAACAATACAGGTGATAAGGTCATATAAAAACATTGATTCATAATTTTAAAAACATGATTCATTTTATGGTTTAGTTTAGTTTGCAAACTTCTAAGAGTGTCTTAATTGTTTACCTCATCCCTGCTACAATGCATGCACACACAAATTGGTCTTCCTTTTCGTTTTAGTTTGTTATTTTAACATTGTAATCCTAACTTGGCTTGCTGATCCAGATCACAATTAATTATTGTTCTGT
Source organism: Camellia lanceoleosa (assembly GCA_025200525.1). Taxonomy (NCBI): domain Eukaryota; kingdom Viridiplantae; phylum Streptophyta; class Magnoliopsida; order Ericales; family Theaceae; genus Camellia; species Camellia lanceoleosa. Next base: position 14,502,831 of record CM045760.1, read on the forward strand.
GCTTTTGATCCTTCCACAGACATATACCTAACAGTTGTTTTGATTGATTGGTAGAATGGAATGCATTCTCTTTGTCCAGCTGTGTGGTCTAAGCATGGAAGGTGGCTGTTGATGTCAATGATCTGTCTCAATCCTTTAGGTTGTGTAAGTTTGAGACAATGATCACACACAAATACACTGGTAGGATGTGGTTAGAGTCTCATTAGTTCTCCTTGATCAGATTGTGTACCATTTTTACTTTTAGTCATCTATATGAATGAGTATTGAGATGAAGCCTTGAAATCATTGTAGCCAGAAGATGTATGATAATATTGAGATTTCACTAAGCGATTGACAAATCGTGATGAGTATTACGCAGTAGAGCTCTCCATGACTAGGTAACTCTCTAATGTTTATCACATTTTTCTTCTCTAGTGTCAATGAAGATGAAGGAATGCCAGGCAGGAGCAGATTGGGGGTAGGAAGGGGAAATTTTGGTTTTAAATAATTGTGTCCCTTTTTACCTTAGGGAGCTTTGGTGTTTGTGATGCTGACAACGATGAGTCCCTTGATGAAAAGTATAAGAAGCTTCGTTGTGACATTGCTCTGCTTCCTCATGATAGCAACGATTATCGGTTATTTGAGAATTACTTGATATGTCAATTTTTGGAAACTTTGAATTTGAAAACTTTTTAAAAGCATTTTGAAAGCTTTGAGTTTGGAAATTTTGAATATACTTAGAGCTATATACTCATTATGATTTGGTAATAGAGTGTCTTTGATGTATGGATATCAAAATATATATATATATATATATTTATGATTGAATGACATTTAATTTTTGTGCATTTTTAGCTATCCCAACTTTAGTTTTAGCGACGAAAATTTGTTGTAGAGAAAATTATTTGTCTTTAGCGACCAAATATCATTGTCGTTAAAAATATCATTATTTTGTTTTTTGCAACCAAATTGAGACATTTTATGACGAAGTATTAGCGACCAAATGTTTAGTCTTGTAAAATTAAACATTTTGTGACAACATAAAATTGGTCGCTAATTGTCATTTTCAAAGAAATTTTCAAAAATCCATCGCTAAAGACTTTTTTAGACGCACTTTTAGTGACTTTTTTAGTAACGAATTTAATTTTGTCACAAAAACCATTGAGAGATCAAAATAATAGTTTCAGGGACCAAAATAATTGGTCGCCAAAAGTCTTATATGTTGTAATGTACTATGCAAAGTTTTGCTAACCTTTCATTCAGACTTTATCATTGCTGGAAATTTGACTTTTAGAGGCGTTCAAAAAACGCCGCTGTAGTTATCAAAAATGCCGCTAATTATTTTTGCGACGTTTAATACTAAACGTCGAAGATGCGGCCGTCGCTGTATCTTTATGGCGCTTTAAAAGCGTCGTTTAGATTAGTATAGGCGGCGTTTTCTATGGTTACATAATCATAAAATGACGTCACTCTGGTATTTTGCGACGTTTTAAAAACGCCGTAATAGCTTTTTTCTATTTTAAAAATATTACCGTTGGACTATACTATAGTGGCGTTTTGAAAAAACGTCGTCATAGCTCCATTTTTTTTTTTCTTTTGTGAAATTATACTCTACTTCTATGAGTTTTAACTAAAAAAAATACCTATAATAAAGCTGAAAAATAACAATAATATGCATTTTTTCTTCTTATTTTTATGTTTTCCAAAATACACCATAAGGATACTGATTGATTGAATACAAGAGCTTTATACTAATGCTCAAATTTAGTAAATTAGAGGTAGAAACAACAAAGAGAACACAATCCACAAAAGATGGGTAAAAAATAAACACAAATCTACATCACCAGTAGTTTACTATTTCTGATTCAACATACAAGATACAAGATACATGATACATGATACTCTTTCCAAACTCAAGACAATGTAATCATCATACATAATACTCTATCAGATTCCAGACTTTTACAAATTAATAAGGTACGAATTGGTGAAGTTCTAGATTATTCTTCATTGTATCACAGCACCACATGGTTCAACCTTCAATTAATAGGAGTAGCTTTAAAGCAAGTTGCGAAACATATCACTACCACACACAATCTATTAAGTTCGTGACATTCCATCTAATGTAACACAAAGAACCTTCAACATCCAAATTATTGTGCTATTGTTCAACACTAGAATGGAATGAGAAAATAAAAAAAATAACAAAAACACAGAATCAATCAGGACAATCACAATAGAGTCTTAATTAATGGACAAGAAATGTAAACCTGAGGATAAAAGAACAACATACCTGCAAGAGAATTGATTTCAAGTCAAACTAACAAGTAAAATTGGTGCATTGTTGTGTTGAGCTAAGTGAAGCGAACTATGATAGTGATGATAACAAATGACATTTAGTTATCTTGATGAGGTATGCTTTTATATCCTAATAATAAATAGATGAAGAGCTCTGCAGTAGAGTCCTATATTACTAATTACAGCGAAGACAGACAATAAGAAGATGCCCATGAAGAGCTCTACAGTAGAGTCCTTGAAATAAAATAAAATAAAATAAAATAAATACACTTGAAGTTTTCCTCAAAAAACTTTAAATGCCATTATTTCAATAACAATATATTATATCATTTTGCATAGAACTCAGAGATTCCCTCTAGAGAAACTAAAAACAGAGTGATTAACAAAACTAGACAGTTAATTTGAATGTTATTTTGGGGTGTGGTTTTTAATTTGCAAGTTCTAGCTGTGTAATTTAATTTATCCAGCTAGTTGTTCTTGCTGTTGGTTGGTAGCTGTGTGTATAGATTTTGATGGGTTAGGGTTTGGGGCATGCCTCTTGTAAATTCTTTGTCTTTAATTTATGACTAATTCACCCCCCAAAAAAACAGAGAGAACTAAATGTATCACACAAAACCATTGTCGAAGAACAACTAAAGAAAATAACAAATTGTTCCACCTTACAGCACTTCGATCTATCAAATTTCATCAATGAGGAAAAGAACAAACTATACCAAGTTATTAGTACATGACATCAAGGAAATAAAACCATAAGTGAATACCTTTCTTGACCATAAACTTTTTGCTAAGGACATTACGAGATTGGTTGGTCAAATTAGAAGCCATTGCACTCCAAAACCCAGGCCTGTTTCACATACAGAAAAACAAAAAAATAAATGAGATTGTGCATGAGAATCTGGGATAACAACTTCGACTACTTTTGATCATATATAGAAAAATCCAAACTGGACATGGGTAAAACGGAACCTACAGGCAGAATGCTGTGTGATCTCTATATACTTTTTCCCCTCTTTTTCAGAGTCTTTGACAACAAAAAAGGTGAGTAACAATTTAAAGCAAATGTGTGTGTATTTTCTCACCAATTAAAAGATGCCTCTGTCATTGATGCCAGTCCCACTCCACCAACAATTGGTAACAGAGAAGCAACCACCCACAAGGTGGGTATCTGTTCTTGCAACAGAAGAAATAGATTGGTTAAAAGTTAAAACACAACTTTCACAATAATGAACATTTGCCATTATGAACTCTACAAATCATTAAATTATTTCATACAACATTCCTATGTTGTGCTGTGTGCACCACCAACAGTAGTCAACAACAAAAATAAGAAATTACAAGCAAATATTTTCAGAAACATATTAAAAAATGATTGATGGCAAATTAAATGGGTGTACTAACTTCATTGTTATTTTATATAATAAAATAATAATTAAAAAAATTTTGTCACTCCAACCAGATGGCAAGGGAGAGAAATCATTCAAATAGAGTCAATTCCCATTCACTTCTAAAATTTTCCAACAAAAAATAGTAAGAATGAGGATTGGTTTAGAATTATGGAAAGTGTAAGAGAAAAATTTAAAAATTTCAATTTTGTAAAAAGTGTAATTAGAAAAATGGTGTAAGAAGATAAATTGGTGGTATAAGTAAAACTACCAGACGCTAAATTCTTAAAACCAAAAGGAAATTCATTTTTTGTTAGACAGATTTACCTTGTATTTATTTTGATCTAAAAAATTTTAAAATCCCATAACTTCAATTTTACAAATTAATTTTTAAAAAAATTGATATTTGTCTATTCTTTTTTTTTTTTTTTTTTTTTTTTCAAGATGGGAAGAAAACATATGAAATGCACACCTCCCCTAAAAACATAGCAGAGAGGACAACTAAGAAGAAGGGCTCCATGGCTTTAATAGTGTGAGTGAATGAAACATCAACTTTTCCAAGACTCATGTTTGTGAAAAGGTTGCCTAAGGTGTGCACCACTGCCAATGGGAGAATTGCTACAAGCTGTCACAGAAAAAGACCTATTAATCAGAGTCATCATGATAATGGCAACCTAAATACATGAGACATTCATCCCGTCATACATAACAATACCTGTGCACCACTAATTTTTGGCAGTCTGTAGAGATTAGATGTCCACATGAAAAGAACAAGTATAGTCCCAATGGCAAACTGAACAGTGGTTATAGTTATTGGATATGGGAACACTTTCAAAACCTGTGAACAAAAAGTATCTGTAATCATGCTTTTTATCTCCTTGTCAAAAGTTTCAGCAAATTCAATGGATAATTGACAATCATCATAACTCATGTAATTCAATAATTAATTGCGTAGTGAACAATAAAAAATGGTCCTTTGCTTGCTACATCATAGCTCAATAAGCTTTCACCATACTCAACGATTATTATTGCACGTTTCCTCAAACACTAAAATTCAACACAATTCCAAATCATGAAAGCTATTGTTTGCAACATTTGCCAACAATCTAACAATTTCCACACACTTCAACATTTGTATGAATTAAAATCAGGGCAAAGCAATATATATGTACAAGAAAAGCTCCAAAATCACTAAAATAAATAAATACATAAATAGACTAGTAGAATTTGATCAAGTGGTCGGTCAAGAGATGGATATAGAAAAGAAAGAAAAAAATCAACAACTTTTAACATTAAACTTCAGGAATTAGGAATTTCTAAATATCACTATAAATAAAAATTAAAAATCCTTGAGGCTGTGTTTGGTTTGAGGATTTGATTCTATGTCAACAAATTAAATTCTATGTCAACAACTAACATAAAACACAATTTCCAACTGCTCAAAATAGTATTGTGGCTGAAACATAAATCCAATCAAAACTAGAAGAAAGTAAAAAACAGAATTTAGAGCTGATATTTACAGATTTGATCGGAGAGATAGCAGATTTGAGAATAAGATCTACGTCTCTAGATCGTTAAACCGCTAATTGCTTGGAGACATTGACATTGCACGCGAAACCCTAGACAAAATCCATTCGCCATGAATGAGAAAAACTTTCCATGTATCCCATTGCATGGACTAGAAAGAGCAAGAGACCACAAACGAAGAGACAGAACACAAAACAAAAGCAAAAATGCAAGAAATAAGCTAGATTTGGGAAAAAAATGCAAGTGAATCTACAAACATCAACCAAAAATATATTCCAAATCGTTGTTTTAACCATGAGATTTTACAGATCTTGAGTGAACTTAGCAAATCTAGGTTAGAAAACCCTTACCTTGAGCCCTAGATCGATTTAGATCAAAAGGATTTGAACAATCTCGAAGCTATACGCTCAGGTCAGAAGGGAGAACAAGATTTTCTAGATCAAAATCACCAAAAATCGATGGAAATCAAAGAACCAGCCCTCTCTCTCTCTCTCTCTCTCTCTCTCTCAAGTCGCGTCTCTGTTCAATCGACTGAAATCGAAAAGCATATCTAGATAGGTAAAATCACCTTTGAAAAAGGGCAAAAAAAATCGCCTATTTCACGTACACAAAACTGTGCCGTTTCACTGGCACAAATGTTACCCTCCGTTTCATACCATGTTATACCACTGTTTGCTAGTAAACTAGTATAGCATAATTGGGAATTTAAAAGATTTGTTCACAGATTGGACGGCATTTGTCAAAAACGCCACCAAAAAAAACGTGGTTATATCTCATTTTTCCTGTAGTGTATGCATTTTAATTCCATAAAATTTGAAGCAGGATTTGCGATCTCTAGCTCTATATATATATATATATATATGTGTGTGTGTGTGTGTGTGTGCGCGCGCGCGCGCGTGTAGAACTACATAAGAAGATCCAGCCTTGGAGGAAGATTGACATAGAGGAAGAAGAGGAAGGCTCTTCAGCTGATCTGGTATCCTTGCTCTTCGCATTCTATATTCCAGGGCTTTTATTTTTGCATTCAACCCTTTTTTTAATTGTCAAAATTGAAAGTCATTTCGTTTTTAATTGTAACATTTTTATTATCTCGATAACATCCTTATACTTTTATTAAAATCTCATTTTAGTTCTCACATTTTGACCAAAATCTCATTTTAATTTCTTCACTTTCAATTTTTGTTAACTTTATTAATAGTAGATGAACGGAAGAGTGAGATTGAAATTTGATTTGAAATGTAAATAGTTAATTGCTACAATTAAAAATGAAGATACTAAATAGAATTTTGGTAAGAATACAAAGCTACTAAATCTAATTTACCCAATAATTTCCTTTGAACTGCATCACACACCTCGATTAACCCCTTTCGGAAACTGATCGTCACAGTCAATAAAACACAATAATGTGAATGCGTTGCCAACAAAGCAAATAAAACAGACCGAGTCAAGACCAGCAAAACAAAAACAAAACCAATCAATAGCTAGCAACGACCTTGGATATTAACAACCAAAATTTACAATCTCATTCTACAAACTGATTGTTTTATTTTTCATATTTGCTAACTGGGTAGTGTCTGTGGTAGCCTCTGTTCATCGAAGTACTTTTTCTAATTCCCTGCAATAAAAATATAAAAAATAAAATAATAATAACAATTCCTGCAATAAAATAATAATAATAATAACTTCTTGGACAAATTATAGGTCCCTCTGGTCCGAGTAGTTCAAGTTATATCAATTTTATGTTTCAATTTTTTTTTATATTATGTTAATTTAGTTTAATTAATACCAGTTAGAGGGAAATTGAATAAAAATCTGGGGTAGAATGATTGAATAGACCATTTTCAAATTAGACATCAACTCCTTAATCAATTTGAAGAGTGGGAAAGGATTATTTTGCCACTTGATTTTAGTCTCATTTGTTATGATTTAGATATATATGCGCGATCCAAAATTTTTTAAATTTAAAAAAAAATTAAATATTTAAAAAATAAAATAAAAAATAAGAAAATATTTAAAATCAAAATTATATATTTAAAATAAAATATTTTTTTTTTAAAATTTTAAATATTTTAAAAAATACAATGCACAAATGTAGTAAATACAACACATTAAAAAAATGAATAAATATTTATAATAAAAACTATTTACTCTAAAAAAATAAAATTAAGAAAAATTTCAAATATTTTTTTAAAAAATAAACCCAAAACAATTTCAAAATACGACTCAAAACTCTTTTCAAAATTCATAACTAAACAAATTTTCTCTTTTCATAATTCTTTTCAAAATACAATTTCAAACTCAAATCATAGTTCTAAAATTAAACCAAACAGAGAGTTGGAACCTTATAGCAAAATAAAGCCTGAATTTTTAATTTTGTCAATTTAAACCCAAATTTTTTGATTTATTTTCAATATAAACCATTTGTTTATTTTCATTACGTAAAATCAATAAAAAAAAATATTTTAGTTATTAAACTCAATGAAAAGTATATTTTAGATATTTTAAAAATATCTACAACGAGTTTAATGATTAAAATATTCTTTTTTAGTCAATTTTATTTAATAAAGATAGACAAATGGTTTAATAATGATCAAAATATTAGAGTTTGAATTGATAAAATAAAAAATTTAGAATTTGTTTTGTTATAAGACTCAAATTTTAGAGTTTTTTTTTTTATTATTTTTTTTATATGTAATTGTCCCAAAAATATTTGATTAATTTTTTATATAGGGAAACTTTTTTTTTATTTTTTTTTTAACAATAAATACTTTACCTAGAATTATTGAAAATGGACATAATGGTAAGAGAGTGAAATTAAATTTACTTCGGTAGATATTCGATGAGCAAGTCGCTATTAAAGCCCTTATCAAACTCATGAAGCTTTTCCAGCAGGAGACATAATGAACGTGGATAGGTAGCCGTCAACACTCCCTCGACAAAATTCAAATTATAGTCGCGCTGGCATCAACATATAAAATAAAGGAAAAATATCATTTCAGAGCATACTCAAGAAAAATATTTTTAAATTAATAATATTCATTATAAATATTAGGAAATTTTTTTTACATGATATTAAGATTTTATAAAATAAAAAATATCTAATATTTTTATAATGTTTAAAGTCCCTCAATATCGATCAAAAGAATTTCTTTCCATAGAAATTCTGGGAGTACTAGAGAATTTCTTTAGATTCCAATCTAGACATTTTCTTTAGATTTTCATAGAATTTCTCTGATTCTTGCGAGAATTTCTCTAAGTTCAAACTAGAAAATTTCTGTCTTCTCAATCACGATGTGCAATACACAAATCAATCTAGAAAAATTGAAATTTCTCTAAATTCAAACTAGAAAAAGTCAGAGAAAATGAAAATTTGTCTGTCTTTGTTCACAGAGAATTTCTCTAGCTTTGTTAATAAATTTTTCTATGTTTGTTCACAATTTTAAACTAGAGAAAATTATTTTAACCAAATCAGAAAAATTTTAGCATAATAATTTTAAACTAGAAAAACTTATTTTAATTAAACCAGAAAAATTTTAGTACAAATTTTAACCAAACATAAATACACAGACAGACACATCAATGAGATGAATGAGATCTAGGCCTTACAGATGAGGGGAAGGAAGAGGAAGAGGCTAGAGGTTCCTTTGAGGAGGTTGGTGACAGGGGGTAGAGGATGGTGATGGAGAAGACGACGGTAGTGAGGACTAGTTGAGTGGCGAGAATGCCGTAGACCTCGCAAATGAAATCCCAAGGAAACTGGTTCTCTCCATAGCCGAGACTTTGGTAGAGAGTCCCCTCTTCTATGTCCCCCTTCGAGGTCGTGCTCAATCTCTCGAATACGTGCATTTTCTCTCTCTATGTGTGTGCAAGAAACAGGAGTAATGGTTTGTGGTTGGTTGATGATTGACATCTTCACAGCCATATTAGAACTTTGGATTAAAAGAGAGAGGGGTTTGTTTGGTACGAAAAGAGAGAGGAGAGAGAACGAGAGTGTGTGTTATATATGAGTGTGGGTGAGGAAATTTAGACTACAAAAAAAATTATTGTGGATCCCTTTTATTATTAAAAATTGGAGAGAAATGTTAGATTAATTTTTTCTAAATATTAATATGTAAAATTATAATTTTGTAATTAATTTTCGAAATCACCAAATAATTCTCCTTAAAATAAAAGAAACATGATTGAATGTTAAATATAATAATAATAATAATAAACAAATGTAACAGTAATGGCACTACTTACCCAGTCGACCTGTTCTGAAACATGAACTATATAATGTCTTAAAACCAATGGGTTGTTGGCCGAGTGGTGATTGGAGCTCAGCTTGGAAGGACGGACCACGGTTCGATTCCCCGCAACGTCCATTGGGAGGGGACTTGAGCCTTAAATCCAGAACTGCTCCCCGAATCCGGATTAGTCGGCCAGTGGGTCGGATACCGGGTGGTTGAACCGAAAAATATAATGTCTTAAAAATTCGAAGTGATATCTGATATCTTTAGGACGCTCGTCATATTTACTGTACACTCTGTACAGTGGGCTTCCTTTTTGACTCGTGGCATCTTTTTGCCAATCTGTCAATTCTTCAATAGAGTCAAACTTTCCCTCCAAGGCTTCTCGGGTGTTTCGGGTCAAGTAGTCCCAACCATCATGAAATGATTGCAAATAGCCCATTTTTTGTTTACTTGTCCACAAGGCACAATGGTACATGATCAATATCTTGTTGTCGCTGTCAAATGAAGAACCACAATCAATAAGTGCAATTTTTTTTAAAATAAAAATCCATCCGAACAAATTTCTCTTAAAAAACCACCGGGTTTGATGTAACACGGTACTGACTCACTCTATGGGAATGAAATCCTAACAGTAAAAAATTGTTGACCGAATGTTTTTGTGAAAAAAATTTGTGATGATCAGAGTTGGCCTGAGTTTTTGAAAGTGTAAGACAAATTTAGAAGATGGGGTCTTGACTATCATATACATTTATATATATATATATATGTATATCGGTATAATAATAACAATATTTAAGTTATTTTTAATTTTTACTTCTACCTTCTATAAATTTGTTGCATATGGTACACATAATTATTGAAGTAAATCATAATTATTGAGATAAATTTTAAACATTTTCGATTATTAACATTATTAATTTATTCTTACTTTTTCTTGGCATAGTAAATTAAATTGTAAAATTTGAATAATTTCAATTTAAAAAAATTATTTCTCCAGAATCAATTGTAACTCGTGTAGTGAAATAATATTCTATAAATAATTCATACATTTGGCAAGCAACTATTTATTATTTTTAAATAATTCATCAATTTAATTGTTTGTTTAAATCTTTATTTTTAAACTACTAATACTATAATGTAGGTATTGGTTTACTGAAACAAAATTGAATAAAATGGAATGGTCATTTGTTATTAGTCACTATATAAAATTATTATTCCCCCACACTAATAAATGATGATTTTATTTATAATCTTTTTTAGTACAGTAATCAAATGTAAAAATAGATATTATGATTGAATGATTACTCTATTCAACTTTACTTTAATAAACTAAATATAATTTAAGATTGAAATAATTAACTAAACATAATGTAAGATTAAAATTATTTCAAGATTCTATTTTTTAAACAAAATTTAAGAGCTCGAAATGGCAGCCTTGCACGCCTTACCTGAGGTGCCCTGATGGGAATGTAACACTGCCCCAAATTAAATGTCACAAAACCCCCCAACGTCTACTCAACTCAAATAAACATGTGTCCCAGTTATTTCGGGTAAACCCATGTATTGGTTTATAAGCCCTAAAATCTATCTAAAATATAAATTTGTGAAGATAGAAAATAAATAAATAAAAATAAAAAAATTGTGAAAACAAGTGTTTTATAGCGTGGCCAATATCTGAGTTCATTCTGTATCATGAGTTTAAACATTCATTTGATTCTATACTAGGTTGGCTCGGAGATTGTCAATAAGGTATGTGGTTGGATTGGTAAGGTCTGTTGGGAATTTTTAAAATTAAATGGGTTATTTAGTTTTGGGTATTTTCAAAATCTTCATTATTTATTTATTTATTTTTATTTTTTTGTGGAAAACTTGAAACAAATTTTGAAAACTTCTTGCATATTAAAGAGAGAAAAATATGAAAAACTTAATAAAATGGTTCATAAAATATTCTTTAAATACGTAATTATGGAATAAATGTTAGTGTGCATGCACCTCACCACAAGGTGTGTGTGTCATGGGCAATGGGTTGCATAACACATCGACATGAGAATGGTGCAATAATAGTCATTGACCGAGTAAATGCACGATCGAGTGGATCAGATAGTACCCGATCGTGATCATGAGGAGGTTGTGTCTAGTCAAGATAACCTTTCGGTGTGAAGTAAATTTGCACTGTAGATGGTCAATCTAACAGTCATATATGACTAGATGTTGTGAGGGATGGTTTTTAATACTCATTCGTTCCAAACAAACCCTTGTAGGATCCTCACTCCAGTACCTAAAATAAGAAAATAATTAGGTCGGAGGTGCCAGAATTAGCACTTCGACGAGCAAGTTATTCTCTGGTTGTGAGGAAGACTGTTTTTCAAATGAAGAATTTAGTAAATTTGGGTGGTAAAGCATACCTTCCTCCTTTTAACTACCTTCATTTTATAGAGTTTCTTTGTAGATATTTCCTATGTAGGTTTGATATTTTCATTATGACCATCACAATGCCAGGGCCCAATTCCCTATTATACCTCCGGAAAGGGATGACTTGGGCCCACTTTGAATAGGTCTGTGTGCTGCTATACCTTCGATACTCGGTGTCAATATTCGTAGGTCATCGGTGCCATTTGCTCGGCACGTAGCTTAGCTTCCAAAGGGATGCTTGGCATCGAACTTTCCAGGCCAAAATGGCCTGGGTTAAATCTGCGCCATCAGTGTTGGGCTTGGATGTGCCATGTTTGCCAAATAGGTAATTTGTATACTCAGTACCCACAATTGCCCCCCCCTCTCCGAGCTCCTGGTTACCTCGAATACCGAGTCGCCTGTGTGCTTGACTCTTATTGGATTACTCATTCGGTGGACTTAACGGAAGCATGGTCTGCATTTAATGTGCCTTGAAATTTAGGGGCTTGATGGACACACCACCCTACTTTTGGCACAATAGATGGAACTCAATAGAGGATACACATAACTTCCTGTCTTTTCAAACTCCCTTAACGCGCTTCACTTATTGCCAATTCAAAAACTATCTCTTCAATTCTCTGCAACTCTCAATTTCATCCTTATTCACTTGCAGTTTCTTTGTAATCCCCATTGTTGAGCATTCCACAATTTTACTTGTAAGTCTTCTAAGGCTTGTTGCTCTTTTCATTTTGTAGTTTTTGTTTTCGCCCCTTTTCTTTCCTATGAGTTTCTTTTTTCCTCAAGTCACCAATGGCAAACCATTAAAAGGACCTATTATCCAAGGCTAGGGTAACCTCTTTCCGTCGTCATTTTGAAATCCCCGACGATGTACAATTGGAACTCGTTGGGGATGGAAAGTTAAACCTTGAGAGGGCTGATACGAGCACCATCATTTTGCCATTACTGGCTATCGCTAAGGGTGGAGTTCGTTTTCCCCTCCATCATTTGCTCCGGTCCGTCTTGTGCTTTTGGAGTTCAATTCCTTCCTAGCCAAATGTCAACTTTTTTTGAATCATTATAGGGATTATTGAATTGAATCGTATCCTTGGGATTAACCTAGAAGTCCCTGCGATTCGACACTGTTACACACTTGCTAAGTCTTCTGGTCGGCATGGAAGGTTCTTTCTAAAAGCTAAGGACTCGGACCATCAGTTTGTAACAACGTTTGTCAGCTCAAGAAAGAAGGTGGATGATGTAATGGTCCTCATTCGTGGAAATTAGAAATTCAATGCTGAGGAAGACCATTCAGATTCCATCCCTGGGCTCAAGGGTAACCCAGGTGGTAAGTAGTTTCTAACAGGTTTAATTCCTAGTTAGCTTTTTATGCGGCTTCTCTCTTTACAGGTGCTGACATCAAGAAGACCCTTCCATCAGGGGACAAAGAGGTGAAGACTGCCCTTGGTTATTTCGGCCGAAAGAGCTTGCAAGGTCAAGGACGCGCCGCCCATATCTTGCTCTGATACGATCTTACCTACTCAACTTTTGCCACCGCTGACAACGTGCCGATTTCTAAGGGTTAACAATGACTTGTTGCCCTTACATACGATAACTTCTTTAGCTTCAGAGAGGTAGGAGTGGTTGGAGCATCCAGCAGTGAAGACGTTGAAATGGGCACTAAGAACAAAGAATTAGATCCAACCCTTGAAGAAATAGGCACCGAAGAAGTTAGCAGCTCAGGTTGTGACCTAAAACATGAGCCTTCCCCTAACCAAGTAGACCCTGAAGTTGATACTTGGGAAGAAGTTGTAGATATATTTTTGGACTTAGAAGATCTACCAGGATCAGGAGAAGACATAGGCGCTGATAAGTTCTCCTGGTCACATTTTGCTAGGCAAAGTGTAGACACCTCATTTTGACTACCCGTAAGACTTGGGTGCTTCATTCCGAACACTCGATGATGAAATGTTACGTTGTGCAATCTTTTGAATCTTCAGCAGAGGAATTCAGATTCGAGCTCCAAACCTAAACCTTTCACCCTATTTTGATCAAAACCTTATTTTCTTGCCTGATCACACAGAAAATAACAAGCCAATTAGTTGGCTAATATGCCAATTAATTTGCCTAGCTGTACAACCATTTGGCTGCCTGGCCATATATAGCAACAAATTCCATAGCCTGTTCCCACGCACGGGATTTGGCCACCTGTCCATTTTTTTAAGATATTTCCGATAGAAATGGATAAAATTCTATAAATAGACCATCTCCCTTCAAATTTAGGGTTAGAAAATTTTCAAAAGGCTTAGGAGATTATTTAGAGCTTAGAACTACACTTGAACTTCAAAGCTTTTCTCTTGATCTTCAAACCCTCTTAACTATAGATACACCATTGGAGCTCAAACTTGAAGCTTTTTGCTGGAGTTTTAAACCATATTTTAGATACTTGAGGGTGTTTGGATTGAAGTTTGAAAACTAAGAAGCTCTTCCTCTTTCTAGGAGGTTAACCTTTTAACTCCTTTCATTAACTTCTCTTTTACTCTTTTGCTCTTCATTTCTTGTTATATACTGATTTTCATAACTATTTTAGGCTTAAAAATGTAATGGAGCTTTGTTAAAAGTGGAAAGGCTAGCAACCATTGCATATGCTTGTTCACTAGTTGTAACCTCTTTGTTCTCTTTCATTTTTGCTTTTTTTTTTAAAACTTCTTTTATTTAATTTTCATCACTATTTTAAGGTTGTTTTTGTGTGATATGAACTGAATATGGACTTATAAAAGGGTCCTTGTCTTTCCCGATGCATGACTTCACTGATGTTGTTATTTACCTTGTAGCTATGATAGCTTCCGTGTCAAAGGTGTTGAAAAACTCTCTTCTCAACCATTTTGAAACATGGAAATAGATGAGTTGAGATCCTCTCCTTGGCTCCCTACTTGCAACGGTGGAAATGCATTTTGAGTTGATCTAATGGTTCAGATTTGGCTATTTAGAAATAATAAAATAATAAAACAAATTCAAATTTGCTTCTCACCCAAATCTGAACTGTTAGGGCAATTCAAAGTGCATCTCTACCATTACAAGTAGGGATGTAAGGAGAGAGCACAAGGAGATGATCTTAACTCAAAAATGGATATCTCATCCTTATTTCATGAATAGGATGAAGAGTTGTCAACAACCTTGACGAGTTGTGTATTTGAGTTTTAGTAGGTAGCTTGATTTTGATTTTCTCTGTTGTCTTGTTTAAAATGTTGTAAGCTCTCTTCTAGTTCTATTTTGAATCTTGGATATGGATGTCTTATCCTTATTCCATGAGTAGGAAGATGAACATGCAACAACTTTTTATAGTTTTCATATGTTTGCTTAGTTTTGTTTTGAAGCCAAATAAGAGCTCTTTCATCGAAAATGTTAGAAACTCGCTTCTTGTTCTATTTTGAAGCATGGAAATGGATATCAATCCATGTTCCATGAGTAGGGAGAGGAGCCTTTAATTTCTTCCTTCAATGATGTGACCTCTTGTTTACAAGCTTCTTTTTTCAAAGACGGTTTTCTTTAACCTATTCTCTCATTTACTCTTATTCACTATGAGATGTAGTAGGTTCAAACCATTTCTTTGAATGATTTTCTAGTTTTAGTTTCGTACTCATTAGATCTTTCATCCTATTGTTTCATTAATCATCATGTAATGCCTTTGCGATGTTTGATGATTTGTGAAGCAAACCTATTTCTTCCTTGAATATCTTCATGATAAAAGGGAGTAAGAAGGACGAACATTCTTTGGAAACCCCTGTTTGCTCTGTTCCAGTTCTGTTGCAGTAGGTTTTCCAGCTTGATTGTACGGTTGGCCAGTCAAGTGTATAACTGACCAATTTAGTTGGCTGACCGGTCAAATTATGTGTACGATGACCAACTCATTTGTATGGCCAGTGAGTTTATTCAGCCAAGTAGAGTAGATCTCGAGGTTAAAACAGAACTATTTTCTGGTTATGAATAGAGCAATTTCTGGCGATAGGCAGAACGGTTTCCAAAAAATGTTCTCATTTGTGTGCGCGCATTTTCCCTCTCTTTATTCAGCTCCTTTAGATTAGCTGCAATTTGCAACTGAAATTTGTATATGTAATAATTAGTTAATTTATTTGGGGATGTAATAATTAGTTAACTAGGCCATTCAGACCCTCTTGTAAAGAGGGAAAATTTGTAACACTTGATGTATGTCTTCTAACCTCCATTTCTTTCTCCCTTTTATTTACGCTTACCATAGTTGTATAAAGCATCATGTTTTCCTTTATCATTTCCATGATTTGTATTCATTTTTGTATGCATTAAGGTTCGGCTCATCATACTTGATGTTATTATCATTTCCTACTTGATTATGTGCACTACCTCATACTCTGAGTTGATTCACATATCATGTTAATAACCAAATCTAGTAGTTTCAGTTTGTATGTTTTGCATTAGTCATGTGCATTTTTAGGATTATGTATTTTTCTATCTTTTTTTTTTTTTTTTTTGGCTTGTTGCAGATGAGTACTAGGTGAGTATTTTTTGCTTTAGCATATCATATGTGCGTTTGTATACCATGTCGAGCATACTACCATGAGGCTTCTTGCTTACTTGAAATAACTCTATGAATGCCTGTGGATGAAGGCTATTTTCCTTAAGCTAGAATGACTTTGATCGTTTTATTTATGAGCTCATTTTCTTTTGAGTTATACATATTCAAAACTCTTTCAAAATCACATAAGATCAACGCATTCCAAAGTAAGTGGCGTGGTCTATACTTGTTTGTTTCACATAGTAATGTTAGAATTATTAATAAATCAGAATATGAGCATATAATGTCTATAAGATTCACATCATGACTTAGTAGAGGCCGATATTTGATCGGGTAAGTGAGGTGCTCAATTCATGACCTTCCCCTCTCATACTTAAGTTCCTGAACTGAGATGCTTTGATTGTGACGGACAAATGGCCTTTAGCATGAGTCATGGGTTTCTTAATTTTTCTAAAAATATTAGGTGGCGAATCTGAAATTTGGCGATGTAGTCCATTTTTGGTATCTTTTATGATTAATGGATTTTTTAAGATTTTCTCAATTTGGACTCTCATTCATCTTTTTGTTTCACATTGCACTTGTGAAACCAAATTCAGAACCACGGGAGTCTAAATTGTAAGGAATAATACCCAAGGAAACCAAACCCCTCTGAGAAGCACGAAAAACCAGCTACACAAAGGATTACCGAGAAGCTAGTTGTAAAGAAGAAACAAGTGGACGACGTCATTATAAGCAAGAAACCAGAGGTTTAGGTGGTGGTTCAATCGGAGGTGGTTGTTGAGAAATTTGTTTCTGCAGAATCGGCACAAAGAGCAGCCGTCTCCATGGCAAGAGTTGAAGAAACTAAAAAAGCTACCCAAAGGGGCTCAAAGTGTCCTGCCGAATTTGACCAGTCAACTGAGAAAAGAGCACACACCTCATCGGCCTTAGATATTTTAGCTTCATTTTTAATCCAATCCAAGGTGAAAGGAGCACTTATTTCGACAGGCATTTAGGCTCTCAGAGAGTCTAGGGTTGCCTCAGTATGGCTAAAGCCATTACCCTCTCAACAGACAAGACAAAAATTTCAAGCCGAGGAGGATGTTGTGGCTATAGAGCCCTAGTTGCTCAGTCAGCAATCTTGGTAAGTTTATCACGTCAAACATACTCAGTGATTTAGTTTTGTAACTTTGTCTTAACACTTTTGCTTGTTCAGGCTGCAGAAAGAATTGCCAATATCGGGCGATGGCACCACAATGTTGTGGACTTAGTGAATCGACTAAAAGAACAAGTAGTGACTGAGGAAAAGAAAGCCCAGATAGCCGTGGTTGAGCTGGCGATTGCAACAAAAAGAGTGGATGCCGAGCAAAAGAGGGCTGATGTTGAGCAAAAGAAGGCCACAACCAAATAGGAAAAGGTCAAGCATACTGATTTGCTATGCCTTGCTGTCAAAGAAAAAGCAAGTGCTCTTGAAACGACTTTCAAGATGGCAAACGAAAAGTTGAAAGAGGTGAAGGCTAAACTGCTAGAGGCATAAAAAACAACCACAGAAGCACATAAAACTGCATTAGAGGCCTTCAAATAGGGGAAATGTCGGCAATCAAAAAGTATGCCGACGAAGCACTGAACTTTGAAAATCAGGGCTTCAAGCACGGATGGCTCAAAGCCTTTACAACTGCCAAGACCACCTTAGATGTGCCAATACCATTTGAACATGAAGGCTTCGAAGCCCTAGAGTCGGACCTTGGATAGGCTTGATGCCAAGAAGATACAGTTTTGTGTTATGTTTTTATTTTGAGTTTTTCTTTTCGTTATTTACTTGTATTTTGTTTGCTCGTTTTGTTTTTGGAATCGTTTTGTTTTTAGAATGTGTACTAGGGCTGTTTCCATGTATAAAATGACCTAAACTTGTAAGCAAGTCAGTTTATTAATGAAAACAATCCTTTTGCTAAAAATAGCGTAAATTTGATCAATGCTCAATGTTTTGCATTCATCTGCATGTAAATTGTGTTAAAGATAATTGGAAATCATAACATAACAAGGACATTTCACAAACGGAGTAAACATCTTGCCGAGTAATTACCTCATCAAGTATCTGTATATGCCCCTGCCCTCGATTAGGACACACAAAGCCACAAATGAAGTCGCAAGTGGCCCCGTCAATAGGGGGTGCGCTATTTGATGACCGATGGGACGGTATACACATGGAGATCACCTAGTGACTTCGAAAGTGGAGACCTGAGACTTATTTAAAGTGACACATGTCTCTTTAGTTCACCAGTAAGTGGGTCAAAATAGTCCAAGGACACGAACCAACGATTGAGCACTAGCAAAAATCGTAAACAACAGCACCCCCACTTTGAATCCTCCATTGTTCTTGATTATTACTATGCCTACCACAAATTAATACTGGAATCTTGGTGTATATGTCAAGAAGGTGTTCTTCAACAGCAGAAAGGAAGGAAAAAGCTTAGAAGAACTAGAGGCAGAGATGAATCCGTGGGCACTAAGCGACTCTGGTCATAGAAGTTTGGTGGAAATGGAGGAGTAGAATAGATGACAGTCCCCTAGACAGTCGACTCAAAGTGCTAGCAGAAGAGAGCGACAAAGCATATCACCTAGAGGCGGTGCACACGAGAAAGGGGGAAACATGACAGCTGGCGCCTAAGTTACTAGTGAACCGAACTGAGCACTGCGTCGTTTGAGCTTCTCTATTTTCATTGGGAACAAATTGATGACGGAAGTTAATTCGGTGGTAAATGATCCGAACGTGGTGGTTAATTTTGTATGTCAAATTTTTCCTCTTGAAGTACAGAAGTCAATGATGAACCTTAGCAATTATGTAGTTTTTTGGCAAGGAATTCATGGAGCCACGAAAAAAGCTTTATAGTTTCTACGAAGTCGGCATGCATCTCCATACCGCCCAAAGAGAAATAGAACGAAAGATGGACTAATCCAAAACTAGAGCGTCGATTGAACGAGGCCGAGAAAAGGGCTAACTCGGAGGCTTGAAAAGCATGGGTAGTAGAGGTAAAAGTAGTGGGGGCTGTTGATTTGGCAATGGCACAAAACAAAGGAGCGCAACACCAAATGGATCATGCATTATCCGATTTAGATATTGCCCAATTTTTCCTAAAAGACCTCAACGAAATCTGATTTTACAACTGGGGCTTTGTAGAAAGCAAACAGCTTAGAGTGCGAACCACAACTGAGAAATTGGCTGATAAGGTTTTGCCGATGTGAAAACTGAGGCTTTAAACATGAATCGACGAAAGCCTTCCAAGCAGCGGGTGTAGATTTTTCTTCCTTGCTGTACAAGCGCTACACAATGCCATTTGAAGCATATGATGCTGAGAAAATGGATGACGAGGACAAGGGCATAGAAGCTGCCGATAAGAGTTGAACAACGACTGTAACTCTAGTTTGATTCTTGGGTTCAGCCAACCAGTTTAATTATTGGGTTTGACCAATTGATGCTGAGTGGTAAAAAATATGGCACCAAATATGACGACGTGTAGATTTTGGTCTTTGTATATGTACTTGCAGCTGTAATTTCATAATGTAATTTCTATTTGTCATGATGTTTCCTTAATGAAGTTGAAAGTTGTTTTCTCTTAAAATATATACACTTTATAGTTTCATAACCAGCAATAGCTTGGTTCCTCCAAAATTGGACATTCCTTTGCAGTTGGTAAAGAAGTATTGGCGCTCCATGCTAAGCATAGAGATTGCTTCGAATTCAGAGGCTTTTATTGATGGCGCTCCGTGTCGAGTACGAAGATTGCTTGGAATTTGGAGGCTTTCATTGATGCTTAAGTGACAATCAATGTTAAACATACAAGGAATAAATAAAACATATCGCGCCATTGATTGTTTGTACACATGCACATTTATTAAGCAAAAACAAGTGGAAAGAAAAATAATTTACATTAAGGATGAAAAATAATGTACATTAATGATAAAATTTGTGAATATGGGTAGAGTTCTAGGGTTCGGGTAATTTCTTGCCATTCATATCTAAGAGGCGATATACCTCTGCCTCGGCAATGGAATTGATCTAATAAGGGCCATTCCAGTTGGGGCCAATCTTGCCATCAACAGGATTTTTACCAACAAGCAAAACCTTCTTGAAGACCAACTCATTAGATGTGTATCAACGTAGATGCACTCAATAATTATACGATTTAGCAAGCAACTATTGATATTGGGCCATCTTAACGAGTGCTCTATCCTAGCGCTCCTCAATTAAGTCCAGATCAAGTGCCAACATCATATCGATTCGTCCAGTATCAAAAGCCCTCATTCGGATAGTTGGTAGGCCGATCTCCAAGGGTATAATCCCCAATGGACCTTCTCGATGTAGTTCGGTGAGCCCACGATACACTCGGTAACTCCTCAACCCATTTTCCATTTTCTTTCTCCAATTGTTTCTTAATGCCATCTAGAACCACTTTGTTAGAAGCCTCGGCCTGTTCGTTACTTTGTGGATAAGCTGGTGAAGAAAAATAGGGCCGAATCCCATACACATCACATAACTCTCTATAGACGCTGTAATCAATCTGAGTGTCGTTATTTGATATAAGTGCCCTGGGAATACCGAACCGAGTTATGATGTTCTTATACAAAAATCGCTTGACATTTGTGTCCTGAATATGTGCCAACGGCTTTGCCTTAACCCACTTGGTGAAGTAGTCAGTAATAACAAGTAAAAACCGTTTGTTACTTGCAGCTCTCGGCAATGACCCCACAATATCCAACCCCCACTGAGCAAAAGACAAAGGATTAGTCAAAGAAGTCAACTTTTTTACAGACAGATGTGTAAGAGGAGAAAACTTTTGGCACTACTCACACTTTTTAACATATTCCTCAGAATCATTGCACATGGTTGGCCACTAGTATCCCTAAGTAACGGCCCTATGAGCCAACAATCATCCTCCTGAATGGGCACCACAACTTCCCTCATGTATTTCAGCCAAGAAATCTTTAACCCTGTCTAGATGGACACAATCCAGATAGGGCTCCGAGAGAGATTTTTTGTACAACTTTGCCTTAAGATCTAGATAATACCTTAAAGCCTTGTTCTTGAGTTTATGGGTCTCTTTGTTATCCTCTGATTACTGCTCAAAAGTTAAAAATGCAGATATGGGATCTATTGAACTCGATCGAAATGAAACTTATCTCAATGATTCGTTTGACTTCTGGATTCATAGTTGAGGCTAAAGAGCCAAAGCATCGGCATGAGTATTCTAATTGTGAATTATCTAGTTTAGTTCATAACTATCAAATTTTCTCAACAAGGCATTTATTATCCACATGTAAGCCGCCATACGATCATTTTTTGCTGCATACTCCCTTTCTAATTGATTGATAACCAACTTTGAATCGTAATAGACATGTAAACGCTTGGCCTCCATCTGAAGAGACTTTCTAAGGCTGATGAGGAAAGCTTCATACTCAGCCTCATTGTTCGAAGCATCAAAACCAGGTTTAACTCACTACTTTACAACTGTTCCCTCAGTGGTCATGATAACAACTTTTGGCTTGCTACCACATTGGTTGGATGATCCATCACAACACAGTTATTACACTTCCCCAACATACATTCACTATTCTTGCTGGGTTGAAAAACTGACTAGCTCGGCAGGCTTAACTCAGCTCTACTCATTGGTTTGGTGAATTCGACAATAAAATCTGCAACAACTTGCTCCTTAACGGATGTTCTAGGTAGAAATCTAAGGTCATACTGTCCGAGTTCCAGCGCCTATGTAGAGACTTGCCCGGAAGACTCCGCTGGGGGAAGGACTAAACGAAAAGGGTGGTTTGTCAAGACCTTGATGGTATAGGCCTGAAAATAGTGCATTAATTTCTTGGCTGCCACTACAAGGGCTAGAATCAACTTCTCTAGGGACAAGTACCGAGTTTCTACATCGACCATTGATTTGCTCACGTAAAAAAATAGGCCTTTGCTCATCGAGTTCTTCCCAAAGAAGGAAGACACTTATTGCATGATCGGACACTACCAAGTATAAAACAAGCTCATCATCTAGCACTAGAGTTGATAATAAAGGGACAGAGCCAAGGTAAGTTTTGAGTCCTTTCAAGGTTTTTTGGCATTTCAGAGTCCATTTGAACAACTTTCCCTGTTGAAGTGTCTAAAAGAACGGCCTACATTAATCGCAAGATCGGCTAATGAATCTGTTTAGTGCGACTGTCATACCCATCAACTTCTGGACTTCTTTAACGGTTCTAGGTGAGCCAAGTTCCATGATAGCCTTAATCTTCTTGGGATTGACTTCTATTCCGCGGTGATTCACAATATAGCTAAGGAATTTACCTGAACCAATACCAAATGCACACGTTGAGCTTCATATTGTATTTTCGTAGAATATCAAAAGTAGCCGCAAGATCAGTCAAATGAACACTATTTTCCTTGGATTTCACCACCATATCATCAATGTACACTTCCATAGTCTTGTCGAGTTGATCTTTGAACATGGTAGTGGCCAGCCTCTGATAAATTATCCTGGCATTTTTTAGTCTAAAAGGCATAACCTTGTCCCCTTGGAGCAAGAAATGCCTTTTCTTTTTTTTTTTTTTTCTGATCGGCCAAATCCATAGTAATCTAATGATAGTCCCGATAAACATCTAAAAAGCTTATTTGCTGATGATGAACAATCTATCCACAAGCTGGTCAATTCAGGAGAGCGGAAAATAGTCTTCGGGATAAGCTTTTTTTAAATTTGTGAAGTCAACACAGACTCTCAATGTTTCTTTCTTCTTTTTTACCACAACAGTATTGAATAGCTATGTAGGATAAATAACTTTCCGAATTGCCCTAACTTCTGGCAAAATTATCAACTTCATCAACAACTATAACGGCATGTTCCGTAACTAAGCGACGACTTTTCTAAATGACGAGCTTGGCGTTTGGATCCACATTTAATCGATGCACAACCACTTTTGAATCAACATCGGGCATTTCGTATGGGGTCCACACAAAAACATTAATGCTGTCGAGAAGAAAAGTAACCAGTTCTTGCCGTTCGGCACTATTAAGACTTGCTCCAATAAGGAAAAAAATTTTTGGACTATTAGGGATCTCAACCCAATCTAAATCCTCAGTTACTTTATCTATCGGGACTTTTCCCACATCTTCAAGAATCTCAGGTTCCAGAATCTCTATGGTATTGACCTTGTGCTCCTTTGGTTTTTTCGTTAGAGCTATGAGATAACAGTCCTTTGTCAATTTTTGCGATCCACGAATCTACTCAATGCCATACTCAGTCGCAAACTACAAGAGTTGGTAGTAGGTACTTGGCACAACCTTCATCACATGGAACCAAGTTCGGCCCATAATCATGTTGTATGAGAAAGGAAGCTTGACAACTAAGAATTCCACGCCTAGTGTCTTGGTGCCAATGCGGACTAACAGCACAATCTTACCTAGGGGATACTTAGGGTTAGCATTAAAGCCAAAGAGGGGATAATCTGCTGCTTTGAGATCTTCATCTTTAAGGCCAAGTTTGAGGAAAGTCTTGTAGTACATGATTTCTGAAGTGTTTCCTTGGTCAATTAAAATGTGTTCAACATAATATTTGTTCACCCTTAGTTTAATAACAAGAGCATCATCATGGGAAAAAGTTAGCCACGCTAAATTGTCATCAGAAAAGCTAATCCCATTGGTCGGTGCTATTCGCTGCCTTTTTAGGTGCACATTCGATTTTGAACGAGGCTGTGTAGACACCCCATTTTTGACCGACCTTAAGACTCAGATGTCACCGATTGAGCGCTTGGTGATGTTGCATATTGTGCTCGTTCTGAGGTTGTGGAGTCCCAGCTGCGAGTCTTGCCTCCAAACTTCCGGACTCTGTTGTGTTTTTTCTCGGTTTGCGAACCAGGCTCTGTTTTCTCTGTTTTCTCTTCCCGAAGGGAGGGAGAGGTCTCTTAGATCATCTCTCAATGGCCGTGGGCTACGTTTCATGGTCATAGGCCATTTTTCCCATTTTAGAGCCCGGTTCCCGGTTTTCGGAGCCGTCAGGCCGTATGCCTCGGTTCGGGACCACTTAACGACCTCCGTTTGCCCCGATTTTTGACACTTATCTTATTTACTCCCTTTTTAGGGACACTGTGGTCCGAGAGACCAACTTCGTGGTTGAGCACCACTCCCGGTGCCTAACAGCCCACTTTCGGGGCCCCGAACTGCGTGTTTCGGCTCCCGAACCTTCATTCTAAATTTTTGGGCTCCGACCCGAACTTGAGATAGTCATATTTTGAACTCCTTTTCATGTTTGATTAAGGACCTCTTGATGTTTGACATCTCCATCTATCACTTGCTTCTTTACCCCTCCATTTTCCCCTTTTCTTGCACGATAGTTTAGGCCTACTTGTATTTATTTTCGTGGCTTGATGTAAACTATAAAGTGTCTTATTTTGAGCCTCTCTTCAACTTTTTTAAAGGGCTCTTGGCCATTTGGGACCCGAAGCTATCGCTTTCCCCTTTAGCTCACCTTTTTGGCCATTTTGGGGGAATTTTGAATCCAAATTTCCCCCCCTTTTTTCCCCCTCTTTTTCATCCCTTTTTGTCTATAAAACCAGAGCTCCAGCTTCACTTTTTCTGGGTTAGAAGACTTTGGTTTGAGTCTCATATATACAATCTTTCTCTCTCTCTCTCTCTATATTTCAAGCACCAAAACCCTAAAAGTCCTACATCATTTCTTCACCACCACCTAGCGCCACCACCACCACTCCATTCCAGTGGCTTGGAGGACCTTCTCAGAGGCTAGAAGTGATGTATTTTGGACCAAGAGGCTGCTAAATTTTGGTTCTTCAAGGGAGAGTCTCGTTTTTCCCTTTTTTGCTCTTTTCTTAGTCTATATCTTAGCCCTTCTTGCTTATACATTTGAGCTCCGACCAAAACTGAAAGTAGCATTTTTTCGAGCTCTATTTCATCTTTATTAAGGGTCTCTCACTGGTTGAGACCCCCTTTTGGTACTTGCCTCTTTAGCCCTCTTTGTGCCATATTTTTGCATGATATTTTTAGCCTATGTGTAGTCTGTTTTGAGCCCTGATGTAAACTTTGAATAGGATTATTTTGAGCCCTTATTCAACATTTAAGAAGGGCTCATCCTTTTTTGGGACCTCCATGTGTCACTTGCCATTGAACCCCTCTTTGGTCCCCATTTTTGCATGATTTATTAGCCTATTGTGTCTCTATTTTTCGACCCTGAGAAGAACTGAAAAGGGTCTTATTTTGACCCCCTCTCCATGTCTCATTGAGGGTCTTTGGCTGTTTGATGCATATTTTGTATACTTCATGTTATAGCCCTCTTGGTGGCTTCATTTTGCATGAGATCTTTAGCATACTTGTATCTGTTTTTGGGGCTTGATATAAACTGAAAAAAAAGTCATATTTTTTGTCCCTCTTCAATGTTGTAGAAGGCCCCTTTCCTGTTTGGGGCCATCATTTGTGACTTGCTTCATTACGTCCCTTGCGGAGCCATTTTTGCATGCTAATTTAGTCCCACTTGTGCTCACTGTTTGGCCATGCTTTAAACTGTAAAAATGCTAGTTTTGGGGCTTCCTTGCTTCTTCTTTTACACTCCATGTACCAAGTATGCATGCTTTGTATAGCTGTAGGTCATTCCGTGTGCCTAGTTCCGTGTTTCGGGACTCGTTTCATGCATCGGGTTTCATTTTACCGGGTTTTCGGGGCTGTTTTGCATCTCATTTTACCTCTGATTTTTTCATGATAGTATGCCATTCTTTGTGTTTTGCCATGTCATGTTAGAGTGGCATTCTGTGCCGTAGGTTCGGTCCTCGGTTTGCGTGCACGTGTGCACGTATCCCGAGTTGTTTCATTTTCATCATTATGGCCTCTCATGTGAGTGTGGCTGAGGTCCACTCATGTTAGTGTAAGTCCATATTGCATTGTGTATGCCATTTCATTCCATAGCATTGTGTATGCTAGGTTGTATATTAGCGCATTGTGTATGCCATCTCATCTCGTGCATCGTGTATGCCATTTCGTAGCATTTTGCATGTTAGGTTGTATCTTAGTTGCATTTCATGCATGTCATGCATATTACATTGTGTTCGGGATAGGAGTTAGCCCAGGCACGGGAAACGAGGTACGTTCCGTACTCTGAGTAACGGAAGGTATCTCAATTCCCCAGTCACTGACACTCCGGATTATCCATGATGGAGTTAGGTTCTGTTGTATTTTCATATGCATTCATTTCATATTGAGTTATGCAATTCGACTCCTCGGCCATCATGCATCAATATGCGTGATTGGTGGCACGAGGATCGAGACATGCATACATTTGTGAAAATACATTGCTATGCCCCTTTCCTGCTCTCTGTTACAGCAAAATCAAGAATCAGCAGTCTTCCGGGACTTGGCGCACTTTCCAAGAATAATTGCAAAACAGAGGCTAATTGGGGCATCCCAGTGAATTTCCGCGCAAGGCAGCCCAAACATACATCATTCATCAGAATCAAGGCAGTCCCCGGCTTGCATGCCAGTCTTTTCTTTTCTTAGTTAATTTGTAAATTAATTAGGAATTTGTATTATTTGGACTGTACTATTCTTTTATTCGGGACTGTATATTTATTGGACCCTCTGCGCGAGGGCATAATTGTAATAAGTGCGTGTGAGTGTGACGTCTTTCTTCCCTTTTATTACCTGCTTATGATGGTTAGATTAGGGCATATTTCAATTAGCATACAGTATGATAGCATGTTTGCATTCATTCATCTGTTTTGCACACACCGGGCTCGGCGCATCATACAAACTGCATTTGTATTTCAATTCCAAATTGAATACGTGTTAGTTGTAGCATTCCACATGCCATGTTTAGAATAGCCGAGCTTGCTATAGTTTGCATTTTTGCATGTGTTGCATTAGGCAATTCTGTGTATCTAGGATCATGCATGGATTTCTAATGAGTTTCTGTTTTGGCTTGGAGTACTCGGTGAGTTTTTATGCTTTAGCACCCTTGCATGCGTGTGAGTGTTTCCATGAATAGCATGCTTACCATGAGGCTAACTGCTTATGTGATATAACTGCCTTGAATGCCTGTGGGTGAAGGTTGTGTTACTTGAATTGGGATAATTCATCAAATGTTTGTTTTAAGCCCACTAGATAATGGCAAAATCATGTTTTCTAAAGCCCACTCGAGGGTAGCAAATCCACGTCTTAGCCTACTTGCGGGTAGCACTATCAAACCATTTTCAAACAAACAAACATGAAATGTTTTGTTCCAATTCAGGCGACTCAGTCTATACTTGTATGTTGTGCGCATCACATAGTAACCTAGGCTAATAACCGGAATAAGAACACACAAGGTTTTCAAAAACAGATATCATGGTTAGTAGAGGGCGGTCTTTGACTGGGTGGCGAAGTGCTCACAGTGACCTTCTAATCGTGCCCAAGTTCCCGAGCCGAGGCAACTTTGGTGATGACGGACACGTCGCCTTTGGCACTAAGTCAGGGTTTCCTAAATTTTCTAAAAACAAAATATTTAGGTGGCGACTCTGTATCTGGCAAAGCAGTCCATGTTTGGCACTTCTTTCAAAAAATTTGTTTTAAAAAACGATTTGCCGGATTTGGACTCTTTGGTTCAAGATTAAGAACTGTGACATTTGAGTCCTTGAACTGTAGTAGACCCACAAGCGAACCAGAACGGGGGGGACTCGCACTCCTCCCCGGGATGCGTTCACGGGACATCTACAGTTTCTGGCGACTCTGCTGGGGATTTAGAGAACTTGACTCAAACTCATGATATCTGGTTTTGATTACACTTGTGTGTTTCTTTGCATTGCATTTGCATTGGTGCGCCTAGGACACCGTGTTTGCCATCTGCTATTCCTGAACGGTTTGCCAGAGGCTTGTCTTGTCAAGGCATGACCATAAGGCTGACCGGTTGTGGGCTCTGCCAGTATGGGAATACAAACCCCGGTTTTACCAAGGCACCCTTTTTGACCATTTGACCTAGTGCATATTCGGATCCATAGTGAACATTCCAAACTAGGACAGGTTGCTTACCCGATATAGGTTGTTTGAAACCGCTGCGTGCGTAGTGAAACCCTAGTTCCTGACAAAATAGGATAGGGAAACCCTACCCTCCATAGGGGTGTTTTGGCTCTCACTTGCTTGTTATGTGCTTTTAGAATGCGTCTCTACAGGAATGCATATATCAGTTTGCAAGTTTGGGCATCAGGCTTGCGGGCACCAGTTCAGAATTTTGGGATTGATTTTGCAGGGTATCAGTTGGCCCGAAATTTTGAGGCGAGAATTGATGAAGACTGATCATCTGCTATGCTCGTATCTGTTTTGGTGAAGTTGAGCTGAGGTGCTATCTGTTTTCTCTTTTGCTAGGTAGTCCTGGAACCATAGCTTCAGAAGGCTCTGATATCCCCCGGGTACACCGAACTTGTGTTGATAGACTTTGTCGGGTCAGAGATTCAGTTCAAGGGCAATCAGTGTTCCTTTACCAGAGGCAGGGTGAAGAGGGCGGTCGAGCACGAATCACGATTGAGTTACAGATTAGTGGCCCTTATCCACTCCACGGTGAAACGGTCGGTGAGGTCTCGGTTTCTGCTGCGAGGATAGATACCGGCCGGTCGGATGGATCGTGAGAATACATCGGGGATGGAGGCAATGATCGTCAAATGCAGAAACTATGAAACTCATGCAAAAGAAAACGCATGCATAAGCGGAATTTTCCAAGCGGCGGTGCAATCATGGCTCAGCAAGCCGAGCTCATCACTAGGTTGCAACAGCAAAGTGGAGCGTCTGCTTCACATCAAGCTCCTCTCCCACCAGGAGCTCCAACACCCGGAGAGACACCAAATGTCCAGGAAGATACGGACATTCCAACAGGACCGGCTCCGCCCCCAATTTTACCCCAGCTGTCCAAAACACCTACCAATCTACCGGACTCTCCCTTCAAGTTCGAGGTCGACCCTACAGCGTTGAAGTTAAGTAAGCTTGAAAAGTTGTTCAAAAAATCCCAGGGGGTAAAGTCCATCCCGGACATTGAGGATGGGTACACCAACGCAGCTGTAACTCTGCCGAACAGGTTCAAGATGCCTCACATCGACCGTTTTGACGGGTCAGGAGATCCCATGGTCCACCTGAGTTTGTTTTCAGATGTTCTGCGCCCGATGGGCTTGACAAGATTACAGAAGCTCTCCCTTTTTGGCAGGACCCTGTCGGGTATTGCGGCCATCTGGTACGCCAAATTGGAGGATTCAGTGAAACAAAGCTGGGAGGAGATGGCCAAGGCCTTCGTCACACAATATTCATACAATACCCAAATCGAGATTACGACCCGTGATCTTGAGACGACGAGGCAGGAGCCTAAGGAGAGCTTCTCGAGTCGTGGCCATTTGGAGGCCAAGGCCTCAATGATGACCATTAGGCCAACGGATAAGGATCAGATACGGATGGTTGTGCGCAACCTCCAGCCCAAACTAATGCAGAAAATGATCGTGCTCCCCTTCCCTACCTTTTCAGACTTGCATGAGATGGGAGTACAGATCGAGGATGCTATGAAGTAGGGCCTCATTGACTAGGAGAAGGAGCAGCCTAGGAGGGCATTTTTCCATAGTTCGAATGCGACCACCAGCGGTGACGCAGCTGCAAGATCTTCCGAAGTGGGCATGGTCGCCACCACCACACCAAGGGCAGCCACCTCCTTTGTTAGTGTATCCACTTCAAACCCCCGAACTTCAGACTATTTACCCCGAGGCAAGAGGGTTTTCACCCCACTCTATATGTCTTTGTCTAAAGCCCTGGGGGTCCTACTCAGGAAAGGACATCTGAAGCTGTTAGAGCAACGGCCTCTACCCGATCCTCTCCCTCCAAAGCATGACCCGACTAAGTACTGTGCTTTCCATCAACAAACAGGTCATGACACCGACAGTTGCGTTCGTCTCCGCCACGAGATACAAAATTTGATCGACAACAAGGTCATTCCCGCACCAAGTCCTGCAAAGTCTATTGGCACTTGATCAGTGAACTTGTGGGGGATAATGTGATGTGATCGAAGGATGAACCACTTGCGGGCGGCGTTCAGTTTATTTCAGATATGGTGTATGGCACACACTGTTTTGAGCATTTGTGAATGCTGGTTTTTGTACATTCTGACTTAGGTATTGGGTCAGTCTTGTTATTTTGTACAGAGTCAGTCTTTTCCTTCTGAGTCAGTTGGGTCTGTCTTGTTGTACCGAGTCAGTCCTATTTTGGTTGTAGTCGGGTGATGCCGGGGGTGTTACCTCGGATATCACTTGCTTGTTTTGTGTTTGTTTTTTCGTTTTCTTTTGAGTCTGTTTACGCTTGGAGCGATAACGCATATGATTTTGAATGAAACAGCAGTGATTTTCACATTCTTGTGCTCGCTTCTGCCTTGCGCCAGTTGTGCCAGAAGTTCTGTATGAAATGGCAGCGCATTCCACCTGTTCTCTTGTGCCTTGAAGTCATTGTAATGACCTGAGTTTTTCAAAACTTTTTGAACACTGCGGTGAAAACGAAGAGGAAGGAATTCCTCGAGATTCGTAAAACTTTGATCATTTGAGAGAAGGAGAGGCGTGCTAAGCCCTTATTGAATGAAATCATGCTTGTTAGTGTGAGTACTAAGAAGGACCCTAGCTTTGATCCAGATTGGTTCTACACTATCTTCAGCGCGAGCGATTTGTCGTTTTCTTAAAAACTTTCAAAAAATGTTTTGCGCGGTCCTACAAAGACATGTGTGGAATCGCTCTTGAGATTGCGCAGCTTAGGATCACTCACAGCCTCGAGACTCGACCCCCCTTTGCTTTCAAACCTTGAACTTGCATTCAGAAGGTTCAACGGTCAACTACGACGTGGGGCCTGTGTGGCCAAATTTGAAGTAGCCCTCGAACAAGAGGCCAGGAAAGTCGGATCAAGAAGATCAGAAGATCAGAAGAAGCTTGCAAAGCTAGAACAGAAGTACCCTTTGAACTAGGGGCAAAGATGTCAGATGTGCTCGAAGAGCCGAAGATGAATCCTCTTGCAAATCAACAGCCACTCTCCTGGATACGGATGGCCTCAAAACCTTACAACCATTTGGCATGGACCAAGCTACACTTTTACCCTTTGAGAGGCTCGCTGGGCTGAAAACCCGGAAAGGGCGACCCAGGCAAAAGTTAGAGCAAGAAAAGATATATACAAAAAGCAAAAAGAAAAAAAGAAGAAAAGAGAAAAAAGAAAAAAAAAAGAAGAAAAGAGAAAAAAAAAAAGAAAAAAAAAAAGAGAAGAAAAGAAATGAAAAAGAAAGAAGAACAAAGCTCGTAAAGTTGAAAACCTGCAATGGGCGCCTTGGCAAAAGTTAGAGCATAAAAGGAGAGGTTAAATACCCGAGTGTACCTTAACCCCGAACTACGTTAAGGCTTGATTCCCATCTTTGGGATACGTAGGCAACTTCATTACGAAGTCGGTAGTAAAACACTTCAAATTTGATTGTGTCCATGCAATGGTTCTAGTCATTTTTGTCTTCACTGTATCCGAGAGTTTGGTTGCGTTCAGCACTCTGAGGACTGACTACAATGCGCTGCGGTGCCATTCAAACAAAGGGGCAGCTTTCCGTTGCCATTCAACCCGCTGCGGTGCCATCCAAACAAGGGGTAGCTTTCTGTTGCCATTCAATGCGCTACAGTGCCATCCAAACAAGGGGCAACTTTCCGTTGCCATTCAATGCGCCGCGGTACCATTCAAACAAGAGACAACTTTCCGTTGCCGTGCAGCTCTCTTCAAGCACGGGGCAATTTTCCTTTGGATCCGAGGTTGTGCATCTTAGGAGTAGGTTTCATGCTTGTTGAGCAAGTGGCCGTTTGCAAAAATAGTTTTTGAGAATTTTTACTGACGTTGACTAATTTTCTCGAAAATTGTTCCATCTTTTCCAAAAACTGGACCATTTCTTGGATCCAAAACAGAAAAATTTTCAGTGCTCATAGCCTGACTTGCATGATTTCAAATCAAAAATTGAACAAGCATGTTAATCTAACTCTCATGTGGGTCAAAATTGTTTTAGTAGAAAGCAAAAAAAAAAAAAAAATGGTCAAAATGATGAACTAGGGGCGCAGTCGAGTCAGGAGTTCTGTCTTTTCCCCTTTGTCAAAATACTTGCCAAGAAGGGCACTCTACCTGCCAGAAAAGGCACAACTGAAGGGCATAACAAAAGGCTGAAAGCTCTCACATCCTCCGAGCAACGAGGTATCAAGCCAAGTGCGAAGCACGAACTGGAATGAGACCAGAGATTCCACTCCCTCATCTGGACAGATCTGATCACGTCTGAACTCCAAGCAGAGCATCATCAATCGATGTCGACTCTGATTGCTACACACCCGGTTGTAGCCTGACCCCTCTGTGGGAGAAACTCACTATTTGGTAGCGAAAAGAAGAATCTAGCAGAATGCTAGGGGCACGAGGCCACAACTTGCTGTTTATCCATCAACCACCCAGGGGAGGGATTTAAAATGAGAGATTGAAGAATAGAGAGATGTGCGCTGAGAGGAAAAGTGAGGAAATGGTCTTTTTTCAAAAAAACAGAGCTTGAGAGTCGAGGGATGTGAGAATCACAAATGAGAAAGGGTGGGAAATAATACCCAGAGAAACTGGCTCCTCGTGCACAGAGAGGTCTCTTGTCTTTGTAACACGTCTGTGTGTCGTGTCTTTTGTTTTGTTTTTCTCGATTCTTGCTTTGAGTCGTTCCGAGTGTGTCTCGGTGTGTTTAGGTTGTTTACCTTTATTTTTCGTTGTTGGGTTGTCTTTCTTGTGTGTTCAGTGTAGGCTCAATACCGGTCGAGAACTCATTTTCTCAATTTCAAAAATGATTTGTTGTGTGCTCAGTCTTGTGCCATTCTCCACATTTGTGCAAAAAGAATTTGTTCTTCGAAGCTGCGAGGTTTAACCCAGGTCATGTGAGAACAGTGAAACAAGGACCTATCTGAAGCTATGTGGGTTCCAAACTGCAAAGCAAAAGAAAAGAGGGAAAATCGAAGCATCTGAGTGTGTTTTACCTTCAGCGAATTCTGAGATTATATTTCGGATGTACATCTTCAGACCTTGTCAATGTTTTGAAGAATGAGCGTGCCTCTATCCCAAGTGTAAGCCTGCTTTAAGCCAAAATGGCGATTAAAGCAGCAACAGATGTTATCTCTCTCTGGTATGAATAGGGTGTGCCTGTTTTTGAGCTGAGTGTGTTGCAAACCCCTCCAAAAGGTAAATCGGAGGTCGCGTTTTAATCTGGTCTCGTTAAGGCTTGTATTCCCTTATTCGGCATTTTGTTTCAAATATGCATTGCGATGCACTTCCACCTGCATTATTATGCACCCACTTCACTAGCATTGTTATGCTCATTCATTGCATTGATTATGCACATTTATCTAGCATTGTTATGCTCATTACTTGCATTGTTATGCACCTTTTCACTTGCAATTATCACTCTTTCTCCTCGCGCGTGCGACAGGTTAGACCTCCTTTGGTTTAGAGCATTTGGAGCACATTCCAATGCTCGCATCTCTTTTCGAAACACCGGGATACATCCCTATGTTTCTCATTCCTTGCAGAACACCGGGATACGTCCCCATGTTTCGCTCTTCATTCAAAACAAGGATCGTCCTATGTTTCTCTCCTTTCAAAACAAGGGATCGTCCTATGTTTCTCCACCATTCTGAAACACCGGATCGTCCTATGTTTCTCCCTCTTGATTAAAAGCATTGAATCGTTCCAATGCTCACACCATTCTGAAACAACGCGATCGTCCTATGTTTCTCCTCTTCGGTTAAAAGCGTTGAATCGTTCAATGCTCACACCATTCCAAAACACGGGATCGTCCTAAGTTTTCTCTCTTTTTGAAACAACGGGATCGTCCTATGTTTCTCTTGCCTTTCGAAACAGGATACGTCCTATGTTTCACATTCCTTGCGGAACACCGGATACGTCCTATGTTTCACATTCCTTGCGTAACGCGGGATACGTCCTATGTTTCTCCTTCTTTTCTAAACAGGATCGTCCTAATCTTTGGGATCGTCCTAATCTAGTGATCGTCCTAAATCTTGGGATCGTCCTAAACAGGATACGTCCTTAAACCTTGGGATCGTCTCTAATCTACGGGATCGTCCTTAACCTTTGGGATCGTTCGAACACGTGGGATCGTCCTAAACTTTGGGATCGTCCTAATCTTTGGGATACATCCTAAACTTTGGGATCGTCCTAATCTTTGGGATCGTCCTAATCTCTAGGATCGTCCTAACCTTTGGGATCGTCCTAACCTTTGGGATATGTCCTAAACCTTGGGATACGTCCTAAATCTTGGGATCGTCCCTAAACAGGATCGTCCTTAAACCTTGGGATCGTCCTAAACACGAGAATCGTCCATGTTTCTCCATCTTTGGTTAAGAGCATCGGAATACGTTCCAATGCTTATACCTTTCGAAACACGGATCGTCCTATGTTTCTTTGCATGATCATAAGTTATGTTCGGCTTCTTGCATTGTCGATTTGCATTTTGCCACTGCATGGGCATGCTGCGGGCACATCTTTGTCTATCTTATGCGCTTTGTCTAAGTCTTTGGCCTTGTCAAAAATGGGTCGTCTCTGGGCTTTGACATTCACTCCCGTCATTCTTATGACTTTCGAGTTCTGTCAAAGAGGGGCAACTGTAGACACCACATTTTTGACCGACCTTAAGACTTAGACGTCACCGATTGAGCGCTTGGTGATGTTGCATATTGTGCTCGTTCTGAGGTTGCGGAGTCGACTCTGAGCCTTGCCTCCGGACTTAGGACTCTTTTGTGCTTTTCCTTGGTTTGCGAACCAGCTCTGTTTTCTCTTCGAAGGAGAGTCTCGTAGATCATCTCTCCTTGGCCGTGGGCTCGTTTACGTGGTCATAGGCCATTTTTCCCATTCGGAGCCGGTTTCGGTTTTGAATTTGTCGGGCGTGTGCCGGTTGGGACCGCAACGACCTCCGTTTGCCCGATTTTTGGTACTTATCTTATTTACTCCCTTTTGAGGGACACTGTGGTCCGAGAGACCAACTTCGTGGTTGAGCACCACTCCTGGTGCCTAACAGCCCACTTTCGGGGCCCCAAACTGCGTGTTTCGGCTCCCGAACCTTCATCCTACATTTTTGGGCTCCGACCCGAACTTGAGATAGTCATATTTTGAACTTATTTTCATGTTTTATTAAGGACCTCTTGATGTTTGACATCTCCATCTATCACTTGCTTCTTTACCCCTCCATTTTCCCCTTTTCTTGCACAATAGTTTAAGACTACTTGTATTTATTTTCGTGGCTTGATGTAAACTATAAAGTGTCTTATTTTGAGCCCCTCTTCAACTTTTTTGAAGGGCTCTCAGCCATTTGGGATACGCATCTATCACTTGCCCCTTTAGCTCACCTTTTTGGCCATTTTGGGGGGAATTTTGAATCCTAATTTCCCCCCCTTTTTTTCCCCCTCTTTTCCATCCCTTTTTGTCTATAAAACCAGAGCTCCAGCTGCATTTTTTCTGGGTTAGAAGACTTTGGTTTGAGTCTCATATATACAATATCTCTCTCTCTCTCTCTCTCTCTCTCTCTCTCTCTCTCTCTCTCTCTCTCTATATGTCAAGCACCAAAACCCTAAAAGTCTTACACCATTTCTTCACCACCACCTAGCACCACCACCACCACTCCATTCCAGTGGCTTGGAGGACCTTCTCAGAGGTTAGAAGTGATGTATTTTGGACCAAGAGGCTGCTAAAGTTTGGTTCTTCAAGGGTGAGTCTCGTTTTTCCCTTTTTTGCTCTTTTCTTAGTCTATATCTTAGCCCTTCTTGCTTATACATTTGAGCTCCGACCAAAACTGAAAGTAGCATTTTTTTGAGCTCTATTTCATCTTTATTAAGGGTCTCTCACTGGTTGAGACCCCCTTTTGGTACTTGCCTCTTTAGCCCTCTTTGTGCCATATTTTTGCATGATATTTTTAGCCTATGTGTAGTCTGTTTTGAGCCCTGATGTAAACTTTGAATAGGATTATTTTGAGCCCTTATTCAACATTTAAGAAGGGCTCATCCTTGTTTGGGACCTCCATGTGTCACTTGCCATTGAACCCCTCTTTGGTCCCCATTTTTGCATGATTTATTAGCCTATTGTGTCTCTGTTTTTCGACCCTAAGAAGAACTGAAAAGGGTCTTATTTTGACCCCCTCTCCATGTCTCATTGAGGGTATTTGGATGTTTGATGCATATTTTGTATACTTCATGTTATAGCCCTCTTTGTGGCCTCATTTTGCATGAGATCTTTAGCATACTTGTATCTGTTTTTGGGGCTTGATATAAACTGAAAACAGTCATTTTTTTGGTCCCTCTTCAATGTTGTAGAAGGCCCCTTTCCTGTTTGGGGCTAGCATTTGTGACTTGCTTCATTACCTCCCTTGCGGAGCCATTTTTGCATGCTAATTTAGTCCCACTTGTGCACACTGTTTGTCCATGCTTTAAACTGTAAAAATGCTAGTTTTTGGGCTTCCTTGCTTCTGCTTTTACACTCCATGTACCAAGTATGCATGCTTTGTATAGCTGTAGGTCATTCCGTGTGCCTAGTTCCGTGTTTCGGGACTCGTTTCATGCATCGGGTTTCATTTTACCGGGTTTTCGGGGCTGTTTTTCATCTCATTTTACCTCTGATTTTTTCATGATAGTATGCCATTCTTTGTGTTTTGCCATGTCTTGTTAGAGTGGCATTCCGTGCCGTAGGTTCGGTCCTCGGTTTGCGTGCACGTGTGCACGTATCCCGAGTTGTCTCATTTTCATCATTATGGCCTCTCATGTGAGTGTGGCTGAGGTCCACTCATGTTAGTGTAAGTCTATATTGCATTGTGTATGCCATTTCATTCCATAGCATTGTGTATGCTAGGTTGTATATTAGCGCATTGTGTATGCCATCTCATCTCGTGCATCGTGTATGCCATTTCGTAGCATTTTGCACGTTAGGTTGTATCTTAGTTGCATTTCATGCATGTCATGCATATTGCATTGTGTTCGGGATAGGAGTTAGCAGACGGAAGCGAATGCGTTCAGTACTCGGAAGCAGGCGTGTCTCAATTCCCCAGTTACCGACACTCCGGATTATCCATGATGGAGTTAGGTTCTGTTGTATTTTCATATGCATTCATTTCATATTAAGTTGTGCAATTCGACTCCTCGGCCATCATGCATCAATATGCGTGATTGGTGGCACGCTGATCGAGACATGCATACATTTGTGAGAATACATTGCTATGCCCCTTTCCTACTCTCTGTTACAGCAAAATCAAGAATCAGCAGTCTTCCGGGACTTGGCGCCCTTTCCAAGAATAATTGCAAAACAGAGGCTAATTGGGGCATCCCAGTGGATTTCCGCGCAAGGTAGCCCAAACATACATAATTCATCAGAATCAAGGCAGTCCCCGACGTGCATGCCAGTCTTTTTTTTTCTTAGTTAATTTATAAATTAATTAGGAATTTGTATTATTTGGACTGTATTATTTGGACTGTACTATTCTTTTATTCGGGACTGTATATTTATTTGGACCCTCTGCGCGAGGGCATAATTGTAATAAGTGTGTGTGAGTGTGATGTATGTCTTCCAATCCCACGTCTTTTTTCCCTTTTATTTACCTACTTATGATGGTTAGATTAGGACATATTTCAATTAGCATACAGTATGATGGCATGTTTGCATTCATTCATCTGTTTTGCACGCACCGGGCTCGGCGCATCATACAAACTGCATTTGTATTTCAATTCCAAATTGAATACGTGTTAGTTGTAGCATTCCACATGCCATGTTTAGAATAGCCGAGCCTGCTATAGTTTGCATTTTTGCATGTGTTGCATTAGGCAATTCTGTGTATCTAGGATCATCATGGATTTCTAATGAGTTTCTGTTTTGGCTTGGAGTACTCGGTGAGTTTTTATGCTTTAGCACCTTGCATGCGTGTGAGTG
Organism: Camellia lanceoleosa; assembly: GCA_025200525.1. NCBI lineage: Eukaryota > Viridiplantae > Streptophyta > Magnoliopsida > Ericales > Theaceae > Camellia > Camellia lanceoleosa. The sequence goes on from CM045760.1 coordinate 14,541,153, forward strand.
TTGCCATGAATAGCATGCTTACCATGAGGCTAACTGCTTATGTGATATAACTGCCTTGAATGCCTGTGGATGAAGGTTGTGTTACTTGGATTGGGACAATTCATCAAATGTTTGTTTTAAGCCCACTAGATAGTAGCAAAATCGTGTTTTCTAAAGCCCACCCGAGGGTGGCAAATCCACGTCTTAGCCTACTTGTGGGTAGCACCATAAAATCATTTTCAAACAAACAAACATAAAATGTTTTGTTCCAATTCAGGCGACTCAGTCTATACTTGTATGTTGTGCGCATCACATAGTAACCTAGGCTAATAACCAGAATAAGAACACACAAGGTTTTCAAAAACAGATATCATGATTAGTAGAGGCCGGTCTTTGACCGGGCGAGCGGGGGTGCTCACGAAGTGACCTTCTCCAATCGTGCCCAAGTTCCCGAGCCGAGGCAACTTTGGTGATGACGGACACGTCGCCTTTGGCACTAAGTCAGGGTTTCCTAAATTTCCCAAAAACAAAATATTTAGGTGGCGACTCTGTATCTGGCAAAGCAGTTCATATTTGGCACTTCTTTCAAAAAATCTGTTTTCAAAAACGATTTGCCGGATTTGGACTCTTTGGTTCAAGATTAAGAACTGTGACATTTGAGTCCTTAAATTGTAGTAGACCCTGGCGAACGAGCAGGGGGGACTCGCTCCTCCCGGGATGCGTTAGAGGGCGTCTCTGTTGCAAAGACTTTGTTGACCGGTGTTCCTGGACCATATGTACCCTGTTCAAGGATGGGATACTGTAAATCATCTTAATCACGCGAGTTAGGGAGACTCAAGTCGTATGGTTAGTGTATTAGCTGGCGCAGCCCTTTTTAGGAGATAGTCGAACAAATGACCATCCCGCACCAAATCCTCCAGATAATCCTTTAGGACTTAACACTTGTCTGTCAAGTGGCCATAATCCTTATGGTATTCACATCTTTGATCCCTTTTTCTCATATCGGAAGGCCTAGATATTTTAGTCGGCCATTTAAAAAAGGTGCGATGCTCGATCTTGGAAGGAATCTGAGTGATTGGCTCAAAGAATTCGATGTACTTCTTATCTGACCGTTGTGGATGTCTGGTATCTACTTGGTACTATTTATTACGTTGGTGTGAGTCTTGACGATCGCCTCTTCTAAACCTCCCCCTCGGCTCCGAATTCCTTCTCAATGGTGTGGCTCTCTTGCTCGAGGGCACAACTGTTAATGGTTGTGCCAGTGCTGCCAACTCTGGAGTTTGAAGCCCTACATTAACTCGGAGTGCATTGTCTTCCACCTTGCAATACTCTTCCACCTTCTTAATCAAAGCCCAAATTGACTTTGGGGGTCTCTAGGTCAAGAAACTCTAAAGTAGGTTACCTGGGTTAAGCCCCATCTTGAAGGTTGTGACCACGATGGAGTCGTTGTAGTCATCATCTACCAAATTGAAACATTCCCAATAGTACGTCGAGTACGCTCGTAAGGTCTTATGCGGTCCAGTCTTCATTGGCTATAAAGAATTTGCTTGTTTGGGCTATGTTTCATTAGTGATGAACCTAGCCCGGAAAGACTTTTAGAGTTGATGGAAGTTCTTGATTGAGGCCGGTTCAAGTTTGTAATACCACCTAACAACCAAAGGTCCTAAGCTGCTAAAAAAGATGTGGCACATGAGTGCATCATCTGCATACAACGTCATAGCTTGTTTATAATGACACACATGATAAGTGTGAGTGACTACGCCTTTAACTTCTTAGGCAAGACGACCTTCGTTATTCATTGGATAAATGGATTATGTTTGCATTCCACATCGGAATCATCATCCTTTCGTTTTCGTATGCGTCATGCCTGCGAAGAATTTCCGTCATCAGATGAACTAAGGTCATTATCCCGATTTAATTTCCTGGATTTTTCCCGAGATGAATCTGTCGTGTTATTGCTAACATCACTCCTCCGAAGTTGCTATTGCTGTCTAACTCTCCTTTTTGGAGATCGGCTTTACTCATGGCGTGGGGGTTTTTGCTGAGATTTTGCCAACTCCTAGCGTAAACGTTCATTTTCAACTGCCAAGACCTCAAAATGCTGCTCATTGTGCTTCACTTGGGTTATCAAAGTCTGCATCGCATCCTCTGCAAATGTTGACGGTATGGAAGGAGTTAATAGATCAAAATTCAAGGACCTCCGTGTGAGGGTTTCTTCCTAGTTAAGGGATCCTATTGCTGTCATATCATTGACCTCGGTAACTAGAGAATCATAAACTGGGTTTTCCATGGATAAGTTTGAGTATTCTCATAGACGACGCCAATTATGAGGGGTGGTTTTTAATACTCCTTCGTTCCAAACAAACCCTTGTTAGGATCCTTGCTCTGGTGTTTGAAAAAAGAAAATAATCCGGTCAAGGGTGCTGAAATTAGCACTCTGACGGAAAAGTTAGTCTCTGGTTGTGGACAAAAGTGTTTTGCAAATAAAGAGTTTAGTAAATTTGGGTGGTAAAGCATACCTTCCTTTTTCTAACTACCTTCCTTTTATAGAGGTTTCTCTGCTGATATTTCCCACGTAACTTTGATATTTTCATTGTGATCATCACAATGTTAGGGTCCAATTCCCTATTACACTTTTGGAAAGTGATGGCCTGGGCCCACTTTGGATAGGTCTGTGCGCCGATGTACCTTTGATACTCAACGTCAATATCCGTAGGTCATTGGCGCCATTTGCTTGGCACGTAGCTTAGCTTCCAAGGAGATGCTTGGCATCGAACTTTCTAGGCCAAAAGGGTCTGGTTTAAATTTGGCCCATCAGTGATGGGCTTGGATGTGCCCTGTTTGTCAAATAGGTTATTTGTATACTCAGCACCCACAGATGTGATCAATTTGTTCTCTTGATAAGCAAGAATATTTTGGTCTACAATTATCTATGTAGTTGTCCAAAAAGTGACACCAATTTCTGTGGATGTTCTCGAAGACAATTATAGTCAATCACCAAATTTGAAATGACTAAAGACTTAATGAAATTGGACCAGTTTGATGGAGGAAATTTTCAATGTTTACAAAAGAAAATGCATTTCCTGCTCACTACTCTAAAAATAGTCTATGTGTCGACAACCCCATACCCAAAGAAACAAGAAGACGATATGATGGAACCAACGTGTACTAAAACCAAGCGGGAAATAACGATTACATCTATAGAGGGCACATTTTGAATGCATTGTTAAGCTCACTACTCGAAGTGTACCAGCATGTGGAGACTGCAAAGCAACTTTGAGATGCACTTCAGTCCAAATACCTCATTGAAAATGCCACCAATAAAAGAATGGGTAAATTATTAATAAATTTTAATAGTTAGATTTAATTCACATAAAATCTTATTAAAAATAAGTTTTAATAAAATTGTAATTAAAATAATTTTTTATGATAATTTTTTACATGTCATTAAAAATTGACAATTAGTGATTTTTTTTGTCACAGTTTTTATAAATCACTACAACATATAAGAGTTTTAGAGATCAAATATTTTGATCTTTAAAAGTGAAAATTTTGTTGTAAATGACGTTTAAGGACTAATTTCTGTCGTCATAAGGATAGTCACTAAAAGATCGTCCCGAAAAGTAAAAAATAAGACTTTTAGTGGCAAAACTTTAAAATCGTCACTAATAAATAGATTTTTAGGGACAAAATAATTTGATCTCAAAATGGTTTATTTTTTGAGACAAAAAATTTGGTCCCAAAAGGATAATAATTCATCTCTAATGTCTAATTTTCGTTGTTAAAAATATAATAACACTTTTTATAACAAAAATATTTGGTCCCTAAAAAATAATTTTGTTCCTAAATTTTAGTCTTCAAAACTTTAATTTTTTGTAGTGAATTGTCGCTAAAACTTACTATTAATGATTTTTTTTTTTTTTTTTTGGTGATAAATTTTTTAAACTATTGCTGAAAGTTGAAAATTAGTGACATTTTTTGTGACGATTTTTTTTTAAAAATTGTTATTAAAACTTATAATTAATGACATTTTTTGTGACATTTTTTAAACTGTTATTGAAAATTAACAATTAGTGACTTTTTTAATAATATTTGATGAAAAAATGTATTAATTATCACAAAATCTATTAACCAATAAGTCCACCTATTAAAACTTATCCGGAAGTCTCCTAAAATAATTCTTATTAGTAATTTCATGCCTAATAAACCCATCATGTGTCTTATGCTGAGGGTCGAACGGCTGAGCCATTCAGCTCTGGTGCGAGTGTACGAGTTTTAAACACAATTCACTCTTGCTTTATTTGGATTCACTCACTTATGGTCTTTGATGTTTTTGTCAACCAAAAAACTGTGGTTGTTTTGTTGAATAATTTATTTATTTTTTCAACCTTCATAATGAAACAATTTCATGGTCACGTTAATTTTTCATGGCATCCATGAGCATGCACTATAATATTTCTTAGTTGATTGTAATCAAATAAATTAGGGTTAATTACACTTTTAACTCATTTAGTTGATTTAAATTTCAGTTTAGTCCTTATAGTTTCAAATTGAACAATTTGATTCATATACTTAGGGTGTGTTTGATTGGATGGACTGGATAATGGAGGATTAGAATCTATCGGATTTGAATCTTGAGACTGTGAATCCCCCAGACTATTTGGCTGAATTGAATATGTATCTCGTGTTTATTTTTTCATGAAAATGATTTTTTTAGTGAATCTATTGTTTGGTTAGACAAACTTGATAGGATAAATGTGCAAAAGACTATTTTACCATTTTTTAATTGTTTATTAAGTAATAGTAATATTAAACATATCTTTAATATTTTAATTATTTTTAGCTAGGTTAAATAAAAAAATTATTTATTTTATTTTTTACACAATTAAATAAATTTATTTTTTAAAAATTAAATAAATAATTTAAATAACATATCAATAGGAATATATGTTATTTTTTTAATTAAAATTTTAAATAAATTTATTTTAAAAAATAATAATAATGAAATAACGAAATTAAATAAAATATAAACAAAATTTTAAAATAAAACATCAATAACAATATCTATAAACAATTATTTTAAAAAATTAAATAAATAAAACATCAATAAAAAGTTAAATGAAATAATTTTATTTTTAAATCGAGACATTTAAATTTTATTGAATTTTATTAAATATAATACATAATTAAATAGTAAATAGTCAAAATGCTCATTTCACCACCTAATCCCAGCAATAAATAGTACCATGGAAATAATCTCACCCTCTCTCCTAAGATACAATAGTCCCTCAGATGAGGAACATGGAGTCCGACCGGATTATATGTTTGGCGAATTAAAAAAAAAAAACAAACGATGGATATCTCCCTCCTTCGGATAAGCAATTCGAACAGTGAATAATCCCCTCCCTAATCCTCCCAATCAAACACACCCTTAGTGTAGTTTCAATTTGGTTATTCCATCTAAATTCAAGGTTAAATTAATGATTTTTGAATACTTGTCAATTTTTTAAGGTGTATACATAGAAAAATTAATAAAAATTTAGACGGAATAATCAAATTGAAATTGGACTAAAAATGTAGAGATCTACTTGCAATTAAAATTAAAATTATAAGAACTAAAGTGAAATTTGGAGCAAATTATAAGGGTAAAAAGTATAATTAACCCAATAAATTATTATCTTAACACCCATAGATTTATTGGATTCCTATTGAGATGTAGTCCTAATGAAAATGTCTCAAAGTTTAGGCTATGATATGAGTTTGAGACATTTCAAACAGAAAAATAAAAAGTTTTTAATAGATAATATATATATATATATATCTCGATGCAAATTAGGAGTATAACTTACAGTGCAACTAGCAAAAAAAAAAAAAAATACTTACATTGGATCACGACATAAGAGATCGAGAAAATGTCTCATCTCTGCAGGACATTTACTGTGTTGAGCACAGTTACTGTCGTCTTTAGGACATTTAGTGCCTTCAGGAGTTTGACGATTTTCAGGACATCGAACGTCATCATATGTGAGGATTTTATTCACCAACTTTCTAAAATTAGTATAATCAACTTCTTGTTCTTTTTGTTTTTCATTAATCAGACGTACTCCCAATCCCTTGAATTTGGGCATTCCATTCGATATTACAACGTTGTCAATCTCAAAATTACCATCAACGCAATAATTCTTCTTGTGCAAGTGCATCAATGCATACAAGAGATACCTGACAAGTCAACAACAAACCCATATATAAGGTGGCTTTTAAAAACAACTATTAAGTAAATCAAAAAAAAAAAAAAAAAAATGAAGAAGAAGAAGAAGAAGAAAAGAACCTGATGCAGTCAATAACCTCCATTGATATTTTATAGTGGCTCACGGTAAAACCTTCAGGTATATAACGTTTGTATATTTGAACCGACCTTAATGATAAATAATTAGAAAGGGTATACTGCCAAGGTTCATAAATAATTTTATTATTTGCGTCATCAACAAAATAAACCCTTAAGAAACCTATATGATTCACCCGCATGGCGGCTATCTGGTGAATATCGGCTTGGCCTGGATTGGAAGCTGTAATTTTCACATCTCTAGGGATTGTTAGCGTTCCATTTTGGTTGTCTGAGTCACCATCAGGAATATTGTATCCTACGTTTGCAATTATTTCCACCATTGAAATCCCTGAAACAAAACTAAGGTATAACATTAACACAAATGAATGGAAAATTCTCCGTATATACAATCTTATACAAAATTACATAATATTCACGAATTTATATTAGTGATCTTACAAAAATATATAAGTTACACACAAATTTGCATAATCACATAAGTTTTTATGAACTTATACGAATTTTGTGGTCAAATTACACATTTTTGGTATGTAAATTCATACAAACTTACATAATTTGTATAGAGCTGCATATCTTGTCAAAAATTGACAAATTCAAATCTTATGTCAAATTTGTTTGACCAAATCATTTTTGATACATCAACTAAATTAAAATCCTGATTACAAAAACTTTTTTGAGAAATAAATCCAATAGCAAAAAATTGATATAAAAAGTGAAATTTTTAACTTTTTACAAAAAGACGGATAAAAAAATAGAAAGAATAATTACTTTTGATAGTGATTTTTTGACTTTTTAATTATTTTAACTAGTTCCCAAAATATAGTTGTGTCAAAATAGCATATAAATTATTGGAGTGATATATAGTAAAAAAATAATAATAAAGTAATTTTATTTATTTTTTTTGAATGATAACAAGTTAAAAATTAATGACTTGGAACTCTCCTAGTTCATGATTTGTATTGGAAAGTATTGTTTAAGTTCATGGAGCTCATTAATTTTTTATGTAAATAATATACATTAATAATTTTATAAAATAAATAATTTAAATTATTAAAACGAGAGCCGTTATAGACTCTTGTCCAAAAAATAATTTTGATCAAGCCATTTTGAAAGTCACCATAAAAATTCTTTAGTTACAATATTGAAGAACCATTGAGTGCCCTGGGATATAATATGGTGAGTGTTAAAGAAAAAAGGGGTGACAAAAGGTTACATCGATGTGATTAGAGACATGTATGAAGGAGTGGTAACCACTATTAGATTGCCTGCTGGAGAGACAAATGAATTTCCTATTACTATAGGGTTACACCAAGGATCTACCTTAAATTCTTATCTTGTTGCTTTAGTTATGGATGAGTTGACGAGAAATATTTAGGATGACGTGCCATGGTGTATGCTTTTTGCAGATGATATCGTGCTAGTGGATGAGACTAGAGAAGGTGTTAACACAAAGTTGGAGATTTGGAGAAAAACTCTTGAATCTAAGGGATTCCGGATAAGCAGAACTAAGACAAAGTACATGTGATGTAAATTTAATAACAATAACAATGAAAGTAAATGAGAAGTGAAGATTGAGAACCAAGGACGGCTTAAGAGTAAACATTTTCGTTATTTAGGATCGATTATTACAACAGCAGGGGAGATTGATGTGGATGTGACCCATAAGATTAAGCGCGGGATGGTGTAAGTGGAGAAGTGCATCTGGGGTACTGTGCGATAAACGAACACTCACTAGACTAAAAGGTAAGTTCTATAAAATGGCTATTAGACCAGCGATATTGTATGGGACAGAATGTTGGGCAACCAAGAAACAACGTGTAGATAAGATGAGTGTGGTTGAGATGAGAATCCTAAGGTGGATGTGTGGTAAAACTAAACAAGACAGAATTAGGAATGAGTGTATTCGGGAATAGGTAGGAGTAACACCGATAGAAAATAAGTTGAGAAAGAACCGATTGAGATGGTTTGGTCATATTCAACGGAGATCAACAGAGGTAGTGGTGAAGAAATGCGATACTATAATGGTAGATGGAAGTGTTAGGAGACGAGGTAGTCCTAGATTACCGTTGGCTAACATTGTAAATAGAGATCTGAATCAACTTAATTTGACTAACGATATGGCCTTTGATAGGGCCGCATAGAGAAAAAAGATTCATGCAACCGATCCCATTTGATGAGACTTAAAACTTGGTTTGGTTTGATTTGGTTTCATTAAGGCTTCGGATCAATGAAAGCCTTAAGCAATTGATGCAATGGCTTTACGTCTCATTTGCAAAAAGTTCTCAAAATTTTTATATATAATTATAAATTATAATAAAATTCAATTGTTTCACATAAAGCCAACTTTGATAAAGGCCTCCACAAACCAACACAAGAAAAAAGAAAAAAAGAAAAATATATACTCCCATGAGCATAATATAAATTCTAAAATTTTGACAAAAATGTCTTCCGGTTTGATATATATTTGTCATATGCACATTTTTTTTATTATTATAATAAATAAAAGTACGCATTGGAATTTACTTCATAAATTTCAAAAAGCTTATGATATATAATTTTTTATTTTTAAAAAAAAAAAACTCATTTTAAAGAACCCTTCACCAATTTAAAATAAGGTCTCGTTTGGGAACAGACTAATTTACTAATTTTTTGGCTAATTGGCTAAAAAAATAGGTAAAAAAAACTTGTATGTTTGGGATGACTTTTTGGCTAATTACGAAAAATTGTGCAAAAAGTAAACATAAAAGAGAATTTTTGACTTTTTGATATGAGTTGTTGGCTTTTTAGCTAAAAAAGTAACTTTTTGGATAATTGACTAATTTAGCCACTCCCCAAACGGGGCCTAAGTTCTACAAACCTTTCTTAAATTTCGCTTCAAATTTATACGTTTCATTTATTTAACTTTTGACACTTTTAATTTCTTTGTTTTTGCATAGCTAAATATTTTAAATAACTCTCAAATTTTAGTTATGAGAACCGAAGAGACAAGAATTTTATATTATATAATTTACTAAAATAATAAATATTATTTACATCTAAATTTAAAATAGGAAAAATTATGCAAATAGTCCCTGTAATTTACACGATGTGTCAATTTGGTCCCTGTAATTTCAATTTGCTCGATTTTGTCCCTTAATTTAACAGATTGTGTCATTTTAGTCCAATAAATAACGATTGTTAAGTTAATTTAACGGAAAGTTAAACAATATGTCAATTTGGTCCTTGTATTTTTCACAATGTATCAATTTAGTCCTTGTCAAAATTGAGAAAATTGAAACTACAATGACCAAATTGACACATCGTGTAAAGTACAAGGACCAAATTGACACATTATTTGATCTTTTGTTAAATTAATTTAACAACCGTTATTTATTGGACTAAAATGACACAATCCGTTAAATTAAGGGGCAAAATCGAGCAAATTAAAACTACAAAGATTAAATTGACACATCATGTAAAGTATAGGGACTATTTACATAATTTACCCTTTAAAATATAAAGAGCCCGAACTTGTGATCTTCCTTAGGAAGTCACGAGGTACAAATAGAGTATTCATTCATGAAAGTGACAGTATTTAATTGAATAATACTATATGCATCAATTAATATACTAATTAGTGTACTAATTGATGATGTGACATAATTTAAGAGATTTTTGGTATTTGTAATTTGTATAATGAGTAGAGTAAAAAATAATGTCATAACTAGTGTTGGTACACTAGTTAGTATACTAATTGGTACATGTAGCACTACCGATTACATTCACAAAGCAAAGCAATTATGCTAAAAATATATAATTTATTTTACAAAAATAAAACACAAGAGTGTAAAAACCAAGTAAGTGGAGTTCAAATGTAAACCTTACCTTTTATCTCAGGTGTATTTCAATCTTTTGTTACACTACTTTCTTTCTCCAAAGCTAAGTTGCAAAATACATGGAAAAATCAAACCTCGAGAGCACGCTTGTAAAGCCGGGATTTCATTTATGAGTTGTAGGGAGATTTGGCAAAGTTCAAAAATTGAGACCTTACAGCTTTGATTGAGCCAATTCTGAAGCACGGTTGTTGTGCTCTGTCGTGGGAATGCAAGGGCAAAAATCTTGTCCTTGGTATATGAAAGGGTAAGGGTTTATACTGCATTTTGTAGCCATGACTGCCGGCCCTGGCTAAGGCCACTGAAGCCTGTGCCTAGGACTCCTAAATTTTAACCCAAAATAAGCTCCTAAATTTATTAATTTTATATTATATTAAAAATTTAAAACTCAATCTTTTTTTATTGTTTGAGGCCCAATCTAAAAGGTTCCTCAAAAAAATAAAAAATATATGTTGGGCCAAATTAAATATATATATATATCATCATTGTTAGACCTAATTAAAAATTTATATAATTAATCCAAATGAATATATATGATATAATGAGCCAAAATAGAGTCTAATATCAAGATTTTAATACAATAAATAACTTTATTTTAATTTTTTTGCCTTCTTTCTTTAACATATTTTAATTGAATAATTTTGCATTAGTTTTTTCTCTCAATTTTTTCTCAATAATTTGTGTTTTGTTATCAAATAATTAATGGGTTGTGATTTGTGTAGATTATGATTGTGTTCTTAGATATCATATTACAATAATATAATCATTTCGTTATCAAATATTAGCGAATTATGTTGTTTGTATCGATTATTGCTAAATTATGAAATAACAAGACCCTATTTTATCTTTTTTTTTTAGTCATTGCAATGATTTTTTTGTATCTTAATGAATGAAAATAAATTTTAATGATTATATGTGCAAGGACACTTTTTGTAACTACTAAATAATAAAAAAATTATTGGTAACCTATTATTTTATCCGTAATTTTTTTAAATATATATATATATATAGGAGGGTCCTGCTTTCAAAATCCCACCTAAGGCCCCATAAATCTCAAGGCTGGCCCTGCTCTCCAATATTCCTTTTCATACCTCTCCGGCATATAGATTATTCCACCTGTCTACTTTATAGATTTCACAATAAAAGTCATTTATACAAAAAAATAATTTCATTAGACATCTATAAATACCAAAATAAATTATATTTTATTTTATAAAATGAATGGCAAATATAATTGTAAACTTGAACAATCTATTTTATAAAATAAAACACAATTTGTTAATGTGTCTATAATTATTTGATAAAGTTGATTTTTTACATAAATAACTTCTATTGCAAGGTCTACAAGGTAGATGGTTCGGATCATGTGCTTGGGTTGGGGTCCACAGAAGTCTATGAAAAGAGTATGTGAGTCTGTTTGTTTTGGGTGATAGAGGAGGGAAATGACTAGGATAGATGTGAGATCCATTATAATGGTGTTTGTTTGCAAAATAGAGAAGGGGATTCATATAGGCCTTGGAGGAGGGGATTCATATAGGCCTTGGAGGAGGGGATTAGCAAAGGCCTCCCAGGGTTGGGTTGGGTTTCAAAACTAGTGATGGGATTAATTTGGAAAAATATTATTTTACCCATATTGTGTGTGGTGTAATTGTGTGTGTGTGTGTGTTTTTTTTTTGGTATTATGTCATTATATGTGTGTGTGTATATATATATATATTAAAATAATATAGTACAAAAAAATATTTATAAAATATAATTTTTTTAATATTAAAATTTATCAACAACACCGAAGGGTATTTATGATGTTTCATATATTTAATCCGCTTACTAAAATATATCACAAACATATACAATTTTTCTTAATCTCCTTATTAATAATTTATTCACTATTAATCCTCTAACTAACAGTCTCCATACTAACAATCCCACCCAACCTAACTCTATAAACAAACGGACAAATGAAGTATAAAAGGGAGTTCATCCCAACCACTAGAGATATTGTCATTGGTTGGTATTCTTATTATTTTTTTACTAGGGATAGATTTCATTGTGGTAATATGAACACTCTTAATATTTTTTATTAGTTTAATTCTGTATATGTAGTAATGTAGCTCATGAGGTCTAATGATAACTGCTCATTTATTTTGATGTATATTTAGAAAAACAAAGGAGCACAATGTTTTTTAAAAAAAAGACATTGTTTGACGATCTTTCAAATTATTAAAGACACCTATGATAGTATAGAATATTGCTCTAAATGAGTGTACTTTTTAACTTTCAAGTAATGTCTTTTTTAATAAATGTGAATATTGTTCTTTTCTTTTTTGGAAGGAATATTGTTCACTTTTGCAAGCTAATGTTTCGTTCTGTTGTTAAATTTTGTCCAAAGTTTTTAATTTCATATTTCGACACCCATGTTTCATAAATATAAGAGAGTAGTCACTTAAAAGTTTTATACAAACGTAGAGGGCAAGTCTGTAAAATTTTGAGATAATTATTAACTATACTAATATAGTAAAGGGATTTTTTAAATCATAAGAGGGGAGATCACCCACCTTTAGTTGTATCCTTGCTTCCAGTTGCACCTCCACGTCACCATCACTCTAATAAATTAATTACTAACACATTACTTTCAAATTCACAACTAAGGACTCAAGGCAATTATTTTGTTGGTCTTGCATAGTAACCGGCCTTAACTCCAACAATATATATATATAAAATAAAACAGGACGGTTTTGAAAATGTGTCAAAATGTCTTAGAGATATATTTTGTTTCAAATGTTGAGATTAATTTCCAAATTCATTAAGGGTCAAGATTTATTTAATTCTCACTCATCCACCTTCTTTTCCCTCCCTTTTTGTTCACTTATGCAATCTCTCTTTCTCCTGCCCACCTTCCTTCCTCTTTTCTCTTTATTCTTTTATTTTTTAGTTTTTCCCTTTTTTTTTTATTTTCCTTACTATTTCTTTATTATTTTTTAAAATTTTTTTCTTTTTTACTCACTTATTTTATTTACACCGTACCTTCAGGCATGAGCATGCACTAGTATATATACATATATAGAAAGAGAGGGGGGGGGGGGAATGATATATATGGTATGAATAATTTACTCTTTTATACTTACTTTCTTGTCATCAATTTTTAATTAATTAGTAGATAAGCCTAAGAAGACAAACTTAATTAAATTTTGAAAGATAAGCTTAAGATGACCAACTTTTGCACAAATGAAATAAGATGGTTAAATAAAGGTTTTTTCATAAAATAATTTTTAGGAACAGTCCACCACTTTCAACTTCTATAGACTTGCAATTAAAAAAAGAAACCGTTACAAAATGGGTGGGTGGTGGTGCAGGACGGGAATAACAACGCCATCAACATCCAAAAACCGATACAAAATGGGTGGGTGGTGATGCCGGACGGGAATAACAATGCCATCAACATCCAAAAGGCCGCCTGGAGATTTGGAGCTGTTGTAGTCAACAACCACTAGAGCGAGGTTCATTAGATAAATGAAGGATGAGGAAATTTCACATCAAACGTAAAAAATTCATAATAATTCCATTATTATTTTGATTTTTTAACTTATACGTCAACATTATTAATAAAGTGTGGCATGTCAAGAAAATTCCATCCAACCTAAAAAATTCATATTAATTTCGTCATTTTAAAATTTTAATATATTAAGTCACTCTCACTTCAATATTATTTTCCTTTTTAATCTATATGGTCACTCAGGGCTGGCCCTGAGATTTATGGGGCCTTAGGGGGGCTTTGATAGTAGGGTCTCCTACATATATTTTTTTATAAAAAAAATTACAGATAAAATAATAAGTTATCAATAATTTTTTTATTATTTAGTAGCTACAAAAAGTTTTCTTACACATAATTATTAAAATTTATTTCATATGTTAAGATACGAAAAAATCATTACAAAGACTCAAAAAAGATAAAATAGCGCCTTGTTATTTTATAGTTTACAATAATCAACACAAACAACATAATTCACTGATAGTAATAACGAAATGATTATGTTACTGTAATATGATATCTGATAACACAATTATAATTCACACAAATCACAATTCGCTAATTATTTGATAACAAAACACAAATTATTAGAAAAAAAATGAGAGAAAAAACTAAGGTAAAATTATCCAATTAAATTATGAGAAAGAGAGGGCAAAAAAATTAGGGCAAACAAAATTAAGGAAAAGAAATTAGAGTAAAATTATTCAATTATAATATGATAAAGAAAGATGGCAAAAAAATTAAGATACAATTATTTGTTCTATTAAAATCTTGATATTAGACTCTATTTGTGCTCATTATATCATACATATTTGTTTGGACTAATTTTATAAATTTTTAATTGGGCCTAATAATGATTATATATATATATTTAACTTGGCTCAACAGATTTTTTTGAGCAACCTTTTAGATTGGGCCTCAATTAATAAAAAAAGATTGGGTTTTGAACTTTTAATATAATATAAAAATAATAAATTTGGAGTCTTATTTTGGATTAAAATTTGGGGGCTCTAGGCACAGGCCTTAGTGGCCATAGCTCAAGTCCGGCCTTGCAGTCACTTTCACTTCAACATCATTCATTTTTAATCTATACCGTGACTCCCAATTCAACTTTCATTAGCAAAATGTGGTGTGTCAAGAAAAAGTTCACCCAATTTAAGAAATTTATAACAGCGTCGTCATTTTGAATTTTAATCTATTTTTCAATATCAACATCAACGTATAGTGTGTCAAGAAAACTCCACCCAATCTAATAGATCGAAAAGTCTCTGGCCGAGGTGATACCAGGATGATTTGGATAGGACTAAAACAATTTTAACTTGCAAAACTGGATTATTTTGATTAATTGATTCAAACTATCGGTCCACCAGGACCACTGATTATTAATTCATTCGTTCAAAGGAGGCAGTTGCAACACAAGACCAAACAGATAAGAAAGAGCCTTAGCAACTGCTTAAGCAACAAGTAGCACTTGGATCCTATGCACTCCATCCTTTGCAGTTTTTCTGGAGTTTGTTAAAACGACATCGTTTTAATTAAGGCCGCAACAAAAAATCAAACAAAAAAAAAAGAAAAAGAAAAAGAGCGTGCACACACAAATTGAAATCTGCAAGGAACGAAGATGGACACAGAGGAAGACCAAGAAGAAACGAGCAGTGGTGGATCTATGCAGGTCTGGCCTTGAGATTTATGGTGCCTTAGGCGTGATTTTAAAAGTGGGGCCCTCTTATATATATATATATATTAAAAAAATTACAGATAAAATAATAAGTTACTAATAATTTTTTTATTATTTAGTAGTTACAAAAAGTTTCCTTATACATATAATCATTAAAATTTATTTTCATACATTAAGATACGAAAAAATCATTACAAAGACTCAAAAAAGATAAAATAGGGTTTTGTTATTTCATAATTTAGCAATAATTGATACAAACAACATAATTCGTTGATATTTGATAATGAAATGATTATATTATTATAATATGATATCTAATAACACAATCATAATGCACACAAATCACAATCCATTAATTATTTGATAACAAAACACAAATTATTGGGAAAAAATTGGGAGAAAAAACTAAGGCCACAATTATTCAATTAAATTATGATAAAGAGAGAGGCCAAAAAAATTAGGGCAATCAAAATCAAGGAAAACAAATTAGGGTAAAATTATTCCATAAAAATATGTTAAAGAGAGAAGGCAAAAAAATTAAAATAAAGTTATTTATTCTATTAAAATTTTGATATTAGACTCTATTTTGACTCATTATATCATATATATTTGTCTGGACTAATTATATGAATTTTTAATTGCACCTAACAATGATGATATATATTTTTAATTTGGCCCAACAGATTTTTTTGAGAAACCTTTTAGACTAGGCCTCAAACAATAGAAAAAGATTGAGTTTTAAACTTTTAATATAACATAAAATTAATAAATTTAGGAGCTTATTTTGAGCCAAAATTTAGGGACCCTAGGCACAGGCCTTAGTGGCCTTAGCCCGGGGCTCGTAGTGGATCTATGAAGAATCCGGGGGGTACGTGCCCCCTTCTCCCCCCTCAATTTTGTAATTTTTTTGTTTGTTTGTTTGTTTTGTATATAAGGAAAATAATTAACAAATAAAAAATTTATGCAGAAATGACATTTAAACTAATTTATTAATGGTATTTTTTAAATTACGAAAATAGTGGTGATTGTTTGATTGAAAATAAAGAAATCATAACAAACCACATTATTATACCATACATCGATAATGATATGCTATCACTATTATTTGTATATTATTATATATAATCTATCATAAGACATACAAAATCTTTTGTATTGCCTATAATACATTAATTAGTTACAAGTAACATCATATTTTTAGTTATGATATTTCACAAGATCAATTGTAAAAAAAATAAATATTAAAACTCTTATACTAAATGTTTAAGAATTTGTGCTTAATATTAATCAAAAAAATTATTATCTATTTGATTATAAGAAGAAGAACAAAAAAAGATGTTGTAATTAATAAGTATCCTCTCTAAACAATTTTTCTAGCTCTGCCATTGGTCTACATGTGATTCTTACAACATGTGAGAGAGGTTAAAAGCTAACTTTTTACTTTTTTTTATTTTTATTTTTTTGAAAAAATATGCAAAAAAATAGAGTGATGATGTGACCTAAAAAAACTAAAAAGTCAATAAGCTGGCTTTTAACCTAGTTCCCAAAATTGTATGAATCCTCATCTCACATGACAAGTTGTGAAGAATATGCATGTAAAAAATTCAGTTGATCAGATATAAGTAATCACATGATCAAATTACATATATATTATAATACACGGACGGTCTATTCTTAAGAACATGTTGATTGTATAAATAAAAATAGTCTAATAGTATGACAATAGATATTGGATCAATTTATTTTTTGCGTGAATAATTTTCGTAGTTAGTTGTATAAGATGAGCAGATTAGATTACAAACGTGAATCAAAGTCAATCAAATAACAGATCAATTTCACCGTAAAGTTGAAATCTTCAACTTTAGCCACTACAAGAGATTAAAATTTTGGCAACTAAATTTTTAGTCACCAAAAATCATTTTTTAGTCGTTGAATGCAATTCCCCGACTAAATTTGGTACATGATATTGTTTTTGACAAAGAAAAAAACATTTAGGAAACTCTTCCACCCTATTTGGTTTCATTTTAAAAACCTGTTTCCTGAATTTTGATTTGAAAAAATATAAATTGTATGAAAGCAATTAACAGGAAAAGTGATAATTTCAAATTTTCAAATATTATTTCAACCCCAAAAAAGCAAAAGTGATATGAAATTGATGAGTGTTTTTTTCTTTTTTCCTTTTCTTTTTTCTCCAAACTAGTTTCTAGTTTTTTAAAAAAAAAATCTAAAAAGTAAAACCAAATAGAGTGTTTTAATATTTTCAAAATCTGACCAGAAAAATCACAAAAGTTAATAAATAAACAAAAAGAAAAGAAAAGAAAAGGATAATCCAAATATTATTCAAGAAACTAATATGATTTCAAAACCTAGCCACAACAATCACAGTGAATATCTAAAATATTGAGAAAACAAAGTTCTACTATCAAAGAATCTAACTATTTCTTCTTCTTTTTTTTAATATAATAAGCTCTTCAAAGAAAAAAAAATATTGAAAATCACAAATTGGGGAGCAAGGGAAAGAGGGGAATGAGAGTGAGTGTGTTACTTGAGGGTGGTAAAGCTAGTGGCTAATGGTGGAAATGGTGGTGGTTGAGAGTAGCAGCAACATTGTGCAGGAAAAAAAATGCTAGGGTTCACAAATTAGGGATGAGACAGGACATATAGAGAGAGAAACCTGTTAAGATTCACAAACTAGGGGCGAGTGAGAGAAAGATGGGCAGAAGGAGGAAACACCTAGTGGATGAGAGCTTCAGAAGTTGGTTGGGGTGAGGAACTCGTGCATGCGTGGTAGAGAGGAAAGATGGAGACCCATGTGTGTAGACACCCCATTTTTTACCAACATTAAGACTCAGACGTCACCGATTGAGCACTTGGTGATGTTACATATCGTGCTCGTCTAGAGGTTTCAGAGTCTCGGCTGCGAGCCTTGCCTCCGGACTTCCGGGCTCTTTCTGTACCTTGCCTCGGTTTGCGAACCAGGCTCGGTTTTCTCTGTTTCTCTTCCTGAAGGGAGAGAGAGGTCTCGTAGATCATCTCTCAGTGGCCGTGGGCTACTTTTCGTGGTCGTAGGTCACTTTTCCCATTTCGGAGCCTGGTTCTCGGTTTTCGGAGCCGTCAAGACATGTGCCTCGATTCAAAACCGTCTAACCACCTCCGTTTGCTCCGATTTTTGGCATGCATCTTATTTACTCCCTTTTAAGGGACACTGTGGTCTGAAAGACCCACTTCGTGGTCGAACACCACTCTTGGTGCCCAACAGGAAGTTTTTGGGGCCTCGGACTGCGCGTCTCGGCCTCCGAACCTTCATTTTGCATCAGTTTTCGTTCATTTTTGGCAGGGACCTCTGTTTCATCACCAGGAAGGCCGTAGAAGAGTAGGAGGCCAGTAATTGTTCCAGCAACCAGTTATATTTCCTTCATCGCCCTCCGACACCCGTTTTTCACACTTCAAAGCCAATGTTGACCACCCTAAGGCCACTTTCTTAAGCTCCAAACCACATATTTGTGTTGTGCACACCTGGGAGGACACAAATATCACATGGCCAGCTAGTAATTCCACCTGAACCTTTTGAACCCCTTTGAAAAATGGCTTGTTCTCTCTCCTGGTTCACTGTTGCCAATTTTTTACCACAGGGCTGTGTTGAGGACATCTGGGAGGACACCAATTAGTAGTGGCCGGCCACTATTTCAACTTGGCCTTTTTGACCCCTGGCCAGCCGGCCATAGGGGGTGGCCGGCCGACCACCTGCAGCTCCAATAGCTGCCCAGCCTTGCTCCTTGCACCCTGTTTAGTTCAAAACTGACCTCTTTGACCCCCCAGATTTTGTATCCGGATGGCCAAATTTTGAGGGGGAAACTTGAATTCTTTTCCCCCCATTTTTTCCCCCTTTTCTCCCCCTCTTTGCCTATATAAACTAGCCTCCCCAGCTGGTTTAAGGGTTAGAAAAAACCCCTTTGAGCTCCCATATACATATCTCCCCTCTCTCTCTCCCTTCAAGCTTCAAAACACCCAAGTCCTACCCCCCTTTTCACACCACCACCTAGCACCACTCCACCACTTCCATTTCCAGCAGCTTGGAGCTCTTCTCAGAGGCTAAGAGGCACCATTTTTCAGTCCAAGAGGCAGCCAAAGCTTGGTCTTCAAGGGTGAGTTGATTTCTCCCTCTTTCTAGCTCATTTTTGCAAGTTTTCTTAGCCCTCTTTTCTTGCTGTTTTGAGATCCGACCAAAACTGAAAGTGGAATTTTTTTGAGCTCTATTTCATCTTTCATTGAGGGTCTTACCCTGTTTGGGACCCCCATTTTGTACTTGCTTCAATACCCCTTTGTATGCCATATTTTTGCATGATATTTTGGCCTATGTGTAATCTGTTTTGTGGCATGAGGTAAACTGTAGATAGGCTTATTTTGATCCCTTATTCAACATTGAAGAAGGGCTCACCACTGTTTGGGACCTCCATGTATCACTTGCCATTGTACCCCTCTTTGGTCCCCATTTTTGCATGATTTATTAGCCTATTGATCTTCTGTTTTTGGACCTTGGTCCAAAATGAAAAGAGGCTTATTTTGACCCCCTCTTCATATTTCATTAAGGGTCTTTTTCTGTTTGAGGCATGTTTTGTATACTTTGTGTTATAACCTCTTTCGGGCCCTATCTTGCATGACATTTTGAGCATATTTGTATATTGTTTTTGTCACGACCCAAACCCGCCCCTAAAAGTTTGGGCATGACCCATTCGAAAATGGACACTAAACCTGTTTTATATATATCATACGGGGCCTGAACGGAAGCATACAAGAATATACAATACATAGAATAACATCCATTGAGCTATTCCTAACATGCCAGGATCTCAACATCACACTAAGTAAATATTATACAGAAAGTTTACACACATATGCCTTGACTCAACCCCACAAATGATAAAAACATTAGTGAAGGAGGAATTATATACAATCTACCATAAACAGACATCCAAAGCAAAAATCTAAACTCCTTAAAACTTTACAAAATACTTTACAAAATGCACGGCTTCAGGTGGTGCCTGGACGCATCAAGGTGACGAGAGAGACACAAGCCTTAGAGGTTAGGACTGAACTCCCGGATGGTTACCTACAGAAGTAGACAGACAAAATACAGAATGAGCGAACTCAGTGAATAATAGTACATAAACAATGTAATAATTAACCTGAATAATCAAACATATAACTGCATATATATAAGATTAACTACATTCCATAATTATTTCCAAAAGACATGGGTCCAACTTCCGTAACAGAATAGCTTTAAGCTCAGTATATACAGAATTGCCATAAGCCTACAGATGCAGAACGACCATAGGTCCAGAATATCAGAAGTAACAGAAATAACAAAACGGCCATCGGCCCAGAACATAACGGTAATAACAGAACGCATAAGCGTGGTAACAGAACGCATAAAGCGTGGGTAACAGAAATAACCAATGTATGGACTCAAGAGGTGGCTCGTACGGATTCCAGAGGTGGCTCCCACCAAAGTGTAGCACTTCGTTCCGTACAGCACTTTGCTCCATACTAGATAATACTAGAACGACCTAACGGTCCAGAAATATCATAAATATAATCTTATCAGAAACAGAGTCTTATGCATTTCCAGATTCCAAACCATTTTCGTAATCATTTTCATAATTATTTCCATATTCAGATTTTGCATAAGATCATATGTGGTACACCCATTAGCCATCAGATCAGGTAGGTCCGGTACACCCATTAGCCATCAGAACAGGTAGGTCCGAAGACCACAACAGGTAGGTCCGAAGACCACAGCAGGTAGGTCCGAAGACCACAACAGGTAGGTCCGAAGACCACAGCAGGTAGGTCCGAAGACCACAACAGGTAGGTCCAAAGACCACAAAGCTGATACCAACAGCCACGGTATTGTTACCCCCGGGCGAGGGCCATAGGCCACGGTATTGTTACCCCCGGGCGAGGGCCATCCGGACTAAGGGTGCCACAAATACTTTTTAGAAACTGAACATTCGTTCGTTCATTTCCAACATATCATAGTTTTTCAAAAATCAATCATTTCGTATCGTGGTATACTGAAAATACATAACATAAGTTGAACAAAACGTTGTTGATAACTGTTAACACAAGACAGCATAGTATATAGCTTGCACGCTTTCAGAAATACATACGTACCACAATTCTGTAATGTATATAGATACCATAACATCAACAGGCCGGAATAACTTATAAACCAACTTTACAGTGTTAATAGCTGTATGCAACTCGTATACAGAAGTATGGGTAATTCATAGGATGGTATATTGACAATAATCAATAGCCATAACTCAAAATACGGAGTAGGTTCAGAATCATACCGATGTGTGCTAACTCTTTCAATGTTCACATCAATTCTCAATCAACAAACACGTTACCATATTAGCTCACGAAAAATAGAATGCTGTTAACAATATTCTTAATGGTAAACAAGGCATATTTGTACATTTGTAGTACTATTACTCACAGAGTTACAATGGAGCGCTTGTCCTCCCGGAGTGCGTTCTGCACACAATCATAACTTACACATTAACTCTCTTTCCCTCTTAAATCATTAAGACATTCTTTCATGAGCCATTACATTCATATGAATTTATGATCATCTTAAAGTCATCAGAAAGTTATTCTAAAAATACCAGAGGACTGAGCATTCAAAACTGAACAAACAATAATTTTGCCTGAAAATGGGTTCCCCGCTCGAGCGCCACTTTGGCCGCTCGAGTGGACTGCACAAAATACAAAACAGCTGGGAGGTTGTTTTTCCCGCTCGAGCGGGACTTCCGCCGCTCGAGCGTACCAGGCAAATTTCTAAAAAATCTGGATTTCCAATTTGAGTTCCAACTTTACTTTCAAACCTTCAACCTTACTTTGCAAAACAACTTAATCAAAACAAATCTACATGTAATATACATTCCTTCAACACTTCAATCATCAATTTCATACTTAAAACAACCATAACCTTCCAAAATCCCCATTGTTCAAACCCGAAATTCCCAAAATCTCTTAATTCCTTCTATATACTTCAAATATATAAAATTTGCACAATTAAACAATGGAAATAACTCAAATCTGTCTATGGATGTAAATATTGATGAGTATTGAACTCTTACCTCAATAATCAAGCAAAAGGGTGAGCTTGAGAAGGAGCCTTCACAAATCCAAGTTCTAATCGGGTAAAAACATTGATCCTCCCTTATTCTCCCTCCTTGATGCCAAAAACCATGGTGGATCATGATCAAAGTAAAGGAATTCAAGAGTTTGGGGCTAGGGTTTCGGACTAGGAAGAAGAGGAAAGAAAAGGGGAAAAGAAGATATCAAGAAATGGCCCAAAATCACGATTTTAAAGCTGCTGTCCCGAAAACCCCGCTCGAGCGGACCTATTCCCGCTCGAGCGGACCTACTCACAGCACAGATTCCAAAACTTCAAACAGGTGTAACTCTCCCATCCGGACTCCGTTTTAGGTCGTTCTTGTGTCCAAATTGAAGCCCTGGAAATAAGCTTTCCAATGGTTCTAACCTCATATCCAAATTCAAAGTGTGGACAAAGAAAAGGGCAAAAGAGTGGCAGTTGTTCGTAAAATAACTATCCGAATTAAATTCTTTGGTTCAATCTTACTTTACCATCATTTTACCACCTCAATCCAAATCCCCAAGTCCAAAAATAAAACATGAGATCCTCCATAAACATTCACCAAACCTTTAACAACTTTCCATTACACCTAGCTTCAATTCTAATAGATATAGTTGAATCTACGCATATTGGGGTCGTTACAGTTTTGGGGGTTACCATAAACTGTAAGTGGTCATATTTTAGGCTCATATTAAACATTTTAGAAGGGTCTTTTCCTTTTTGGGCTTTACATCTACCACTTGCTTCATTGCCTCCCTTGCGGAGCCATTTTTGTATGCTAATTTAGCCCTACTTGGGCCCACTGTTTGGCCTCACTCTAAACTGTAAAAATACTTTTATTGGGGCTTACTTGCTTCTGTCTTTTCATTTCATGTTCAAATTATGTTTGCATTGTATAGTTATAAGCCATTTCATGCACCAAAATCCATGTTTCGGGACTCGTTCCATGCATCGGGTTTCATTTCACCGGGTTTCAGGGCTGTTTTGCATCATTTATTACCTCTGATTTTTGCATTATAGTATGCCATATTCCATGTTTTGCCATGTCTTGTTAGAGTGGCATTCCGTGTCGTAGGTTCGGTTCTCGGTTTGCGTGCACGCGTGCACGCACTTCGAGTTGTCTCATTTTCATCTTGTGGCCTCCTATGTGAGTGTGGCTGAGGCTCACTCATGTTGGTGTAAGTCCATTATGCATTGTGTATGCCATTTCATCTCATAGCATTGCGTATGCTAGGGTGTATGTTAGTGCATTGTGTATGCCATGTTACCTCGTGCATTGTGTATGCCATCCCATAACATTGTGCATGTTAGGATTGTATCTTAGTTGCATTTCATGCATGTCATGCATATTGCATCGTGTTCGGGATAGGAGTTAGCCCAGGCACGGAAAACGAGGTGCGTTTCGTACTCCGAGTGACGGAACGTGTCTCAATTCCCCAGTCACCGACACTCCGGATTATCCATGATGGAGTTAGGTTTTGTTATAGTTCTCATGTGCATTCATTCCATATTGAGTTGTGCAATTCGACTCCTCGGCCATCATGCATCGAGATGCGTGATTGGTGGCACGAGGATCGAGGCATGCATACATTTGTGAAAATACATTGCTATGCCCCTCTCATGCTCTCTATTGCAGCAAATCAAGAATCAGCAGTCTTCTGAGGCTTGGCGCGCTTTCCAAGAATAATTGCGAAACAAAGGCTAATTGGGGCATCCCAGTGGATTTCCATGCAAGGCAGCCCAAACATACATCATTCATCAGAATCAAGGCAGTCCCCGGCTTGCATGCCAGTCTTTTCTTTTCTTAGTTAATTTGTAAATTAATTAGGAATTTGTATTATTTGGATTGTATTATTCTTTCATTCGGGACTGTATATTCTTTTGGACCCTCTGTGCGAGGGCATAATTATAATAAGTGTGGGTGAGTGTGATGTATGTCTTCCAACCCCACGTCTTTCTTCCCTTTTATTTACCTACTTATGATGGTTAGATTAGGGCATGTTTCAATTAGCATACAGTATGATAGCATGTTTGCATTCATTCATCTGTTTTGCATGCACCGGGCTCGGCGCATCATACAAACTGCATTTATATTTCAATTTCAAATTGAATACGTGTTAGTTGTAGCATTCCATATACCATGTTTAGAATAGCCGAGCCTGCTATAATTTGCATCTTTGCATATGTTGCATTAGGAAATTCTGTGTATCTAGGATCATGCATGGATTTCTAATAAGTTTCTGTTTTGGCATGGAGTACTCGGTGAGTTTTTATGCTTTAGCATCCTTGCATGCGTGTGAGTGTTGTCCTGAATAGCATGCTTACCATGAGGCTAACTGCTTATGTGATATAACTGCCTTGAATGCCTGTGGGTGGAGGTTGTGTCACTTGAATTGGGACAATTCATCAAATGTTTGTTTTAAGCCCACTAGATAGTGGCAAAACCATTGTTTTCTAAGCCCACCCGAGGGTGGCAAATCCACGTCTTAGCCTACTTGCGGGTAGCACCATCAAATCATTTTCAAACAAACAAACAAACATGAAATGTTTTGTTCCAAATCTGGCGACTCAGTCTATACTTGTATGTTGTGCGCATCACATAGTAACCTAGGCTAATAACCGGAATAAGAACACACAATGTTTTCAAAAATAGATATCATGGTTAGTAGAGGCCGGTCTTTGACCGGGCGAGCGGGGGTGCTCACGAAGTGACCTTCCCCAATCGTACCCAAGTTCCCGAGCCGAGGCAACTTTGGTGATAACGGACACGCGGCCTTTGGCATCGAGTCAGGGTTTCCTAAATTTCCCAAAAATAAAATATTTAGGTGGCAACTTTGTATCTGGCAAAGCAGTCCATGTTTGGCACTTCTTTCAAAAATCTGTTTTTTCAAAACGATTTGCCGGATTTGGACTCTTTGGTTCAAGATTTAGAACCGTGACACAATTCGAGTCTGAGCTGTAGCGAGGTCCCCCGCAGGCCTGTTACAATGTGCAATTGGTAAAAGGAATCGATTAGAAATTAGGGCTAAATCACTAAATTTCATCTACCACACCAATAATCAGTTCAAAAAACCCTAAATCAAGAACACAAATCGAAACCCATTTACTCATTTCACAGAAATCAAAATCCTATAGCATAAAAAAAAAAAAAAAAAAAAAAAAAAAAAAAAAAAAACACACCCTAAAGCTAGAGTGAAATGGGGAAAAAGGAGAGAGAGAATGAGAAAGAGAGAGAGGGATATAGAGTGAGAAAAACCTGAATGTCGATGGGAGGCAAGACAGTGGTGAACGGAAGTGGTGATGTGATTATATGCGACGGTAGAAGAGGAGCGGCAGTGGTCATGTGCGATGGTGGGATGAGCAGCCGTGGTTATTGATTCTCTGTGTAAAAGAGAGAGAGCAAGAGAGAGGAAAAACTTGGTTGTGAAGGATTAAAGAGATGATAGGAAGAGAAGAAAAAAAAAAGAAAAAAAAAGGCAAAAATTTGGGCAGTAATCCTAAAATTTTCCCACTAATTTTTATAAGCAATTTGCCAACTATTGATTTAGTCACCGTTTTTGTCACTGTTTTTATCGACTAAAATGTTTTAGTCAAAAAATGTTAATAGATGGCGACTAAAATTATTTAGTAGCCAAAATATGAACTAACGCTGACCAAGTTAAATTTTAGTTGCCAAAAGTGTAGTGACCATTGACCAAGTTAAACTTTAGTCACCAAAATATGAACTAATGCCGACCAAGTTAAAATATTATTTAGTCTGGAAAAATTAATATGTGGCATCTAAAAAAATATTTAGTAGCCTAAATCTTAAACTAATGCCGACAAAAAAAAAATTTTGTCGCCTATTGTGGAACTTTTGGCAACTAAATTTTTTGTAGTCAGCAAAAAGTAATATACCCCGAAAAAAAATATTTAGTAGCCTAAACCTAAATTAACGCCAACCAAACATTTTTTTTAGTCACCTATTGTAGAACTTTTGGCAACTAAATTGTTTTTAGTTGGCAAATTTAGTAGCAAAAAGTGCAATTTGTTGTAGTGAGCAAATTGGCACTTGAAAAACTCTATTTGTCTATAAAGTTTATACATAAAACTCTATAAATATGATTTGATTATTTGATGTTTATAAATAAAATTATTTTATGAATTTTATATTTTAAAGTAAAAAGTTTATATTGAAATTATATCATTTTATATGAAAATTTTATATCCCTTACAAGTCCTCTTTCAAGTACTTATATCCCAATTAGGCAATAAGCTATTCTTATATTTCAATAAGTCTTATTATTTTGGACATTTGATTCATCAAATCCTAATTATTATATTTAAGATATTTTGTGAATAATTTTATCCTTACAAATATTTTTTGAACCTTTAGCAATTTGGTGATGTGAATATATACATTGACGTGCAAATATTCACATTTACAGTGTGAATGTTCCAACATTCACTCTATGAATGTGAAGATTAATGTGCGCTTCACCATAATATTATTGAAGGTATTTTGGTAACAATATCACCCATAAGACTTATTAGATTATAAGAAAATCATTTGAATTAGGTGAAACATAAGTAGGTGTAACAGGACTTGTGAGTAATCCAATTTTTATTTATATATAATTAATTATATTTTATATATATAAAAAAAAAAACTTTAAAGTTGTGTAGATGTCACCTAGCGATGTAAATTCAGCCAGGCCTAGCCTATTCGGGCACGGGCTGGCCCACAATCGAGCCTTGTAGGCTTCCGCCAAATTTTGGGCCAGGTCGAGCCAACCCATGGATGAAAAATCTTAGCTCAAGCCTAGGCTTAGGGGGTACTTGGGCCTCGGGCCAACGGGCTGGGCTTGACTTTTATTTTTATTTATTTATTTATTTTCATTGAAATAGCTTGTTTAAGACATTGGGCCTCACGCTGAGGGGGGGAAGGGGGGGTTCAGGCGGGCCCAGCCAAATGGGTTGGATTGAGCTTCAAAATAGAGGGCCCAAGTCTAGGAACTCAGGCTCGCGGGCGAGCTTCAGGTGAGCCACGGGCTGGTAAGCCAATTTTGCACCCCTGTCAACCACTTCTCAATTTATCATGTAACTATTCTTTTTAATTTATCAATTTATTAATTATTTTGGATTATGTTTTTGTGAGGAAGGTAAAGCGTTTTTATTGATTTTTTTTTCTTTTGCACAAAAGTTTTGGGCAAAATTTATTTTATCTCCTCGTAGTTTGAGATAGGAGTATTTTACTTTCTATGATTCAAACATTGTCCAAAAGTCCCAATTTAATTTTGGACTAAAGTCCTGCCATTAGTTTTCTATTCAAACTAAAGAAACTGTATCACACATGCCATTATTTAGTTTGATTTTCTGAAAAAAATAAAGTAAAAATTAACACAATAAAAAGATACTTTTACTCTCATCTTCTCCAAACCTCAAATTAGATTAAGATATTAGCGAAAATAAAATAAAATAAAATAAAAATATAATTAAGGAGTGATTTAAAATATAATTAAATTAAAATATAAAATAATTAAGAGTTAAGAATTGATCTAAAATATAATTATATTAGAACTAGATAATAAAAAAAAGTTAGAAATTACGATAAATAATTTAGGATTTAGAATTAATTGTAATTTAACATATAATTACATTAAAATTAGATTAAAAAATTAGAAATTACAATAAATAATTACGAATTTATGATTAATTATGATTTAATGGAATTAATATTAGAAATTATGTGTATAAGAGAGGAAAGAGAAAGAAAATAACAAAAAAAGACATAGGGTTTGAAGGTATTTTAGTCATTTCATATGTATAGTTAACAGAATTAATGATTACACTTTGGTCCAAAACCAGATGGGATCTTTCTGACTATATTTGAACCATATAAGGGGATAAAATACACCGGCCTCAAAACACGAGTTTTTTTTTTTTTTTTTTTTTTGACTATTCTTAAAAAAAAAAAAACAAATTAGAGAATTAACCTAACTATTTGGGAAACTAACCCATTTTTGAAATTGCATTTTGAACATGCGATTTCAATGTTCAAAATGCAATTTCAGGTTGACATGGATAATAATGTGCTAACGTGGCAAGTTGAAATCGCATGCTGAAAATGAGATTTCAAGTTGACATGGCTTCTATTGCGACAATGTGATAAATTGAAATTGTATTTTGAACATGCAATTTCAACATGGATTTTGAAAATGCAATTTTAAGTTGTGCATTTACAAAACTCATTCTGAAAATGACATTTGAAATTGAAATTTAGCAATTCCTTGGCAGATTGAAATGCATTTTGTTTCAACATTTTTTAACATACATAGCCAAACTATTCATATTATTTTAGTACATATAAATTTTTATTCATGTCAATCATCACTCCATGTATGTCTTTTTTTTTTTTTTTTCCTTCCTATATATTAAAGTGAATTTTGAGAAAAGATAAGGACTCCATTAACGTAATATAGTGAACACTATAATTTTAACATAATTATATTGAGTTCCCTTATTTTAATTTGTGTAATATTTAATTTTCATCAATATTTTTTTTAGTTATATAGATGAAAAAATAATGTAACGCCCCGAAATATTGCAATAAAGACAAATCATATGCGGAATAAATATAAAAGAAACAACATAAGTTCATATATCAGAGTTCACTATTTAGCAAACAATTAAATGCCATATAGGCTTCCATCTTTTCAAGACATTGCTTGGTTACACAAATAAAGTCTCGCTCATTACATATTAAGCCCTTGGCTTTACAAATAACACTCATGCACACATAAAGCATAATAAAGAAACTCTTGCTTCCCGTTGGTCCATCCATACTATTGCCTTGGAGGTAACATCTCACCTGTACCTGAAAATGATATTCCCGTATAGGGTGAGCTAACAGCCCAGTAGAAATACACTAAACCGGCTATGAACAATGACTAAAAGATTAGTATTTGATAGATGGTCAACACTGATACATTCACTTATATAACATTACAGTTTTATGACATACAAGTCCATATTACTTTTCAATTTCCATTTCTTACTCAGTTCTCAACTCATAACCATGGCTCAGAACCTGACCATACCCTTTAAGAGAGATTACATCTCATATCAACAGTACTTCCATTTCAATTGAGATAAAGACTCAAATTAAACATTTTCCCATTTTACAATAGATAAGCATACTAGCTATATCAACACATCAACAGATAAGCATATGAGCTATATCACACTTCCAAAGATAAGCATATGAGCTGTATCCATAGAGTCCATCCCCTATCTCCTCCCAAAAAACATCCGATTTAGAGGTCCATCCCCTATCTTCCCCTAAACCGTGGAGTACATCCCCTATCTCCTCCAACACAATACAATGCATGTAAACAATTATTATACACATCATCAATACATAAAGTTAATGTATTCTTTCAATCGTCATACTCAATAACACATTCCAGTGATTAGTTTTAGTTTGCCTAATCATCATGCATTGTCTACAACAATCAAGACTATCCTCCACCGATAGCCCAAGGCAGTTATTTCTAAACAGAAAATAAATGCACAAAATGGATAATATATCAACATTTCAATTAGGTAAGCGATAAATAATTCAACTACATCCTTTAATCCCATACATTCCCAATCTCAACATTCCCAATTCAATTCCTCATTTCTCGCAATTAATTATACCAATTAATCAACCAATGTAATTAGGGCATTTTCCATAATTAACATTATAACCGTGAGGTTCCATTTTCATCAATGTTTTAACATTAATTCCATTTCTTCATGCTAAATATGCATATAGGTTTTATATATTTAAAACCCCAACTTTTGTAAAATTTCACAAAGACCCAAACTTTCTGAAAATTACACAGCAACTTCCAACATATCAAAATACCAAAATTTAAAGACAAAGCTCATAAGGAGGAGTAGGATATCCCTACCTCAAATTCGTAGCTCAAATGGAGAAGATGAAAAGAGTTAAAACTCGATCTCCACCACACACCACAAAGCTCTCGAGAAATTACACAACTTTAGCGAAGGAACTATGGCCAAAATCCCAATGGAACTATGGCCAAAATCCAGCTCAGCACAACTAAAATTTATAACTCGAGCTCGGCTCGTAATGGCTCATTAAACCAAGAAGAACCATAGAAGCTGATAAGCTAACCCTCAGCACTTGCACTTTTATAGAGGTTTGCCCACCTTAAAATGTATCTTGTAATCGATGTGGGACTTCCAACAAGCATACCAAATGACGTCATTTGGCACAACACTTTTGTCCACTCTTTGAGTCCCACATCGCTGAGAGAGGAAACATTTTTGTGACCAAATGCTTATAAAGTGGTGAATTGCGGACATAGATCAAGTAACTTCCAATGCATTATGAATTTTTGAGGGCGCCACCCTCCTGAACTCATATGGAACCCTTGTTGTGAGGTGGCTCGACCCCCACCCAGTCTTGCCCTTGGATCATGAAGGGCGCCTCGACCACCAAGGGCGCCGCCTCAACCCCACCGTCCCAAATAAGTGGCTAAACATAAAAGAGGGATTGAAACCGGGATTGCTACAACCTCCCCACCTTAGGAAATTTTGTCCCCGAAATTAAGTGCAAGTTTTTTTTTGAAAAACAAGTTTTTCTCCGTTTTTAAACAATGTTACATTTCAACATTTAATAACTCGACCCATTACCGGTCATTCCATCTCTTGTCAAGAGGCACTTTATAACAAATATATTTTAACATGCATTCCCTTTCCATTTCAACCATTTCCAACATATATGGTTCACAATTTATATCATATTCCAACTTCATGATATATCTCCAGTTCTACAATATCGCCAACATATACAATGTTACATTAAACTTCCATTTTGAGGCAAGTTTTAAAATACTTCCATTAAACCAAAACATACACCATGTTTTACAACCTAAGATACATTCAATACTCTTCAGGTCCAATAATACAACAAAACATACAATACATGCTTAAACATCTACAAATAGGTCCGGATATTTCTCTCGGACCTCCAATTCACGTTCCCAATGGCTTCCTCCACTCCGTGATGTTTCCACAAAACCTTTACCAAGGGAATGGTCTTGCCACGCAGGACTTGATCCCGTCTATCCAAGACCCGAACCGGTCTCTCTTCATACGAGGCATCCTCATCTACCTCTAAGTCGGTCCAATCCAATACATGTGATGGATCCGGCTCATAGTTCCGAAGCATACTCACATGAAATACGTCATGAACACCGGATAACTGCGGCGGCAAAGCTAAACGATAGACAACCTCGCCAATCCTCTCAAGGATCTCAAAAGGGCGCTGCCCCCTCGACTCCCGACCGTCCCAGTCGAAGTGGCTAAACATAAAAGAGGGATTGAAACCGGGATTGCTACAAATAATATTGGCATCATTTTAAAACAAAATTGTATATTTTATGTTATTTATTTTGTGCTTACACAATATCTGTATTAGTTTTGGTCCATTTAACTTTATTAAGAGGGAGATTAGCGTAATTATATGAAAATTGTAACGATCCCGGTTTCGATCCTTCTTTCATGTTTTGCCATTTCGACTGGGCCGGTCAGGGGTGCAGGGGGCAACGCCCCTTGGCGGGTCTAAGGGCAATGCCCTGGCGGGGGTCGAGCTGCACGGTCAGCTCGCAGGGGTCCAGGGGGCAACGCCTCTCAAAACAAAAATACAAAATGCATTCGAAGTTGGTTGTCCGCTCGATCGGTCTGTAGTGCAAGAGAGGGCCGCACGTGCGGGGAATGAGGCCGCACGTGTGGAAAATAGGGCAGGGGGCTGAAGCACACTGCTAAAAAGGCAGATGCAGCTGGAGGTGCGGGAAGTTAGGTAGATCTGGAATTTTTCATTTTCTTCTCTTTTTGGGCTGATTGAATGTCACTTTTTGTATATCTCTCTCTCTCTCTCTAAAAACATTTCCTCTCCCTTCTCTCTACATTTCTTACCAAAAACCTCACAAGATCTTTGATTTCTCCAAATCCCTTGGGATTTAGATCCAAGTCCTTCATCAAAGTTGGTTATCTATGCAAGGGCTACGTTGTGTGCGGTGGAGATCGAGTTTAAGCATCGTTGATTTTGGGGTTTCAACTTGTTTCTTCTTCAAACTTAAGGTAAGGATTTTCTACACTCTAATATGATTTTTAGCTTAGTTATTTGCTATTGTGTATAGATGATGCGATTTGGTTGTTGTAGACCGCCCGAACTCTCTCCGCGCGGACCCATTTTCGGAGAAGGCGCGGATTTGGTTCTAGCTACTACAGTTCGGACTCTTGTCACGGTTCTGAATCTAATCTCACAAAGTGCAATGTGAGACTGATAAATCACCAAAGAGTCCAAATTCGGCAAATCGTTTTGGAAAATCGATTTTAATCAAAAAGCGCCAAACATGGACTGCTTTGCCAGATTTCAGAGTCGCTACCTAAATATTTTGTTTTGGGAAATTTAGGAAACCCTGACTTGTGTCAAAGGCCACGTGTCCGTCATCACCAAAGTTGCCACGGCTCGGGAACTTGGGTACGAGAGGAGAAGGTCCTAAAATGAGCACCCCGCTCGCCCAATCAAAGATCAGCCTCTACTAAACATGATATGTTGTTTTTGAAAACACGTGTTCTTATTCTGATTTATTAGCTAGCTTACTATGTGATGCGCACAACATACAAGTATAGACTAGATCGCTCAATTTGGAACAAAACATCTCATGTTTGTTTTTCGAAAATGGTTTGAAGTTGCTATCCTCAAGTAGGCTAAGACGCGGATTTGCCACCCTCAAGTGGGCTTAGAAAACATGATTTGCCACTCTCAAGTGGGCGTAAAACGTACATTTTGATGAATTGTTCCAATTCAAGCAATGAAGCCTTCATCCACAGGCATTCATGCAGTTAATCATTTAAGCACATAACCTCATGGCAAGCATGTTGTCATGGCAATCACTTATACGTATGCAAGGATGCTAAAGCATAAACACTCACAGTGTACTCCAAGCCAAAACATAAGCTAGTTAGTAATCAATGCATGATCCTAGCTATGTTAACAATGCCTAATGCAACACATGCAAAATGCAACTAAGTAGGTTCGGCTATCTAAGATGGCATATGAATGCAACACTCAATAACATGCTTTGAAACACGTATTCAAGTAAGTATTGAAATTCAATGCAGTTTGAATGATCTGCTGAGCCAGGTGCATGCAATACGAATGAATGATGCACGCATGTATAGCATAAGTATGCTAATCGAAACATGCCCTAAAACTAACCATCAAAAGCTGGTAAATAAAAGGGAGAAAGACGTGGGATTAGAAGACATTCACACACTCACGTACACTTATTACAATATTTGCCCTCTAGACGGAGGGTCCGAATAAATAGGCTAAGCTAAGCTAAGCTACTTATTACAAACCAACTAATTAACTATTCTAGCTAATTAATTACAAACCAAATTGAAAACTAGCTATGCTAAGCAAATTTAGAATATTACAACATTTTAAACTAATTAATTACAACACAAGTAATTAACTACATCTAGCTAACAAAACGATAAATGGCCTCGCAGACGAGGAAGGCATGCATGCTCGGTCGCGTCCTCCCAGAAATCCACCGCCTTGCCTCAAGATGCCTCTGTTTGCACACTTTTGGACTTTTGAAAATTGTGCCAACTTCCAGATTGCTTCTTACTGATCTCAGGAACATGCTGAGGGATGATCGGCCAGAGATGGTGGCCATCGGCCAGTAATTATGGCCGGTCGGCAGGCTTTGATGGCCGGTCAGCTGCTCTGGTGGCCAGTCGGCCACTGATTCCCTGAATTTTCTCATTTTGCTACAACAGAGAACAAACAGAGGCATGGCAGTGTATTTGCAAGGAAATGTGTATACCACCACACTCCTTATCATATCTTAAGCTCAAAAAAGTATGGTACTCAACTCTCGAGCCACCAACCGAGCATCACAATGCACGATGCCCGAGAAGTCAAATGTGTACAAGTCAATGAATGTACAAATGGACTCGATGAAACTTCCACCCTATCATGCACGATCAAGGGTGTCGATGACTAAGAAATGAGGCACGTTTCATCACTTCAAGTATGAAACGTTTCTCATTTCTTGTGTTTGGATTAACGTCCGATCCAAACACATGCAATGCAACACAAACATGTTATCTTGACATGTTTTACTTTGATTCATTTTGTTTACTCATTTTCGATTACCGATAAGTCCTTTAACCGGTTAAGTCCAAAAGTGAGAGTCCTCTAATTTTGAAAGAGGATCTAAGCCATAAGCACCTTGAGCATGGAAGAAGCCTCATGCTTTTGGTTAGTAGAAACCTTCAAGAGAAGGCTAAAACCATTAGGCATGAGAGCGTTAATTTCATGCTCAAGCCAACATGGGGCTTAAGACCTCTTTGAAAGCAAAGTCACAAATGAAGAGTGGAGTGATATGGCAAACATTTCAGTGCTAAAATAGGATGCTACAGACACTAAACCATGCAAGCAACGCATGCACAACATGTTATGGGCCAAAGGCATTAAAACTAGTGACAAGCATTACACTAGAGACATGCAATATCAAACTCAAATGGCCAAACCAGCTCTGGACAGAGCTAAATCATGCTAAAACAGTGGCCTAGATATGCTGAAACTTAGGCACAAAAGGCAAGAAAATCATGCCCACATGTTGGCTTGTAAGCAAGGCATAAGGCTCAAACCTTAAACACAATGAAAGAGTGAAAAACATGAAAGTGTGACAACACCATATGCTCTGAAATAACATGCCAAATGATGCCAAAGCATGCAAATACCTCAAGCCAAGCATGCAGGATACCTCAAAACTCAAAACTAATCAAGGCTATTGCACTACAAGCATGCACAACAAGCATCATACGACCAAGAAGGCTCAAAACAAAGCTAAAGCATGCTGCAGTATAGCCAAAATGAACTAGAATAATAGGCTAAAGAGACAAGCATGCAAGGCTAGCTAGCAAGGATTACACTACAAGTGTATAAAGCATGCAAGAGGTGAGTCTACCAATCAAAATTAGAGTTATAATATGCCAAAATAACACCAAAAACATG
The DNA here is from genome assembly GCA_025200525.1 of Camellia lanceoleosa. Lineage (NCBI taxonomy): Eukaryota > Viridiplantae > Streptophyta > Magnoliopsida > Ericales > Theaceae > Camellia > Camellia lanceoleosa. The sequence goes on from CM045760.1 coordinate 14,576,815, forward strand.
ATTGAACTAAGCTAATTCAAACCACAAGAGCATGCTACTTTGTAAGGCTAACAAGGCTAGTGAGCAAGATTGCACTACAAGTGCAAGAAGCATGCAAGAGGTGACCAAGCTGACCAAAAATAGAGTTATGGTAGGTCCCAATAGTCACAAAAATGTGCTCAAACTAAGCCATAAAAAGAGAGAAACACATGCTTATTTGGTGGGCTAACAACACAAGCAAACAAGACAAGAGAAGAGGGGACCACCCCCTCCTATTTGGGACCTCAAAATAGGATTTTTACCACTGAAAATTCTCTAGAATTTTTACCACTGAAAATTCTCTAGATTTTAGTGGTTAAAAGGCCACAAAAAGTTGTTTTGAAAGGCCTTGAAAGATAGCTCAAAAGGCTTTACAAGCCAAGGAGCAAAAGGGAGAGACAACCCCCTAGACAAACAAGGCTTAAACCAACATTTTTAGGACTGAAATTCAGACCTTTTTGTAGTTCAACACCACCCAAAAAAAAAAAAAACAGCCCAAAACAATGGGAAAAGGGTAGTGAAGCAAGTGTGCAAAACAAATACAAAAGAGGAGAGTTATACCTCTTGATGCATAGCAGCAAAACAGTCTCTTTCTTGGCTCAAATGACCCTTCAATAGCCCAAAAATAGGTTCCAAGGGACCTCAGCCCAATGATATGCAACTTTGATGAAGGATGCCTAGGCAAGCTAGAAGTATTTCTCTACTTCTATGCACTTCATGCACAAAAGGGCAAGAGAGAGTGAACTATAGAGAGAGAGGCAGAGATTTAGCTCTGAAAATTTTCTAGAGAGAGAGGATTTTTTTAGAGAGAGAGGCTCCCAAAATTGCTTCAATGTTCTCCCATTGAATATATGAGATATAGCTTCATATATAGCAAAAAGAGAGCATTTGGTCAAAAATATCTGAACTAGGACAGGTGGCACAACCTGGAAACAGTTGGAGGACAAAATATCTTCAAAAATTCTGAGTTTGGGTTACTCTTGGCTGGCCGGCCATCTTTGGGGCCGACCTGCTACTTGTGGTGGCCAACCGGACATCTCCATGGCCGACTGTGCACATTTGTGGCCGACTGCAAATTCTGCTCTGTATATCCAACTTCAAATGGGCATAACTCCTTCATCTGGACTCCTTTGCAGGTCATTCTTGTGTCCAAATTGAATCCAAGGAAATAAGATTTCCAATGGTGGAAACCTCACATCAAAATTCTAACTACGCAAAAAGTTATGCCTCTTTTAGTGAAGACTGCTCAGTTTTGATCATAACGGATTGATGCCCAACTTCCAACAACCATATCTCCCTCATCTAGACTCGGCTTTAGGAGATTCTTGAGTGAAAAATGAAGCCCCAAAAATCTTATTTTCAACGGTGGTGGCCTCATAGCTGAAATCCAAATGTACAAAAGGATAGGCCTGATTTAGCGAGGGTTGCTTGACTCTCTCTTAACTATTCATGCCCAACTCCTTCCCAAACTGGGTTTCTTCCCTCTTTTCCTCTTTTCTTCAACTCCAAACCCCTAAACAAGGTGTTTTGAAAGATTTTTCAAAGATTTCATCTCTTTTTCATTCATTTTCACTTTGTCCTTGCTTGGTTTATCGAAAAGCGCAAAATTCAACAAAATGTGAGTATCGGAACATCGTAGAATCATTTTTCAAAAACTATTTTGAAAGAAAGGGTTTCAAGGTCTAAAATCTTTTGATCAAGATCATTTTAGTCCAAAAGGGGTATGAAGTTGAGATTTGACTCTCCTCTTGCCGAAGAAGTCGAACCCTTGCATAGCATAGCCTACATCACTATGTAAGCAATCAGTAGAGCCCAAGTCTTAAGGGCAGTAAAAAATGGGGTGTCTACAATTGTGGTTTGGACAAGTCTAAGATTTGGGTGTGAAATGAAAAGAGGGGTTTTTGATGTATGAGAGATAAATAAGTATGGGGTTTGAATATAAGATTTGGGTCAATATTGGAAAAAGGGAATTTTTGCCCTAACTTGATAAAATGATTATTTTGTACAAATAATTGGAATTAACATTGAATATGTTAAATTGGATGGTTATTGATGTAAGTGGTGAAATTGGATATGTATTATCTCACACCTTTGGACGTTTTAAATAATTGTTTATCTTAAGATTTAATATATGTCTAGAGATAAATGTATTGGACTATCAGTGAAGGATAGTCATGATTATTGTAGAAATTGTATGAGGATTAGGCGATTTAATGCTAATCTATTGTTGGTTGTCATTGAATATGACCATACCATAAATACATCGTAAATGTGTGTTTATTGGGAGGAGATAGGGGATGTACTCCATACATGATTATGTTTATAAATACATTGTATATGTATGTTTATTGGGAGGAGATAGGGGATGTACTCCATATATGATTATGTTTATAAATACATTGCACATATATATTTGTTTGGGAGAAGAAAGGGGATGGACTCCATCTAAAGCAAGTTGGCCAGAGTGTCTTAGGTGAAAGACTCGAAATTATATATATAAATGGGTGCCAATTCCTTCGGACGAAATATCCGTAAAATGGCATAGTTTGAAGTGTTTATGTGTGTTTTGCATAAATGGAAAACCATTGAGTTGTAGCCTCATTTTGGTTGTTGAAAGATGATGAATTTAACTCATGAATTGAGTAGTATATATGAACTGGAAATGAATTGAAAGAAAATGGAATGAGATTGGTCTTAGTGCGGGCTTGTGGATGCTTCCATATTGGTATTGTTTATGTACGTGGTATTTATACCTTTGCTAAACCTCATAAATTGTGTTAGACTATTTCTACTGGGCTGTTGGCTCACCCTATACGGGAATATCATTTTCAGGTGCATGTGAGATGTTTTTTCCAAGGCAATAGCGTGGGTGGACTTTCGAAAAGCAAGGGCTTCTTATTTATGCCTTATGTGTGTATGTTTGTTATTTGTAAAGCCGAGGGCTTAAGATATAATGTGCAAGACTCAATTTGTGTAACCAAGCAATGACTTGGAAAGGTGTAAGCCTACATGGCATTTAACTGGTTGTTTAACAGTGAACTCTGATGTATGAAAGTATGTTGTTTCTCATATTTATTCCACGTATGAGTTATCTTTATTGTATTATTTTGGAGTCGTTATAAAAATTGTGAGGCTTAATGTATTTAAAAAAAAAAAAAAAAATCAGTGGAGGTCAGTGTAATTTACCCTAAAAGATAATAAATTCACAACATAAGATTTTTATTGAAGAACCACATAGTGGTTTGGTATAAATTTAAACTCTAATGCATCGTTGGTTAATTCAGTAAGTTAATAGATATGTTAATGGGTAGTCACTACTACTAAAAATCGAATTTTTTGCGACGGTCTCAAACATCACAAAAGTTTCATATATCGTCGCAAAAAACTTTTTGCGACGGAGTAGCGACGGGAAATGGGGAGTGGCGGAAGGGAGCGTAACAAAAAGTATTTGCGACGATTACAAACCATCATTTTCTTGTAGCGACGACTAATCAATAGTTTTTGCAACGGTTTAACTTGACACAAAAAAAGGAAAAAAAATTCACTTTTAGTGATGATGTTGGTTGCCGTCGCCAAAACTTTTTTAGTGATGATATTTGAAGTCACGAAAAGTATTATTAGCAACGGTCTAAAACATAGCAAAAAAAAGTGAAATTAAATTAATATTGTATTTGCAACAATTTAAGTCGTCGCAAAAAAATATTATCAGCGACAACCTAAACCGTGGCAAAAAAATAGAATTAAATTAGTACCATATTTGCAACAGTTTAAACCATCACTAAACTTGAACTAATATGTATATGCTACTGGTTAACCCGTCGCTAATAAAATGTAAAGAAATGATGATTACATTAGCGACGGTTATTATTGTCGCAGTAAAATTATTTTTATAAAATCAATATATATTTTATTAATTTATTCCCTGTACAAATTATTAATATTTTCTAAAATAAAATACATCCACATCCACACACATCAACATTCACATTCACAAAATCATACGTGTATATATATATACCATGTAACAATTGTTAACCAAATATTCTTTACAAAAATATATAAAAACATCCTATCACAATACTAATAATTTTTTATATTCAAGAACTTAAATTTTTGTATCTAAAGCAAAACAAAAGTATCAACAATACAAATAAAAATATATATATATATATTATTGTTTGTGTTAATATCAACAGTAAGCTCCGATATCGATATGCGAAGATATCATCACGTACTCAAAAGGGGTTACATCTGCACACAAAAAAAAAAATCATTTACAATATAATTAATTTCAAGTTTACAAAAAATAAACATTTGATATTTATTTCAAAAAATAAATAAATACAAAAAAAAAAAATTGCAAGCTGCAATATCGACATACGAAAATATCATCACGTTTCAAAAACAAGTTTCATTGACATCTGAAGTCGTTTGACAATTTTAGTGAGTCAATTGGTTCGAAAAAGAGTTTCTAAAGAACAAGTTTTCACAAATGGAAATTAGGCTCTAGATTCAAAACCAGGAATCGGTTTTGAGTCCTGTCTTCTCCTACAAGTCACTTGTGCCTAGTATGTTGTGTGTGTGTCAAGTTTCGTTGACATCTGAGCCCGTTTGAGCATTTTAGTGTGTCAACCAGTTCAAAAAAGAATTTGTAAGGAATAAATTTTTATAAACGGAAATTAGGCTATAGATTCAAAACTGGAAATTGGTTTCGAGTTATGTCTTCTCCTACAAGTCATTTGTGCCTAGTTAGTCGTATGTGTCAAGTTTCATTGACATCGGATGCTATGTAAGCATTTTAGTAAGTCAACCGGTTCGAAAAAGAGTTTTTAAAGAACAAGTTTTCAAAAACGGAAATTAGGCTCTAGATTCAAAACCAAGAATTGGTTTCGAGTTATGTCTTCTCCTACAAATCATTTGTGCCTAGTTAGTCGTGTGTGTCAAATTTTGTCGACATCTGGCACCGTTTGAGCATTTTAGTGAGTCAACCGGTTTAGAAAAAAGAGTTTCTAAAGGACAAATTTTCGCAAACAAAAATTAGGCTCTAGATTTAAAACCGAGAGTCGGTTTCGAGTCTCGTCTTTTCTTACAAGTAATTTATGCCTACTTAGTCAAGTGTGTGAAGTTTCATTGACATGTGACACCGTTTAACCATTTTAGTGTGTCAACCAGTTCGAAAAAGAGTTTTTAAAGGACAAGTTTTCACAAACAAAAATTAGGCTCTAGTTTCAAAATTGAGAATCGGTTTCAAGCCCCGTCTTTTCCTACAAGTCATTTGTGCCTTGTTAGTCATGTGTGTCAAGTTTCGTTGACATCTGGCACCATTTGTGCATTTTAGTGTATCAACCGATTCTCACTATTTTGCTATGACTAGTAATGCCAGACAAACTTATAAGGTCAATATCATAATGTGTACATATTAATTATTAAGATTGGTTAAACAAACTAGTGCCATATTATACAATAAAATCATTATATTTAATTACGAACCCATTATTGAAAATATTTTTACAATCCAATGTCTGTTAGCAACAATTGAATTACATACAGATAAGAAACACTTATAATATTGAATTTCCAAATGGGGTTTGTATAATCTATTTTGAATTACATTTTAAGTTCTATTCTAATTAAAGTATTGGGGTTTCTATTACACACTTATTCAAACCCATTACATATTATTCTAGAAATGGGTTTGCCAGAGAAATACTGATCTATCAAACCTATTAAAAGAAGAATGATGATGAGAGAGAATAAGGAAATGGGTAGTTTTCCATACCGTGTTGAGTTTGAGAGTCGAAGGGTTTGAGATTGAATTGATGGATAAATTGAGCCGAGGAATAAATTGAGCCAAGGAACTAACTAGAAAGGTAGCAAAGAATAATCTATGAAAATGATTTGCTTCCAATTAAATCTCATTTACTAGCCACTACACAGCATTCAACTCCACCTGTATTTCAGAACCCATAATTTTAATAAGAACAAGAATGTTTTTAAAAAAATTATAAAAATAGACATATAATATATACACGTGTATTATACATTACCTAGAATACTAACTCCTATAACAAAATTGAAAAAAAGAAGAAGAAAGGGCTGGTAGAGAGAGTTTGTAGAGTTTGTGAAAGCGAGAGATTGTGAGGGTATGCCAATTGAAGTTACATTTAACCTAAGAAACAACAAATAATCTATGTTTAAAGCTAAACTACAAGGTTGGGAGGTCAAAACAAGACCTGTTTCAAAGCCACACTTTTCAATATCCTTATATCAATCTTCAATGCGATTGGGAGATCGGAGATACGAGATCGGAGCAAAATAAGATCTTCAAATGGTTCAATGTCTTCACAGCAATTTCTTTCCCATTTGAGCTACCATTCTTTAGTAGCCATAGTAAAGTAGGAACAACATCAGCACTCTCAACGCATGCATGTATATCGTCACTGTGATTACAGAGATTACAGACCAAAATCCCTCAGTGCTGCCAGAAAGGTTTCTGAAAGCTCCTATCAGCAAGTTATCAACAACGTTTCCAGCCTTTAGCCCCTTCTATAGTTGCTCCCATAGTACCGGCACTACTCCTTCAGTTGAAAGCAGTAGCAGCCTGCATCTTTAGCCCAAGTGATCCTGATTAAAGAAGAGACATGAGTACAAGAACTGCTTGAGAATGAGATCCAACAGCCCTGAAAAGACTTTCACGTGCATTAATAAGCTCGAGCAACTACTTCAAGGATTACTCTTTTTCCTGTACAGATGAAGAATTTTGCTACAACTATTCAATGCATTGGGCAACACTAGCCAGTGTTCCATCTAGGTCTTCCATGTTACTACACTCTCTGCAGGTAATTTAGGAATGTAAGGCACTTGAGCAGTAAAAATCATCTATTTTTTAACCATTGCAACACCATTAAAACTGATATGGGGCAACAATGTACTATTAAAGGCCCCACATAAAGCCTACACAATGCAGATGCTGAATGATTTCTTTAACATTAACATTTCCAGGAGCAAAGAATAAAAGGGCTAATAACTCCGTAGACAAAGAAAAGTGAAGGTTGATAGTTCAAGTTGAAGGCACAACAGGGAGCAGGAGGAGTTCAAAGAGAACGTGCGTTGACAACCCTAAGTTACATGACATCATACCAAGGGGAAGCCCTAATAGAGCAAAAATAAAATAAATGTTAATTTTAAATAGACACAAGTTACTGGGGGTAAGTTTTTTTAACGACATTAGTTGAATTTTAGTCAATACATTAATATATTTCGTTTTTTCTAGTAAGCAATTTATATAAGCATTAACAAGAGAATTTTAAAAAGGTAAAATATTATAAATGAGGTGTCTTCTAAATAAGATATTTCACTCTAGCAAAAACTATGAACTTGACATTGACAGGTATGTCCACAATCAGAGTTATATCAGACCCTTAGATCTTTCTCGCATTTTTTTTTGTTTTGAAGGGCATAAATCATTTGTGATACAGTGAAGCTGGATGCCCAATAGCAATAACTGCTTCATAAAGATAAAATTGAATGCAGGATAAATTGTTCAGAGCATGATAATTTTTTTATTAGAATAATGAATTGATGAACCAATAGAAGCCTCAATCAGTGTTTGCCAATGTCTGCAGTGAGCAAATAGTTTTCAACTAAAGAAATGCTTGCCAAAGAATATTAAAATGTGATTCTAACATAGAAAACTCACAAGAACAGGTCCCCAGAAATTGCAAATTAGAACACTATTTGGCTCTTAATTGCAGGTGATAATATTTGAACTAACCTTGAATCCATTTTTATAAGTGAATATGGAGTTGGCGGCTCTGAATCATGATGTTTAGCATCCTCGTTTCTCTCCGGAAATAAAAAGAATGAGATAGTTGTGGTCACCACTAGATATAGAAGCAAAGAAAATGTTATTAACATAATTATTCATCAAAAAAAGGATGCTGACCATTACATCAAACTCTCCACAAACCCAAGTAAAACCCAACATAATCCCCACCAATCCAAAATACTTGACCCAACTTGCCACACAAAGGGGTACCAAAGCAAGTGTAGACGTCCCCGAACGCATCCCGGGGGAAGGGAGTGCGAGGCCCCCCCCTTCCGGTTCTGGTTCGATATTGGGTCACTAAAGTTCGAAGGACTCAAATGTCACGGTTCTTAATCTTGAACCGAAGAGTCCAAATCCGACAAATCGTTTTGAAAACAGACTTTTTGAAAGAAGTGCCAAACATGGATTGCTTCGCCAGATACAGAGTCGCCACCTAAATATTTTTTAAATGGGAAATTTAGGAAACCCTGACTCGGTGCCAAAGGCCACGTGTCCGTCATCACCAAAGTTGCCTCGGCTCGGGAACTTGGGTACGATTGGGAAAGGTCACTTCGTGAGCACCCCCGCTCGCCCGGTCGAAGACCGGCCTCTACTAACCATGATATTTGTTTTTGAAAACATTGCGAGTTCTTATTCCGGTTATTAGCCTAGGTTACTATGTGATGCGCACAGCATACAAGTATAGACTGAATCGCCTGAATTGAAACAAAACATTTCATGTTTGTTTGTTTGAAAAATGTTATGATGGTGCTACCCGCAGGTAGGCTAAGACGTGGATTTGCCACCCTCGAGTGGGCTTAAGAAAATATGATTTTGCCACTATCTAGTGGGCTTAAAACAAACATTTGATGAGTTGTCCTAATTCAAATAACTCAACCTCCACCCACAGGCATTCAAGGCAGTTATATCACATAAGCACATAGCCTCATGGTAAGCATGCTATTCATGGCAGTCACTCACACGCATGCAAGGATGCTAAAGCATAAAACTCACCGAGTACTCCAAGCCAAAACAGAAGCTCATTAGAAATCATGCATGATCCTAAAGTATACAGAAATGCCTAATGCAACACATGCAAAAATGCGAACTATAGCAGGCTCGGCTATTCTAAACATGACATATGGAATGCTACAGCTAACATGTATTCAACTTGGAATTGAAATACAAATGCAGTTAGTTTGATGCACCGAGCCCAGTGCATGCAAGACAGATGAATGAATGTAAACATGCTATCATACTGTATGCTAATTGAAACATGCCCTAATCTAACCATCATAAGCGGGTAAATAAAAGGGAAGAAAGACGTGGGGTTGGAAGACATACATCACACTCACCCACACTTATTACAATTATGCCCTCAGAGAGGTCCAATAAATAATACACCGAAATGAAAGAATAATACATCCAAAATATACAAATCAAATAATATACAACTTCCTAATTAATTAACAAATTAACTAAGAAAAATCAGAATCGGCATGCAAGCTGTGGGTCGCTTTGACTCCGCTCCGATAATGAAATGATACATGTTGAGTTGCTATGCGAAATCCACCGATGCCCCAATTAACCTCTGTTTGCAATGTTTCTAAATGCGTACAAACTCAAAAAGTTGCTGATTCTTCATTTTGCCTGCAACAGAGAGCAAGAAAGGGGCATAGCAATGTATTTCACAAATATATGCATGCCTCGATCCTCGTGCCACCAATCACGCATATCGATGCATGATGGCCGAGGAGTCGGATTGCACAACTCAATATGAGGTGAATGCAGATGAATGCTACAACAAAAACCTAACTCCATCATGGGTAATCCGGAGTGTCGGTGACTTGGGAATTGAGACCCATTCCGTCACTCGGAGTACAGAACGCGCCTCGTTTCCTGTGCCCGGGTTAACTCCTATCCCGAACACGATGCAATACGCATGATATGCATGAATGCAACTAAAATACAATCCTAGCATGCACAATGCTATGAAAATGAGATGCCTCGAAATGCGTGCACGCAGGCACGCGAACCGAGGCGATGATCCTAAGGCATGTGATGGCATATGCAATGCAATTGGACTTACACTAACACGAGTGGACCTCAGCCACACTCACATAAGAGGCCGTCGGATAAAAGTTAAGTGCCTCGAAATGCGTGCACACGGGCACGCAAACCGAGGCAATGACATAAAGGCATGAAATGGCCTGAAATATGATATACAATGAGACTAAAATGAGATGTCTCGAAATGCGTGCCCACGGGCACGCAAACCGAGAAAATGACATACGGAATGCAACAGGACTAAAATGAGATATGCGATGCAATATGGGCTTACACCAAGATGAGCGAGCCTCAGCCACACTCACACAGGAGGCCGGGAGATGAAAATGAAGTGCCTCGAAATGCGTGCACACAGGCACGCAAACCGAGGCAATGGCATACACGATGCAATGAGACTAAAATGGCATACAGAATGCAAAATGGACTTATACTAACATGAGTGAGCCTCAGCCACACTCACATAAGAGGCCGTGAGATGAAAATGAAGTGCCTCGAAATACGTGCACACGGGCACGCAAACCGAGGCAACGGTATACGGAATGAAATGAAACTAAAATGGCATATAGAATGCAAAATGGACTTATACTAACATGAGAGAGCCTCAGCCACACTCACATAAGAGGCCGATGGATGAAAATGAAGTGCCTCGAAATGCGTGCACACGGGCACACAAACCGAAGCAATGGCCCTAAGGCATGAAATGACATGGAAAATGATATGCAAACATGAAAATGGAATTTTAGCACTCACAAATGATGCAAAACAGCCCCGAAAGGTGGGGAAATGACACCGAATGCACGAAATGGTCCCGAAATGCGATATTAAGCACTCGAAATGGCCTACAGCCATACTAAACATGCGAAATTGGTACATGACATGAAAAACAGTAGCAAGGCAGCCCCAAAATAGCATTTTTTACAGTACAAAACATAGCGAAATAGTGAGCATAGATAGGACAACAATGGCATACAAAAATGGGGGCCCAGAGAGGGGTATTGAAACAAGTGATGTATGCGATGCTCAAACTGAAAAATTTCCTTCTACAACACTGATGAGAGACCAAAAATATGCACATTTGAAGTTTATGAAATCCCTCAAATCAGTATGAAAACATGCTAAAAATGCCATGCAAGAACTAGGCCAACAAAGGCTAGAACATGAGGTTGGCCTTACATTTGTCAAACAGCCTTGGACCCTTAACAAAATATGACAAGAAATCCAAAATATGGACATTTTCAGTACTTTTCATGGCCGGAAACAGAAGCTAGATAGGCCTAAAAAGGCATGCAAAATGGGGGTCAAAGAGGGATATAATGGCAAGTATAACATGGAGACCCCCAACAAGGTTGATCCCTTCTACAATGTTGTAGAGGGACACAAAATAATCTTACTCACAGTTCATGACATGCTCCAAAACAGACTACACATAGTCCAAACAAATCATGCAAATTTACGGTAAATATGAGGGATTGTGAAGCAAGTGCATGATAGAGAGGCCAAACAGGGTTGAGCCCTTCTTCAATGTTGAATAGGGACTCAAAATAGTCCCACTCACAGTTTACATTATGCTCGAAAACAAATCACTCATAGGCTAGAAAAAGCATGCAAAATATTGACATACAAGATGATATTGAAGCAAGTGCATCATAGAGGGCTCAAACAGGGTTGAGCCCTTGAACAAACATGAAGAATAGCTCAAAATAGACCTAGTTTCAGTTAAGGTCAGAGCTCAAAACAATAAGAAAATAGGCTTAAGAAATGAGGCAAGAAAGTGCTACAAAAGAGAGAAAGTGAGACTTACCCTTGTATACAAGTCTTGGTTGCCTTTTGCTTGAAGAATGGGAGCCTCTTAGCTGCTGGAAAGCTCTCCTAGCTGCTGGAATGCAGTTGTGATAGTAGAGCTTGAAGATGATGAAGAAGTGGCACCAAAACTTGAGAATTTGAGAGAGATGGAGAGAGATATGCTTGAACCAATTTTTCTAACCCTAGGGACAGAGCTGGTAGGCCCCTTATATGGACAAAAGAAGGGGTGTAAAAGTGAAGGGAAATGCACCCAAGCTTTCCCTCTCAAAATATCCCCCGGATACAGATATTTTCTGGGGGAAACAGCTATACAGCTGTAAAGTATGCACTGAGGGGAGCATGGCCGGCTAGCCACTTTTACTGGAGGTGGCCGACCGGCCAAGGGAAAAAATGGAAATTGAGAATTTCTGGCCAAGCTCTATTTTTTAGGGTCCTCCCATGTGTGTACAATAAGGCCCTGTGGTTGGAATCTGGCAACTCTGAAACAGGAGAGACAACATGCCACTTTTAGGAGAGGTTCAAAAATGAAAAGAAGAATTACTGGTCGAGCTCTATTTTTTAGGGTCCTTCCATGTGTGTACAACACAAATATGTGGTTTTGGCTCAAAGAAAATGGCCCTAGGGTGTTCAACATTAGCCCGGAAGTGAGAAAAACGGGCCCCGGGGGGGCGCCGGAGGAGCATAACTGGTTTCTGGGACAATTGCTGGCCTCCCACCCTCCAGTGACCTTCCTTATGATAAAACAGAGGTACCTGCCAAAAATGAACAAAAACCGATGCAAAACGAATGCTTGGGGGCCAAAACACGCAGTTTGGGATCCCGAAAATTGGCCGTTAAGCACCGAAAGTAGTGTTTGGCCACGAAGTGGGTATCTAAGACCCCAGTGTCCCTCGAAAGGGAGTAAATGAGATGCATGCCAGAAACCGGAAGAATCGGAGATGGTTGGGTGGTCCCGAACCGAGGCACACGTCCTGACGGCTCCGAAAACCGGGAACCGGACTCCAAAATGGGCAAAATGGCCTACGGGCACGAAATGTAGCCCACGGCCACTGAGAGATGGTCTACGGGACCTCTCCCTCCCTTCAGGAAAAAAAACAGAGAAAACTGAGTCTGGTTCGTAGACCGAGACAAGGCACATAAGAGAGTTCGGGAGTCCAGAGGCAGGGCGCACGGCCGCGACTCTGAGACTTCTGAACGAGCACAGTATGCAACATCACCGAGCGCTCAATCGGTGACGTCTGAGTCTTAAGGTCGGTCAAAAATGGGGTGTCTACAGCTGTTGCCCTCTTTGTAACCCTAAGTCAAGAAGTGACGGGAGTGAATGTCAAAGCCTAGAGACGACCCATTTTTGACAAGGCCGAAGACTTAGACAATCATACAAGATGAACAGAGATAAGTGCCCGCAGGCAAGGGGGGCAAAATGCAAAGCGACATGCACAGAGCCAAATGATCATGCAAATGCAAAAAGTCAGTAATGAAGCAAGTATTCGCAAATAGATGCAACAGCTTTTAAGCAAGAATGTAATGCAACAACTACATTTCATGCGATTAGGAATGCGGAGAATCATTCAATTCTCGCCGCGTCTCACACGGAGAAGATACGATACTGCGATTCGCTCGTCGCATCGACCTCAAATGAACCGTACATACAATATCGTCTCAAAAAGAGAGAAATTCAACAAAAACAATATGCTAACAACATATATTCAATGTGATTCCTGGTTCCGAAAGTTTGACACACGCAGGTCATGAAAGTGAATACATCGCAATGCGAGGAAGGAACGCGCGTGACAACGCACGCTCAAGCATAGAGGTATGGTACATCAAGAAATCATGCATGATAATGCAAAATGCTCATAAGAATGCAAGTTATATGCAAAACAATGCAAAACGAGCATAAATCAGGGCACCCGTTTGTTGCGAAACAACGAGCCGGGAAACGCGCATTTCGGCGAAGGCGACTCGATCGCGGCCTCTGATTCACCTCCCGGAGAGATTACACATGTTCGAAAAGGATACACCTTGATTTTGATGAGTGATGATGAGACACATGTCAGAAATTGCAGCTGAAGTTCCGGCGGAGCAATTTCGCGCCAGAAAGTGCACTTTTCTTGAACTTTTTCAGGTCCCGGGAACTCCGATCTTCCTCAAAATTTGCAGAGAGCTAGAGGGGGGTATGGGGAACACCACCAGCCAGGTGGTTGCCCCAGGGGAGGCCACCGGCCAGGGAACAAAAAGCAATTGGCTGGCCAGCCAGAAAAGGTGGCCGGCCGGCCACCTGTCCAAAAGCAGGGGCAATTTTGTCATTTTGCTCATTTCTATATATTCCCTTGCCCATTCAATCCAAAATCACTCCCAAAGCTGTGAAAACTCCTTCCCTTGCTCCCCAAACTATTTTTCTCTTCAGATCTGCACTTTATACACGCTTTTCGGCCTTCTACGCAAGTTGTTTTTGCGAAATCTTTCAGTTTTAAGCACTTTGGACTGATTAAATTTTGATTTCGGGGCTTCTCTTCTCATTTTCACCACTTGAGGTAAGTTTCTCTCAATATTTGGAAGATTTTCTCGGGAGTTGACTTTTGTTGACTTTTTCATTTCCCGGGAGTTGACTTTTGTTGACTTTTTCCAATTTTGGCTCATTTTGCTCATTTTTGCTCCTTTTGCAGATTTCTTGAAATGGCGGGCGATTACCCTCATGGCGGAGGTCCTCCAGGCACCGGGGATGATTTTGATATTATGACACTGCCCCCGAGAGTCCGCCCTTTCATTCCCGGGAGATACGCCCCACCGCAAGACATTCGCTCATGCCGTTGCCGCTTTCACCGGGTTCAACGACCGCACCCGAGGATTTATCATGCGAGCCGAGCAAAGACCTCTCTCATGATGCACGAGAGGTATTTTACTCTATTTTCTGCATTTTTCGTGCATTTTGTAGCTTTGCCATGTTTGAACACACAGTTTTAGCTTATGACATAGTGCTTTGCCTGCATCCTGAACGTGTTAGTTAAACACTTGAATTGCTGAACACACGGCTCTCTGACTGATTGATTGTGAACGCACGGTACACATTAGTTAAGAATTGAACACATGGCTCAAACACAGATTCATCGAACACACAGCCCGAATTTTGAAAGTGAACACACAGCACACACTGACTAAGAGTAGAACACGCAGCCCAAACTCTGATTTTCTGAACACACAGTTCAAGTTGATGGTGAACACACAGCCCACACTGATTGAGAGTAGAGAGTAGAACGCACAGTCCCAAACTCCGATTTTCTGAACACGCAGTCCAAGTTGATGGTGAACACACAGCCCACACTGATTGAGAGTAGAACACACAGTCCCAAACTCCGATTTTTCTGAACACGCAGTCCAAGTTGATGGTGAACACACAGCCCACACTGATTGAGAGTAGAACACACAGCCCTAAACTCCGATTTTTCTGAACACGCAGTCCAAGTTGATGGTGAACACACAGCCCACACTGATTGAGAGTAGAACACACAGCCCTAAACTCCGATTTTTCTGAACACGCAGTCCAAGTTGATGGTGAACACACAGCCCACACTGATTGAGAGTAGAACACACAGCCCAAAACACAAATTTACTGAACACACAACCCAGATTTGAAGTGAACACACAGCCCACTGATTAGGATTTGAACACGCAGCCCAAAACACAAATTTACTGAACACGCAGCCCAGATTTGAAGTGAACACACAGCCCACTGATTAGGATTTGAACACGCAGCCCAAAACACAAATTTACTGAACACGCAGCCCAGATTTGAAGTGAACACACAGCCCACTGATTAGGATTTGAACACGCAGCCCAAAACACAAATTTACTGAACACGCAGCCCAGATTTGAAGTGAACACACAGCCCACTGATTAGGATTTGAACACGCAGCCCAAAACACAAATTTACTGAACACGCAGCCCAGATTTGAAGTGAACACACAGCCCACTGATTAATTTCATTTGCACACAGCTACTTCACTTCATTTGCACACAGCTTGTTCATTTCATTTGCACACAGCTTGCGTTTTATTGTGTACTGAACACATGTATTCCTTCTGAATGCAGGGTGGCTCTCGCACCGTACGAGGATACGGCTCTACCGCCGCGAGAGACTGGTACGCCGAGCTTCCAGAGGCTGTCCGGGATCTGGTCGATCTAGCAGGGTTCGGAGCATTCTGCGTGGGATTATCACGTTGTCCTGCCAGCAGGACTTTGTTAGCTGCTTTGGTGGAGAGATGGTGGGACACCACCAATTCCTTCCACTTTTCTGCCACCGGGGATATGACCATGACTCCGCTGGACTTCGCCATACTCACCGGCCTAGACATAGGCGGTTGGCCCATACCTTATGACGAGGATATGGGAGAGTGGGAGGCCGCTTGGACACATCTATTGGGGGCTCGCCCACCTGTAGATAGAGCTTCCGGGAGAGTCCGGTACACCTGGTTCTCTTCCCGTTTTCGGAGGCCGGAGATGGAGCCTGAGTCTCCCGAGGAGGTTGAGCAGTACGCCCGTGGCTTCCTTATGTTCCTCTTTGGCACCACTCTGTTTGCCGATAGGGGGAACACTGTCGGGTTGTATCTTCTGAGTGCCCTAGTGGACCTATCACAGGTCAGTCGATATGACTGGGGTGGCGCTGGCCTGGCTACCCTCTATTGTTACATGAGTGCAGCCTCTCGCGGGCGGGGAGACTTACTTGGCGGCTATTGGAGAGCCTGGGAGGTACGTTCTGTCCTCTTGATTTACATTTCTGCTCCTTATTACTTGTTCATTGCACACACGGCGCACTTTGCACTCTGTATTCTGCCTTTAGCACTTTGTATTCACATTCCGCACTGCTTTTCTCAGCTATGGGTGTACGTATACTTTCCCACATTAGCCCCGGAGATGGAGGTGGCAGGACTCCTTACGACTCCGTTTTCGCTGGTATTCGAGGGCGAGCACCGACCGAGAGCTCGAGAGACTCTCTTCTACTTGCGACAGTATTTTGATACTGTGCGGACGACAGAGGTATTTCAGAACTCTCAGTTCCTTTCATTTTCATCTTTGATCTGCCCTGTATATTCCTGATTTCTGATCGATTTATGCACTGGTTATCCGCAGATTACTTGGCAGCCCTGGGCGGTCTTTGGTGATGGTCTCCGACATCAGTATCCCGGAGGATCGGGTAATTCCCAGTATAGGTTCCTGCTCGAAGGACCAGTTGGTAGGGCATGGTTCCTGGGGGAACGCTTTCTGCGTCAGGTGTGGGGGTACGATTCTCAGGACCCTCCTGCTGTACCTCCAGCCACTATGCGGACTGCCGATAGACTATCTTCCCAGGAGGTCATTAGTGCTATGCAGGGCACCGATGCTTTGTTACATCTCATGGAGGGGGACTACGCCACCTATCGTCGTATATATCTGATGCCCCCCTTGACGGGAGTGCGGTTCGCCACGGAGGCATACTGATGTACCATCTTCGAGTCGTGCCGGTGCTACGGATATCCCCTCTTCTAGCAGGGCTGGTGCATCCAGGGGTAGAGGTAGTTCGATTCCTCCGAGCCCTCCGTCTCTTCATCATCCTAGGTGGCCAGACATGCCGACCGAGTTGACGAGTTGGTGGTTCGGGACTCCTTACCAGGTCTCGCTAGAGCCTCCTCTTCCTGACCACAGATATGTCAGAGACCCTGATTCGCCCCCGGTATGTTTTACAGCTTTGATTTATCAGTCAGATTACTTGGACATTCATTCCCTCACTGATAGTTTTGCATTTGTATTTGCAGCCTCCGGTTGAGTACACGGAAGAGATACTTGGGATGCTAGCCACATTCGAGGGCATGATCCTACGGAGGGAGGCACAGCTGGCCATTATGGGCGTGCAGGTACTGTTCACCTTTCCTGTATTTAGCATACTCCTGATGACATACTGGTTTTGAACATTCTGCTGTATTGATAGGCTGTGTAGAGCACATCTGACACACACCCCACTCGCATATTGTACTGGCATTTGCTTTTCATATTTGAACTTATGTATTTGAACTTATGTATTTGAACTTTTCACTTTCAGATGCCCCCTGTATATGTACCGCCGCGGGCCGGGCCACCCGGGCCTTCTCAGGGAGGTCGAGGTACTGGACTTGTTCATGGTACTAGGCCATCTGGGCCTTTTCGAGGAGCTGGGCCATCTAGGCCTTCTCAGGGAGCTGGGCCATCTAGGCCTTTTCGAGGAGCTCGAGGAGCAGGGTCGCCTCACAGACGTAGGGCACCCATTATTGAGGAGGAGGAGGAGGTCGCAGACCGTGAGTCAGAGACATCTGTTGGAGAGGGAGGCTCCGGTCTTGGTTCCGGGAGTGGAGACGAGGCTGAGGGGGATCCGGAGGGTGATAGCTCTAACCCGGATGGTGATGACGGTGCAGAGATTATCCCGCAGAAGAGCATGAGAGGGCCTCCTCATTCCCATTCCCGAGGATATTGATGCTATTTCCTGCTTTATTTTACTTTTTGCTAGTAGTTTGTAGCACTTTGCACATTGTTAGGCAGTTTTATTTTCTGTAAAACTTGTACCTTTAACATGATGGAATGAAACAGCTTTTTGAAAAGATGTTTGTATTTGAAATTCTTAGCATCGCAACGCATCATTTTGCACAAAAATGGAATTGAATGAAAATGTGCCTCGTGTATTTACCGGGTCAGGTAATGAACCGACGCAACAAATCAAAAAAACTCGACTCACTAAGAAATAACAGAATCTTAGCAAGTTTACAACTCGATAAGCAAAGTACAACAATGTTAACGACTCAATAAACAAGACTTAACAAAATTGTGTAAACAAAAGCTAACCACTCAAAACATAAAATGCGACAGCTCGACAAAACTTACAACTCGATAAACAAAGCAACAACTCGACAAGCAAAACAACAACTCGATAAGAAAAAATACAACTAAGCATACTTCGGACGAACGATCTGGACAATGGAACGTATCCGAAACTGAGAGAAAAGGAGGCCTTCGACGTTCCCGATGCCTGGAAATGCCTCAAATTTCCTTCCGGAGGGCAAAACAAGACCAATGCGTGGCCGAACATATTTTGCATCTGGAGACTAGAGGGTGGCCGGCCTACTAGAATAGATGGCCGGCCGGCCACCTCTCTCGCAACCCCTAGAATTTTGACACGTGTCCTTCGAATAGTGTTTTACCCCCCTATAAAAGCCCCAACCTTGGAACTTATTCATTTCATCACCGTTTTGCACAAAAATGGAGGCATTTCTCGCAGAAAATCTCACATCTTGGATTTCTTCTCTGGACGGCTCGAAAAAGTTGAACTTCCGAGGTTTCGGCTTGAATGCACTATTCACGCTAGGCCGGACTCCATTGCACCTTTCTTTCCTCCATGCCACAGCGAGATTTTGGAACCCGGCGACGCATGTCTTCAGCTTCGGAGGGCAAGAGGTATGTCCTACTTTTGAAGATTTTCAAGCTTTGATGGAGTCTGAACGCTCAGAAGAGATCTTGCCTCAGTCTCGTTTTGGCCATGCCCAAGCTTTAGGGCGGATGTGCGGTCTCAACGCGCATGATGCTCGATCTCTGATTGGTAATGGCATGTTGGATGTCCCGAGCCTGATTTACCGATTCTCTGATGCCGGTGACCGCAGCAACCATCATTGGCAAGGTTTCCGACAACATGCCCTCTGCTTGTGCGTGTTATCTCATTTTCTGTTTGTCTCGGGCTCCGGAGGGGCTAGCATCCGTTTGATTGAAGTCGCTCAAGGCTTGAGGGAAGGAAAGAGCTGTATCGCCATGACATTGGCCGAGACGCTGCTAGGTTTGGATGCCTTCTACCGCCAAGAGACAACCAGGTTTGCGGGGAGTCCACTACTGCTGCAGGTAATGTTTCCCACCCAAGCTCACATATGTATTTGCTCACATCACTCGGCCCTCGGGCTCGGTTTTTCTCACAAAACCCTTATCTTACTTTTCTCTCATCGCACATCTCTCTATTCTTTATTCTCTCATTTTTCATCCCTCCCCAGATATGGTTGATGGATAAATTGCAAGTTGTGGACTCTTGCCCTGCTTACTCAGCCCGCGGTTACTTCTTTCGACAACGCCTGGTTGACGCCCTTGATGAGGGATGGTGGTTTGAATGGATGTGCAACTTGTCAGCTGAACGCATTGCTTGGCGCTGTCCTTGGCTTAACCTTCCGGCGATGAGCTATAGCATGTTCCAGGATACTGGGATCCGTTTGATCGGCTTGACTCACTGTGTATTCTATTTCCCATTCCGTATCCTGCGCCAATTTGGTCATGACCAGACTTGCCCTCCGGAGGGGATTGAATACCCGGTTACTTTCCTGGTTCGAGGTGCACACCTTGCTCGACATACTACGGCCTGGAGGACTAGAGAGCTCCTATCCCCTGCCCCTGTTTTCAGTTGCACTTTATCTGACGAGTGCTGGGATTGGCTCAACGAAGAAGCACAGACTGGGCCTAGGTTGGCATCAGAGGCTTCAACTAGCTCTGGCAGGGGGCGCAGGGACATCTGACTTGACTATGCCCCAGATTTATTGCTTTATTAGTACTTTCAAGTTTTCGTTATGAGTGTAATAAAAAGCAACTTCGATTGTATGTAAGAGCAAGAGAACTCTGTCTTGAAATCAATGAAATTGAAGGTTATGGTACTAAAAATTCTCCGTTTTAGGTCCAAAAATGGTCTTAGTTGTGAAAAGATTAATTTGAACAAAGTCAACTTTTATTAAAACTTTTCAAAACTATTTTCGATATGGATCAGAATTGGACACGCCTGAGATCTGTCACTGAGATGCACAACCCCAGATCCTAGCAACTGGAAAGTTGCCCCTAGTTTGAATGGTGCCGCGGCGATTCATAGCAACGGAAAGTTGCCCCTAGTCTGAATAACACTGTACCGGAGATCACGATAAGTGCTGATGAACAGAGATGACTGAGGTGATCAAATGGACAAAGTTGATCGGGGAAAAGATTAGGGCTGAACTTCAGGATGAAGCTGCCTACGTATCCCATAGATGGGAATCAAGCCTTACGTAGTTCAGGCTTGGGTTCGCTCGGGTATTTTTACTCTCCTTTTGCGCTCTAACTTTTGCCAAGGCCGCCCTTTGCGGGTTTTCAACCTTGCGAGCTCAGTTTTTATAATTTCAAATTTTCTATGCTCTGAATTTTGCCTAGGTCGCCCTTTCGGGTTTTCGGCCTAGCGAGCCTCTCAGGGGTAATATTTCTTCAACTTGTCCATGTTGATCGGTTGAGAAAACTCTAAGCCATCTAGATCCATCAGAACCACAGCTCCACCTGACCAGATTGACTTGATAATATAGGGACCAGTCCAATTGGGTCTGAACTTGCCCCTTGGGTCGTGGATGGGAGCTCGGTTGTCTTTGAGTACCAAATCTCCTTCTTTCAAATTCCTGGACTTAACCTTCTTGTTAAAAGCCCGGGCGATTCTGCGTTGATAACCTTGGATGTGGTACAGTGCTTTCAGCCTTCTTTCATCGAAAAGCATGAGTTCTTCGAATCTGTTTTGCTGTCAATCTGCTTCGGCTATCTGGCACTCGGCCAATACTCGTAATGACGGGACCTCAATCTCAATAGGCAGAACGGCCTCCATCCCATAAACCAATGAGTACGGAGTCGCCCCGGTAGAAGTTCTGATTGAAGTCCTGTAGCCCCACAGAGCAAACGGCAGCTTATCTGGCCAGTCCCGATAGGTTTCCACCATCTTCTGTAGTATGCGCTTGATGTTCTTGTTGGCGGCCTCAACTGCTCCGTTGGTTTGCGGCCGGTAAGTAGACGACTTATGAAAAGCCACATTGTATTTCTCCAACAAATCGATCACCTCCTTTTTGAAGTGGGAACCATTGTCTGAAACGATTTCATTTGGGACTCCGTAGCGACAGATAATGTTGTTTCTGATAAATTTTGCTACATGCGAAGCCTTCAACACTGCGTAAGATTGGGCCTCAACCCACTTTGTGAAATAATCTATCGCTACCAAGATGAACTCATGCCCATTCGACCCCTTTGGCGTAACAGCTCCGATTACATCAATTCCCCAGACAGAAAACGGCCATGGCGAAGTCATGTTGTACAGCTTTGACGGCGGGATGTTCATGCGATTTGCATGAATTTGACACTTGTGACATCGCCGGACGAAGCCAATACAATCCTCCTCCATGGTGGACCAGTAATAACCTTGTCTAAGGATCTTCCGTGCCAACATTACCCCATTCATGTGTGCACCACATTCACCCCCGTGGATGGCTTCCATCAGACGCCTTGACTCTTCAGCATCAACGCACAGTTTATGCATTCCCAGATGACCCTTATACGCTTTACCCTCGCAGATGATGAACTGGACTGCCATTCTTCTGATTGCCCTCTTGTCTTTGGCATTTACCCCTGGCGGGTATATTTCTTTCTCCAAGAAGTTCCAGATGTCGTAATACCAGGGGTGTTCGTCCTGAACTTCATCTATGGCTGCAATCGACTCATAGGCAGGTGCAAATTTCTGGTCGATGATAACTGGACGCATTCGGACTCCACACGGGATGTCTATCATAGATGATAGAGTTGCTAATGAATCTGCGAACCTGTTGTTCTCTCTTAGTAGATGAGTAAAACTTAGCTTCTCAAACCGAGGAATCAGCAAATCCAAGGTTTGGTGATACATCATCATCTTTTCCTCTTTTACTTTCCAGTCTCCTTTAGCTTGAGACACAACAAGGTTCGAATCTCCAATAACGTCCAGTCGTCTTGCCCCTAGTTCCAGGGCTGCTTCTAGACCAGCGATACACGCCTCGTATTCTGCTTCATTGTTCGAGACTTTGAACCGGAGTTTGAAGGCTAGAGGGATACGGGAATCATCGGGTGCTATCAGCAACACTCCTATCCCATACCCATGTTGATTTGACGCTCCGTCAAAGTACATCGTCCAAGTTTCTTCGTCGATATGCAGAATTGATTCATCCGGGAATAGGTACTCGACCGCTTCATCCCCCTCAACCGGGTGGTCGGCAAGGAACTCTGCCACTGCTCTTCCTTTTACTGACTTGCGTGTCACGTACGTGAGATCAAATTCGGAGAGCAACAGCAACCAACGAGCTAGCCTACCCGTAAGCGCTGGTTTCTCGAAGAGATATTTGATGGGATCAAGTCGTGAAACCAACATTACAGAGTGAGCTAACAGGTAGTGCCGCAGCTTCCTGGTAGCCCATACCAGAGCTAAGCAAGCCTTTTCCAGCGGTGTATACCGGGTCTCATACTCCAGCATCTTCTTGCTGAGATAGTAGATGGCTCTTTCTGCCTTGTCTTCTGATTCTTGTGCAAGCATGCAGCCCATTGTAGTTTCACCATCGATGAGATACAAAATCAACGGTTTCCCTGGTTCTGGTGGCGATAAAACGGGTGGGTTCTGTAGATATTCTTTAATCTGTTCAAATGCAGCTTGGCATCGGCCATCCCATTGGAACTTCTTTCCTTTCTTGAGGAGGCCAAAAAGTGGTTCACAAGTCAAGGTTAGTTTTGAAATAAACCGTCTTATGAATTGCACTTTACCCAGAAAGCCTCGCACCTCCTTTTCAGTCCTTGGTGGTGGCATTTCTAGGATGGCCTTGATTTTGGAAGGGTCGACCTCGATGCCCCTTTGTGTAATCAGAAACCCCAGCATTTTCCCCGCTGTAACACCAAACGTACATTTCTGAGGGTTTAGCTGCAACCGGAATTCTCTGATCCTTTGGAAAAACTTGTGCAAGGCGGTGTAGTGGCCCTCTCTTTCTTTGGACTTGACAATCATGTCGTCCACATACACCTCAACCTCTTTGTGGATCATATCATGTAGTATTGTGGTCGCGGCCCGTTGATAAGTAGCTCCAGCGTTCTTCAACCCAAACGGCATTACCCGGTAGCAGTATGTTCCCCACGGGGTGGTGAATGCAGTCTTTTCTCTGTCTTCTGGCGCCATCACTATCTGGTTGTATCCTGAGAAGCCATCCATGAATGAGAGCAATGCATGCCCTGCTGTAAAGTCTACCAACTCATCGATGTGCGGTAAGGGAAAGTCGTCCTTCGGACTAGCTCTGTTCAAATCCCTGAAGTCTACACACACCCGGATCCTGCCATCTTTCTTCGGCACCGGAACAATGTTGGCCAACCAAGTCGGATATTCAGATACCAGCAGGAAGCCTGCGTCGATTTGCTTGGTGACCTCTTCCTTAATCTTAAGAGCCCAATCCGGGCGGATCCTTCTGAGTTTCTGCTTGACAGGTCGGGCCTCGGGTCAAGGGAGATCCGATGCTGTACAATCTCAGGATCGATTCCAGGCATGTCTTCGTAGGACCACGCGAAAACATCTTTGAAATCTTTTAATAAAGCGACTAAGCGCTCGCGTTCCTCCGAAGACAACGTGGACCCGATCTGGACCAGCCGTGGGTCCTCCTCAGTACCAATGTTCACGGTAATGATTTCATCCATTAATGGTTTGACAAATCTCTCTTGCTCTTGCTCAATTAAACGTTGTAAAACCGGAGGAACTTCGTCCTCGTCGTTTTGATCAAAATTTTGAAAGTCTGAATTAATGCAATAAATTAGGGGCACAGAAAAGTACTCGGAAACCACATTCACCTCATTCTCATTAAGTTCATCCAAATCGTCCGATTCATTGGTTACAACAGACTCAAATGAAAAGGAAAAAGACGACCTGGACAGGACTGTGGCATCCGGGTTAACATCCCTAGGAGTACCAGACTCAGACTCAGTCGAGCTGGAACCTGATTCCGACTCACAAGACTCGGTGGAATCAGATTCCGGCTCACTACCTGTGTCACGACCCAAACCCGGCCCTATGGGTTTAGCATCAGAATCGCCAAGAATCCGAGATTACCAAGGCCCTGATCAAGAATCGATGTCTGATCAATGTAGTCTGAGGCTGGCGGAAGCCAAAACAGTAAGTAACTAGTGTCCACTGAGCTGTGAAAATCTGTATGTCAAAAACATTTTATGCATTCATACAGTTCCAAACAGTACACTCTATACAATCATTTACAGACATCAAGATGGGGACTCAATCCTCGATAACTTGATGCAGTCAACCAGTCTATACAAAAGGTACAATACAGTAGGGAGACAGGTGGGGGAAACAAAAACACCCCAAGCCATGGCATGGCGTCTCGGAACCTCGCAGTGAGGCACATAGGCTGGCTTGACAAAACTGGGGACCAATCCCACGCTCCTAGCTTCGGTCTGGTGGCTGAGCACCTACATATATATATAAACAGTGAGCTAAAGCCCAGTGAATAACATAACGTGTAAAGAGGTTATGAATGAATGTCCTTCTGATAATGAAATCAATTCATTATCTGAGATTTGATCTTCGAAGATTTCGGTCAATCAATATTTCAATCAATCACCATATGTGGTACATCCATTAGCCTATAAACAAGAGGTCCAAAAGGACCGGCCATATGAACCCAACAATAATGATGGCCATCAATCGATGCAGTTCCACAAGGAAACCGACAGAGCTCTGTAACGATCAATAACGATTGGGTGCTAAAGATGCCTGTCTGATTCGAAATACAGGACATACATTCATTCAATAAACAATATCAATTCAATAAGCAGTTGATTCAAGATTCAAAATAAAACCTTTTGAACATATCTTTACACAATCTGTTACTCACAGAGATTGGGCTATCAGTAGCTAGAGCGTCCCGTGAGCCAACCCTAAACAGTTAACAAATAGAACACACACTAAGTTCACAGTCGAAAAGATGATAATTACATCCCTAAATTCCTCGGTGTGGTTCTATGTTTAAATCCTCATTAAGATGTCTTAAACTAGGCCTAAGAATGCCTAGGATGCGATGAGGATGCAAAAATACAGTTGGAAGGCACTTTTCAAAAGTTGCTGAAAACAGGGGCCTCGCTCGAGCGAGCCTTCCTTCGCTCGAGCGAGGTTGCAAAATCAAAGGCTTCGCTCGAGCGAGAAATCCTTCGCTCGGCGATGCGATGAAACAGAAAAAATCCTGGATGCTCAATTTTTACGCGCGATGCTCGCTCGATGCTCGCTCGAGCGAGCTTCCAAAATCAAAGGGTTCGCTCGAGCGAGCCTTCCTTCGCTCGAGCGGTCTGATGAAACAGTAAAAGTACTGGATGTTCGATTTTTACGCTCGAGCCACCAATCCTTCGCTCGAGCGGGGCTCAGAGGAAAACGTTGGTCGCTCGAGCGAGGAATCCTTCGCTCGAGCGAAGAAGCCAAATCTGGAATTTCCAGATTTGCCTTCCTAGCTCAAACCAAGCATTCTCAACTCAATTCTCGACCTCTTGGGCTCAAATTCTGGAGAATACATCCCAAAACAATGTATAACAAGTTTCAAAAGCCAATTTATGAATTCAAGCCCCAAAGGTGAGTCAATTAAATCCATTTTCAAACCCATTTTCAAGAACAAGTTTAAAACATGCAATGCATGAGCTTCAAACCCAATTCAATCTTCAAATCTTGCTCTAGAGAGCTCAATAGTTGGAAAACATTCTGAAAACATGAGCTAATTTATAGACATGGACATGCATGTATAGTTCAAGCATGAATTCAACTCCAATTTCACTAATTCAACCATGCATGCAACAATTGATCTTCAATTCAACACCTATGAGCAAAATCATGACTTAACTTCTCTATAACCAAGATGTATGCAAGATGGAACTTAAAACATAACAAGAAGATGGTAATTTTCTTACCTAAGTCTTCAATTTCTTGCCTAGAAGTTCAAACTAGCAACCTATGTTATGAATCTCCAAGTTCTTCTAACAATTCAACAATTTGAGCTCAATCTCCCTCTCTACTAGTTTGGACGGTTGGGAAGCAAGGAATCGCTGATAAATTGATATGCTCAAGTGTATACAAGGCTCCAATAATAATAAACAAGTGCCCACTATTGGTGGCAATTTGGTAAATAAGCCTAAGTTCGTAATTAACTCAATTTAATCTAGTTTAATCATTCCTAATCAATTTTCAGATAAAAATACCATAAAATCACAAATATTTTACTGATCATGAAACACTAAACGGTTCCTAAATCGGCCGCCGATAAGGCCTTCAATTAGCAGTTTAAACATAAACTACAAACAGGTAAAATCATACAATCAAACAGATAGAATGTGCAATATAACAGACAAACTCATTCAATTTCAGTCTCGATTTCAATCAGTTCATTCAGTAATTCCGTTAATCCAATTATCAGTCATTAGCGGTTCAGTTTAGCATTAATCAGTATATAATTCAGTGGTTAAACGGTAGTCAATACGAGGGTTGTTACAACCTGACCCGGTGCTACTGGATAAGAATCCCTCCTCGTACTGCCAAGTGAGAGAGGGTGCGATTGATGCATCCAAGATAGTCGGCTGCTCACCGCTTTCATCCCCAATCATGGAAACCGCGAAGTTATCCCCAAGCACTCTTGATTGATCGGAGGATCGAGAGAGACATGCGATACCCCCATTTCCAATTACATGCCCTCGGGATCCATCATTTTATTCTGCTCAACCTCAGTTGTTGGGTCTGTCTGCTCTATGGCAACATCATCCCCGGATAGTTGCAGGTCGAAGAAGATTTCGAAACCTGGTACGCGTTTCTTCTCCACGTTTAACCATGGCTCTGGGAAGCCGCAAAATGGAAAGTCCTCCCCCTCCCGGACGAAGCGTCCGTTCAGGGTACCCTGGATGGGCCTGTGCATTAAATCAAAAGGTTTCCCAGCCTGCTTTGCCCTGGCTCTACCGGCCATTTCCTTTCCTTTTCTCACCCAGTCTTCTTTGGTGGGCAGATAACCCAGTCCAAAGGTATGCAGGTTGTGTGGCACTTCGACCAACGCAGCGACTCCTTTCCTGCCGCTCCTTCCTAATCCCATCCCGGGAATATGTTGTAGCTTGTTCATGAGGTAGACGAATTGAGCACTGACGTACACACCTTCATTCACAGCCATGATATTTTGCACTACCCGGGCCTCTGCCAAAGTGAACCCCGATAAGAACACATCCTCCGTGCCGTGCTCGATCTCCAAAACTGGGGTAGACACTTCTGGTGGCGGATGGATGGATGAATTTCCGAAAACAATTGGGACCCCCTTCCCGTGAGGGTATTTCAACATCTGGTGCAGAGTGGAAGAGACTGCTTTCACTTGGTGCAACCATGGCCGCCCCAAGAGCAAGTTGAAGGTTGCGGGAACGTCCAAGACATGAAATTCAATGTTGTGTTGTCCTGGACCAACTGGTCGAACCTTGACGATTCCCATCACTTCCCTACTGGTATTATCATAAGCTCTGATCACCTGAGTGGTTGGTACGAAGTCTGCGGGTTTTAACCTGATTGCATATGCCGTTCTGACTGGGCAGACATTGATAGCAGACCCGGTATCAACAAGTACCACCGGTATCCACTTATCTCTACATTCCACGGAGATGTAGAGAGGTTTGTTATGATTCACGCCCTCAGGCGGCAATTCCTTGTCTGAAAAGGTTAATGCCGGGGAACCTCCTCCCGGAAAAACCAGCCCAACCAGCTACTCTGGCGTAGTTTCGATGGAGAGTTTGGCCTTGTCCATAGCAGATAGGACAGCCTGTTTGTGCACCCTTGAAGCCATAAGCAGTCCCCAGATGGAGATGTCTGCCTGTATTTTCTTTAACTGTCTCAGTACAGCTTCTTCTTCAATTTGCTTCTCTCTCTACTTCTCTGCCTCTTTATCTTTCCCAAATGCTTCAGGTTAGTCAAGGTGTGGGGGCTTGAAATACCGCCCACTTCTGGTCATATGGTCTACCTCATCGAGGTACCAAGTATCATCTGGTTGAGCACCCGCCCAATCTTCGTCTGTGTGGGCAAGACATAAGTCATCGTCTTCCCACCACATCCCGCTAGCATTCAACAGACACCTATCTGGTTCTGGCAAGTTTGTACTCTCGGTACTTTCATCCCATATGCTCACAGCATATCCTGCTTTCGTGTTCGCAGCACTTTCAACCTCTTCATGGTTCTTGGCTTTCCGGATTCTCTCATGTAATGACCCTCACACTACCCTGATCATACTCATATGCATTTTATATGATTTTGCCTTGTTAAGCTTGCATTTCGAATCTTGACTTGTCTTGTATGAGTGTCACTTGAATGCTATGTCTCTTGGTGAGTGTGTGTGTTTCAGCCGAAGTCATCTTGAGCTTAGGTCACCCTTTTGATACTCTTGCACTTAGGACCACCTTAGGATTTCTTTGCTGACCTCCACCTTTGTCCTGACATATTGGCCGAGATGATTATCATCTGGACCGAGGTGTGTATCGCCAAGGCCGAGATGTGTATTATTTGGGCCGAGATGTTATCCTTGTGCCGAAGTGATCTTGTCCTGGAGTGGTATGACATAGACCAAGGTGTGGCGCATCTAGGCCAAGGTGTGGCACAGCTTAGTCAAGTGTTGTTCTTCCTAGCCGAGATCATTGTTCTTTGACTTGCCGAAGTTCTGTCCTTAGCCGATGTCATTACTTGCCGGAGTCCCTTGCCGCCTAGCTTGTTGAACACGCTTTGTCATAGATTTGTCTTGTCAATCTATCACCTTTTTGAGGAGAACCAACCAACCATTGCCACGTGTCCGAGCTGAGTGTTAAATCAGCCGGCAGAGAGAGAGAAACCCATCATTTGTTACATTCTTGTTTTGGAGTAGAGAGAGAAGCTCAAGAAGGAGAAGGAGGGATTTTAGAGTGAGAGAGTAGATACCAAGCTTGATCCTTGGAGTTCAACCGTTAGATTTGTGTTTTGAGGTTAGAATCTTGGTCTACTCTTGTTGTTCTTATTGTTCATCTAGTTGCATTGCATGATTGAATATGTTTCGAATGCCATACCTTGATTTAAAGATCGGTTTTAGAAAGAGAAAGTTGGTGTTCATAAGTTTTGAAGAAAAAGCCTTGTTAATCCGAAAGTTTGCAACAAGTTACATGCTTTTGTGTTTGTTTTTGTAAGATCATCTAGTATGGGCACCCAGGTTCATGATTTCGAACTCATATCATGAAAACTCAGATTTTGATACACGCAAGTTATGATTTTGGCATTCATCTCCTTCATGATCTTCATGTTCATGTTCCTCATGTTCTTGAGCAGAGGGAAAACCCAGTTTTTCCCGACCTCATTCCTTTGAAACTGGCCCTCGGGACCACACCTGGGGGAGAAGCTGTTGGACTTCGCAAGACTTAGTTGGTGCCAGTGTTCCCAGGGTGCGAGACAGTGTTTGTTTTGACTTGACTTAGTTCTTGGTGAATGCCGAGATCATTTTGCATTCATATAAAGTTTGTTTGAGAGTACATTCAACATATTCTTGCCATGTGTTTGTAGGACTTGGACTTGCCTTGACCCCGACGTTTGAAGGAATATGTGAGTGGTGTTTTAATAAAGATATGTTATAAAGCTTTGATAAAGTCTTGTTTTGCCTTGTTTGGAAAACTATTTACAAGCATGAATGATTATTCCTATTTGCAATAAGTATCATATCTTGTTTGATGACATCCTCGGGAAGTCCGTACATGCCAGGGGACTTTAAGCATTTGTGGCACTAGTCCGTATGTGCTAGGGGACTATAAGCATTCGTAGCACAAAGTTTGGAAGTCAAATGCGTGCTAGGGGACTATAAGCATTTGTAGCACAAGTCCTTAGTGTCGGGGACTATAATGCAACGACACCCTTGTTTAGAGATCTCTCTTGTCTTGTCTTGCCTTGCCAGCAGCGGTTTTACCACGTGGGCTTGTTTGTCCGAGATGTCATCTCTTGTATTACTTTGATGCTAGTAAGCATCCCTTGAAGCTTGGAGGATTTGATGGATGAACTTGATTTATCTCATGTGTTGTTTTGCTAAAGACCTCGGATATCATTCATGTAAACCCTTTATTATTATGCCATTCACTGAGTATCCAAGCTCACCCTCTCTATATATATGTAGGTGATGAGCAGGGCGGCGGTGACGCCTAGGTGTGCTTGCCGATGTATTTTGGATTCATGTTTTGCAACATCTTGAAGATTATGCTTCTTTGTTATTTTCTTGTAATTTTGTAATTGATGGCCGAGAAGCCTTTTAGTCAGGATGTAATTTTTGTACTTCATTTTGTTGTATTAAAGCTATTTTGAGATATATGTCATTTCATTTAACTTAAGCACTGCTCCTATGGACTACTTGGTTTTATTTATTGCTTCCGCATTTGTAAGCCCCATATGTTTACTCTAATTTGTGTGTGTGACCTTGTAAGTGGCCTTTGGTAGTCTCGGATTACTGGCCATCATGGCAACATCCTACTAGGGGCGGGATGGGGTCGTGACATCTCAGAATCCCACCTCTTCTCTTGCTCCTCCTGTGTCAGTAGGGTTTGTTGTTCGGTTTTCACAATATCTTGATCCCGAGCAAAATTCTTTGCACCGGCGCTCTCCGGCGGTTCATTCTGATTCTCGGCCCTTCCGGCCATCATTGATACCCCTGCCCCTGCTGGGCCTTGCCCTGGCTGAATTTCTACAACATCTGGCTGATCATCTAACCATCCGGCAATCTCTGTCGACTCCCTATATTCAAACCAATTGATTGTTGCATCCCCTGCTTCTTGGTAGTTGAAGAACTGGAAGTTGGCAAAATCTTCTTCCACTGTTGTCAGATCATCTGCTCCTTATTCAAGTCCGTCTCCCTAAATCATGCATAGTTCAGCTTTTTATGGCAGTCCCACACTCGGCTCAGACCGGCCCACTGATAGGATGTATCCACTCGGATCATAGGCTCTCCCAGCTATATTCCCAGACTGTCCCATCTCAGACTCACCAATTCTGCTCTCCTCTGAAACCTGCCCCGTTCCATCTTCAGAGGTCACCACCTCTGGCTCAGATTGGGTTGTGAAGGTGTCCAACATGCACAAGTTAGTGCAATCAGGAAGAATCACCTCCGGCTTGGGTAGGTGAGAGGGGGTAATATAGATACTAGGATCGTAGGACACGACCCCAGTTTGGATGAAGTTGACTCTTTTGGGTGGTGGATCTTGGTTATGTGCGGGGAGTGGGTTAGTTGTGACATTGGGTCTTTCGGGAGGCAATATGATATTCTTGTCAACGAGGTCTTGAATCTCGTGACGCAGCCGGAAACATTGATCTGTGTCATAGCCATGCTGCTGGTGGTACGCTGATGCCGGTCATTTGGGTTGTGGGAAGGGGGGAGTGGATTCGGTAATGGCCTCGGTTCTAGGGGCATCAGATGCTTCTTCCTGATTAACACCCCCAGAGCCTTAGACAGGGGCATATATAGTGGAGTAAAGGTTCTTTGGCCTCTGGATTGATATCTCGGGGCTTGGTTACTGCTCCCGGAGGTACTGGAAAAGGGTGTGGCCGCTGCGGGCCTTGGTTGGGAAGGGGGAGTAGTGGTGACCATACCGACCTCCGAAGTCCTTGTGTTGGCAGCGCCACTCGGGCCTGCGGTGTTATTACGATTGAATGTCCTTCGGGGCTGCTCTCAGTCCTGAACGATTAAACCTTGCTTCATCGCATCCTCGATCTGTACCCCCATCTCGTGTAAATCTGAGAAGGTGGGGAAAGGGAGTACGATCATTTTCTGCATTAACTTCGGTTGGAGATTGCGTACAATCATCCGAATTTGATCTTTATCTGTTGGCCTTAAGATCATCATCGATGCCTTTGCTCTCCACCGAGTTACAAAATCAGAGAACGTCTCTTTTTGTTCCCGCCACGTTGTTTCGAGATCACGTGTTGTAATCTCGATCTGCGTATTATACGAGTATTGTGCAACGAAGGCCTCAGCCAGCTCATCCCAATTTCTCTTCACATCATCTTCTAATTTTACGCATGCGGATAGCGCCACCCCGACAAAGTTACGCTAAATAAAAAAGCTTTTGTGGTGGGTTAGGCCCATTGGCCGCGAGATGTCTGAAAATAGCCGGAGATGGACCATAGGACCCCCGGATCCATCAAAACGAGCAATCTGTGGCATTTTAAATCTGTGCGGCAGTGTCACGGCCACGTCAGTGTAGCCATCTTCAATGTGCAGGATGGCCTTCACCCCTGATTTCTTAAAAGCTTTTCGGCTTGCTTTCGGCTGTATGATCTACCTCGTACTCAAATGGAAGTCGGTGGTTGGGTGTAAGATTCTTGGGCGGTTATGGCGAAGTGGGGCGGAGCCAGATTGGAAGACCTATGTCCTCTTGAGTGTTCGGACATCGGGTAAGGTATTACAGGTGTTTGGGAGGATATTACGAGGATTTGGCGAGGGTATTCTGACCGAAGAAGCCGCTTTCGGTAGTGGAGCGGTGGTGGAGAGGAGCGATGTGAAGCAGACGCTGCGTTCTGCTGTTGCAGCCTAGTGATCGGCTTCTTTGGGCCATGGCTATGACTTGTTGTTTGGAAAATTTGCTTGGCGGATGTCATCATCTTGCATCTGTTTCATCTTTGTCGTGCATCTGGCGCATCATCGCCTCCATCCCTGATGTATTTTGTTGTTCCATCTGAATGGCCGGTAAATGTACCTCTACAGAACCACGAAATTTCAACTGATAGTTTCTTGTCAGCGACCCTCTGTCGGTAATCCTGTTCGACACTGCGCCTTCTCGGCCTTCTTCTGATAACTGGGGGTAGAGAGTGGAACACTGGATGTCCGTCAACGAGATCCTCGGATCGGTTGAGTCGGCGACCTCGTGTCCAAAGTGCTTGGGGGGTATCTAGTGGTTCGGAAGCAATCGTGCTAAAAACTGCCCTAGCAAAAAGATAATAAAGCAAAAAGGAAATAAATGACCAGAAAAACGGGCAGCATAACAGCTTAAATTAAATACACACAACACACAGTCGGGCATACAACACGCAGTTGATAAGCTGAAAATACACTGTCCTTGATAACTGATCACTGTTCTTCGTATCCTTTGTTCCCCAAAAGCGAATCGGATATCCGCATGACAAGCGATTCTCGATACTAGCGATGCCCGGTTCGATGCCCAAACTCAGCTGATACATGCATTCCCTGTAGAGGCACACTCTAACAAGCACATAGCAGATAAGTGAGAGCCGAAAACACCCCTATGTTGGGGTAGGGTTTCCCTGTCCTATTTTGTCAGGAGCTAGGCTTCCACTACCCCCGCACTGGTTTCAAACAACCTATAAACGGGTAAGCAACCTGTCCTAGTTTGGAATGGTCACTATGGATCCGAATATGCACTAGGTCGAATGGTCAAAAAGGGTGCCCCGGTAAAACCGGGGTTTGTGTTCCCATACTGGCAGAGCCCGTAACCGGTCAGCCTTACGGACATGCCTTGACAAGACAAGCCTCCGATAAATCGCTCAGGAATAGCAGATGGCAAACACGGTGTCCTAGGCGCACCAATGCAAATGCAATGCAAAGAAACACACAAGTGTAGTCAAAACCAGATATCATGAGTTCGAGTCAAGTTCTCTAAATCCCCAGCAGAGTCGCCAGAAACTGTAGACGTCCCCGAACGCATCCCGGGGGAAGGGAGTGCGACCCCCCCCCCCCGGTTCTGGTTCGATATTGGGTCACTACAGTTCAAAGGACTCAAATGTCACGGTTCTTAATCTTGAACCGAAGAGTCCAAATCCGGCAAATCGTTTTGAAAACAGATTTTTTGAAAGAAGTGCCAAACATGGACTGCTTCGCCAGATACAGAGTCGCCACCTAAATATTTTTTAAATGGGAAATTTAGGAAACCCTAACTCGGTGCCAAAGGCCACGTGTCTGTCATCACCAAAGTTGCCTCGGCTCGAGAACTTGGGTACGATTGGGGAAGGTCACTTCGTGAGCACCCCCGCTCACCCGGTCGAAGACCGGCCTCTACTAACCATGATATCTGTTTTTGAAAACATTGTGAGTTCTTATTCCGGTTATTAGCCTAGGTTACTATGTGATGCGCACAACATACAAGTATAGACTGAATCGCCTGAATTGGAACAAAACATTTCATGTTTGTTTGTTTGAAAAATGTTATGATGGTGCTACCCGTAGGTAGGCTAAGACGTGGATTTGCCACGCTCGGGTGGGCTTAAGAAAATATGATTTTGCCACTATCTAGTGGGCTTAAAACAAACATTTGATAAGTTGTCCCAATTCAAATAACTCAACCTCCACCCACAGGCATTCAAGGCAGTTATATCACATAAGCACATAGCCTCATGGTAAGCATGCTATTCATGGCAGTCACTCACACGCATGCAAGGATGCTAAAGCATAAAACTCACCGAGTACTCCAAGCCAAAACAGAAGCTCATTAGAAATCATGCATGATCCTAAAGTATACAGAAATGCCTAATGCAACACATGCAAAAATGCGAACTATAGCAGGCTCGGCTATTCTAAACATGGCATGTGGAATGCTACAGCTAACATGTATTCAACTTGGAATTGAAATACAAATGTAGTTAGTTTGATGCGCCGAGCCCAGTGCATGCAAGACAGATGAATGAATGTAAACATGCTATCATACTGTATGCTAATTGAAACATACCCTAATCTAACCATCATAAGCGGGTAAATAAAAGGGAAGAAAGACGTGGGGTTGGAAGACATACATCACACTCACCCACACTTATTACAATTATGCCCTCGCGCAGAGGGTCCGAATAAATAATACAGTCCCGAAATGAAAGAATAATACAGTCCAAAATATACAGTCCGAAATAATATACAACTTCCTAATTAATTAACAAATTAACTAAGAAAAACTGTAAACTGGCATGCAAGCCAGGGGCTGCCTTGACTCCGCTCCGGATAATGAAATGATGCATGTTGAGCTGCTTTGCGCGGAAATCCACTGGGATGCCCCAATTAGCCTCTGTTTGCAATGTTTCTCGAAATGCGTGCCAGACTCCGAAAAGTTGCTGATTCTTCATTTTGCTGCAACAGAGAGCAGGAAAGGGGCATAGCAATGTATTTCACAAATATATGCATGCCTCGATCCTCGTGCCACCAATCACGCATATCGATGCATGATGGCCGAGGAGTCGGATTGCACAACTCAATATGGGGTGAATGCAGATGAATGCTACAACAAAAACCTAACTCCATCATGGGTAATCCGGAGTATCGGTGACTTGGGAATTGAGACCCGTTATGTCACTCGGAGTACGGAACGCGCCTCGTTTCCCATGCCCGGGCTAACTCCTATCCCGAACACGATGCAATACGCATGATATGCATGAATGCAACTAAAATACAATCCTAGCATGCACATTGCTATGAAAATGAGATGTCTCGAAATGCGTGCACACAGGCACGCGAACCGAGGTGATGATCCTAAGGCATGCGATGGCATATGCAATGCAATTGAACTTACACTAACACGAGTGGACCTCAGCCACACTCACATAAGAGGCCGTCGAATAAAAGTGAAGTGCCTCAAAATCGTGCAGACGCATACCGAGGTATAATGACATAAAGGCATGAAATGGCACGAAATATGATATACAATGAGACTAAAATGAGATGTCTCGAAATGCGTGCCCATGGGCACGCATAACCAGAAAAATGACATCTGAATGCAACAGACTAAAATGAGATATGCGATGCAATATGGGCTTACACCAAGATGAGCGAGCCTCAGCCACACTCACACAGGAGGGCGGGAGATGAAAAAGAAGTGCCTCGAAAAGCGTGCACAAAGGCACGCAAACCGACGCAATGGCATACACGATGCAATGAGACTAAAATGGCATGAGAATGCAAAATGGACTTATACTAACATGAGTGAGCCTCGACCACACTCACATAAGAGTAGTGAGATGAAAATGAAGTGCCTCGAAATCGTGCACTGCAGACACGCAAACCGAGGCAACGGCATACGGAATGCAATGAAACTAAAATGGCATATAGAATGCAAAATGGACTTATACTAACATGAGAGAGCCTCAGCCACACTCACATAAGAGGCCGATGGATGAAAATGAAGTTCCTCGAAATGCGTGCACACGGGCACGCAAATCGAGGCAATGGCCCTAAGGCATGAAATGACATGGAAAATGATATGCAAACATGAAAATGGAATTTCAGCACTCACAAATGATGCAAAACAGTCCCGAAAGGTGGGAAAATGACACCGAATGTACGGAATGGTCCCGAAATGCGATATTAAGCACCCGAAATGGCCTACAGCCATACTAAACATGCGAAATTGGTACATGACATGCAAAACAGTAGCAAGGCAGCCCCAAAATAGCATTTTTTACAGTACAAAACATAGCGAAATAGTGAGCATAGATAGGACAACAATGGCATACAAAAATGGGGGCCCAGAGAGGGGTATTGAAACAAGTGATGTATGCGATGCTCAAACTGAAAAATTTCCTTCTACAACACTGATGAGAGACCAAAAATATGCACATTTGAAGTTTATGAAATCCCTCAAATCAGTATGAAAACATGCTAAAAATGCCATGCAAGAACTAGGCCAACAAAGGCTAGAACATGAGGTAGGCCTTACATTTGTCAAACAGCCTTGGACCCTTAACAAAACATGACAAGAAAGCCAAAATATGGACATTTTCAGTACTTTTCATGACCGGAAACAGAAGCTAGATAGGCCTAAAAAGGCATGCAAAATGGGGGTCAAAGAGGGATTTAATGGCAAGTATAACATGGAGACCCCCAACAAGGTTGATCCCTTCTACAATGTTGTAGAGGGACACAAAATAATCTTACTCACAGTTCATGACATGCTCCAAAACAGACTACACATAGTCCAAACAAATCATGCAAATTTACGGTAAATATGAGGGATTGTGAAGCAAGTGCATGATAGAGAGGCCAAAAAGGGTTGAGCCCTTCTTCAATGTTGAATAGGGGCTCAAAATAGGCCCACTCACAGTTTACATTATGCTCGAAAACAAATCACTCATAGGCTAGAAAAAGCATGCAAAATATTGACATACAAGATGATATTGAAGCAAGTGCATCATAGAGGGCTCAAACAGGGTTGAGCCCTTGAACAAACATGAAGAATAGCTCAAAATAGACCTAGTTTTAGTTAAGGTCGGAGCTCAAAACAATAAGAAAATAGGCTTAAGAAATTAGGCAAGAAAGTGCTACAAAAGAGAGAAAGTGAGACTTACCCTTGTAGACAAGTCTTGGTTGCCTTTTGCTTGAAGAATGGGAGCCTCTTAGCTGCTGGAAAGCTCTCCTAGCTGCTGGAATGGAGTTGTGATGGTAGAGCTTGAAGATGATGAAGAAATGGCACCAAAACTTGAGAATTTGAGAGAGATGGAGAGAGATATGCTTGAACCAATTTTTCTAACCCTAGGGACAGAGCTGGTAGGCCCCTTATATGGACAAAAGAAGGGGTGTAAAAGTGGAGGGAAATGCACCCAAGCTTTCCCTTCCAAAATATCCCCCGGATACAGATATTTTCTGGGGAAAACAGCTATACAGCTGTAAAGTATGTACTGAGGGGAGCATGGCCGGCTAGCCACTTTTACTGGAGGTGGCCGGCCGGCCACCTCCTATGGCCGGCCGGCCAAGGGCAAAAATGGAAAGTGAGAATTTTTGGCCGAGCTCTATTTTTTAGGGTCCTCCCATGTGTGTACAACAAGGCCTTGTGGTTGCAATCTGGCAACTCTGAAACATGAGAGACAACATGCCACTTTTAGGAGAGGTTCAAAAATGAAAAGAAGAATTACTGGCCGAGCTCAATTTTCTAGGGTCCTCCCATGTGTGTACAACACAAATATGTGGTTTTGGCTCGAAGAAAATGGCCCTAGGGTGTTCAACATTAGCCCGGAAGTGAGAAAAACGGGCCCCGGGGGGGCGCCGGAGGAGCATAACTGGTTGCTGGGACAATTGCTGGCCTCCCACCCTCCAGTGACCTTCCTTATGATAAAACAGAGGTACCTGCCAAAAATGAACAAAAACCGATGCAAAACGAATGCTCGGGGGCCAAAACACTTGATTCGGGATCCGTTAAGCACCGAAAGTAGTGTTTGGCCACGAAGTGGGTATCTAAGACCCCAGTGTCCCTCGAAATGGAGTAAATGAGATGCATGCCAAAACCGGAAGAATCGGAGATGGTTGGGTGGTCCCGAACCGAGGCACACGGCCTGACGGCTCCGAAAACCGGGAACCGGGCTCCGAAATGGGCAAAATGGCCTACGGGCACGAAATGTAGCCCACGGCCACTGAGAGATGGTCTACGGGACCTCTCCCTCCCTTCAGGAAAAGAAACAGAGGAAACCGAGTCTGATTCGCAAACCGAGACAAGGCACAGAAGAGAGTTCGGGAGTCCGGAGGCAGGGCGCACGGCCGCGACTCTGAGACTTCTAAACGAGCACAGTATGCAACATCACCGAGCGCTCAATCGGTGACGTCTGAGTCTTAAGGTCGGTCAAAAAATGGGGTGTCTACAGCAAGATATGGTTTAATGCCTCTGTTTTAGATTTACAAAAATACACAAGATAGATCAACATTACTCCTCAACACACCAATTTTATGCAGGAAATTCAATGTTTTGGTCTTGCCTTTCCAAGCAAACCATGTTATAAA
This sequence comes from Camellia lanceoleosa, assembly GCA_025200525.1. NCBI lineage: Eukaryota > Viridiplantae > Streptophyta > Magnoliopsida > Ericales > Theaceae > Camellia > Camellia lanceoleosa. The sequence goes on from CM045760.1 coordinate 14,616,082, forward strand.
CTTAGCAAAAGGTAATGAACTTGACGTAGATAATGAGGAAGGGCGAGATTGTTCTCCCTCACTGCCTTCTGATTCTAGATATACTGATATTTTTGCATCTCGTGAAAAATTACATTCACCTGCACATACAACTTATAATGATGATGTTTATGAGCAAAACGAGAATCATCAATGATCAAGAGAGTTTGCATTCTCCATCTAATGATAAACATTACTAACTAGAGGCTGAGGAGTTGCGTGGCACTAATCTTTGTAAGCCCTCTCAAGTACATGTAGAATGTTTACATCACAAAAATGAAACTGAAGTTTTACATATGCATGGGAATCTTATTCAATGGAGGATGCTAATCAAGGAGAAGACATGAAGGATAACATAACCTCTCTTTCCCAAGACAACGTAGTGAAAAAAACCCTTTCAAAGACATTGCTATATGAGTCGACTAAATCTGAATCTATGTTCAAAGAATTAAAAGAGAAGGTTTCAACTATTCATACAGAAAAGTTGTCTTCGTCTCCAAGGTCACACAAGAGCAGTGATGAAACTAAGAGTGAGAACACTTGTTATTCAAGAAACTCCCCAACTGAAAGGACTTCTAAACTACCTAAATCATCGGCAACAGCAAGACAAGAAACAATTTCACCCAAAAGGACTCCTTGTATGTTCCAGTCTCCTAGGGATAAAAGATAATTTGGTTCAAGGCAAGATCTTAAAGATCAGTCATATTCTTCTAGATCACAGAGAGTGAAACATTCTGCTTCACCTGAGAATTCTGGTTTGGGAAAAGAAATTTGTTATAATGACCATTCACCACATTCTAATAGGTAGGATTTAGGTTCTCCATTAGAGTCTTATCAGAGGTCCCGTCTTGTGGATGGTGGTTGTAACGCCCTCAAAATAATACATAAAACCCATCATTTTGGACATGCAATGATATAAGAGAAGTCAACACCTTTCTATTCATCAGAGTAGTTCTTACAACAGTATTACATGTTAACAACAAAAGCAAATGCCCTAAGGGCTTACAGCTTTCCAAGTCAACACTTGGTTACAAAAAGAAGAGTACTAACTCTATACAAAATAAGCCCTTGGCTCGATATACATATAATACAAACAAAATAATCAAAAGAGTCTTCAACTCCCATAACCATCCAAGCTAAGTCCTTGGAGGTGGCATGCTACCTGTACCTGAAAATGATGTCCCATATAGGGTGAGCTAACGCCCAGTAGAGATATACTAAACACAATATGAGCAGTAACTAAGACGTTAGCAATTGATAAATGTTTGACTCACATAAATCAATTCATGCACCATTTTCATTACATGACCAAAGTGTCCATGTTTCATTTCATTTTCCATTTCTTATCAAATTCATAATTCATAACTACAGCTTAGAATCTGGCCAACAATTTCAATGAGGTAGTAACTCATATTAAAAATTTCCCATTTCACAACTAATAAGCATACTAGCTATATCAACACTTCGATAGATAAGCACATAAGCTATATCAACATTTCAACAGATAAGTATAGGAGCTGTATCCATACTTCAACAAATAAGCATATGAGCTATATCAACATTATAACGGATGAGCATATGAGCTGTATCAACAGAGTCCATCCCCTATTTCCTCCCAAATAATATCCGGTTTAGAGGTCCATCCCCTATCTTTCCCTAAACCGTGGAGTACATCCCCTATCTCCTCCCACACAACACAATGCATATAAACAATTATCATATACATCATCAATCAATACATAAAGTTAATGTATTTTGTCAACCGTCATACTCTATGACACATCCAATTGATTAGTTTTAGTTTGCCTAATCATCATGC